>BSBM01000600.1:14505000-15705000 GCA_027924585.1 Larix kaempferi
ATTGTAATTAAAATTTTGTATTTTTTTTTTACATTTTTAACGTACATCAATACCATATAATATTTTAGTGAGTTCTTTGTATGTACTTGTGTAATTATGAAAGTTCTTTAATAAATCTCTCATTAATCGATAACGTGAATGGGATGTTGATTGCACATTTTTTTTCTAAATCCTTAGAAACCAAATTAGAGTTAGATAGATATCGCAAGAAATTGTTTGAAAATAAAGTTATATAGATATTGAAAGAGATTGTTTGAAAACATATAGAGTGGAAAACACAATTTATTTGAATACACATGAAGAATGCTATCTTCATTAGGTTTCCATGCTCATTAATTTTAAATGTAAATTTACATGCTTCATTAGTTAATGGTATCACCATCATCAACATCATTTTCATCTTCATCATCATCATCATCATCTCTTCACCATCATCATCAGCATCTCTTCACCACCACTATCATCAACATCATCCTCATCCTCATCATCCTCATCCTCATCCTCATCATCATCATCATCATCATCTCTTGCCGTCGGTGGTATGGCAAGGTCGTCGGATCCAGCATCATCATAATCATCATCATCATCGTCATCATTGTTAACACCCAAAAAGTGCTCACTAGCTCATTTACCACATTATATGACTCATTTGTCCATTTTCCTACCATATTTCCATTAAAAAATCCCAAAAAACCCATTAAAAAGCCTCCAAAAGGCCTAAAATGCCTCCAAAAGGCCAAAAAAACCCTCAAAATAGCCTAAAAAAGGCTAAAAAACCCCCTTTTCCTCCAAAAATAGCAAAAATCCCCTAAAAAGGGAATAAAAATATAAAATAATGAGGAAAAGGAGGAAAAAACCCTATACAGCTGCCTAAAACCATGTGTTTCCCAAAACCATGGGTCAGCACTCCACCACCAAAAAACTATAAATAGGTGATGGAGATCCCTTATTCCATATCCACAATCACAAGCACCCTTACTCTGCCAAAATCTCTCTCGAAACCCTAGTCCACCTTTGAACTAGTTTCACCTTGAGAGCCACCTTTGGCCCATCCCCAACATTGGAGAAGGAGAAGGAGCATTCTTGGAGCTTGGAGCATCCTCTTGGACACTGCAAAGGGCTTCACCAACCTTGACACTCAAGGTAACATCAATACAAAGACATTCTTTCATTTTGGTGTTTATGCTTCATGCTTGTATTAGAAATAATTTAATTTTTTGTTTATTGCATAATTAGTTTAATATACTGAACTGCTACTAAGGAGTCCATTCTCCTTAGTAGGTGCTCATTGGCACAAGCTAGGGGTAAAACCCTAGCTACAGTTTTGGCGACTCCCCTAGTTTTCGAATTTCTGGTTTCCGTTTTTAAATTTTTTCTTTCGGCTGTCCCTTTCGGCCGCTGCATACCGCGTCTTTTTCCTCTGCAGTCGCGTCCCGACCGCGCCTTTCAGGCCTTTACCCGCGATCCGACCGTGGCTCTCAGACTGCTTCCGACGCTCTGCCGGCGGATTCAAGTCTGTTACCTGCGATTCGACCGTGGCTAATCAGCCTGTTTGCCGCGATCTGACTGCGCCTGTCGGTCTTTTTCCTGCGTCGCGACTGCGGCTTCCTGCCTCTTTCGCGCGTCCCGACTGCGCCTGTTAGCCATTTTGCCGCGACCCGACTGTGTCTTTTTCCAGTTTTCCTGCGTCCCGACTGCCACTGTTGGCCCGATAGCCGCGACCCGACTGTGCCTTTTCCCCTGTTTCCTGCGTCCCGACTGCAACTATTGGCCCGATAGCCGCGACCTGACCGCCGCTGTTTCATTCAAACCCGCGGTCGGCCTGTTCTGACCCGCCACAGACCCGCGGTCTGATTTCTGCTCTTTTTCTGTTTTTGAGCCCAGCCCCTCTTGCTGCAATATTTTCTGCATTTGAACAGCCCTCTGTCCCACCTGCAGCCTACTTCCTTACAGCCTTTCTGCAACATAATTTCTGTTCCTTTTACAGAATCTTTTTAAAATTTCAGTATTTTTATTTCAGAAAATTTTGCAAATTAAAAGAATCAATTTCAGCATTTTTGATAGATTGGAAGTTGCCCTCCCTTGTGGCACTTCTGTTTTTGGGTTCAACACCTCACGAGCACACACTCTGTCACATTAAATCAAGTGAGCCTTAAAAAGTACCTAACTAAACCAACATTCTAACCCCACTTGGGGAACACTAAAGAATCATTGTAGTTAGGTAGGATCAGGGGGATAGGCTTCCAATAACACCCCTTGGTCATTTCACTTGAGACATAGTTGTTGTCCAACTAGGGAACCAAAATCCCCTAGTACTTTTTGGCACGGTCACGACCAGTTTATCAGAGGGCCTCTCCCTTAGGAGGGTTGAAGTCGGGAGACTGGTTCCGGAGGCCTGAGTGGAATACCGCACTCCATTCAGTAACCGAAGGGCTACCTTTCGCGGTTCGCGGGATATCCCTGTATAGGGGTATTGCGGTCAACGAACTAAACGGCAGATTCACCTTTCTGGACGTGTCATGAACGGGGTATCTTAGTTGCCTTTCTTCTAGGATTGACTACCCGGTATCCCTCCCGGTAGGGGGATATCATAGCCACTTGGCTTTCCTACTCATATTGTCTGACTTGGATTTCATCACCTTGCAGAGGATATGTTTAGTTAAGTCAGAATACTTTTAGCTAGGTGTTTGCATGCTCCTTTACCTCCCTTGGTCTAGTGAGTCCACCATTTTTCTTTTCTAGGAAGCCTGCTGCTTTTTGGTATTCTGACCATCTTTGTTGTTACTCCACCTATTGTAGCACAGCTGTTGCAGTGGGTGTTTTGAGTTGGTTGTTGGCCTGAGTGCCTTGCTTTTTAGCTCTCCTTCTGCACACTCGGTTGCATTAGGATTTTTGAGCTGTTTTCATACTCACCTCAACCCACAGAGATTTAGACACCATCCGTCACCATTGAGTCCCCGAGACATTCTCGGCGCCTCAGGGGCGAGCCCCCACAGCACGGTTCTCTCGACACCACTCGTCATAGATTCCGATCATTGTCCGTTGATACCACTCATCACAGATCTAGAGCCTTGTCACTTGACTCCACCCGTCAGCGACGTAGGTCTCCGTCACCAGATAGTGACGCACCTTACTTTACCTCTGATTCTGACGAAGAGTCTGAGAACCCTATTTATACTGCCCCTACTAGCCCCATGGCTGGTACGACTTCCACTCCATTTGTCATAGGGACCATTGGTGGCATATCCACCACTACTACACCAGTTACTACACCTGTTTTTGGTATGCCCTCCATGGGGCAACCATCTACCGTTCCCCTCACGGTACCTATTCCCACAGCAGGAATACCTATCCCCACTACATCAGTGGCTCACACTACCCATGGTGGTGCTGGACCATCCTCCACTACCTCAGTTCCCCCACTTGGGGGCACCACCCTAAATCTTGTCCCTCCACTTGGGGGCACTGGCCCCAACTTGGTCCATAGCACTACTGTGTCGCAGCCTTCTTCCAGTTTGCCATTCATGGCTAGCCTCAACCTACCTGACCTGGCCAGATTGACCAACGATCCTATTCGACACGACCCTATGTGGCCTCATATGCCTACCAAACTACCCTCTGACATCCCTAAATTCGAGGGTAAGGCCGGTGAGGACCCACAGAACCACATCATGTCTTTCCACCTATGGTGTTCCTCTAACTCCATTGTGGATGACTCTGTTCGCCTCCGTCTCTTACAACGCACCTTTACTGGCTCTGCAGCCAAGTGGTATATTGAGCAGCCTCATGGGACCCACGCCACCTTTTCTTCCCTGGCCTCGACCTTCCTGCAGTTCTTCCAGTTGCCAGTCCGCTATGACGCGGGCGTTGAGATCCTTCTATCTTGTAGACAAAACACAGCTACCCATATCACGGACCACATCCATGAGTGGCGTAAACGCCGTAGCTTATGCAAGATTAAACTAGATGACCGTATCTTCCTCGATTGGTTCCTCAAGTCCCTGCTTCCTGTCATCGCTAAGGATGTAGCTTCAGAAAGACCCCAGTCTGAAGAAGAGGCCATCCTTAAGGCACAGCAGTTCGACCTCATTTACGCCCAGTCGGGTTACCTTTATACCATTATACCTGACGCCCCTCGCGGCGAGTCCTCCCATCATGATGCGCCGGGGGCATCCCACGCTGCAGATGGTATCATTGGCCGTGTTTCTTCGCATCCCCAACCATTTTCTATAGCACGTCCTACCCCTGGCCCCGACCTGTCGCGGGCTACTTCACAGTCTGGAGCAACCAACTCATATGCTCCCATGACACATCACCATTCCCATGGGCCCTCATGTCCACCACAGTGCTTCGGGTATGCGACTCCTGCTTATGCTCCTCCAGTCGCCCCTCAGCCTTACTACCATCAGCAGGCTGCCTCAGCTCCTGCGCCTTCCCAAGCCCCACCAGCTTATTATCCGCCCCAGGCAGCCCCTGCGGCACATCCACAACCGGCTCCGCAGTCCTATCAGCAACCCCCTCAAGTTGCTGCACCTGCTCAGCCTCAACCTGCATATCATCCTCCGCAGCCTGCTCCAGCACCTGCGCAACCTCAAAATCCACCTGCTGCCCAAGGGCAAGTTTACGCCCAACATAACCCGCAGCAAAACCAGAATAACCAACGTAACCAGGGCCAACAGAACCGCGGCAAGGGCCGTAATCGGGGAAACAACCAACCTGCAGACCAAGCTGGTCAACCGGCTAATCCCCCTGACAATAACAATGCGGCCCCCGCTAATCAAAACCCTGATCGCCCGCCCAAGCAGGCCAAAAACCCCAATCTGCGAACGAACCACCCTTGTTCTATTTGCGGGGTCTATGGACATTACACCCATGCTTGCCCACACTTGGAGCGAGCTCGGCAGCTTTGGGTTGACGAGGCCCATCGCCAAGGGCATGCGGCTCCCCAAGCACCGCCCAACCCCCCCCCAACCTCAGCAACCCCCTTTGGTGCTGCAAAACCCCTTACCGACCCAAGGCGTGGTGAACACTCAGCCGTTGGCCCCTCAAGCTAACGTGCAACCCCAACAACAACAGATCACCTACGCTGCCCCTGATCAACCCATGTTTGACTCAGGTACCCACCACTTACTGATGATGTCATCCGCTGACGTCAACCTCCAGACCCGTCGGAACCAATATGGCTCCACCTCTGAAGCCACTCCCACGGATAAAACTACTAACGCCCACCCCACCGATCAGGCGTTACGCATACCTCCGCCTCCCACAGACGGCGCTGCGAAAGCACCTCGTTTCCCACTGCGCCGAATCAATAATAACCCTAATGCACGTGCTGCGTCAAACTACAACATTGTAGACGACCTAGCCCAATCTCCCGCAGCCATGTCTGCGTTAGAAGTCTTGAAGAACTGCCCTGCCCAGCGCAAGACTTTACTTTCCGCCATCGGGGGGATTGACCCAACTGATTCACATTTGATGGCGTTTGACTTAGACCAGTCTGAACCACGCCTACCTTCCAGCTTAGCCTTCCAAGTTACAGTCTCCGTTAGGAATCTTGTTATCCATCGGTGCATCATTGATGAGGGTGCTTCCACATGCGTTATGTCTACATTTGTATGGCAGAAACTAGGATCCCCTCCTCTCCAGCAGTCCACCACTGCGTTACGTGCCTATGACGGTCGTTCGGCCCAGCCCCAAGGCCTCCTGCCCAACGTTCCTGTCCAGTTAGGTGGTAAAACAGTTCTTATTGACATAGAGGTAATCAATGCCCAATTGGATTACAACCTTCTACTTGGCCGCAGCTACATGTATGCCATGCGGGCGGTTGCCTCTTCTGTCTTTCGCACCATGATGTTCCCCCATGAAGGACGCGTGGTTAAGATTGACCAGCTCACCTACTATGATCCCAGTGCTCCCGCGGCACCGGAAAATGTTCTCCCCATGGTTGAACAACCTGTTTCTCCTGCCTCCACCTCGTTCGTTTCCTCTACGGGGCCTGGAGTCTACTCAGACGCGCCGATGACCTCCACCTTTCAATCCATTCCTCCGCCATCATCTACGCCCGAAATGTCTGACTTATGTACCTTGTCCCATGACATCCTACCACCTAACAATCAGCCATCTTTGTTGCCTAAACCACCCTTGGTACCTAGTCACATTGGTGTTACACCGATCCATACGATCCCCTTCCTAGTTCCTCCAGCAGGAGTAGTAAGCGCCCCGGTCATGGCTACCCTTAGCCTCCCTGGGTTAACCTTGGGATTACCTGTATGGTACCTTTCGCCTCCCGTTCGCCCGCCGACACCTGATGTCGTCCTCCAGCCGGTGCAACCCATGGCTACTACCACCCACCCACCTCCCGGGGTCTCTACCCCTTCGTCCTCCACGACACCTCCTCCCCCTCTTCAACCCACTGGGGGCAGAGGTCCACAACCTTACACTGCTGTCCCACCTCCCAAGACAGTCAAGAACCCTCCAGTGTTTCGTGCTCCTCCCAAATGCTCGCTGTGTGACGAGTTGGGCCATGCGACCCACCAATGCCCACAGTTACCCGCATTACAGAAGCACATGCAAATGCTCGATGATGACCCCAACGTCCCAACTGTCGAATTAAACCCCACTCCTAAGCCTAAAGATAAGTCCCTACGTACCAACCACTCATGCGCCATCTGCGGTATTTACGGGCACTATTCACATCATTGTCCTGATCTCCCGGATTACAGAGCCGCTCTTTATGAGATGAACAATCTGGACCTTGAGACGGCACCACCTACCGTTGAAGAGATCTACCCCCCAGACTCTTCACCTTCCGGAGAGGTTAATACCATCTACATGATCTCTTCAACCACTACTTCCACTACCTCGTCAACCGATTTGACGACAAAGACTTTCCGTACTGATGAGGAGATTCTTGAGGCCCTAACTGCCCCGGATTATCCTTGGGATGATATGCACCACCGTTCCTATTTCATCCCAGAAGCGTCTTCCTCTAGCACCGCTACCCAATACGCGGTCGAATCCAAAGACTTCCTCCCCACCAAGGTTGACTGGTTCAAGGACCCTATTCCTGCTCCTGATGCCTTCGAGGAGGGCAACATGGCCAACATCTCACCTGTCATCCAAGTCGATATTGATGCTCCAGGTCGTGCCCCTGAACTCATTACTTTAGGAGCATTCTGCAGTAAACAAGAGATTGAGGACTACACACACCTTTTCAGAGAATTCCGTGATGTCTTTGTCTGGTCCTCTACCGAAATGCCCGGTCTTGACCCTGCCATTATAGAGCACCACATTGACACATGGCCTGATGTACCCCTCGTTCGTCAGAAACAACATCACCTTGACACCTCTGAGTCAAGGAGCATAATAGATTCCCTCGACCCTGGGATAGGGGGCATGATCAATCATTTTGAACCTTCCCCATCACATCTATCTCAGCACATCGATGAACCCATTGTTCAAACCAATACATATGTGATCCAAAATCACAAACCCCATGCACATAGCATGGGGGCAGGTCATTAACCCTGCTCACTTTTTCACACTTGTGATCTCATCATCATTGACGTTGTCGTCGTCATCACCACCACCATCATATATGGTTACTATTTATAATGGTTATGAGTTATGGTTAATGGTTATAAAGGTTAAGGCCAAAATGGTTACATGATATAATCATGAGGTTTTAATATTTAATATTTATAGAGGTTGGAGATTAGAAGGATTAATGACTATATATAGTGGTTAAAAGGGTTAGTTAAGAGTTATAATGGTAAATATTTACATGATTTAGGTTGGGGATGGTGACGACGTTGACGACGATGTGATGATGATGACGATGATGAAAATGATGAAAATGGTGTTGTTTATGATGATGACGTTGATTAATGACAACGACGATGTTAATGATGATGATGACGTTGATGACGATTAATGACGACGACAACGTTAATCATGATGCTTATGATGATGATGATGATGATGATGGTGATGACGTTGATGTTGTTGTTTATGATGAATAGTGATGATGACGATTATGATGGGGATGGTGATGATGAGGATGATCAGGACCATGATGATGATGAAAATGAATACGGTGATGATGGTTATGATGATGATGATGATGACGATAGTGATCAAGATGGTGATGATGATGATGATGACAATGATCATATGTATGACGATTATGATGGTTGTGATGACAAGGATGATGACCATGATGATGACACTTATGATGACGATGATGTTCTTGATGTTGATGACAATGAATATCATGATGATGATGACGATGTTGTTTTTTATGATGATTAGTGATGGCATCGACGTTGATGATGATGACGACGATGACAATGGTGTTTTTTATGATGATGATGACATTAATGATGATGCTTACGATGACAATGATGTTCTTGATGATGATGCTAATGATGATGACAATGATTATCATGATGATGACAATGATGATGATGATCGGGATGGTGGTGATGGTGATGATGATGATGATCATCAACATTGATTTCATCAGCGTCATCATCACTTACATCGTCATTAATTTTTTTTTATCGATTTTTTAAATAAAATCTTATTTTAATTTTTAATTTTAATTTTTTTCTATATATATATATATATATATATATATATATATATATATAGAGAGAGAGAGAGAGAGAGAGAGAGAGAGAAGCCGTCTAAAAGTGCGACGATTTCGCCTGTCCGACCAAAACTTGGTCTGAATCCGGCGATATGAAAGCTAAAAGTTCGGCGATTTGTGTTGATTAAATCGTTTTTCGGAACATCCATATGAATTCAGCACCTTGGAAAACCTCTAGGGAATCCAAATTATGCAGGATCTATACTATTATTTGAAATTCTAAATATTCTATCCGGATTCTGGCAAATTCGTGTCTGAAAAAACGATTTTCTTCGGGCGAAAACTTAGCCATTTTAGACAACTAGACGGGAGGTTGAAAGGTGAGCCTCTCTCTCTCTCTCTCTCTCTCTCTCTCTATATATATATATATATATATATATATATATATATATATATATATATATATATATATATATATATATATATATATATATATATAACAAATAAAAAAATCACACACATATATATATAACAAATAAAGAAATCACACATATATATATAACAAATAAAAAAAACACTTATATATATATATATATATATATATATAACAAATAAAAAAATCACAAACAATACTCACCTTTCAAACTCCCGCCCGTGCACCCCATGTCGAGTCCCTGAGCGAGTTGCGTTGTACTGAGCAGAGCATCCCCTCACAGAGCATGCTGGATAGAGACTGAGCAAACAACCCAGCAAGCAAGCAATGGCGATTTGGGCTCACAGATTCTGAGCAGAGTTGCACCGTTGATTTGCTGAGTGAGCCATGAGCATATCGTCTCGGTCGGAGAAGCGATTTGGGCTTGTGGATACTGAGAATAGCAGAGTTGGATTGCGGTCATGTAGGGGACAAGGAGGCGGAGCAAAGAAACTCTGAGAGGAGCCAATGCCTCCCAAATATGTGAGTACCAAGCCCTAAATAGTTTCCCATTAAGCTTGAATTGTGGATTAATGAGTATGAATGCAGTGAATTTTGGATTAATGAGTCTTAATGAGCTTTAATTTTGGATTAATGAGTTTTCTCCTTAGTTTACCACTAAGAAGAAGCAATGAAGCCCTCTCTGAATCTATTCTCGAGTAGAATTCATTCTCCTTATAAAACCCAAGTAATAACTTGACTGCATATTCCTTTTCCTTTTCCAGGCTTACTAAAAGGCTTATGTAGGGACCGGTCTCGGTGTAGGTTCTCTTAGGTCGACCCATTGTAAATAGGGATTCCCTCTATCACTTTGCTTGTTCTCTTTTGCATATTGCGAAGCAAGTCAATTCTTTAGGGGAAAACTTGTCATCGCTTCAAGAAAAAATTTAGCCTCGAAATAGCTAGCATACAATACCATTGAAGAAACTTCTAAGGTATTAACTGCATAAGGAATGAGGTGATATATTTTACAAAACTTATTGTCTAGCTCTCTTGTGTCCATAAAAACCTTTTCTTGCTTTGTTTTAGTATGGATTTATGGATCTTGCGTTTCTGTAGCAACCTTTTCTTTCTCTATTTCAGTATCGATTTCTGGACCTTGCATTTCCGCAACAACCTTTTCTTACTTTGTTTCAGTGTGGATTTTTGGATCTTGTGTTTCCACATCATGCATTTCCACAACATATTTATATTCTCGTCTTTCCACATCAGGGATTCCCATAAAATCCTCCCAAAGCACTCTGAGCTTCTTTTGTTTTAGGGCATCCTTTACTAGGAGCTAAATTACTCCATGATGAGCAAGGCTCGTCAATTTGCATATATGCATATATCCCTCCTTATCTATTTGAGTCAAGATCTTGGACAATTAATTTTTTTCTAGATACATTGAGTATACAAGGTTGCAATCTTCATTTTCATATTTCTCTAGTTTCATAGAAGGATTTATAGGAACATCATTTGAGTAAAAAATCCTCTAAGGAGGACCTAGCCCCTTTGGGATGTAATTAGTTTTGAGTTGTATCACCTTTGAACGCAAATATTTTTTGAAAAATTTCCTCATATAGCATTCAATATATATAGTTCTTCTTCACCCCATTCCTTGTTTGACGTACAATCTACCAAGAGCGGACTTAAGGTGTGATCTCCTTAGCTCAACGCGAGTCTAGAACAAATAGAGACATAATACAAATCACTCTCCTAGATCTAATTAGGGATCAAGGAACTAGATGCTTTACCTTTCAGATCGCTAATCCTTTTCTCTTGAATGTTGCTCCAAGCTTGATGGTCTTCATATCCAAGCTGCAAAACCTGTAAAGACAACACGACAACAAAACAAGTAGTAAAATGCACCTATACAATAATAGATCTAAGTAAGCAGTTAAGTGGGCAAAATACACAAGATATCATCAACACAATGAAAAATTGGTGGAAAGCACTTATATTACTGTATTAAGAAGAGAAGTACATAGGATGAAGAGATTACAACCAATGACTCAACGTAGCAATCCTTCTCCAATCAAGCCAATGCCAAAGCCTCCCAAGGAAGTGTGAGTTTCTCAAATGAGTAGAGATCTCTCCTTAGCTAATTTCACCAGCATGTAGATTCCATAGACTTCCTCCCTTTAGTATGGAGGTGAGATTCACTTATATAGGACTAAGAGGATAGGGTAGGTTGAGATATGGTAGGAGATAGATAGGGGATCCTTTCCAAGGGCTAGGGAACCGAATGCCAGCTCCCCTATAGGTTAGGGATAGGGATACACCTCACCAAGCTTCGAGAAAGGGCTCGAAGATGTCTTTTTATCCATTTAACTGACCTCGTCGCAGGCTGTATGAGGACAACCTGCGACGTCGCATGCTGCATGAGGGAAACCTGTGACGACCTCACAAAACTATGTATGAGAAGGTCAGGACATCATCCAAGTCAATCACTCGATCATATAGACTTCAGGGATGTTTACACTAGGTCTCATGAATGGTAAGATTTTAGGTGTAACAGAATGCCCCCAAAGCATGAAGTTGTTGAAACTAAACAGGTGAAATGCTTTGACAAAAAGAAATGGCAATGGACTTGTCGGACGAAGGACGCTGCTGCAGTACAACTGACTCTGAGCACACAGTCTCATATGACTCACAACAGGCTGCCGACCAATACAATGCAGATCCATGGTAGTAATGACCAATGTAATCATGGCTACTAGACACAAGCGTAGATCCATGATGAGATGATAACACAGCCACGACCAATACAACAGTGGATCCATGTAATATGACTCAAAACAATCTCCATCGCAACCTAGGTAAAACATGACTCCCAAGGATCTTCAAGTTGAACCCGCAATGGTACGAATCTATCCATGCGATTACAAATGTCTTGACGTCGAACATGGTAGAAACCACTTGATTACCAGTCATTGATGTATACCGTTAACAAGCATGAGGGAAACCACCATTAATGTCAATGATTCCCAAGGTATCACAGTACATATCACCAAGCGTGAATAAGTGAGTTGAAGTCGAACGCATGATGAAATATTTCAATCAAGAGTCAATGATGTAAACTCATGTTGAAAACGAGGTAACCTGCCATTGAGGCATGTAGGCCCAAGGTACTCGATTGGTTTCTAGATTCAGTCCTCGGATGATGTCTTGAAGTCGACAAGGATGAATCCGTCGAAGGAGGGCCATAATGAATCCCCCATGATCGACACGAAACACGACAAAGGATGTTTTGAAGTAGATCGGATGGTACAGTAGCATGCAAGACTGAATCATAGTAACTGACATGATGGAAGGTGTACTGACTACAGATAATGAATGGTGAAGACATCTCTTGAACATGGGCATGGCATGACTTTGCAGTATTGACATGACGAGATAATGCTAACGACTAATGCAACTGATGGTTGAAGCATTCTTCGGATGACCCAAAGGAGCGATGAGACTCATGAAGTTAACAAGACTTCGAGACAAGTACTGAATGAAAATGCAGATGAGTGCCATGTTCAAGAGCGACTAAATACCGCACTCTGGTGAAAAAGTGTAACATAAGAGCTTTCCTTTTTCCCCATCATGACTGATGAGTGCCTCCTGTGTTTTTTACGAGCTTGATGAGGGTAACCAGATGCTCGGTATAGCTCATCTCATAGATGAGTCCAGTCCCAAATGTTTTCCGAACCTGGGAGAGGAGGGGTTCCTCCCATGGCAGGCCCTTCAATGTTGGGTTTAGCGAGTCCATAGAAGGTAAACTCGGCGTCATTTCATATTTAGAGAGTCTGAAAAGGACAAAAGAAGACTCCAACGGTCCTTTTTCGTAAAGTTAGCCTCTCCGCTCAAAAAAGGGTAAAATAATGCGGGAGAGGACTCTTCTAGTCATGAGTGGCTGGAGTATTCCTTTTTCGTAACTATTGCCCCCTGGTTCGAAAAAGGGGTAAACTATCACCAGGGAGACGACCGTTCAAATACTTTAACAAGCATGAACGCGACATGTTCGCTTGGCGATCTTTTCGTATTTCAAGAGCTTGAAAAGAGCTTAAAGATAGACTCCTGGGGGGTTCCTTTTCCGTAGGAGTTTAACGAGCCCGAAAAAGTGATAAATCATAACTCGGTGACTTATTCTCATAGTTTAATGAGCACGAGAAAGAAAAAAGAGTAAGCTCGTCATGATTAAATCTAATGGATGAAAAATAACGACAAAATGTAAAGGGGTGTTCATACCTGAGATAACTGCTGCAATGTGAAAATGGTACAAATGGGACATTTAATATATCCTGCATGCTTGAAACTAGGTCAAAATAGTCAACCAAGCATAAAAATGATCCAAACGATAGCAAATAAACAAAAAAGCATCTGATATTTGAAAAGGAATATTCCATTTTTTGTTTATAAATAGCAAAAACGACCAAAAATAGTCACCATTGTTCATTTGCCAATTTGGGGAGGAGAAAAGTGCCATTTGGAGCCAAATTTCAACTGCCGATCGCCGGAGCTACGAGCAACCAATCCACGAGCCGTTCGGAGCAGGCAACCCTAAATCTCAACCAACATATTTTTAGCGGTTTACTTTTTCAATTCTTGTCAATTTTTAGGGTTTTTTGAGTTAGTTTGTGGGGGCTATTGTGCCCTCAGGTCGTCGCAGGTCTCCCTTACGGGAACTGCGATGATCCTGAGTCATCGCAAAGGCATAAGGTATGTCTTGTGACGATGTCGCACTGTACCCAAAGGTGGGGTGCAACAACAAAAATGCCCATACACAACTCAAAATGTAGCTTGAAAGAAAAAGTTTTAAATGCTTGGGTGAGTTCTAATGGTATTCAAATGCCCTTTGTAACAGGTTTGTGGGTGCCAAGATGGTCTTAGAGTGGCGTGAGCGGGAACACGAGTTGGATGATGTACAAGCGGCAAACGATCCACAATGTGTGGAAGCACTGAGGAATTGTGGGTTGTTAAAGTTCTTCTAGATCCAGGGCATGAGGGCCAAATCCCACTGTTAGAGCACATGCTTCGGAGTTGGGATGCTGCTCAACAGTATTTATGATCGGAGAGCATATTCTGACCATAGATGTCGAGGACATCTACTTCCTGACTGGATTGTCCTAGAGAGGGGACAATGTGGCACTCACTGGATCACGGGGGAGTGATCGGACCGTGGATGACCTGATCGTGCAATACTGTACTCCTCATGCCCGTGCCTCTAGTGGGAAGATTCCCATCAAAGAGGTACAAGATCGTCCGCTGCGTGCTGTATTGTTCACCATAGTGAGGGTAGTGGGGAGCCAAGCGGCTCATTTGGCTACGAGGTCCCAAATGCTATATGCGGAGGACTGCATGTCTCCGAAGATCTTCAACTGGTGTGAGGGACTCCTCACCTACCTACGAGCTAAGGTGACCAAGTGTCGGTGTGGGGAGATCAAGCAGTTTAGATATGGATCGATTGTGATCTCATTTCTATTGGAGCGGGTTTTCCTTCTACACCGGCAGGTGACCCTGGATGACAGGGATGCTAGAGATCCACACATGTCGCGGTGGACAGAGGTGATGGCCCGCCATGGTGGTGGGGGTCCTATCATCGGTTTTGGTCCTAGATTCTTCACCTAGCTGGAAGGCCAGCTACTGATGATTGAGGATTATCCGTACAGCGGTACGGACTACAGGGAAGACCAAGACTTGGTGCTACCTGAGGGAACAGTGTGGGGAGACATCGGTAAGAACAATGACCCTTATCTTTTTACTTTTGTGTTATATATGATTTTTTTTGATATAGTGCTGATGAGTTACCAACATGTGTGTGCAGATGTGGGCCCCGTGCGACTAGTAGGGGTCTCTGTTCTTGCGACGAGAGGAGAGGGAGAAGCCGTAGGCCCAGCCATGCATGCAGCCATTGTAGAGATGGAGGACGTGTATGAGAACCTGACCAAGTTGACTTTAGACGTCCCAGAGACAGTAGTAGATGAGTTACTGTGGCCTATGTAGAGATATGCGGTCGGTGCATCCTTGCGGTTCAAGTGTTGCACCGCAAGGTGGCGAGAGCAGTTGACTGCTTCCATGGACAGCAGGTGAGAGCTTCCAGACCTAGGGGTGCACAGGCGAGGCGTTAGGCCTTTTATGTTGTTATTACTCATGTACTAAGAGCTTAGAGGCCTCATATTTTGTATCGCTGAAAGCTATCAGGATTCAGATTTTGTATAGACTTACTGAAAGCCATCATGCTTCAGATTTTGTACTAGCACTACTTTTTTATTTATATATATACAGACACTTCTAGCGGTTTATACATTATGTGTTTTTAAATGGATGAATGATGTGATCTTGTTTACATATTTGCTTTTATACAATGAATGATCTACATGTTATGAATGCTTTTATAAATGTATTATGTGTGTGTGTTGTACCAATCCAAGATGAAGTTGGCCATCGAGTCAGCAACTGTGTTCAAATCTCGTGGAATGTGCAGGACTCAAAAGACCTTTCCAGGAGACGGACTCGTCTAAAGAGACTAAGTAGGGTGGGATCACGGATAGCGTAGACCCGGTTAAGATGGGAAACATCTAATTGCGAATCTAGATGGATGACAATGTGGTTCATACCCAAGGAAAGAGCATCGGTTAAGGCTCCAATTACCGCCTGATACTCTGCGGCATTGTTGTTCGCGAATCCAAGGCAATTTCCTCCTGAGCTGATGAGCTCGCCTATCGGGGAATACAATACCCAGGCTGCCGAAGCAAGGTTACGGGTATGCTGGCTGGCGCCGTCCCCGAATCCATAGCAAGTTTCCATCTGCACATGCAGACAGAACATGGTATAAGAAGCAGAAAACAAGATCTAGACACATTAGAAATAAACACGTCACACCACACAAAAAACACACATGCCATGTACAGTATATACAAAAATTCTATGCATGAAAGGTTCAGGCATAGTACCTCTTCAGGTAAAGCCCATTGCGGGGTTCACCCAAAGATATTCCGTCATAGTCCTCGAGCTCGTAAGCTCCCTTTTCCAAAACACGTTTAACGATGTAAGGTTCGTGCCACGTGGACTCAAACTTTCCTGCCCCTAGCTTGTCATGTTTCTGGTCGTATGTAAGGACCAGGTCACCCTCGTTAAAGATACGAGGTTCTACTAACTTGTCGTACTATGCTTCGATGCGTTTCTTGTGCGCCTCGTTGGAAAGAGCGACATCTCAGCGAGACTCGTCAAGTTTCGCTAGGTAAAGGAATCGTTCTTCCTCGGCAGTAGTGTTAGGAAGAAGTTCAACGGCGAGTTTGAGGGATGGAATCTCGCACTCTATAGAAAGGACCGCTTTCAATCCATAAACTAGTTGGAAGGGAGTAAATCCAGTGGCAATTTTTACGGAAGTTCGGTAGGCCCATAATGCTGAAAATAGCATATTATGCAGTTGGACTTATGCGTACCCACCATACGCTGGACCATAGTTTTCAAGACCTTGTTGATGGCCTCGACCTGTTCGTTGGACTAAGGGTAGTAGGGTGTTAAGTTTTCATGGTGAAAACCCAATCTATCGCTCAATTCATCAACCATGTGGTTCTGAAAGTGAGAACCATGGTCGGTAACTATCGCCTGAGGAACTCCAAACCGCGCTATAACATGATTGAACATGAAGAGTGCGACGGATTTGCCGTCGTTCATGTATGTAGGAATTGCCTCGGCCCACTTTGTAAAGTAGTCCACAGCTACGATGATGTAACTATGACCCCCCGACCGAGGTAGGCTTACAATGCATGAAGTCAATGCCCCATAGCGAAGGGGCCAACGATAATAACTGGGTGTAACGGGGCGAGATGGGTGCGCTTCTTCGTATGGAAGTGTTGACATGGAGGACATCCTTTTACGACCTCGATACAATCTTTAAAGATAGACGACCAATAATATCCTGCGCACAAAATCTTTTGGGCTATAGCCATCCCAGAGAGATGACCGCCACAAGCCCCAGCGTGACAGTCATTTAGGACGTGTTCAGCCTCATCATGAGTGAGACAACGTTAAAGAATAGAATCGATGCCACGATGATACAAGGTATCACTAATAATCAGATAATACTTTGCATGGTAGAGTAGAGTATTTGACGACGGTCGTCGCAAGAGAGGTGAGGGATGAAACATTGGGTCTGAAGATACAACGTAATATCTCCATACCATGGATCAGATGTACTGATGAGAAACAATGACTCATCCGGAAAAGAGTCATTGGGCTCATTGATCTGGATTTATGTGGGAACGAAACAAAAGATAGCATATACAGAATCATATACAGAGATATATTGCAAATAATACAGTGATACAGTAAACACATATTCTATTAAATAGCGGAAATAGAACAGACTGTAAAATACAATAGCTAGAATGGTGGTAGCTATCTCTGAGAAGAGATGTGGCCGCTATGCTCATTCGTGCCAAGATTAATACAAAGAGAGGCCGAAAGGGCCTATTTATCATATGCACGAGGGAAAGAATCCCAAACATCCAAAAACCTAACCCTAGAAGATGAACCGTCATAAAGTTTGCGGCCCCAAGGTGGTTAGTTGAACAGTCAACTTCCCGGGGTCATAACTTTTGCATACGATCTCCGTTTAGGGCGCTCGGTAGCCCGTTGGAAAGGTCTAACCGAGATTTACAACTTTCGAATGGGCCTAAATGCATGCCGTTGGCAACCATTTGGTCCCCCAAATCGCCAAAAAATGTCGTTTAGGGCCTCAAAATGGCTCCGGAAGTTCAGGACCCGAAAAATTGCTAAAAATAGTAATTTACCAAAATTGCCAGAAGACTGTTTTGAGACAGTTGGAAGAGGTGGGCCGCCACCGATATCCACCTAGATCACTCATATTCTACATCAGGACGGGGAAGGTCGCAAATGAGCTCAGCAAACACCAAAGACTTTTTAGACTTGGCTTTCTCGAAAAGAAGATCGAATTCTTGCAATATCACGATCTAGCGTGAATACTTGCCCCCAAGCACCTGACGTGTCAGGACGTGGTACATGAGGTTCGAGTCTGCAATGATAGTGGTGGTGCGGAGCAAGATATAGTGTCAGAATGTTTGGACGGAGATAACCGCCGCGAGAGCGAGCTTCTTAACATGAGAATATCTAGTTTCAGCGTCAACGAGACCCTTACTTGCATAGTATATCATGCGCTCCTGGTCATTCTGGTCCTCCTGCACCAAAACCATGGCGATAGTGGTGGCAGAAGCAACGAGATATAAAATATAATCTCGGTAGTAATTTGGCAGTTGGAGCACAGGGGCGTGGGTAATAACATGTTTGAGACTGTCGAAGGATTTTTGGGTTTGATCATCCCAAATGAACGGGACGTATTTCTTGAGGAGTCTCATGTAACCCTGTGTCTTTTGCACGAAGTTACAGACGAAACGTCGTAAATAAGTCGCCTTCCCTTGCAGACTTTGAAGTTCGTCACATCAGTTGGAAGTGGGAGAGCCACAATGGCTTCCACCTTCAAGGGATCAATGCGGATCCCATCTTTCGAGACAATGAACCCTAAGAGGCGTCCAGACTCGACACAAAAGATACACTTATGAGGATTTAGATGGATATTGTACCTTCTGCATCTGAGGAAAACAACCGTCAGATGATCCATGTGGAACTCATGCTGCTTCGACTGGGCAGGGAGATCTTCCAAGTAAGGTTCCACAAAGTCCTTCACATCATGGAAGGCATACGACATGGCCCGTTGGAACGTGGCGCCAACATTTTTGAGGCCGAAAGGAAGTTTGCGGTATGCAAACGTTCCCCAACGACAGATGAAAGCTGTCTTATGTTGGTCGACGGGGTGGATCTCAATCTGGTTGTAACCGGAAAATCCATCCATAAACGAAAAGATGACACTTCCAGCACAATTGTCGATGATATGGTCAATAAACGGAGTTGGGTAGTTGTCCTTCAGACAAGCATTATTAAGGTCCTGATAATTGACACAGACACGAATGGTACCCTGCTTTTTGTTCACAAGGACGACGTTTGAGACCCATTCTGTCAATGGGACAGGGTATATAAAGCCATCCTTTAAGAGTTTTTCAATCTCTTACTTGATCGCCGCAGTCTTCCGAGGGTGTACCGGTCGCAACTTTTGGCACACGGGTTTGACATCGGGATAGGTTTTTATTTCATGTGAAACAATAGCGGGGTCTATCCCAGGCATCTCCTTGTAGGTCCAAGCGAATACGTCTCGAAATCGCTTGAATAAGGCTGTGCCAATAGAGATTTCTTCAGGAGAACACTTCTGGCCTATGCGAATGTATTCCACTACACCAGGTTTAACCGAAATGTCTACCGGGGTAGTAGGCTCAATGTTGGCCAAGTTCCCCTTAGTGTCCGTATGACATGTAAGTATCGGGGAGTGGGGGAAAGGGTAGACATCCGGTGAAAAACTGGTGTCAATGCTGCTCTCCATACGATCAGAAGGAGGAAGGAAAGATGACCTATGGTGGAGGTCATCCCACGGACCGTCATCTACATTCATAACTTCCATAATGGACTCGTCTGAATGAAAAGTATGAAGTAGGAGGTCGGGTAGAGATGATGTCTGTCGTGGAGAATAGGATGTGGAGGCCACAGCTCGGTGGTCCTCGGGTGCTGACTGGATAGCCTCGTAAATGCATTCAACAGGTGAAAGAGGCATCATGTGTCCAATCAGGTGTGTGGTGGCTTCATCAGGTACAAGCCAGGTATCAGTGGAGTGGGGACGAGATGGAATCTCTGTGGAGATCATGTTCACCATGGCAACATGATTAGGGGGATCCGATGTTGGAAAAATGCCCATAAGAGATGAATATTTTATAAGGCCAACCCCTACACTCTCATACTGTTGTGATGATTGTCCAACCAACGAGACATTATCACCAGGATGAGAAGTGGTGTCCGGTGCGCAAAAATCTAGTTGGTCAACAGTGACAATTCGTCCTTGATGGGGGAATTGCACTATGCGGAAGACAGATGAGATAACCACAGTCATGGCATAAAACCAATTGCGACCAAGCAAGAGATTATAATCTAACGGGGTTGTGACCACTTTCAAGTTAATGGTTGTGGTCTTACCCCCCAACTCAACTGCAAGAGCTTGTAAGAGGCCATGAGGTTGAAAGCCACATCCGTCGAATGCTTTCAGTGTGGTAGGAGAACGGTTCAGATCGGAGAGCCAATGGCTCTCCAACAGGCGGTTGACATGACTGAGGTAGAGGCTTCCTGGTCCAAAATGGTGCGATGGACAATTTTCCCAGCAACGTTCGAAACAACTTGGAATGCGAGTTGATGGGAAAGCCTCGGCTCGAAATATTCAAGTCTAAACATGATGGTATTCGAAGAATCTGGGTCAACTGCACCGATAGCAGCAAGGAGAGTTTTGCTTTGATTGGGACGATTCTGCAAAACCTCCAGCGTCGACATGGCGCAAGGAGCTTGTGCCAGGTCCTCTACGATATTGTAATTCTGCGCTGCCCGATCATTGGGATTGAAAACAGCTTTTCGAATCGTGCTCTCGGGCAGCCACAATATCGATTCTAAGGAAGGCTTCTCAATGGTGAGAGAAGTTGGTGGTACAGTGACATCAGGTAAGGAAGTGGAAGCTTTTTCAGTATTACTTCCAACAGGTTCCTTCGAAGGGACCGAGTCGTATGATCGAGAGCGAGTATTCAGATTGATCGTCTCATTACGCACCATGAGAACATGCGCGGTAGAAGATGGTTCTCCTTGGGAAGGAGAGGGTTGAGCAGTCATCTGCTGATTTTGAGCAGGGAAGGGATCGTTGAGGACTGCGGGTGTTGGTTTACCCCTAAGAAAATTTTGAACTTCGTCTCTATGGGGACACTCTTTAGAAAAGTGGTCATCACCGCACAGTAAGCAAGGATACTTCAGCTTCCGCTTCTGTTTGGTATCATCAGGGGTACTCTTATGTTCCTATTGGGTGGAAGATTTCTTAGGTTTCCCTTTGTTCTTCTTCTTACCACCAGACTTCTGAGGTGAAGCTGACTGAACAGAATTCACTTCTTCAGTGACAACAGGAGTGGATGATTTGGTGGTGTCGTGACTAGCCTGTGTTGGGGATGGGGAAGAACCTTGAAGGTTCGATGATCCAACAGTTTGAGAAGGAGGCTGGGTGTTAAGGGATCCAATGATGCCATCAACTTGGGGTCCCTTGGGTGGTTTTGCGGGATTGTACGTGTTGCGGGGTGCGTTAGGAAGAATATCAAACAACGTGCCCGCTTGAGCATAGACTAAATCTAGGTAATGGGCACGCGCGATCGCTTGTCCTTCAGTGACAACCCCTCCCATACAACATCTCGAGGTATGTGAGGTATGAGAGACTTTGTAAACCAGTTTGCTAGGATTTGGTCTGGAATAGGAGCCTTAATAAGACGTCGCCTCCTACGCCACTTATGTACATGATCCGAAATATGAGTAGCAGTAGTTTGACGGAGGGTGGTTAGAAGGTCCATACCAATTTCGTACCGTATAGGCAGCTGGAAATGGGTCAAAAAGTTCATAGCAAGAGAGCTAAAGTTAGGAAAAGAATGGGGTGGTAGTTCAATATACCACTTGGCGGCCGAACCAGTGAGAGACCGTTGAAATAATCTGAGACGGATCGAGTCGTCCATCAGAGAGTTGGATGAACACCATAAATGGTATGTCATCACATGGTTTTTGGGATCTTCACCCGACTTGCCGTCAAACTTGGGGATGTCTGATGGAAGTTTGACTGGAATCGGTGGCCAGTTAGTTCCGTGGTAGATGGGGTCATTGGTCAAGCGAGATAGGTAAGGTAGGTCCAAAGTAGCCAAAAAGGGCAGCTGTTGATTAGGCTGCGGGTACTGATAGTACTAATAAGGCATATAAGGACCAGTAGGACCTTGTATTGACTGATTGTAAGGTGTCCATGGAGGAAACTGACCGTAGGGGGGTGTGCCGCTTGGACCAAATATAGGTCCGCCACCATAGTAAGGTGGTCCATTACCATAAGGTGGGGGTCCGCCTCCACCACCAGGAGGAGGAGGAGGTCCGCCGCCACCGCCGGGAGGAGGTGGAGGTCCATAACCATAATAAGGTGGCCCGCCACCGCCTCCACCTCGAGGGGGTGGTGGACCACCTCCGCCACCAGAAGGATGGGGGCCCCCACCACCTTCGCCACCGAAAGGATGGGGGTTTCCACCGCCACCGCCACCATAATAATGAGAGCCACCGCCGCCTCCACCTGGAGGGGGTGCTGGACCACCTCCACTGCCCGAAGGAAAATGTCCTCCCCCGCCACCGCCATAGTAGTGTGGCCCTCCACCACCGCCGCCAGGGGGGGGTGGTGGACCATTCCCGCCACCGCCGGAAGGGTGGGGGCCATTGTTGGTGGAATGAGATGGACCTCCGCCCGAAGGTGGAGGTTCACCACCTCCAACGAGAGGCGGGGGTGGACTAATAGGTTGTGGTGGTACTTGAGGGATAGTCGGTTGGGGTCCATGTTGTAAAACATTCTGGTGCCCCCATAGAGTGTATGGGTTTTCGGGATAAGGTATCCCATAGAGTGCGTTTCCGGGATTAAATTTACCCGACACAGGGTTAACATGACCTGGATACGCTTGACTCCATGGAGGTTGAGTTACATTAGATGGTCCCCCAACATGAGATAATCCCATGGTGGGTGCTCCAGTGGGTTGGGAAGGTCCAACGGAAGGACCAATGGGAACTCCTCTGCCTACGTTCTGGTTAAGAGACGGGGGTTTCCCCCCAGCTACAACGTGCTGACCATGATTGGATGGTTGGCCCAATGACGGTTGTTGATTACCTACCGCGGTAGGAACATTACCCGTAAGAAATGTAGGGGGTAGGGAGTATCCTCCCCGCGAGTTTTGAGGTGGGGGAGGAGTTGGTAATGTAACCGTGGTAGTAATAGGTGTGTTGGACTGTTTTTCTTCAACCGGTTGGTTCACTTGAGGTATAGGATTGGACTCTTGCAAAGGTTGACCAGTCTCCTGAATGGTCAGGTTGTGAAGTGATGGTTCGGGTGAATCAAAAGATGTCGTGTGAATCGGGATTTCTCTATACCCGGTCCTTTGTGCAAGACTTTGTCTTCGAACTTCATCACCCATGGTATGTAATCGATCTAAGCGATCATGAATGGGTCCAAAAATTTCGTCAGGATTGGGCCAACTGATGGGTCTAGAGTTGTCTGGAGTAGTCCAGTTAGGTGGGGATGTAATGGCAAAATGGGCCACTAGGTGGCCTAGAGATGAAGTCCAATTATCTGTCGCAGGACCGGCGGCTGTTGTAGGGTTGTCATGTAGGGAATTGAACCATTCCAAAGAGCCAGGCTCTCCCGGTACTACTGCCGAGAGGGTGTTATCTTGTGAAGTAGAAGTTCCCACCTCTTCACCCTATGTGGGGTTGGAGGCGGGTGAATCTGGAGGTGTGTGGGGAAACAAAAGTCCTCCCACATTCAACGTAGGGTTTTCTACTTCAGTTAACGTGGCCGTGTTGCGCGGGTCCATTCTTACCCTCGAAATAACCTCCAGGTTAAGGGGATATTCAGGCGATAAGTTCAAGATCCTGCGGGACCTTCTCTGAGGAAAATAAGCCAGAATGGCCGAAACAGAGTTTCTCCTAAAGGTATTCTAAACAAAGGAAAAGCAGTCCAGAAAAATCCTACACAAACTAAGGCAACAAGTAGACTTATGCGACAAGAGTGGATTCAAAGTCTGGAACCTCACAGGATTATGAAGGCATCGCAACTCGCGATATACTCCAGGGTCCAACAGTTATACTCGGCCCAATTTTTCAGAGCACTAACCAGGGAGGATTAGGACCGTACCCCTGACCATATAACCCGAATACCTGATAGTACGTGCATAGTAGCTCCCCGAGTGCTGTTCTCGGTTTATTGCTTTGCCAAGACGGCCAAATGGTTTGCTCAGTTGGTTTCAGGAATCCTATTGGTGTCTCCCGATATACACAAGGTACGTGGGAGCTCAAATCCGTAGTGGTGCTATCTAATGCACAACCGTTCGGCAAGAGACCTTCTGATATACTACCGAGTACGTGAAACACCTTTCGATATACTACCGAGTGTTGGCAAATAATGACAGCTGCCACGCTTAACGACGCCGGAACATGTCTCTAACTTACACACAAGTTACTAAATTTTTTACCTAGTGCTACCGTTAATTTTATTTGGAAGGTTAAGTGAATGCATGAGGTGAGTACATAAATGTAAGCATAATCCAAGCCCTAACTACATGCAAAAAGTATACTTTTCTTTTGATGAATTCTAACTATGGGAGGGAGAAATATTTTTCCAATTATATTGCCAAAACAACTAAATGCAACACTATCCCAATTCTATCAAATTTGACTATGAAAGTATTCTTTTCCTTTTCAAGCGAAACATAAAAATGACAACACTACTAATCCATATCAAAACATGTTTTTCCTTTTCTTTTGTCTTTTCAAAACGAAAATGATGCTAAGTAATGAAAAAGGAGAATTCCTAAAATAGAGTATGCAAGCTTTTCAATTTCACTATGATGACCTAACAACATAAAAATAAAAAATGCATCTAACTTTCCCAAGCATGAAATTAATTTTGCAAAAATTGATATATACTTGAATTTTTCAAGAAAATGAGTGATTCATAATTTGAGAAAAACACAAAAAATCAAACATTCATTCAACTTTTTCCAAAAGATTTTTCAATGAGACATTCCAATGCATGAACAATTTCTTCAAAAATGCTCGAAAAAGGATGGGAAAGAAACACTTTTAGTTTTTCAATCGGTGCACCAAAATAATATTTTGATAACAACAATGCTTTCAGATGTAAATGACTGAAATGAAAACACTACTCACAGCACTCTAAACACTTAGAAAATCTCAAGAAAAGACAAGCACTCTAATGGACTGAGAATACACAAAAACACTCAAAACCAATCAGTCGCAAGCAAAGCTCAAAAAGGTATGCAAACAAGGTCTGGAAGTTGATCTAATGGAATGACCAGATCAGGTATGGAAAGAAGGGAATGCAAGGGTGAGCGGATGAAGGTGGGGGAGACAGAAGTGTCCACCACTACCTAGTCTCAAACTTGTCCAAGACGGAACCCAAAACCAATCCAAGTGGAACCAAACACTTCAAGCACACAAATCAAAAAGGGGTCTCTGACTGGATCTTACAGTACAGAGGGGTCTGCACACCAAACCAAGGCTCAAATCAAAAAGGGGGGAGAGGGATGCCCTTATGTCAATTCTAACAGATCGGCGCAGTCTGTGTTCATATACATAGCGACCGTCGCAATTCACTAACGCGGGGCTTGCGACGCTGTCGCAGTCCACCAGTGTATACAATGCGACGACAGAGAGCTAAAATGCAAGAAAAAGACTAATCGGCGCTCTGGCTATATAGCCCAGGTGTGACGGGCGAGATCCAAGTTCTAGGATCAGTAAATCCCCAAGAAATGAGCAATGCAATGGTTTATAAATGAAAATGCAGACTCAAAGGAAGGTAATCAAGATCTTCAAAGTGAAGATTTGATGGTGAAAAGGCTAAAGAGGCAAAGAAATGGCTTGTGCAAGCAATCAACTGAAAATGACATTCAAATCGAAAACTACAACAATGTACGTCCCCAGTATGGTTGCCAGATTTGTTTGACGGACAATCTACCAATAGTGGACTCGAGGCGTGATCTCCCTAACTCAACGCGAGTCTAGAACGAATAGAGACAGAATACAAATCACTCTCCTAGATCTAATTAGGGATCAAGGAACTAGATGCTTTACCTTTCAGATCGCTAATCATTTTATCTTGAATGTTGCTCCAAGCTTGACGGTCTTCAGATCCAAGCTGCAAAACCTGTCAAGACAACACGACAACAAAACAATTAGTAAAATGCACCTATACAATAATAGATCTAAGTAAGCAGTTAAGTAGGCAAACTACACAAGATATCATCAACACAATGAAAACTTGGTGGAAAGCACTTATATTACTGTATTAAGAAGAGAAGTACATAGGATGAAGAGATTACAACCAATGACTCAACGTAGCAATCCTTCTCCAATCAAGCCAATGCCAAAGCCTCCCAAGGAAGTGTGAGTTTCTCAAATGAGTAGAAATCTCTCCTAATCTAATTTCACCAGCATGTAGATGCCATATACTACCTCCCTTTGGTATGGAGGTGAGCTTCACTTATATAGGACTAAGAGGATAGGGTAGGTTGAGATATGGTAGGAGATAGATAGGGGATCCTTCCCAATGGCTAGGGAACCGAATTCCAGCTCAACCTATAGGTTAGGTATAGGGATACACCTCACCAAGCTTCGAGAAAGGGCTCGAAGATGCCTTTTTATCCATTTAATTGACCTCGTCGTAGGCTGTATGAGGACAACCTGCGATGTCGCATGGTGCACGAGGGAAACCTGCGACGACCACACAAAACTATGTATGAGAAGTTCAGGACCTCATCCAAGTCAATACTCGATCATATAGACTTCAGGGATGTTTACACCAGGTCTCATGGGAAGATTTTAGGTGTAACAGAATGCCCCCCAAAGCATGAAGCTGTTGAAACTGGACAAGTGAAATGCTTTGAGAAAAAGGAATGGCAATGGACTTGTCGGATGAAGGACGCCGCTGTAGTACAATTGACTTTGAGCACACAGTCTCATATGACTCACAACACGGCTGCCGAACAATACAATGCAGATCCATGGTAGTAATGACCAATGTAATCATGGCTACTAGACACAAGCGTAGATCCATGATGAGATGATAACATAGCCACGACCAATACAATAGTGGATCCATGTAATATGAGTCAAAACAATCTCCATCGCAAACTAGGTAAAACATGACTCTGTTAGCATTTGATAGCTCGGTGGCACTCCTGCATCAGGTGCCTAGGTGCAGGGGTCAACAACTTGGAGTCTCATTTATATTCTTAAAGTGACTTTAGTAATGTGTTTTTTATTAAAGTACCTTTTTGATGTGACTTTATGATTTTAAAGTGAGTTGTACTTTAATATGTTTTTAAAGTGACTTTAAGTCATAAAGTGTACTTTTTAAATATTTAGGGTTAAGTGACTTTTTAAAAAGAAAAATTTGTTCTAAAGTTCACTTAGGAGATTTAAGTGAGTGAGAGATTAGATCCCAGCCATAGATCTCTTGGCCAAGATCTAATCTCGTCCATTGAAGTGAAAAGTCATGAGAAAAACCCTAATAGGGTAAATAAAAGTGCATGAGACTTCATTTTTGGACACATTCCCAAGAGAGAGTCTTTGGAGAGTGGCTCGAATTCCAAGGAGGAGCTTGGTGAGGAGTGTGAGAAACACATCTGCAAGAGAGAGTGAGAGATAGAGCTTGAAGGAGAAGAGGAGAAAGAGACAGCTTGAAGGGGCGCACTTCCCAAGGAGAGGGTGGCACGCAAATCAAGAAGCATCTTCAGCAGTGTTAGCTGGGCCATAGAGCAGAGATTTGCTAGGAAGCACAACAGGATTTAGTACACGCATATCAAGGTAGATTGGGTGCATTAAATGCTGGAATAATTTCTGTACTGGTCCATACTATACTTGCAGCATTTCCAGCACGCAAATCGAGGCAGTACAGAGCTGTGGTTACTGCTGGACTTGGCCGTACAGCTGCTGAGATAGTGGTAACCTGTTGGCACAAATTTCGAGGTGTCTGGAAGGACTGTGGGAGATAAGTACAGTGATATTTTACTGCTGAAAATGACTGCTGTAAATTCTAAGAATTTTTCTTTCATGAGCTAATAAAAATCTCTCTTGTGGACTGGTTTTCCCCAAGGGTTGGGGGGGTTTTTCCAGGGTAAAATTTGACCAAAATACTGAGTTTTATTGTGTATGACAGTCTGCTGTTAATTATGATTTTCTGCTGCTAAAGTTGCTTGATGAACAGTATATTAGCTTACAGATGCATAGAAAAGTGAATGCCAGTGAAATGTGCTAGTTTGCATGCCTGTAGAAGTTTAATATTAGAGGTACATTAAGTGTTTGACAAATCTGTCCATGAACTGTGTGTGAGCAATTTCTGCGTTTTGTCATTTTTCAACAGACTCCCCAGGGTCTTCAAGTCGAACCCGCAATGATACGAATCTATCCATGCGATTACAAATGTCTTGGCATTGAACATGGTAGAAACCACTTGATTACCAGTCATTGATGTATACCGTTAACAAGCGCAAGGAAAACCACCATTAATGTCAATGATTCCCAAGGTATCACAGTACATATCACCAAGCGTGAATAAGTGAGTTGAAGTCAAACGCATGATGAAATCTTTCAATCAAGAGTCAATGATGTAAACTCATGTTGAAAGAGAGGTAACTTGCCATTGAGGCATGCAGGCCCAAGGTACTCGATTGGTTTCTAGATTCAGTCCTCGGATGATGTTTTGAAGTCGACAAGGATGAAGCCATTGAAGTAGGGCCATAATGAATCTCCCATCATAGACACGAAACACGACAAAGGATGTTTTGAAGTAGATCGGATGGTACAGTAACATGCAAGACTGACTCATAATAACTGACATGATGGAAGGTGTACTGACTGTAGATAATGAATGGTGAAGACATCTCTTGAACATGGGCATGGCATGACTTTGCAATATTGACATGACGATATAATGCTAACGACTAATGCAACTGATGGTTGAAGCATTCTTCGGATGACCCAAAGGAGTGATGAGACTCATGAAGTTAACAAGACTTGGAGACAAGTACTGAATGAAAATGCAGTTGAGTGCCATGTTCAAGAGCGACTAAATACCGCCCTCTGGTGAAAAAGTGTAACATAATAGCTTTCCTTTTTCCCCATCATGATTGATGAGTGCCTCCTGTGTTTTTTACGAGCTTGATGAGGGTAACCAGATGCTCGGTATAGCTCATCTCATAGATGAGTCCAGTCCCAAATGTTTTTCGAACCTGGTAGAGGAGGGGTTCGTCCCATGGCGGGCCCTTCAATGTTGGGTTTAACGAGTCCATAGAAGGTAAACTCAGCATCATTTCATATTTA
Source organism: Larix kaempferi (assembly GCA_027924585.1). Classification (NCBI taxonomy): domain Eukaryota; kingdom Viridiplantae; phylum Streptophyta; class Pinopsida; order Pinales; family Pinaceae; genus Larix; species Larix kaempferi. The sequence goes on from BSBM01000600.1 coordinate 14,534,094, forward strand.
GAGAGTCTGAAAAGGACAAAAGAAGACTCCAATGGTCCTTTTTCGTAAAGTTAGCCTCTCCGCCCGAAAAAGGGTAAAATAATGCGGGAGAGGACTCTTCCAGTCATGAGTGGCTGGAGTATTCCTTTTTCGTAACTAGTGCCCCTTGGTCAGAAAAAGGGGTAAACTATCACCAGGGAGACGACCGTTCAAATACTTTAACAAGCGTGAACGCGACAAGTTCGCTTGGCGATCTTTTCGTATTTCGAGAGCTTGAAAAGAGCTTAAAGATAGAGTCCTGGGGGTTTCTTTTCCGTAGGAGTTTAACGAGCCCGGAAAAGTGATAAATCATAACTCGGTGCTTTATTCTCATAGTTTAATGAGCACGAGAAAGAACAAAGAGTAAGCTTGTCATGATTAAATCTAATGGATGAAAAATAACGACAAAATGTAAATTGGTGTTCATACCTGAGATAACTGCTGCAATGTGAAATTGGTACAAACAGGACATTTAATATCTCCTGCATGCCTGAAACTAGGTAAAAAATAGTCAACCAAGCATAAACATGATCCAAACTATAGCAAATAAACCAAAAAGCATCTAATATTTGAAAAGGAATATTCCATTTTTGTTTATAAATAGCAAAAAAGACCAAAAATAGTCACCATTGTTCATTTTCCAATTTGGGGAGGAGAAAAGTGCCATTTGGAGCCAAATTTCAATTGTCAATCGCTGGAGCTACGAGCAACCTATCCACGAGCCGTTCAGAGCAGGTAACCCTAAATCTCAGCCAACATATTTTTAGCAGTTTACTTTTTCAATTCTTGTCAATTTTTAGGGTTTTTTGAGGGGGCTATTGCACCCTCGGGTCGTCGCAGGTCTCCCTTACGGGAACTGCGTCGACCCTGAGTTGTCGCAAAGGCATAAGGTATGTCTTGCGACAATGTCGAACTGTACCTAAAGGTGGGGTGCGATGGCAAAAATGCCCATACACAACTCAAAACGTAGCTTGAAAGAAAAAGTTTTAAATGCTTGGGTGAGTTCTAATAGTATTCAGATGCCCTTTGTAATAGGTTTGTGGGTGCCAAGATGGTCTTAGAGTGGCGTGAGCGGGAACACGAGTTGGATGACGTGCAAGTGGAAAATGATCCACAATGTGTGGGAGCACTGAGGAACTGTGGGTTGTTAAAGTTCTTCCAGATCCAGGGCATGAGGGCCCAAATCCCACTGTTAGAGCACATGCTTCGGAGCTGGGATGCTGCTCAACAGTATTTTATGATTGGAGAGCATATTCTGACCATAGATGTCGAGGACATCTACTTCCTGTCTGGATTGTCCCGAATGTGGGACAATATGGCACTCACTGGATCACGAGGGAGTGATCGGACCGTGGATGACCTGATCGTGCAGTACTGTACTCCTCATGCCCGTGCCTCTAGTGGGAAGATTCCCATCAAAGAGGTATGAGATCGTCCGCTGCGTGCTGTATTGTTCACAATAGTGAGGGTAGCGGGGAGCCAAGTGGCTCATTTGGCTACGAGGTCCCAAATGCTATAAGCAGAGGACTGCATGTCTCCGAAGATCTTCAACTAGTGTGAGGGACTCCTCACCAACCTACGAGCTCAGGTGACCAAGTGTCAGCGTGGGGAGCTCAAGCAGTTCGGATATGGATCGATTGTGATCTCATTTCTATTAGAGCGGGTTCCCCTTCTATGCTCACAGGTGACCCTGGATGATAGGGATGCTAGAGATCCACACATGTCGCGGTGGACATAGGTGATGGCCTGCCATGGTGGTGGGGGTCCTATCATCGGTTTTGGTCCTGGATTCTTCACTTGGCTGGAAGGCCAGCTACTGATGATTGAGGATTATCCGTATAGCGATACGGACTACAGGGAAGACCCAAACTTGGTGCTACCCGAGGGAATAGAGTGGGGAGACATCGGTAAGAAAAATGACCCTTATCCTTTTACTTTTGTGTTATATATGTTTTTTTTGATATAGTGCTGATGAGTTAACAACATGTGTGTACAGATGTGGGCCCCGTGCGACCAGTAGGGGTCTCTCTTCTTGCGAGGAGAGGAGAGGGAGCAGTCGCATGCCCAGCCGTGCATGCAACCATCGTAGACATGGAGGACGTGTATGAGAACCTGACCAGGTTGACTTTAGATGTCCTAGAGCCAGTGGTAGATGAGCTACCGCGGCCTATGTAGAGATATGCGGTCGGTGCATCCGCGTGGTTCAATGTGCTGCTCCACAAGGTGGCGAGAGCAGTTGACTGCTTCCATGGTCAGCAGGCGAGAGCTGCCAGACCTAGGGGTGCACGGATGAGGCGTTAGGCCTTTTATGTTGTTATTACTCATGTACTAAGAGCTTAGAGGCCTAAGATTTTGTACTGCTGAAAGCTATCAGGCTTCAGATTTTGTATAGACTTACTGAAAGCCATCATGCTTCAGATTTTGTACCAGCACTACTTTTTGATTTATATATATATATAGACACTTCTGGCGGTTTATACATTATGTGTTTTTAAATGGATGAATGATGTGATCTTGTTTACATGTTTGCTTTTATACAATGAATGATCTGCATGTTATGAATGCTTTTATAAATGTATTATGTGTGTGAGATGTACCAATCCAAGATGAAGTTGGTCATCGAGTTAGCAACTCTGTTCAAATCTCGTGGAATGTGCAAGACTCAAAAGATCTTTCCAGGAGACGGACTCGTCTAAAGAGACGGAGTAGGGTGGGATCACGGATAGCGTAGAACCGGTTAAGATGGGAAACCATTAATTGCGAATCCAGATGGATGACAATGTGGTTCAATATACCCAAGGAAAGAGCGTCGGTTAATGCTCCAATTACCGCCTGATACTCTGTGGCATTGTTGGTCGCGAATCCAAGGCAATTTTCTCCTGAGCTGATGAGCTCGCCTGTCGAGGAATGTAGTACCCAAGCTACTGAAGCAAGGTTACGGGTATGTCGGATGGCGTCGTCCGCGAATCCGTAGCAACTTTCCATCTGCACACGCAAACAAAACATGGTATAAGAAGCGGAAAACAAGATCTAGACACACTAGAAATAAACGTGTCACACCACACAAAAAACACACATGCCATGTAGAGTATATACAAAAAGTCTATGCATGAAAGGTTCAGGCATAGTACCTCTTTAGGTAAAGCCCATTGCGGGGTTCACCCAAATATATTCCGTCATAGTCCTCGAGCTCGTAAGCTCCCTTTTCCAAAACACGTTTAACGATGTAAGGTCCGTGCCACATGGACTCGAACTTTCCTGCCCCTAGCTTGTCATGTTTCTGGTCGTATGTAAGGACCAGGTCACCCTCGTTAAAGATACGAGGTTCTACTGACTTGTCGTACTGTGCTTTGATGCGTTTCTTGTGAGCCTCATTGGCAAGAGCTGTATCTCAACGAGACTCGTCAAGTTTCGCTAGGTAAAGGAATCGTTCTTCCTCGGCAGTAGTGTTAGGAAGAAGTTCGACGGCGAGTTTGAGGGATGAAATCTCGCACTCTATAGGAAGGACCGCTTCCAATCCATAAACTAGTTGAAAGGGAGTAAATCCAGTGGCGGTTTTAATGGAAGTTCAGTAGGCCCATAATGCTGAAAAGAGCATATTATGCCAGTTGGACTTATGCGTACCCACCATACGCTGGACCATAGTTTTCAAGACCTTGTTGATGGCCTCGACCTATCTGTTGGACTGTGGGTAGTAGGGTGTTGAGTTTTCATGGCGAAAACCCAATCTATCGCTCAATTCATCAACCATGTGGTTCTAAAACTGAGAACCATGGTTGGTAACTATCGCCTGAGGAACTCCAAACCGCGCTATAACATGATTGAACATGAAGACTGTGGCGGATTTGCCGTCGTTCATGTATGTATCCATTGCCTCGGCCCACTTTGTAAAGTAGTCCACAACTACGATGATGTAACTATGCCCCCCGACTGAGGTAGGCTTACAATATGAAGTCAATGTCCCATTTAGCGAAGGGGCCAATGACAATAATAGGGTGTAACAGGGCGGGATGGGTGCGCTTCTTCGTTTGGAAGTGTTGACATGGAGGACATCTTTTTACGGCCTCGATACAATCATTAAAGATAGACGACCAATAATATCCCGCGCACAAAATCTTCTGGGCTGTAGCCATCCCAAAGAGATGACCGCCACAATCCCTAGCGTGACAGTCATTTAGGACGTGTTCAGCCTCGTCATGAGTGAGACAACGTCGAAGAATACAATTGATGCTATAGCGATACAAGGTATCACTGATAATCAGATAATACTTTGCATGGTAGCGTATTCGATGACGGTCGTCGTGAGAGAGGTGAGGGATGAAATGTTGGGTTTGAAGATACAACGTAATATCTCCATACCATGGATCAGACGTACCGATGAGAAACAATGACTCATACGAAAAAGATTCATTGGGCTCAGACTCTACATCAGGATGAGGAAGGTCGCAAATGAGCTCAGCAAACACCAAAGACTTTTTAGACTTGGCTTTCTCGAAAAGAAGATCGAATTCTTGCAGTATCACGATCCAACGTTAATACTTGCCCCCAAGCACCTAACGTGTCAGGACGTGGTACATGGGGTTCGAGTCTGCGATGATAGTGGCGGTGCGGAGCAAGATATAGTGTCGAAACTTTTGGACGGCGATAACCGCCGCGAGAGTGAGATTCTCAACATGTGAATATCTAGTTTCAGCGTCAATGAGACCCCTACTTGCATAGTATATCACATGCTCCTGGGCATTCTGGTCCTCCTGCACCAAAACCATGGCGATAGTGGTGGCAGAAGTAGCGAGATATAAAATATAATCTCGGTAGTAATTTGGTGGTTGGAGCACAGGGGCGTGGATAATAGCATGTTTGAGACTGTCGCTGGATTTTTGGGCTTGATCGTCCCAAATGAACGGGACATCCTTCTTGAGGAGTCTCATGTAACCCCGTGTCTTTTGCGCGAATTTATAGATGAAACGCTGTAAATAAGTCGCCTTCCCTTGTAGACTTTGAAGTTCTGTCACATCAGTTGGAGGTGGGAGAGCCACAATGGCTTCCACCTTCAAGGGATTGTTGGGTAAAAATATGCACTCTAATTCAACACTTAATTGTCAACCCGGGAAGGGAGCTTATGAGATGCAAACACTATATGTGTAGGATTGAATGCTTGAACTAACTTAAGTTGACTAAAAATGCAAATGCGCTAACATGCAACTATATGACTTTAAACTACATGCATGACTTTCATAATTCAAATGCAAGAATTTATTCTATCTATGAAAACAGGAAATTGATTAACGAATGAAACTATCAAAACTGAAATAACTGGAAAATGGAATTATTAATTCTTTATTTAGAAATAAACTATGCTAGGAATGAAACTAATGAATTTTGAAACAATAACTAATTGGCAAATCATGAAAAGACATTAACTTCGAAAGACAACTAGAAAGAAGATTAAAGAAGATGGTATAGAAACTAAGAATAATGATAAGACTTAATTAAACTCTATGCAAGATAAAACAAAGTTTAAATTACATCAAAAACTGTTAATTAGAAGCAAGGAACAATACAATTAAAAAGCAGGAAAAACTGGATTCGGTAATAAGCATGAAACAATGCAGAAAGTGTAAAGGTTCGAATGACGATCCGGATGGCTGTCTGAATGACAATTCGAATGACGGGCTGAATGGAAGAAAAATGAATTAAATTAGAGAAAGAGGCAGTTTTGATGAACTTAATCGTCAGCTGGCGAATGCAAGTGAACCTACAGTGCAAAGAAGTCAGTGAAAAGATTGTTGAGGAACTATGATGATAAGAAGCAATCTATTCTAACCATTATTTGAGAGATGAACTATTCCTATGATATGCTAAAGCAGAATGATGATGGAGGATAGAAGAAACCTACAACTACAGAAAAAGAAGTTAAGGAAACTAATTCTAACTAAACAGAACTTGAAATAACATCTAACTAGTTAACTTTATCTAGTTGCAAAAAGAAAGACTGAAATCAAACTAAGAAGAGCTATGCATGACCGGTCGTTCTAGATTATGAAAATGCAATATTACATGAAAACAAAAGAAATTTGTATTTTATAAACAACAAAATAATTACAACTATTGAACAAAGCAAACTAACCATTGTATGAAAGGAAACTCACTATTTGATATTCGAAATGAAAGTCTATTTACTAAAGTAGAGCTTACGGTGCTATGTGAAAGAAACTACTTGATGGTGCTATGTGAAAGAAACTACTTGATGGTATTCAACTTAAAGACTAGTTCCTATTGTTAACTAATTGAACAAAAATTGAAAATGCAATGCTTTTAACAAATGGAAAGTTAAATGCAACTATTTGATTAGATCCAATATGCAAATGAGATAGAAATGAATTCAAATGCATGAACAATAAACGAAATTCAAACCCTAATCTAAATAACACTACTTGCACGAATTAAATGGCTATGCTACTGTGTAAAGCAAATCTAATTACTCCTATGTAAAGCAAACTAACTAGTGCTGTGAATTGAAATACTAATCGTTAATCCTATTCTAGTTAAAGAACTTCAAAACTTGTAAACAAATCTATATATTAAGCAAATAAGACAAGACTACTTCTATTCCTACAACGAATTGCATTGCAAACCAATCTATTTAGTTAAGCATCTAATAGAAATATATAAATACTCTGTTTCTAAAGGAAATCACAGTTCTAACATATCTAAATTATTTCATTAATCAAATTATGAGAAAGACCTATCGTGAACTACTCAATTTCAAAATGAAGAAAACTAAATTGCTTGCATTCAAAACAAAAGCTAGTTCTATCATGCTCAATATCTCAATGAAATGGGATGCAATTTCTTTTCAAATGAAACTATAACAATGATAAACTATTCTTACCACATACTAATGGAAAGCAAATCTAAATGCTTGAGAAACCAATGGAATTTCAAACCCTAGCTAAACTGGAAACGTTAATACAATGACATGAATGAATTACTGGACAGAGATCTCGCTACATGTACACAATGAGCTCATATAAACACAACATACAGGAAATTAGAAGCAAGGATGTTTGCATTTTATACAGGAAAAAGAGAGATAATATTGCAGTCACATGAGGAAGAAAACACAATACTTAGCTAAATAATGATGACATAAATAAAACACAAGGAAACCAGCTGCTGTTGAGGGGCCCTCTGAGGAACAGTGGTTGATTCCACGAATTACTCCATCACCAGATCAGAAAAACGAGTTTCACCCAAGAACAGAGCAGAATTCTTATTATAAAAATGGATTTGTATATTACAGTCTATTTCCAGAGCTCTAGGGTCTAATTTATACATGAACAACCCAGTGGGAGAGGATAGAACCAAATCCCCAAACTCCTGAACTGTTAAAACAAATTCTAAATTTAGAAAAACGACCATCCACGTTTTTTGGGCAAGTTGGTTTCAAGGAACCACGATTTTCTCCCAAATGGCTGCGAATTTTGGCGAAATTCCTTGAGGTGACCCTAATGGGCCTATTCTGCACAAAACCCATGTGCCGGAATTTTGAAATTCGTCTTCGTTTGCCCGCAGATCCAGCCTGAAATTTGCTATCAGTTGAAAACACGTTTTTGACAGAATTTATGATTTTTGCAAGCTGATCACATCTGGACGGTTCTGGGTGAGATCTGATAGGTGGAGAAGCATGAGAGGACCATCACGAACAACATCTACATTTTATGTTTTTGCATTTAATGCTCTAAAATGCTCTAACCAACGAATCCGCGGGTTGAATGAAGGGTTGAACGATGGGCACGTCTGAATGGAGGTTCGTTTGACCTGTAACGAAATTTCTGCTGGATTGTTGGCCACATTGATGCCTGGATGCTTGAATTTTATTGGATGAGTTTTATTGGCTGAGCTCTATTTGCTTTACCACGTGATTCTCTGCCTTTCCATCCTCATGATATGCGAGTTTATTGCCACGACCTGCAAAACAATATTTCGTTTATGATTGATTAAATGTTCTAGCGTGAGATGTTATACATAAAATTAAAGCAATGTTTGAAGGATAATGAATTCATTACAAACTAATGTCTTGAAACAAACTAAAAAGCCATATTATAATATCATTTATGTTTTTAAGTAGTATTTAAATGAAATGGCATTTGAAACTTATGAACTTGGAATTGATTCAAAACATAATTTTAATAAAAGGAAAAAATAATAATTATTTAAGTGTATTTCCATTTTTATTGAATCACAGTTTTAACATTAAGTTGTGGTTTTAATTTGTATATGCAGGACTGGAAAGAATCGGAACATGAATGTATCATGGGATCAACACGAGCCAAAAGACAAAGGCAAGCCAAAACCAATAGAAAACATGTTGTCAAAACCTAGTGCGGAACTTAGGGACCGAACGTCTATCTTTTGCACAATATTGTATTAAAAATAATAGATTACGTATTTCTTTCATTTACGAGATTTAATTAATAAAATAAAGTAAAAGATAACCTTATTGAACATAGATGTATTAAATTACGGTAAATAAGATGGGAAATTAATGTAAATAACATCGTTATAAAAGACAATTTCGGAGTCCAACAGGGATCAATGTGGATCCCATCTTTCGAGACAATGAACCCTAAGAGGCATCTAGACTCGACACAAAAGATACACTTATGAGGATTCAGACGGATATTGTACCGTCTGCATCTAAGGAAAACATCTGTCAGATGATCCATGTGGAACTCACGCTGCTTCAAATGGGCAGGGAGATCGTCCAAGTAAGGTTCCACAAAGTCCTTCACATCATGGAAGGCATACGACATGGCTTGCTGGAATGTGGCGCCAGCATTTTTGAGGCCGAAAGGAAGTTTGCGATATGCAAACGTTCCCCAAGGATAGATGAAAGCTGTCTTATGTTGGTCGGCGAGGTGGATCTCAATTTGGTTTTAATCGAAAAAGCCATCCATAAGCGAAAATATGACACTTCCAGCACAATTGTTGATGATCTGGTCAATAAACGGAGTCGGGTAGTTGTCCTTTGGACAAGCCTTGTTAAGGTCCCGATAATCGACACAGACACGAATGGTACCCTGCTTTTTGTTCACAGGGACGACGTTTGAGACCCATTCTGTCAATGGGACAGGGTATATAAAGACAGCCTTTAAGAGTTTTTCAATCTCTGCCTTGATCGCCGCAGTCTTCCAAGGGTGTACCGGTCGCAACTTTTGGCACACAGGTTTGATGTTGGGATAGGTTTTTATTTCACGTGAAACAATAGTGGGGTCTATCCTAGGCATCTCTCGTAGGTCCAAGCGAATACGTCTAGAAATCACTTGAATAAGGTCGCGCCAATAACGATTTCTTCAGAGGAACACTTCCGGCCTATGCGAATGTGTTCCACTACACCAGGTTTAACCGAAATGTTTACTGGGGTAATAGGCTCAATGTTGGCCAAGTTGCCCTCAGTGTCCGTATGACATGTAAGTATTGGGGAGTGAGGGAAAGGGTAGACATCCGGTGAAAAAATGGTGTCAATGCTACTCTCCATACGATCCGAAGGAGGAAGGAAAGACGACCTATGGTGGAGGTCATCCCACGGACTGTCATCTACATTCATAACTTCCATAATGGACTCGTATGAATGAAAAGTCCAAAGTAGGAGGTCGGGTAGAGATGATGTCCGTCGTGGAGAACAGGATGTGGAGGCCACAGCTAGGTGGTCCTCGAGTGCTGACTGGATAGCCTCGTAAATGCGTTCAACGGGTGAAAGAGGCATCGTGTCTCCAATCAGGTGTGTGGTGGCTTCATCAGGTACAAGCCAGGTATCAGTGGAGTGGGGACGAGATGGAATCTCTGTGGAGATGATGTTCACGGTGGCAACATGATTAAGGGGATCCGATGTTGGAAAAATACCCATAAGAGATGAATATTTTATAAGGCCAACCCCTACACTCTCATACTGTTGTGATGATTGTCCAACCAACAGGACATTATCACCAGGATGAGAAGTGGTGTCCGGTGTGCAAAAATCTAGTTGGTCAACAGTGACAATTCGTCCTTGATGGGGGAATTGCACTATGCGGAAGACAAATGAGATAACTGCAGTCATGGCATAAAACCAATTGCGACCAAGCAAGAGATTATAATCTAATGGGGCTGCGACCACTTCCACGTTAATGGTTGCGGCTTACCCCCCAACTCAACTGCGAGAGCTTGTAAGATCCCATGAGGTTGAAAGCCATGTCCGTCGAATGCTTTTAGTGTGGTACGAGAACGATTAAGCTCGGGAGAGCCAATGGCTCTCCAATAGGCGATCGACATGATTGAGGTAGAGGCTCTCTCGTCCAAAATGGCACGATGGACAATTTTCCCAACAACGTTCGCAACAACTTGGAATGCGAATTGATGGGAAAGCCTTGGCTTGAAATATTCAAGTCTAAACATGATGGTATTCGAAGAATCCGGGTCAACTGCACCGATAGCAGCAAGGAGAGTTTTGTGTTGATTGGGACAATTCTGCAAAACCTCCAGCGTTGACATGGCGCAAGGAGCTTGTGCCAGGTCCTCTACGATATTGTAATTCTACGCCACCCGAGCATTGGGATTGAAAACAACTTTTCGAATCATGCTCTTGGGTGGCTGCAATATCGATTCTAAGGAAGGCTTCTCAATGGTGAGAGAAGATGGTGGTACAGTGACATCAGGTAAGGAAGTGGAAGCTTTTTCAGTATTACTTCCAACAGGTTCCTTCGAAGGGATCGAGTCGTATGATCGCGAGAGAGTATTTAGATTGATCGTCTCATTACGCACCATGAGAACATGCGCGGTAGAAGATGGTTCTCCTTGGGAAGGAGAGGGTTGAGCAATCATCTACTGATTTTGAGCAGGGAAGGGATCGTCGAGGACTGCGGGAGTTGGTTTACCCCTAAGAAACTTTTGAACTTCGTCTCTATGGGGACACTCTTTAGAAAAGTGGTCATCACCACACAGTAAGCAAGGATACTTCAGCTTCTGCTTCTGTTCGGTATCATTAGGGGTGCTCTTTTGTTCCTACTGGGTGGAATATTTCTTAGGTTTCCCTTTGTTCTTCTTCTTACCACCAGACTTTTGAGGTGAAGCTGACTGAACATAATTCACTTCTTCAGTGACAGCAGGAGTGGATGATTTGGTGGTGCTGTGACCAGCCTGTGTTGGGGATGGGGAAGAACCTTGAAGGTTCGATGATCCAACAGTTTGAGAAGGAGGCTGGGTGTTAAGGGATCCAATGATGCCATCAGCTCGGGGTCCCTTGGGTGGTTTCGAGGGATCGTACGTGTTGCGGGGTGCGTCAGGAAGAATATCAAACAACGTGCTCGATTGAGCATAGACTAAATCTAGGTAATGGGCATGCGCGATGGCTTGTTCTTCAGTGACAACCCCTCCCATAGCAACATCTCGAGCTATGTAAGGTATGAGAGACTTTGTAAACTAGTCTGCTAGGAGTTGGTCTGGAATAGGAGCCTTAATCAGACGTCGCCTCCTACACCACTCATGTATATGATCCGAAATATGAGTAGCAGTAGTTTGACGGAGGGAGGTCAGAAGGTCCATACCAGTTTCGTACCGTATAGGCAGCTGGAAATGGGTCAAAAAGTTCATAGCAAGAGAGCTAAAGTCAGGAAAAGAATGGGGTGGTAGTTCAATATACCACTTGGCAGCCGAACCAGTGAGAGTCCGTTGAAATAATCTGAGACGGATCGAGTCGTCCATCAGAGAGTTGGATGAACACCATAAATGGTATGTCATCACATGGTTTTTGGGATCTTCACCTGGCTTTCCGTCAAAATTGGGGATGTTTGATGGAAGTTTCACTGGAATCGGTGGCTAGTTAGTTCCATGGTAGATGGGGTCGTTGGTCAGGCGAGACAGGTCAGGTAGGTCCAAAGTAGCCAAAAAGGGCAGCTGTTGATTAGGCTGCGGGTAATGATAGTACTGATAAGGAATATAAGGACCGGTAGGACCTTGTATCGACTGATTGTAAGGTGTCCATGGAGGAAACTAACCCTAGGGGGTTGTGCCGCCTGGACCAAATGTAGGTCCGCCACCATAGTAAGGTGGTCCATTACCATAAGGTGGGGGTCCGCCTCCACCACCAGGAGGAGGTGGAGGTTCGCTGCCACCGCCGGGAGGAGGTGGAGGTCCATAACCATAATAAGGTGGCCCGCCACCGCCTCCACTTGGAGGGGGTGGTGGACCACCTCCGCCACCAGAAGGATGGGGGCCCCCACCACCTCCAGGGTGTATATGAGTCCAAGAAAAAGAAGAGAGCCGAATAAGTGGAAGTGAACAGTTACCACCAGCTGAACATTTCCATCTCGAACATCCTTTACTAAGCATGTTAGCTAGAAGCTTGCAGATGCTTCTGCTAAATACAATGGCTCTCTGAAGGGATGGTTTTTAGGTTGACCATCAACCGAAATGGGCTAGTAGAAGGCTGAAATCTTCTACTATGTGTGTGGTTCAATGTTGACCACAAACTCTCGAACTTGGCTCAAAGGCTCAGAGGTTATGTCTGGAATGGTTGGGGTGGGCTGACACCAAACCAACTGGAGAGCTGAAAACAGGAAGTGAACAGCTTCAACTTGCTGAACATTTCCATCTTGACAACTATTTTCCAAGTTAGCTAGAAGCTTGCACATGCTTCTACTAAATGAAGGTGCTCTCGATACTGGTGGTTTAAGGCTGACCACCAACTCTGGAGCTCAGTCGAACATATCTCTTCACAGGATCGCTTGTACTCGCTTGCTTGTTACTGACGGTCTTCATTCCCCCCTGTCAGGAACAATGTGAGGAGAGGAGAGTCTCATGGTGAGTACTCTATGTCATGTATATCTTCTGTTTGGGTGTCTTTATCACTGGATCTGGCCTCTAAAATTGGATGTGGATCATGCTTGTTTGATCTCACTTACTTGTAGAGGGCCATGGCTGCTTGTTGTTAGATGGAGACTTTGAAACTTGACACCTGACATCATGTCCCCCCCTATTAGGTACAAAGTGAGGAGAGGAAGATGTATCAACTGCAAGATGTGTCAATACTCGTGAATGAACTCTCCGGTATGACTTATAAATCTTCTTGGTTGTTGATGACCATTTCCAAGAAGCGATCCACCCATAATGAATCTTCTCTCTTGCAGGTTTCTTCAAACTGAAGCATCTATCTGATGCGTGCGTATGTTTTCCACATTGCTTACAAGGGTGAAGATCAAAACAATGATCTTTCATGTGGCCAACTCGATCACAGTGTTGGCATGTCGAACTCTGAACTGACGTGGATGAAGATGGACTCTTGTGGATGAATCCAGCACTCTGAAACTGGATGGGCTTGGAGAAGTCAAGAATGTGAACTGTCACTCCCTTGTCATATCCAAGACCGGTTCTATGCTTGGTATGGTTGATCTCTTCCCAAGGTCTGATGATGGGCTTGGAAGGAGCAAGCAGAACCTTTGCATGCATGTCTTCATCTTCATCTTCTTTCACTTCTGATGGGGTGCCACTGATTTGCTTATGTGCTTCTAGACTGACATCAATATGTGCAGGCTGCAGAACATAATCATAAAGAGGATTGTTCTGAACGTGAACAAGTTCAGAATGCTTTTCTTCTCGTATGAGCTGCGACTCAAGATGTAGAAACTCAAGTGTGTCTTGTGACTCTTTTATACAATCTCGGATGTGAGTGAGAGTGCTCTTGTTGATCATGACAGTGTTGTCGACAGAGGAAAATAATAGAGTGTTCAATAACTCTACAAGGCCACTTAATCTTGCCATTGAAAACTCACTCAAATACAAAAGGGCTTCTTGCAATTCCACCCTTTTGCAACAAGACTCAAACTCAACAAATAAACTCAGCAACTTGGGGGTTGTTGGGTTCAACCGAGAATGCACCCGTTTACAATGACTCACAAGAAATAATTCCAAGTGCTAATGAACTTACAAAACCCACAATTCGCAAGTTACAAATTTGATGATGATCTACAAGTTGAAATAAAACTCGGAAAATTGAGTGTTTTACCTTCGTGAAGATAGGCCTTTGGAATTGAATGTTGCAGTGTCCAGGAAACGAGCTCTACCTCACTTCACGTGCACAACATTCACATATGTCTCGAAATCATTATGTACAACTCCAATGCTTTAACTCATTCAACACAGCTTCAATGATGACTTCAACACATCAACAATTGAACCATTCTCTTCAACGCATAAGTGATACACGGTCTTCTCAACATACGCAAGTCTCAATCCCTCAGCAAATCCACTCACAACTTGTAGCTTTAAACACAGGGCTCAAGTACGAAAATATGCTTGAAATTTTCTTTATCTCCCAACAAAATTGTTGTGAATTTGTACTATGAAATCCCATCACTAGATGGCATTCGACGCTCATGAGAGGGCTCGACACTCAGCTAGGATGTCAACACACAGCACAATACCACCTACTCCAATGTTCAGATAAGGAGTTTACTAGATAGTGGCAACAATCACTTCATGGATAGTGGCAACGGTCTATTCATGGAAACCGTCAATCTTGAATTCCCTGGGCATCCAACGGTGGATCTTCACTAGCTATTGTAACCTCAGTTGAACAGAGAGACTTTGGTATAGATATATAAAATCAAGAGGAAAAAAACACAGTGCCGCTCTATTTCAATTTCGTAGTGCATTTATTTCCACTTTGACATTGTTAAACACCTCCAGAAATATTAAAAACCAGTAATCAAGTTATCAAAGGCATTCAAAACACACATCACCTATTCACTCACCCACTCCGCAAATCAATTCTGCAATACAATGTTATATTCACGGAGATTGATGTAATTGCTTCTCCAATTTCTAGAGCATGCCCCAGGTCTTTCTGCCGAGCGAGTCGAACGCATTCAATTAAGGATTTGCATCAATAACAAACCCAACTCCAACGCAACAGTAGTTGACAACAACGCAGCAACAGTTTTCACGCAACAATAGAAATGAGGGCTCACACAGATCGAGATTGACAGCACATAGGGATACAATTATACAATGAAACAATTGTGAAACATCTACTCGGAGACTCGCAGAGGAATCACGCAGAGGGTAGATGAATAAGTCAGGATTTTCAGTCGGTAGTTGGTAGCGCTGCTGTGGAGAGTAGAGGGAAGATTGTAATGGGTTTAAGCATAGGCCACAGGTTCATAAGAGCTCTGATACCACTGTTAGGTTGTCCCTTTGGGTAAATAGGAAAATTGGCTGGAACAAAGCTAAATATAAGAAGATACACAAACAGAATAAGCGTGAATGCTCAATGTATTTCTCATTAACTAACTATATATATAAATACAATGAGAAATGTCCCTTGGGTTTCATATTCCCAAGTGGACTCTTAGACTCCCGGGTGATTCTTGGTCTCCCTGAGGATTAGACTCCAACAAATAAAACCAAATGTACATAACTCTTTAAACACTTATTTAATATTTAAGATATTAATATCCACCATCTATCAAAAGGTGGGACACCATTTACACAGTGAGTCATAAGACAACACAATTTGACTTAACAAAAATGAAGACACAACTATAAAACAACAACTCCTTCACAAAAATGTGTTTACCATTTTTAAGGAATCAAACCTATAGAAAATTATAATAAGAGAGCCACGTAGTGGTGGAGTCCCCGCAACACCAGTTTTTTAGCAGAGAAAATTTTGAAACATTAAAAACTATGCAAAAGGTATATTAGGACATCCCTAAAATACACTAGATAAACACAGACAAAATAAAACACCAAGAGTTAGGTAAAGAACACATTGGACAAACCTGGAATACACTAGATAAACACAGACATAATAAAACACCAGGAGTTAGGTAAAGCACAAATTGGACAAACCTTACACCAGTAGTGCATAAGTGTCATCTTGTTATTGCAAGCATGTGTAGCAATTAACTTCAAAAGGATGTCAATTCTAAAGCCCATTGTCGAACCTATAAAAAATCCACATCTCATAAAGTTATTAAAATAGCACTAGACTCAACTACATTGGATATAATATAAATTACTATTTATTGAACTTCATGTTAATTTAACTCACCTCTTGCAGTTCCCTGGTTCAATGCATTTCCTAGGGAAATGATCATTTGCATAATTTTCTGTAGCTTAATAGGCTCTATGACCTGTTAAATTTCATGTATCTTAAATTTTCAATTCCAGATCGAGAATAGAAACACATCCATATAACTCCAGAATTCATAGATATGAGCAACAAAACTATTCACCTCTGTAGAGGTTTCATTCACAATGTTGAGATTGTTCCTTAGGCCAGATACTTATAAAGGTGTGGTAATAAACATGTTATAATAGGCAACAAAATAGTTTATGGATGGCATCATATGTTAGACTATGGAAATAAGAATGGCAAAGTGAGGTGTGAAAGATTTTCAACTAAGAAGCAAACTGAATCTTGAAGGAAAATACACGTAACTTTGATTCCACTCTTGGAACCTTCATCATCTCCAAGAAAAACTGCAAAGAAAAATGAATCCCAACAAATTACAAATTCTCTTCACCGTTATACTAAAAAAAATGACTTAGATTCCCTTACTCAAGGAGAACACTACAATAACTACACAAATTGGTAGCATGACACCAGACAAGATATGTATGAGTTTAGGATCTCACACCTTGCAACTATCAACTATATCCAAAATGTTTGTTTAATCATAACATGAATTATGCATGTAGTTATAATGATATTAGCACCATGATATACGCAACAAATGTAACTACAAGCATGTTCCTTTTGTTTTGATCAACAATACAAGTTTTGTAGCCTATCATTCCCATCCAATTTCTACACTAATATATAGGAGTTGTAGAACATAAAATAATCTTTGCATTTTTATACAACAAATATGGAACTTCCTCTTGTGGATATCTACCTATTTTTATCAGTCAAACTAAAATGCTTTAAAAATCATCATAACACTAAAGGCTTTAATATGTTTATATAGTATATGTGGTGAACTTGATAGATTAAGCACTTTGCAGTATCCTCAACTGAATTTTTTTTAAAATGTTTTCTGTAAACTTCAGTTAGTTTTTTTTTTCATTCCTAAATCCGACTTTTATCATTTAAAAAAAATAAATAAATCAAAATAATAAAAATTCAGCACATCAAATAATTGAAAACACCGTTTCATAAGACCCCATTTTCACCAATCCAATTAACCTTTTTGTGACATAAATCCAAATCTATGACAAGCACAACGACCCAAGATGAAAGGTTCTCTAGTGGTGTCGCGAAAAGGGAGCAAATTAATACTTATTTTAAAAAGTTAGTGGTAAAAAGAAAATACCGAGTACCGCGCTGGTCCTTAACTTGTAGGCTTAAGTATTGTAATCTTGTTTATTTATTTATTTTACAATGGAGTCCATGACATTTAGTGGTTTACTAGTGTATAAATGTATAATAATAAAACGCAAAATTGTCCATGGAGGTGCTGTGGTGTAGTCGGTTATCACGTCAGTCTTACACACTGAAGGTCCCCAGTTCGAACCTGGGCAGCACCATTGTTGTGAAGGTTTAAATTTTAATCTATTTTTATAATAAATAAAATACTTACATTTTCAAATTTTAATATATAAGTCAAAATCAATATTTTTGTATAAAAAATTACAAAATAACAAAGATGAAAATTCATGATAAAAAAGATTTTATAAAGTTATTAAAATGAAAAGTTATTCTTAAGAGTAAAGACCTCTTCCTTTCATTGATGTACAAAGACTATTCAGATTCTATTTAATAAATCTTCTTCCTACCTTATTAATTCTCAAAAATTGCCTTACCCAGATTCATTAACAAACAACAAAAATCTCATATATATATATATACCAAATTATCTTTGAAAAATGTAATTCATTTATATTTATATATGATGTAAAATCCTTTCTTCATTTTCCACTAGACTAGAACAATAGACTTAGTAAACCAATAACCCAATAATCTCTCATTAGAGCTTTATATTTCTCTAATAATCCTCTATTTTCCACACATACTTAGGAGTGAGTTAAAAGCGGAAAAACTCTATCTTTTTGGTGAACAAAGTTTCAGTTTGATGGGTCATTTTTTTTTTGAAATTTTAACAATCTAGATATTCTTAAAATGGGCTAAAACTCTTAATGAAAAAGTTTCATGATCAAGTTCCAACCATAACTTTCAACAAAATTCCTACTAAATTTAAAGAAGAATTTCAATGGAAAAATGCTTGAGTTTGTCTACTTTTTAAGTTACTATGGTTAGTTTACCCACCCTTGTAATATTAACTTTAGTTTCGTAAACAATATGCAAAAATTATTTTGATATCACTAATAATAATTTCTTAATTGGCTCTTACTCCTTCATCAATAACAATTGATTTTTTTCCTAATGACACATTTATCGAAATGACATTGCACCGGTTCCTATTGATGATCTCTAATATTAGATGATACTAGGCATTTATCTTTCACCATCACCTTGTATGTTTGCTAGAATCAAAAGATCTTGCATCATGTGTCAAATTCAATTTCTTCACTATCTCTGACTAAATCCCTGTTTTTACCTTCATTGTCTATGCTCAACTTGCAATATTTACAGTTAGTCTTAGTTCCATTTTGAGCAATATTTACAGTTAGTCTTAGTTTCATTTTTTTTTCAATTCACACTCTTTTTCTTTTTACACTTACTTGATAATCGCTATCATTATTTTTCTCATCATCTCAGACTATCACTTTTTAGTGACCAATTTTCTCATCATCTTGGACTATCACTTTTTAGTGACCAATTATGCAAATAGTTCCATTTGATTTTCACCTTGTGTCAAAATTATTCTTAGTTCATTCCTTGGCCCAACATATTCACTCATAGATGCCCATATACCTTAGGCCCCATGTTTCAAAGTCTTTTATTTTATCTTTAGTTAAGGAAATACGTTATCAGTTCCATTTGATTTTCACCTTGTGCCAAAATTATTCTTAACTCTTTTGCCCAACATATTACTCATAGATGCCCATATACCTTAGGACCACATGCTTCAAAGTATTTAATTTTATGTTTAGTTACGGAATTATGCTAACAGTTCCATTTGATTTTCACTTTGTGCAAAAATTATTCTTAGCTGATTCCTTGGCCCAACATATTCACTCACATATGCTCATATAACTTAGGAAACATGTTTACAGGAAAAAGGTTTTGAGTTTCAAAAGTCATGGATTTGTTACATCAAGAGACACATTCTACAATACATGGAGAAGATGTGTTGCATTTGTTTGTAATACTAGCATAAGATATGCCAACCAAAAGTATTACTCAAAAACCTAGTTTAGATACATCTTAACTTTAGATCTATTAAGAACCAAAAAGAATAAAATCCCTTGAGGTGTAAACATTTTTTCGACTACAAAATTTTTAAGAAAAGTTGAGGAATTTAAGTGCTTGATAAATTAAAATTTAGATGAATTTACGCTAATATTATAACATATAACATGTTGAGTGATTTATATTGTTTAGTCCTTTGTCTACGCTATATGGTTAGTAGTATAGATGTGAAGACAAAATTGGATCTAAAAAGACTAAAGACTTCATTGATATGGCCTCATGAAGGTCAATCTAGTAAAGCTTGACCAACCTTTTTTTAATTTTGACCCAAGGGATAAAATTATTATAATAAAGATGACTAATCATAGTATTTAATACACAAAGCCTCGAGGGGTTGCATATGGGCGATTCTATGGAAGATCTTGAGTAGCTAGGTTTACCCTCTCCTAAGGTGGATCTCAACCAACATTTTTAGTGATGCTTCTTAGGGATAGATGCAAGTTTTGGACAACAAGAAGATGAAGAGCCTCTTGTGGAAGAGATAATGCCCATGATAAGACATCATGGAGAAGACCCAAAATCTCTAGGAAAGGAAATAGTTTGCTTTCAAAACAATATAAGGTCCTACACAACCTTCAACACCCATGTTGCTGACAAGTTTTGCCGGATGAATTTCAATGGGGCCAAGTCTCAGTTAGGTATGGGTGCAGGTATTGTATTAACTTCTCCTTATGTTGATAACCATTGTTTTTTTCCTGCCTAGAATTTGAAGGTACTTACAATGTGGATGAATATGAATCTCTCTTGGATGACCTTGGGTTACCTAAGTAGTAATACGTTCTTAGAGATTATTGGAAACTCTATTATAATTGTGATGTGTTACGTGGTATCAGTACCAGCGCATCTGCATATGTGCCCCAGGGAGAGAGGGTCATTTTTTTTCCTAACTAGAAGGAGTGTTATCCAGCTTTTTCTGAGTGGGGCTTATGGCCAGACCCTTTGGTTTCTCCCTTGGGAATATTATGGCTTAGTGGTATTGCTGACTGCCTCATGAAAGAGCTTGAAGCCCTGAGGTTGGTGTCTGGGGCTTCCAGGGGTGGGTCACCAGGTCACATGACCCCCACCTTGTTTTATCATTCTGGTGGCACTTCTTTTAGCACTGAGGCTTATGTATCTCCTCCAGGTCACCTTCCATACTCTTGGTCCTCCAGTATAACGACGCCCTCTCTCCTTGGGCTCCTTTTGATGAGGACATCATCCTCCATGCTAGGATGCATTGCTTGATTAGGGGGGGAGGGTGTTGAGGGATTTTCACTTTTATTGGGGTTAGATGGGGCATGAAGGACCCCCCCCCCCCCTCCTCGCCACTCCAGCCTTCAATTTGGAGTGTTTTGCTCATTTTTAGCTATTTTAGTAATTTTTGGGTAAACTCTAGGGAAAATGCCCCAAGTTACCCACTGACTTGATTATTTTATATTATTTTTGTTAGAATTTTAAGTTGACATTTTATAATTTTAAATTGACATTTTAAAAGGCATGTCGGCCTAGATAATTTTGTAAAGTGAGTGTGAGAAGGTATAAATAAACTTCTCCTCACTTCATTTGAACATAACAACTTATGGGATATAACATTATGCTACTTTTTTACCCTTCTTAGGGCTCTTGGAGTGATGCGCACCTCTTGAAAATGGATGTAATTTGTAGTTTGGAGGAAATCTTTTGATCTTTTGTTCTTGCTCTTTGCTAAGGTGATGCTAGAGTTGTTTGCTTAACACATGCACAAGGAGGTATCTAAGTTCTTTTCTTGATGTTCTCTTTGTTAAATGTTGAATGATGATGCTTGTTCTTGGTTGAATGGTTTCCATTAATGCTGCATTTTGTCTAAGCTAGGTCCTTTTCAGCCTTTAGTCACCTTAGCATTGCAAAGGACATCCTCTAGAATGAGTCCTTTTGAAGCTTGAGCTTTAGGTCTCCAAGTTTTTCCCTAACTAGGCCTCCTTTAACCAACTCTTGTGGTTTTTGGAGAAGGTGTCACGTCCCCTTCCATCATTACAAACCATGGAAGGAAACATGACCAATCTTACCGGGCTTATTTGACTATCTCAGCGCATTCATTAAGCCATCAATTTCATAAATAAATTAAACTCATGTGTGCAGATTCAAACTAAAGTAAACACATCGAAATTAAACATATTATCACACACACAAACTGGAATGCATCAACATATCTATCCCAAGCAAATCATGAATCTAATGCAGAGAATAAATCCCCCTCTTCATGCTATGCGCATGCTTCATATCAACCATACTAAGACATGCATTCAACATACAATTAACAGTCATTAATTAACACATTACAAAACACCGAATAAGCATGATTTAACCTCAAGAAACACTTATCTTTGTGATGAAGTTGTCCAACAAATGGCTATGTGAGAGCAACGATCCACCCAACCATAGGTCTCTGTCCAGCCTGTATTCTTTCAGCTGAGAGACCACCCCCGAGTTGGGTTGTGTATCCACTAAGGAGGAACTAGACTGGCTCTCTCACAACCATGGTTTCATTCAAACAGTCATGCTAAGCCAACACACAGTTGGGTTTATCAAGCAAGCAATAAACAAAGGAGGAGGATGCTAAGCCAGTGAGCTCAACCACGGAGCTATAGACATCTCAAGCTAAATTCCAGCAATCCAATTCTCTGTTCAAACATTCACACTTGGATTTCTCACAAATCTGTCATCAAATAACTCAATCCCGTCACTAGGTTTCTAGGCTATAAAAACTGGGTTTTCCAATGTATTTCGGGGTATCTAATACTCTCAATTTCGCCCAAAGGTTCATATCTATGGATCTCCCATTGGATTTCACTGTCAAATACCAATTCTGGGCGTTTACGGTTCTTCAAAACACGGGTTCTTGCAAAGTTGCGATTTCTGGTTTTTCTCACTGTTGGGCATTCTTTTTTGGATGAAAACTGATGCTGGCATGTTCCACCATGGAATGGGAATGATGAAGAACCCCTTGCCATGAGGTAGAGTGACTTGTGGTACAAGAAAAACAGAGCCCATACCTGCCATACGAATTTCTGGGCTGCCCATGCTCCATTAAAGCCATGGACTGAATTCTTCAACAACTTCCTTACAACATAATTAAATGTCAGCAAGGAAATTCAAATGGGTTCTCACAAAGACATTTGGCAGCCTATGGTTCAATCCCACGACCCCCTCACCACTCCCTAGTGGATACACATGGACCCTTCTCATTAGTTGCTTCCATAGCCAGTTTTGGTATTTTATTGCATGATGTTTATTTACATCATTTTTACAATATTCCATGGCTAAATAGCACATGGGTAACATAATATCTAATACTTGCCGTTTAAATAAAATTCGAGCATCCACTAGCGGGGCCTTGGCCTTGAGCTCCTCACTATGAATACATCACATGTATACAATATTTACATTAAAAGCTAATATATCCTAAGGGTCAAAATGGGGTGTTACAATCCCCTCCCCCTTAGAATAACACCGTCCTCGGTGTTCCAATACTTAGGAATACATATACAATTTACACGTCCAAAATTTTCAAAAATTTTGCAGATTTGCCCTGCATTCTATCCTTTACTTTGAACTTTCAGGACCAAGTCCTTTGGCTTCCACAAGCTTCTCCTGCTGGTTCTGATCTTTCAGCTCATCCACAGGTCTAAAAACTTTGTGGCTGCTACCTTCTTGATGTTCCCTTGTTGGGTAGTTGTGGAGGCAATGATGTCCTCCACATTTCCAACATTTCACTGGCTGCTTCATCCTTACCTGCTCAGTTTCCTTTGAGTCTTCATGCATGGAACGTTTCTTAATGAACCGATTGGACGAATGTCTCATCATTGATCCACTTTCCTTTCCCTTACTGAATGCTCTCATAATGATTTTTACCTCCCTTTGCAGACAAATAGAGTCCTGCAAAACCTTGTGGTTCATCTCACTCTGCTGCTTTTGTAGCTTGAGTAGTTCTCCAAGATTTTCTTGGGTCTTGGCAATTGTTTGAAGGAGACTTCCAGCCAAGTCCAATAGCCTTCAGTTTGCTGCCATGGTCAATGTGCACAACTGGATTTCACTTTGCTCACAAGTAGAACTTGCTTTGCAACAACTATAATAAATTACTTCACTATCTCACCTGTGAAATTCATCATTGTAATTTTGTTAGGCCAAGCATAACATAAACATTAAAATCAGTCAATTAATTGCCCAATTGACATGGGTAGACCATGCTTCATCCATGAGACTTTCATACTTTTCATGCTTTCCTAACAGGCACATGAGCTCATTCATGTCCATTCTTTCACAAAGAATTAACTACTTCAGCATTCACAATTTATTTCAAGCAAATAAATACACTCTACTTTTAGCCATACATGCATTCAACAATTTTATGTTTTTATAAATGCATCAATAAAAAAAAGGAAAGAGAGAGCAGTAAGATTTTTTCTCCTCTTGTCTTGTTTCATTCTGGAACCCACACCACCACTGTGGTTTTCATGCTCCTAGCCTCTTTCACTTCTACGTGAATGCTTTACTTGCCCTTCTTGGCTATGACACTTAGTGTCTATGGTCTATTCTAGACCTCTCAACCATGGAGTCCCTCCACATGGTTTGTCTACAACTCTTGGCTGCTAGGACCCACACAGTCCCACTAGTACCATCTTTCATTACTGCTCATGATGAGCTCTTTAGGACGGTCACATGTCCACATGCACCCCTAGGATGCCTTCATAGTCCTTGCTTCCAACAATACCTACACTCAAACATTGAATCAATTTACATGTTTAGTTTACCTAAACAAGAGTTTAGGAAATCATAACCAAATCATATACTCATGTATATTCATAAGCAATAGGCTGCAAGATAACCAAATACTTATTTGTATTATTCATTTCCTCTCAAGTCCACAGGGTCCTGCTTTTACTTTACAAGCCTTGGGATCATCCTGCGGACTGGGATGTTTGGCCAGCGCGCAGGCTATTCCAAAACATCAAATAATTAATGTCCAACCAGTACACCTTCACGCCGACTTGGAAGGAAACTTCACCACGACCATTTCTAGGTCAAGGCTCTACTATGGAGCCATATGCATATAATAGCCCTTTCATCAACACCGTCACAACCCTTCATCAAAATCCCCACAACCTCCACAACCTCCACACATCCTTTCATACACATTAACCCTTCGACCACAACCCCTCACAACAACCCTTTACTTTGCTTCTTTAGTGTGTAGCACCAAATTGCATCTGTTTAAGGTGACAACACAAGTAGTATAGGCAAACTTGTTAGCGTTGTTATTCTAAAATTGTAACCATAATTCATAACATTCACTAGCAAGTATTGAAACGCCAGGAATGCGTCAATTCCCTTAGGGCGTAATCAATATTGGAATCCCTCACATAACTCAGCACCAGAAAGGTGTGCACTCCTCACTGATGTGAGCTATGCAGGTCCTAATCATACTTTAAGCAATCTGAATAATATACATAAATAGAATATGATCTGCATAGTAATTCTAACAATTAGACTTGCACACACACACACACACACACACACACACATATATATCAGTCAGGGTTTACAAAACATTTATTCATTTGCAGAGGCAGTCTTCTTCATTAATGAGGAATGGGGGCTCCCTTCTCTGATTTGACAGTCCCTCGGTTTGCCATCCCAACTCCTTTTGATGTTACATAACCCTCATATGTCTTACGGACATAATCTTTACAATCTCACTCATATTGTGAACCAATCATGCAGTGCAGATGGGACATTATCAAAATGTCTAATGGCGTTTTACCCGAAACCCATTTCCAAGATATGGGATCCTTCCCATGAAGTTTGGCTCCTGCAGACCATCACACATGGTCTTCCTACAACGTGTCTTCCTGACACATTCCTCAAACAGCCAAACAATCAGCAACATTTAACAATAAAATTCAAATGTGATTGTTCCATAACCAATTAATGGCATTAATAATTAAATTCAATATGAATTTGCAATTCTGTCTACTACAAAAATTGATTTGCTTAGCAATGAGGCTATCCTCATATTGCTGGGCTCTTGTAAGTGGTATCACTTCTCCCATTATGGTCTTATGTCTGCTGCCATACATGAACATCCACTTACAACATGTCCCCCTGACACAATTCTATGCAAGCCAACGGTGATTAGCAATTATCAGCAAATTCTCAAATCTGAAATTTACAAGTCCAAATTAACAATCTGTTATGCACATAGACTATTTTTACAACCATGAGATCCTTCTCATGAGGTTTGGCTCTTTCCCATGGTAGATTCCATCCTTCATCATGGACTTACCCACATTGCCATGCGCAAAACAATCTACCTGAAATCAACAACTTCAATCAGCCAAACACTTGTAAGTCTTCATGCATATAATATTTCATTGCTGCAACAGTCACTGAAACATTTCCAGAATTATAACATTCCATAATTCAAACACTTCCAGCTGTTAACTTATCAATATCACCGAAACTCATTACTTCAGGTGAATCATTATCATATTAAAATTGCAAGGTACAGTCACATCATTCATGCAATTTAAATGAAACTTTAGATACTCATTATTTCACAGTCATATGATTATACAACTCCGTCCTTTCACAGAGTACTCCGACAGCCCGTCGATCATGACTACCTTCTTTATGTACTTACTATTATGCATTCATAACATCCCATGAAATGATCCTAGAATCATCATCAATTCATCCTTTCATTCATTATCTAGTTTGCAATAACACACACATCATCCCTATGCATTCATGCAATGCATCACAACATGTGCACCCAAACTTATGCATGCACATTTACAACATTTACTCAAACTTTTCATATGCATCCACTCAATGCATAACTACAAGATTTATAAAATCTCTTAATGCGTATCCACTCAATGCTACCTTGTATTGATTCATGAATACTATGAATTCGAACATATTATGGCCTAACCATGACCACCTCATATAGCATACGTTACCATCATCAGAACCGCCAGTCCTCACTTGCTTTGATTATTAAGCTCATAACCAACATACACATGGCACGATATATTTTATATGAATGCAATCTAAATTTCTAAACAGTCACATGGTATGAGGCCTCTTTCCTTCGCCACTCCATGCTCCACCACACTATGGTAGTATGGCATTCACATGAATGCATTTCAACTCTAAATGCATACCATTTTATGAGTATTAAATATGGTTCAAGGGATTCTTATCCAATCCTCTTTCAACACTTATGCAATCATCATAAGTAAACCATTACCTGCATGGCTTCCATTTACACCTTTGATGTTACTTGATCCGTTGGTCTCTTGCAGAGGATTACAAAATTCTTCCACCAACCTCTTGATCATGGATTTGCTGCCCTAACCTTTTATTCATAAGGTTGTTGGCCTCATGCAACAACATCATCAACATCTTTAGCCATGCTTTTGTTGTCTTTGGTCCTACAACCAAAACCAACACCAATAGTGATTATCAACCACAATATTCACCATTAGTGGTTCATTGCATATGTAGAACCTTACTACTTTTACTAATATGTTATATCATATGTGTGCACAAAAATCTGCTCATGCACTGTGCAATGTTTATTAATATGCCAACCAATGCATATTCATGCCACTCATCTAATCTCTTGCATTTTCAAAATTCCCATGCCATAATTTTATGTACATAAAGCTTATAAAATATAAATACAGTTAGCAAGACAGGGGTTAAGGAATTATCCCTTTTCAATCTCTCATCTTTACATGATCTTCTTCTTCCACATCATAACTGATTCGATTTCATGGTCTCTGCTACTTCTAGGCATGCAATTCTAGAAATTGCCCATATCGACAACAATTTGTCAAAACAACCACTGCCACTTTTCTGCTCTACAAATATATGGTGTATGACATCCTCATTCAAATTCTGGTGATGAAACATTGTTCTCTACTGGATAAGCTTTCCAATGCCTATCCACAAGCTCCATTCCGACTTCGGGTGTGGAAGTTACATAACTTCAAAAATGACAATTTTTACCAAAAATTCTGCACTTTTACACAGTTGCAAAATATCCTGAACTGCCAACTTCAACCACATGTGGAAGAAAATATATGGATAATCACGAAAACTTTTCTACTGGGAAAAGTTAGTCCATATAGCAAGGAACACTCAGCAACTCGGGGATCTCTGTTCCGATGCTCTATTCATCTTTTATGAATTTCTGGGTTTGACTACTTTTCCTTTTTAACTCCCTTTGCAACCTGTGTACAACCTGTGTGCCACCCGCGCAACCTGTGTGCAACCCGTGCACAACCTGTGCGCCACCTGCGCAACCTGTGCACAACCTGTGCGCAACTTGCGTGCCACCTGCGCAACCTGTGGGCCACTTGTGTGCCACCTGCGCAACATGTGCACAACCTATGCGCCACCTGCGCAGTCTGTGCACAACCTCTGCACCACCTGTGCAACCTGTGCGCAACTGGTGTGCAACCTGTGCACAACCTGTGCGCCACCTGTACGCCACCTACGCAACCTGTGCACAACCTATGCGCAACTTGTGCGCCACCTGCGCGCAATCTGTGTGCAATCTGCGCACCACCTGTGCGCAATCTGCGCGCAGTCTGTCCCCAACCTGCGCACAACCTATGCACTTGCGGGGCTCATATCTCCCTCGTCCCTTAACTAAATAAGGCAAGTTTGGTACCATTGGAAAGATCTTGGAGAGATTTATGCAATGGTGTGATCCTTTGCCACATATGAGAACTCTGATCCTGCCATTTTCCTTAATCAAAATGCCACCTGCGCAAGCTGTGCACAACCTCTGTGCACAACCTCTGTGCCACCTGCGCAATCGGTGCGCAACCGGTGCGCAACCTGTGCACAACCTGTGCGCCACTTATGCACCACCTAGGAAACCTGTGCACCACCTGCGCGCAATCTGTGCACCACCTGTGCACAGTCTGTGCACCACCTACGCACAACCTGTGCACTTGCGGGGCTCATATCTCCCTCGTCCCTTAACTAAATAAGGCAAGTTTGGTACCGTTGGAAAGATCTTGGAGAGCTCTATGCAATGGTGTGATCCTTTGACACATCTGAGAACTCTGATCCTGCCATTTTTCTCAATCAAAATGCCGCCCAAACTTCATCAATACTGTGTTAGAAACCTTCTGATATCCGCCTGCAAACTTAGAATTTGGCCCAAGCAGCCCCAGTGCTGCAACATGGGCTCTGATACCACTCTGTCACGTCCCCTTCCATCATTACAAACCATGGAAGGAAACATGACCAATCTTACCAGGCTTATTTGACTATCTCAGCCCATTCATTAAGCCATCAATTTCATAAATAAATTAAACTTCATGTGTGCAGATTCAAGCTAAAGTAAACATAGTGGAATTAAACATATCATCACACACACAAACTGGAATGCATCAGCATATCTATCCCAAGAAAATCATGAATCTAATGCAGAGAATCAATCCCCCTCTTCATACTATGCGTAGGCTTCATATCAACCATACTAAGACATACATTCAACATACAATTAACAGTCATTCATTAACACATTACAGAACACAAAATAAGCATGATTTAACCTCAAGAAACACTTTTCTTTGTGATGAAGCTGTCCAACAACTGGCTATGTGAGAGCAATGTTCCACCCAACCATAGGTCTCCGTCCAGCCTGTATTCTTTCAGCTGAGAGACCACCCACGAGCTGGGTTGTGTATCCACTAAGGAGGAACTAGATTGGCTCACTCACAGCCATGGTTTCATTCAAACAGTCATGCTAAGCCAACACACAGTTGGGTTTATCAAGCAAGCAATAAACAAAGGAGGAGGATGCTAAGCCAGTGAGCTCAACCACGGAGCTACAGACATCTCAAGGTAAATTCCAGCAATCCAATCCTCTGTTCAAACATTCACACTTGGATTTCTCACAAATCTGTCATCAAATAACTCAATCCCGTCACTAGGTTTCTAGGCTATAAAAACTAGGTTTTCCAATGTATTTCGGGGTATCTAATACTCTCAATTTCACCCCAAGGTTCATATCTATGGATCCCCCATTGGATTTCACTGTCAAATACCAATTTTGGGCGTTTACGGCTCTTCAAAACATGGGTTTTTGCAAAGTTGCGATTTCTGGTTTTTCTCACTGTTGGGCATTCGTTTTTTGGATGAAAATTGATGCTAGCATGTTCCACCATGGAATGGGAATGAGGAAGAACCCCTTCCCATGAGGTAGAGTGACTTGTGGTACAAGAAAAATAGAGCCCATACTTGCCTTACGAATTTCTAGGCTGCCCATGCTCCATTGAATCCATGGACTGAATTCTTCAACAACTTCCTTACAATAGAATTAAATGTCAGCAAGGAAAGTCAAATGGATTCTCACAAAGACATTTGGCAGCTTATGGTTCAATCCCACAACCCCCTCACCACTCCCTAGTGGATACACATGGACCCTTCTCATTAGTTGCTTCCATAGGCAGTTTTGGTATTTTATTGCATGATGTTTGTTTACATCATTTTTACAATGTTCCATGGCTAAATAGCACATGGGTAACATAATATCTAATACTTGCCGTTTAAATAAAATTCGAACATCCAGTAGCAGGGCCTTGACCTTGAGCTCCTTGCTATGAATATATACATCACATGTATACAATATTTACATTAAAAACTAATATATCCTAAGGGTCAAAATGGGATATTACAGAAGGCCCTAGTTTTCCAAACTTTACAGGTACCATCTCAAGAGGAAGGCCATCTTCTTTGATGCCCTAGGGTTAGGGTAAAACCTTTAAAACCCTAAGTTTGTCATTTTCCACATACTACACAACCTTACTTTGTAAATTTTGTCAATATTAGACTAGTTATTGTAATTATCATGTTAGTTGTTTGTCTTTTTGATAGTTAGGTATGATTTTTACTTTTTTTTTAGTTATATAATTTTCATAAATTGAAAACCTAAAATCCCTAATTTTTACCCGAAACCCTAGTTGCAGACTTGTTTTTCCCTAGCGACCTCCTTAAACCCCTCTCCATACCTTTGCTTTCCTCTCCCTCTAAGTCGCCTCCCTTCTCTCCATCCTTCTCCACCTTCGTGCTCCTCTCCTTCCACCTCACCCTCCTTCCTTACCAACTCGGCCCTCCTCTCTTCCGTCTTCTTCTCCCCTCAGCCTCCTCTTCCTTTTCTCCATTCACTCCACCCCTTCTCTCTTCTCCTTCCCTATCCCACCTCCTTCCTCCACCTCTCCTTTCCTTCTCCTCTCCTCTTTTCTTCCTCCATTTCCTCCTTCCTTCCACTTTATCCTACCTACCTTCGGTCATCCTAAAAAGGGCTCGGCCTCCCTTTCTAGGCATTCCCTTGCCTTCGGCCTCCTCCCACAGGTCCCTCCTAGGGTATGATCCTCATTGGAATCCCCCCAATTTGGGATGAACAGGCCTCTTCCAAGGTCTGTCCTAAGCTCTGCAATAAATTGCAAACCTCACCTTTTTTACTATCCCAAGAATCCCAATACCTACACAACACAAGACAAACAAAGGGGTTGAAATTTATAAAATTTTGAAAACGTTTGCAAGGGCTGCTACATGACAAGAGAACCCTGAATTATGCCATCCTAAAGGTCTGAAGTCAACGTTACCTACAGTATATCATCTTTAAAATTAAATGCATGACAAATTGGATGGTGAAGTTGTTTAAGGAGTAGGTGATATTATTCATGCTTCTCTCCTTATTACTTTACATACATTGACAACATTACTGCCGCTAATACATTTCTGATCTATTGCTATAATGATATATGCATTTCCGATACATCATTGATTTAGTAAATGAGAGTGGGAAAGGCAGCAAATTTAAGGGAGCAAGTGACCACATTAATCCTCCTATGAAATTTCTGGTTATTGATGCTATTCATACTATTGCTATACTATACCAATACCACTCCATACAACATACTCAAACTTGCTTTCATTGATTGATAAATATTGTTGTTATTTCCTTCCTAAGATTGATGTAGGTACCGCTGTTGTAATTGCTATCGATGCTACAAATTCTGATGTTGAGGTTATCATTGTGATATCTTTATTGTTCTTCATAAGTTGATGATGTGATTGATGGCCTCTAATATGATTGGATATTGAACTTTGGTACATTAGCCCATACATCGGTCATTGAATAATATTCACCTTATTGCTAGGTGTTAGTTACCAATTGATGATAACACTCTTGCCACTAACACTCTTATATGAAAATTTGACATTACATTGCCATAGAAGTGATTGGGTTCTTGGAACCATATACATTGCTTAAGAATCTCTTACACTTATATTGACTATCTTTGACATTTACACCTACTTGGTAATAAATGAAAATTCGTCATCAAATGTGATTGTCATATTGGCTACCTAGGCTTTAGTTCTAGTATTCGCTTTAATTAGTATGTCTTCTTCATTCTCATAAATCAATTGTCGAAGGCACTAGTCACTAATATTGTTGTCAAAAAGATATAGTTTCTTTTGTCCTAAGGTGTCTTGCAGGCCGCATAAGGGATTTTCCCCTTGGAGGTTCTGACTCTCCTAAGAAGTTAGAAAATTGTCTAAGGTGACAGTGGTCACTTCTCTTACATTTGTCATCGAAAGCCAACCCTGCTAGTTCATCCGGTAACATGATGGAAGTCAAAGGAAAATTTGCAAGTAAAAATCAAAGATTAAAAATGTACAGGGATGCAATGGGATTGGCCATCGAAGATTTATGCGCCTTATCTTTACAAGTGATTCCCAGAGCTCATAATAAGTTGGTCGATGCCTTATCAACATATGCTTATGTTCTTTACCCTTGCAAGGTTGTTCTAGAAATAAGAAAAGTAAGTAATTTTCAGACCTTCTGTTCCTGATAACTTTGAAGATTGGCATTTTTTTATGACGATGAGAAGATGCACAGGTTTATGATCAACATGGTGGAACTGTTTTAGCCTCATTATGCAAGGTTCATTGCTGGTTTTGAGGGTTGTTTGGGGCAACAAATAGAGATCAGTGAGAAAGCTTATGATGATGGTAGCTTGTACTTGAGTCCTCTCCAGGCTTGGATAGAGGGGGCTTGTGAAAGGGGCCCTTTTTCTTGGCAAGAATTTATAGGCATCTAGGTTCAAAATCTCTTCCATGGTTCTAGCCCCATTCCGATGAAGGTAATGACATATACTCAATTCGTCATTAATATGGTTTTGTCTTGGACTATTTCCAAAGACAAAGGAAGAATCCCTAGCATGAATGACATGTTAAGGTGGCTTCACTAATGGTATGATTTCACTTGACTTATTTCTATTACCATGCTTAGGGTAGGTAGGTAGGTTGCATAATCTCCTTCATTAGTTTCATTTGATTTCATTGTTTATTTTTACCTATGCATTGCACTTGTTGTTTAGTGTATTTCATTGAGTTGAACAAGACAGGACAGAAGTGTCTACCTCCGATGCTAACTTTGACATAGCTTTTGTTAGATGTGTGTGTAGGTATGTAGGTTCTAGGAGATTTTAGGGGGTTCTCATACACTCCTGAGAAGAGTGCATGTCATGTAGTTGGAGCGAGTTGTTATGCCCAGATTGTTTGCAGCGTGCTTACCAGGATATACCAGAGTGAAGGGGTCTTTTTCCACTGTGAAAGTCCAAGTCTGGGTTTGTTTATGTAAAAGTGTTGGTCTAGCTGGGCTCAAGACCCATGGCCTAGTCATGGTAGGTCATCTTCGTTTTCATTCCAAGAAGTGTTGGATTAGTGGCATTGTTGACTGCCCCTTGATGGGAAAAAGTCCCCCGATATGTTGGGTCATTTGTGTCATGTGTTGGTGTCTAGTGCTTCTTAGGATAGACCCATTAAGACACATGGCTCCTAGCCACACTCATTTTTTTGCTATGTAGAAGGTGATTGCGCATGTAAGGGTTGCCATACCCAATTTAACACACCTCATTTTTGTCCACTTGGACCTTCCTTTTCTTGTATGACCCCTCCTCTTGGTTCACATGTGTACACTTCATCATGATGTCATCTTCTTCTAGAGAGATTTTCCTTGCTAAAGGGGAGGGCATTGAGGGATCTTCTACATTGTTGGGGTTAGTTGGGGCATGACGTCCTCCCCCGACTCATCACTTCATTCATATGAAGCCAAATGCACTATTTTTTCATCATTTTTAGTCTTTTGTGGTTTAGTCCCCAACTTGTGGGTGACAAACCCTAAATTAAATTTTTTTTTTTTTTAGTAAGGTAGGCTCTAAAGTTAGATCAGCCTAGGAAGCCTCATATAAATAAAGGCTCCTAGCATTCATTTGAAACCACACAAGGGTTATACTTATGTATTTTTTTTCTCTTTATCGTGGTCTACTGGAGCACTTGAGTGATGCACACCTCTATCTTTGGCATGAATGAAATGTGATAAAGGTTGAATGATGATATTTCTAGGGTTTACTATCATGCAAGATTGATCAAAAGAATATTTTTAATAACTCGTGGCTAAGGAGGACCTAAGAACTCTTTCTCTTGCTCTTTCATTGGTTGATGTTGGTAAGGTCTTTCCATTTTCTTGTATGTCATTGCTTTTGCACCTTAAGCAAGTAAATTAGGGTTTTATTGGCATCTTGTTAGTCTTGTTTGAGAAGATTTTCTTCTTGAAGGAGCTCTACACTGTGGGTCTTGGGATTCATTGTTTTCCCTAATTAGGGTTTGACTACTTCACCTAGAATTGTGTTACTAGCAATTTCCCTAGTTGGTAAATCATGAATAGCCAAATTGAGTTGGGACATTAACCTTGATCTCTAATTGCCCTAGGGTTGAGGACTAAGGTCGTAGCCCCTTCTCTTCTCTTTGTTATCAAAATTATGTTGTATAGATATTGTAAATATCAAAAAATATAATATTGGAAAAATCCTAAAAATATAAAAAATCATATCTCAAAAAATATTTACAATTTGGAACTTCTGCTTGAACAAAAAAGTGCACCCTAGGCAATTTAATGGTGACGCTTCAAGGGCATTTTGATCTTATGGTTAAATTGTGAAATTCTCGGTGACCTATATTTGCTAGGGTTTTGTTTTGCAAATTTGTTATTGCCGGTACAACAAATATATTAATCATTTCAGCCAAATTTGAAGGCCTAAAAAGTAGGGCTTTGGGCCTAGATTGACCCCTGGGGAGTTGGAAGTTCATTAGGGAACGTGATAAGCAAGACCGCTATCTATGTGAAGGTTTTTCTAGGGCACATACCATATCTGATTTTACATTTTCAGATCAGATTTAAGCTCCCTTCTTCATCCCATTGCATATCTCCCTCACCTTTATACCTCAAGGTACATCTCATATGATGAGTTGGCATTGTTTTGATCGATTTTTATTGAGTTTTTGGATCATTATTAACTGATGCAATCTTATATCAGTAGTAAAACATTCAAAGTAAAATTCTTGAAATACGTAATTAAGTGTTATAACTCCTACCCCTCTCCCAATGTTGTTTATGTTTCATTGTTTTGATTCCATACAACACTGATCTTTGTTGAAATGTTTCTTGGGAAAGGTGTTTGTGTGTTGCTTAAGCAACTGTAGATACCTATCATTGACATGAGGGACTTCCCCTTGCTCTTAGGAGTTGACATAAAGTGTTATGGAGATGGGTTGTGGTGACATTGGGCACTAGCTCCTCCCATGCTTACCACTCATTGCACCATGATCTGTGACCTTGATCAAGGATGCTATTTTGAGTAGTAACACATGGTTAATATGACATCAAGTAGTAGGTATCCAATGATTTTTTTTTCATTTATTAATTTACTTCATATAAAGCACTAGTCAATTTACTTTTGTTATTTTAACCATTTAAAAAGAAACTTATTTTATTTACTTGATTTCCATGCAATCTTAGATATACAAGGCATATGGATTATGTATTTATTTTACATTTTCTTTTATTCTATGTAAAAATAAGTTTATATTGTTGTTTTTTAATCTATTTTTGAACAAACAATAAGAGGCTCTACCAATGGAAAAATTTAGGGGCAAAATTTAACATGTGGGCTAATTTTTAATGTATTTTTCCCAAAACAATGTCAATTTCCATTTTTTTATAAAATGATTAGCTCAAATTCCATAGGATATATATATTTAACTCTAAACATCACCAAAATTGTCTAGAAACTATATAAAATCTTTAAAAATTTGAATATTTTTACAAAATTATTGCCATACATTTTAGGATTGGAAATTTAAGAATTAGTAAAAGTTTCTATGCTTTTCAGAAAATTACGAGCCCTTGAAATTTTTATCAGTTGTACTTACTGTTTACCCATATTTACCAAAATAAAAAGGGTCCCTCCTTCAATTTGCAAGCATAAGAAAATATATGAAATACAAACACTTTAATTATTATTGTCTTTTGCATAGAAACATCCACAAACATCTTCATTGTTCTTACAATGCATAAAATAAAATTTTCATCCTATTTGCATTGATTTGCATGCCCACCATTAGGGATCATTGCGCTGAGAGGCGCTCTACAGCCCAGTATGGGGGAGATCTGTTAGAAAAATAGGATCGCAGAGCAATAACAATAAACATAAATGCAAATATAATCACACACACATTACAAGAGAGACATAGATATATCGTGGTTCACCCCAACTTGGGCTACGTCCACACTGAATTTGCCAGTCCTTATTATTATTACCGTCCAGCAAGGTGAAGGGATACAACCTGCAGCATAACCGTTGCACTTCCTCTTCACTGTCTCACAGTCTCTATACTGATCTTAGAGATCTTTACAATGCATAAAACCTAATACATTTTTTTTTTCTTAGCCGTATTACAATGTCTTTCTTTTATAGGGAAAATACAATGGGAAAAATACCACGGGTTATCCAAAACCATGGGCCCGCAAAACAGCTAGCGAAAACAGTCCCAAAATTTTTTCTCGGGGGCGTTGCCCTGGAATCCCCATTTCTCGGGGGTGCTGCCCTCGAACCCCCGTTCGCGGGGGCTCCGCCCCCGAACCCCTAAAAATGAAAAATGGGTGTACAGTTCTCTGGGGTGCACGGCTAAGACAATATCATCTATGAGACTGGAAGATCTGACTCCACAACCAACAATCTCCCACTTGGAGACTGATCACAGCAACTCCACCACTGCTGGACTTGGACTTGGAAAATTTATCCTCTTCACCTTCATGCTAGAAGGCCAACTGAAACCGAGCAAGAACTCAGTTTCTCTCTAGTCACTACCTTTGTGAACATGTCTACAGGATTCTGGCTAGTATGTATCTTTTCCAGCTTGAACAGTTCATCTTCCAAAATAAACCGTATGAAACGGTACTTGAGCTGTATATGTTTAGTCCTGGAATGGAATGCTGAGTTCTTTGCAAGATGAATGGCACTCTAGCTGTCACTATACAACCTGCTATCCTTCTGCTTCTTACCCACTTTCTCCATAAACCTCTACAACCAAATCATCTCTTTACTAGACTCTGTAACAGCAACATACTCTGCTTCCGTTGTTGAAAGTGCAACATACTCTGCTTCAGTTGTTGAAAGTGCAACAACCTTCTGCAGTTTCGAAATCCAACTTACTGTTGTTCCACCTACAGTAAATACATACCCTGTGGTGCTCCTCCTGCTATCCTTATCACCTGCCATATCTGCATCAACATATCCCTGTAGAACAGTGTCTGAACCTCCAAAACATAATGCCTAAGTGGTGGTACCTCTCAAATACCTAAGAATCCACTGTACTGCCCTCCAATGTTCTTTACCTGGATTGTTCATATATCTGCTCACAACTCCCACTGCATGTGCAATATCTGGTCTTGTGCACACCATGGCATACATCAAGCTGCCAACTGCTGATTGATAGGGGATTTTGGACATGTAATCTGTCTCTTCCTGTGTCTTGGGGCACATTTCTTTACTTAGACTGAAATCGCTGGCCAAAGGTGTACTTACTGGTTTTGCATTCTGCATTCTGAACCTCTCCAACACCTTTTGTATGTACTCACTCTGAGACAATGTCAATTTGCGATTTTTCCCGTCTCTCGTTATTCTCATACAAAGGACTTGCTTTGCAGCACCCAAATCCTTCATCGCAAATGAATTAGCTAGCTTCCTTTTGAGTACATTTATATCCTGCATGTCAGACCTTGCAACAAGCATGTCATCCACATACAATAACAAGATAATATATCTTTCATTGTCTAGCTTCTTGAAATAAACACAGTGGTCAGAATGATATCTACTATAACTTTGTTCTGTCATAAACCTGTCAAATTTTAGATACCACTGCCTTGGAGCTTGCTTCAAGCCATACAAGCTCTTTTTCAACCTGCATACCAAATCCTCCTTCCCTTTGACCTCATACCCTTGTGGCTGCTGCATATATATCTCTTCCTCTAAATCCCCATGGAGAAAGACAGTTTTTACATCTAACTGTTCAAGATGCAAATCTTCTACCGCCACTAGACTTAAAAATAGTCCTAATTGAAGTCATCTTAACAACAAGAGAAAATATTTCATCAAAGTCTATACCTTTCTTCTGTGCAAACCTCTTTACAACAAGTCTGGCCTTGTACCGCTTCTTACCTCCTTCTTCTTCCTTCAACCTGTAAATCCATCTGTTTTGCAATGCTCTTTTACCAGCAGGCAACTGAACCAGATCCCAAGTCTGGTTTCCTACCAATGAGTCCATCTCCTCATTCATGCTTTGCTCCCACTTCTTTCTAGTTTCCACCTGCATTGCTTCTTCATAACATTCTGGTTCACCAGCATCAGTCATCAACAAATAATACATTGAAGGAGAGTATCGTTCAAAGAGTCTACTTAACCTGGTAGATCTTCTTGTAGTTGCAGGAGTTTCAGGTACTTGCTGTTGTTCTTGATTTTTTCGCACCTTTCGAACTTCATTTTCTTGAATTTCATCAAGTACTGTGTACTCTGTGGTTTCCTTTTCCTGTTTCTTTCCCCGCAACTGATATTTATACATGACCTTTTCATTGAATATCACATCTCTACTCCTAATGATTTTGTTATTTTCATAATCCCATAAGTGATAACCAAATTCATCAACCCCATATCCAATAAAGGTACATTTCTTGGATTTAGCTTCAAGCTTTCTTCTATTTTCTTTATCAATATGGACAAATGCTTCACAATCAAACGTTCTCAGAAATGAGTAGTTTACCTTTTTATCTGTCCATGCCTCCTCTGGAATACCACCATCCAAAGCACTTGAAGGTCCTCTATTTCTTAAATAAACAACAGTATTTACAACATCTGCCCAAAACTGTAAGGGAAAACCTGCATGCAGTCTCATACACCTTGCACGCTCCATGATCGTTCTATTCATCATTTCAGACACACCATTTTCATGTAGTGTTCCTGGGACTGTCTTCTCTCTACGAATCCCATGGTATAAACAGTAACTATCAAACTCCTTGCCACAGTACTCACCTCCATTATCAGATTTGAGACACTTCAACTTTTTTTCTGTCTCATTCTCAACCAAAGCTTTCCACTTCTTAAAAGTAGCAAATATATTAGATTTCTGTCTAATGCAATAAACCCAAGTTTTCCTAGTTGCATCATCAATAAATGTAACATAATAATGAGAGCCACCAAGAGATTGTACCTGAGTTGGTCCCCATACATCTGTATGCACTAGCTCTAACTTTTCATTCTTCTTCTGTTTCCCAACCCTGAGAAATTTGACTCTCATCTGTTTTCCATAAACACAGTTTCCATAGAATTCCAAACTTATTTGCTTCAAATCTGGCAGCAACTTCCTTGAGTGGAGAATCTGCATCCCCTTCTCACTCATGTGGCCAAGCCTATGATGTCACAATGATGTATCTGTTCCTATGGAAGCTAAAGAGATAGAATGGTCAGTATTATGAGGATATAAATACAACGTACCTATCATGTCTCATTTTGCTATCACCATTGATCCTTTAGTGATCTTCCACCAGTTTTTTCCAAATGTAGATAGACAACCGCTATCTCCCAACTTCCCTGTTGAGATCAGATTTCTTTTCATAGCAGGAATATGCCTAACATCTTTCAACAACCAGTCAGTTCCATTCTTAACTTTTATCCATACCTTACCCATTCCAACAATTTTACATGGCTCATCATCACCCAATAAAACATGTCCAAAATCGCCAGGAACATACTTATGAAAGTATTTCCTATGGGGTGTAGCATGACATGAAGCTCCTGAATCTACTACCCAATAATCACTAGTATTATCTAATGCAAGAATCAAAGCATCTTGTAATACATCACCTGCTACATTTGCTTCTTGGGTAGTTTCCTTCTGTGCATCTTCTTTATTCTTTAGAGATCTGTAGTCTTTCTTCAGATGTCCTTTCTTTCCACAGTTCCAACACTCTATTTTTTTCAGTCTGGACTTGGATCTGCCTGTTTTAGACTTACCACGATTACCTTGGCTCTTTCCTCTCTCCTTTTGTCTTCCCTTGCTCTCCATGGTCAACGCATTACCTGATGTCTCATCTGTGCTTTTTCTTCGCATTTCCTCGCTAAGAATAACACCAATAACATCATCAAATTTCAAGGTGTTTGAACCAGAGACATAGTTACTTACAGCCATGACCAAGCTATTCTAGCTTTCTGGCAATGAACACAAGATTAGAAGAGCCCTAACCTCATCATCAAAGTTCACATTTACAGAACTTAGTTGATTTGTAACCGTATTAAACCCATTTAAATGATCAGTAACAGATCCACCTTCAGACATCTTCATATTAAATAAACGCTTCATTAGAAATACCTTGTTGGAGGCCGAGGGTTTTTCATACAGCTTACCCAATGCGCTCATCAAACCCTCCATTGTCGTTTCTTTTGAGATATTGAAAGCCACCGACGAAGCCAGGCTCAGCCGTATTGTTCCCAGAGCCTTTCTGTCAAGAACTTCCCATTCTTCGTCCTTCATGGCCGCCAACTGCTTTGCTCTTCCTCCCACCGGTAGGAATAGATCCTTCTAGTACAGATAGTCCTCCATTTGCATCTTCCATAACTGGAAGTTTTGGCCGTTAAACTTCTCGACCTTAAACTTTCTTTCTTCTTCCATTGCTCTCACTCGAACCAGAAACCTTAGCTTCATGTGGGTTTATCTGCCAAATAGACCTCCGGCTCTGATACCAATTGTTAGAAAAACAGGATCGCAGAGCAATAACAATAAACAGAAATGCAAATATAATCACACACACATTACAAGAGAGACACAGATATATTGTGGTTCACCCCAACTTGGGCTACGTCCACACTGAATTTGCCAGTCCTTATTATTATTACCGTCTAGCAAGGTGAAGGGATACAACCTGCAGTACAGCCGATGCACTTCCTCTTCACTGTCTCACAGTCTCTCTACTGATCTTAGAGATCTTTACAATGCATAAAACCTAATACAATTTTTTTTTCTTAGCCATATTACAATGTCTTTCTTTTATAGGGAAAATACAATGGGAAAAATACCACGGGTTACCCAAAACCATGGGCCCGCAAAACAGCCCCAAATTTTTTTCTCGGGGGCGTTGCCCCCAAACCCTTAAAAATGCAGAATGGGTGTACAGTCCTCTGGAGTGCACGGCTAAGACAATATCATCTATGAAACTGGAAGATCTGGCTCCACAACCAACAAGATCTTGTAACGGATGTCACATGTAACGTTTGTCGAACATAATAAAATGTAAAAAGTAATAGTATAGGAGAGATCTTGTAACGGATGTCACATATAACGTTTTCGAAAGTAATAAAATGTAAAAAGTAATAGTATGGGGGAGATCTTGTAACGGATGTAACATGTAACGTTTGTCGAATATAATAAAATGTAAAAATAAAAAGTAATAGGATGGGGGAGATCTTGTAACATGTTACATGTAACATGTAACGTTTGTCGAATATAATAAAATGTAAAAATAAAAAGTAATAGTATGGGGGAGATCTTGTAACATGTAACGGATGTAACATGTAACATTTTTCGAATATAATAAAATGTAAAAAGTAATAGTATGACGGATGTAACATGTAACATTAGTAAAAAGTAATAAAATGTAAAAAGTAATATATATTATGATATATTAAGTCGGTCATTAATATATATTTTGTAACCACGTGTATTTTCGCTTGAAAAACACCTTCGAAATCAATGGCTATATAATGGAAATCAAAACAACATAAAAAAATATAAAAAACATTAATTAAAAAATTAATGTTGGTTCATAAAATAAAATACAGAAATCCATGTTGGTTCATAAAATAAAATACAGAAATCCATGTTGGTTCATAAAATAAAATATTATGAAAAGTAATTAAAAAATAGATATTGGTTTATAAAATAAAAATTTAAAACTTAAACTTGGATCTATCAATCAAGAGAGATCAAATTTCTTGAGTTTAAATTTTAAAAAAGAAATATACCTCAAGAAATTGGATCCCTCTTGGTGCCTGATAGA
This sequence comes from Larix kaempferi, assembly GCA_027924585.1. Classification (NCBI taxonomy): domain Eukaryota; kingdom Viridiplantae; phylum Streptophyta; class Pinopsida; order Pinales; family Pinaceae; genus Larix; species Larix kaempferi. Next base: position 14,576,027 of record BSBM01000600.1, read on the forward strand.
TCTGGGTTTGAGATGGATCTACGCTGGTTTAATCCATTCATTTTTGTGTGTTTACAACAGTTTAGAGTGGTTTCTTCCTTGTTGTCATGTACTGTACTAGGAGAAAACAACAAAGTACTTCACGTAACAACAAAGTACTTCACATGCATCATTTTCCATGCACTTTCGTTGGTTGTTTGTTCTGTTTACCGAACATAAACAACAACTTGTTCTATCAATTTAAGGTACTACTTATCAACGTTGATTTTGTTGTGGACACTATAGATCACTTAAGGATACTCCTTTGAAGTTAGCACACACTAACTTCAAAGCTAGAAGAATCGAGCAAAATTACAATGGCTTGTTTCCTATAGTTATCCAGACTCCAATCACTTTTTGCAAGATCAGAATTTCCGGGTGATAATAGTGACAATGACACTCAAATTCATTGTGCATCTTAAGTGCTAATTGAAAATATCCACAAATGAAATATGTATCAATTAGAACATCATAGAATCCAGATTTGATGTTGCAGCCATGTTCCCTAATCCTATAAATATGAATACCTTGAAAAGTGCAAAATTCAAATTAAGCTCTTCATTGTACAATCATGTTAGCGAGACAATGTTTTTTTACCACTACTGTGAATCTTCTTCAAAGAAGATAAGATTGTTGATTTCTCAAACTAAGAGTGTCCTTTCCAATGCTTAAGAAATCTTACCAACATAATTCATTTGCAACAAAATAATTCATTTACAACAGATTTCGGGAATAGATCCATCAAGAAGGCATGTTGCATTAATGTCACCAACATAAATCAAATCAGCATACAACTGTTAATGTGCACTAGCATAGATCCATCTTAAACCCGTATCTATCAAGCACCAAGAGGGATCCAATTTCTTGAGGTGTATTTCTTTTTTTAAATTTAAACTCAAAAAATTTGATCTCTCTTGATTAATAGATCCAGGTTTAAGTTTTAACTTTTTATTTTATAAACGAACATCTATTTTTTACTTTTCATAATATTTTATTTTATGTACCAACATGGATTTTTTTAAATACTTTCCATAATTTTTTATCTTATGAGCCGACATGAATTTTTTTAATTATTTTGTTAATAACAAACGTTTCGTTTCTCTCGGTGCAATTATTACTTTTTACTTTAATTACTTCAATATTACAACGTTACTAATGTTACATGACGTTACAAAATCTCTCCCATAATATTCACTCACTATTATTTTTCGCTGACATGTTACTAACGTTACTAATGTTACATCACGTTACAAGATCTCTCCCATAATATTCACTATCACTATTAATTTTGGCCGACATGTTACTAACGTTACATCACGTTACAAGATCTCTCCCATACTGGGTTGTAGAGCGCCTCTCGGCGCAATTAAAAAATATGGATGTCAATGATGCATTATATTGAGAATGTGATGACCACCTCATAAAAGGGTCTACATGATCTTCATAGATTATCATATGTTGGCCTAGATGGATGGCAACATGGTCCAAGTATGCTTGGCTGGGGGAGGCGATTGAATGTTGCCTATGATTTCGTGGCAATGATGCAACATCATCTATGGTGAAGCAAAAACATTCCGCATGGTTTAAGGTCTCTGACATGGATTTAGTAATGACATGTCAATTAGGTGTAGTCTAGGTGATACAAGTAGGTGATGGTCATGCCCAACGAGCAAGATCAGGTCAGTGCATTGCAGCAACTAGGCTTCTTGAGTGGTATGGGATGCTCAAGAAAAACGAAAAATTCTAGCCCCATGATCAAACAATTTAGGGAAAAAACACTATTTGGGAATGAGAAGCTGCAACGACAAGCATCAAACTCTTCCACCCTTCTAAACATTTGAAAATGCTTGTAAGCTATGTTATGATCATTTTAAAACTGCAATCCAGTTCTTTTAATACCCCTGGATCTTTGGATCATTATGGATTCCTGTAAGGCTCAAAATTTGGAAAACCATCCTACGAAGGATGCAAATTCAAAACAAACCCCGTGATGGATGGCATTGCCAATTTGGTATAAACCTATGTAGCCCTCCTGCAATAAAGCTAAATAAAATACAAAAATAACAAATGAAAAAAAAAATTTCATTTTAGCTTTGAAAGCTTAACCACTCTACAAGAAGTTTCATGGAGGTAATTATCTTATATTGAATCCCCGGTGGGCCAGCACAAGTGGTTGAGTGCTTTGAGATTTATACAGGGGTCAATTCCCCAGGTTGGCTGCCTTTGATGCATGCCTCACTCGATGTCCCTGCTAATTTAGGTAGTATAATCAGTGTTGATGGATTTGTAATGGGTACCAGTAACAAATACAATAAAGTGCCCAGGAATTTCCTCATGAGGTTTTCCTTTAAAAAAATTATATTAAATTGAATTTGTCGATCAATAAGTAAATTTAAATTGCATCATTACAACATATAAAACTATTTGTTGATAAATTTTAAATTCCTATAATGTTGATGAATCCCCCAATCCTAAAATTGTGAAAATTTTATAGTTCCACAACTGGTTCCCCATTCGCACCAGATATCAGGCCGATGCTTTTGGTAGCTTCACTTCTAAGGGAAACTGGATTCTAGACTAACAAATGAAGGCAAATGCCAAATAAAGAGGAAAGAAGGCCCAATGAAATAGGTAGCAATAGCACAAAATGGAAGTAGAAGTGATAAATCAAGCAGATTGAAAGAGTATTTTCATATGATAATTGGCAGTGGCAATGACACGTCAACCTTTCATCATGTGCACTAACATACCATGACTCAAACATAAGAAGCTGTAAATGTAATTGTGGCAGATAAACAAAAAGACTATTCGGGAGATGTGTGGCTTTCAAAATCACAGGTAAATGCATTATAACCATAGACTTCATAGAATGCCAGAATGCATAAAACGCAGATTTTATTGAAAAGATGTACCAGCAAGGACAGCATCTGCGATCAGAAGTAAGAAAACGGGAATATGAACAAGTATTGATTACACATAACTGAAAGGCTTTCAAGCTATGGATATACAATATTTAGGCTCATATAATGTTGCACACTGACTCTAATCCTAACACCAAATGCCCATTCAACAAATACTTACACAACATTGAAACTGTCATATTAATCATGGACTGTAAATCAGAAGCACGAGTACAAACTTCACAATAATTTAAGTACAAGGCATAATTTGACATCCAAAACCAGATAAAAGTTTTCAAACGGAATTGATTGTATAAGAATAGCAACTCTTACACCAAACAATTTACCAAATTATTTGGAAAAAAACAGATCCATCTACAGAACATGGAATAGATAGTGCTCACAAACTTCTTTATACTGTTGTCAGATATCCTTACTGAATAGTAGACGGTATAACAAATATGACACCATAAGAGTCATAAAACCTTCACAAACTAAACGGGATCTAATTGGTGTTACCATCCCTACTGCTTTTCCAATATCAGATTCCTTTAGTTACAAAATTTGAACTTCAATCGCAGGATCTTCACAGTGACATTAAGCTTTTTACAAGGCTTGATAATCCCAGATTGGATTTTAACATTCTCTTTCTTCTTAATCTTCCAGCAACTACAAATGCCAATTCCAGTGACTGTGAGGCATTCAATCTAGGGTCACAGTGAGTGTGATACCTAGAATGTAAATCATCAAGTGTCACCACTCTACCTCCGCCAACACATTCTGTTACATTCTGCCCTGTCATTTCTAAGTGAACACCTCCAGGGTGGCTACCTTCTTCTTCATGAACATCAAAAAATGCCGACAACTCTGCCTGCATATCCAGTACATATAGAATCTGTTAACCATGATTTAGCATTCACAAATGATACTGCATGGCTAAGAATAATAGTTCGAACTTCTGAAAAGGTGACTGATTCAGAACAGACACAAGACCAACTTGGACCAAAAATCATTGAACAACAAAATGAATATTTTTCCAAAATACCCGAATAGCATCAAATAGACGTGTCTTCAACCCTGACGGTGCCTTTATTGTGTTTCCATGCATAGGATCACTGACCCAAGTCACTATCAAGCCTGCTTGTCTTACTGCTCTTATCAAATGTGGCAGCTTCAACCTTAATTTTTCAGCACCCATGCGTACAATTATTGTCAATCTCCCAGGCTTATTGCTAGGATTCAAAATTTCACATATTTTCACCAATTCAGCTGGGTCCATCTTATCACTGACCTGCATGAACAAAGTCAGCAAGCTGAGCGAAAACAACTATCCATGGCAATTGCAATAAGAGAGTTACCTTTACAAAGCAAAATATTGGAATCCTGTAGGTCAAAGACTGAAAACAAACAAACAAAAAGTAACTACACGTGAGGCTATGAGCACAGGTCAACTTCATTTGCTATAATCTTATTTTTTCGAGGTCTCACATTCTATCTTTCATATCTGCGATTCTGCAGATGTTGTAATAATAGCTGTATTACATTTCTCTGTTGCTCTAAATACACTCAGATCAAGAAGGTTGATCAGACTTGTTACCACTTTGTCCAACGAGTTGCTCAAGTGACAGTAAGCTACAACATTGAAAAACAATTGAAGCTTGAAATGTTTATCAGAAGCATATAAGCACACAAAAGTTCAGCTACAGGATGATATTGGCATTTAAAAGGGCAAATTTGGTACATCGTCAGGGCCATTTCTGAGAAGCCAAGACAGATCACTTGATGGATAAAAACAGTGGGATAGATCTGCTGTTTATCTCAAAGCCTGAAGCATCCCATCATCAGCCCATAGGGCCATATGTCTGAGAGGTTTGTTCAGCATAGGAAGGCACCCTGAAGAGATAAATCAGTAGATATTGAATCGGCAATCAAAATGTACCAATCTGGATCATCCTTTAAGAGTGAAAAATAACTTAGGAGGGGGGCACTGCATCTTGAAGATCCACATTATGCAGCAAACTTAGAGACCAAGATAACCTTGAGTTTGTGCCTTATTCTCATTTGCATGGATGCATTACAGTGAAAGCCATATTATTGAAGATGATCATGAAACCCGGCACTTGCATGGCAGCAAGTTTGGCACTCCATGAGGCCTAAGATCAGCATCTCATCTAGCCTATGCATCAGCATGAAAATAACTCCTGTCAAAAGATATCTTCACCTAAAGGAGCAGCATAGTGCTGGATTGGAGGAGTTATGGTCAGCATATGGGTGTTAACCACTGTTTCTGATGCCAACTCAGCCTACTGACTGGATAAAGGGACCACAAAGGGTCAAGGGACTTCTTAGGATCCTATGAAGGCACAGATGCCAAAAAACTTGTAGCATGGTGTCTTAAGCAAGGCACTGGGGATTAAGCAGATGCACATGTTAAGGCGGTGCTGAAGAAGGATAGGCCTAGGTGGACCCAAAATCAAATTAAGATGCACAGATCCCTAGGAAGATCATTTAAAAGCATCCCTAAAGGTAACACTCAAGGAGATAAGGTCAAAGTGGACCCAAAAATTATATTTGTAAATCGTCAGGTGGTTAGATACTTTCTATTATTTTATCTGTGTTGACATGGTCATAAGAGGTGGTCATTTGTGAAGAAAAATTATAAAAGGAGGAGAAGGCTCCCTTTCAAGGGGTGTATTCAATTGGAGAGAAAAAGCACTTCAAAGTCTGAGGTGATCTATATTTTCAGGTGCTAGAAGAGGACATGAAACAAAGCTGAGTCTATCATTTTCTTCTTTCTTTCTGTAGATATGGACTGTCGTGTACTGCTGCAACTAGTCACTGTTGGTGAAGCCAGCTCTTCTAAGCTGTTTTACTGGATCTGCCACCCTTGTGTGTAGAATCTGCAGATCCAATCCAGATCTGCCAGCATCTGCCCAGGATCTGCCCTGGGAGTGAATCCCTTGGAGAAGGAAACGGATTGCAAGCCTATGAAACAGATCCTTTGGAAAATAAAATGGATCTTGAAATTTTGAAACAGATCCCGAAACTTCTAGTGCTTTTTTGAATCACTGATCTCAAAAACAAAACTTTTTAATGAAAATAATTTCAAAAGCCTAAAACTCTAAACCACATTCCTGGTCAAGGTCTGATCTATCCTTATGTCAAGATCTGCTTACGAGGTATAATCTATCAACATCTGCTCTCAAGTTTTCATCTATCATCATGGTCAAAGTCTGCTGTCAAGATCTGATCTATCCTTATATGATACATTGTTGCTCACTTCACCCACACTATTATTTAGTTCTGGCATAGCCTTCAAGAAAGCCACTTTATTCACTGCTGATATGGAAATGTAGATGTGGCTCACAAAAACACTGTTATGATTTGCTTCATGCACATGCTGAAACGGTCATTAAAATTACTAATTATATGGTTATACTTATAACTTATTAAATTATCAGTTATAGTACATGGATGGATAACAGCAACATGCATGAGAACACTCTTTTTTGTTCACAACTTATAGTTCTACATTCTACACTGTGATTCCTGAATGGGTTTGATTCATAACTCTATTTTTTATTTCTTACAAAAATATTTTTATATTTTTTTGTACTTGCTGTTTCCCTGCCATATCCGGATCCTGGCTTTTCAAAAATCTGGCGGATCCATATCCGAATCCTGATGCAGATCTGTATCCATATCCTGGTAGCTTAGCTTCCAAGGCTGCTCATATGATGTTTTGTTATTCCTGTGGATTGTAATGGTCAGCAAAGGGCAGAATTGTAATTCTTGGCTGGTCTTTTCTTGTTTTGACGTAACTGGAAGAATTCGAGAGGGATTGTTGTCCATTTACTCTATTTCTGAGGTCTGTTCAATAGATTCTATTTAGCTGTTCTTTTACATGGTTCATTCACTGTTATGATTTGTACATGAATTAGCTTCTAAAAGAGCATTTCATCCAGTGTTTACACAGTGCCCAGATTGATGCTGTCAGTAGGTTAAATCTATCATTTAATTATCCTACTGATATTCTTCATCATCATTTCAGACCTCTGCATAACACTGATACCCCATAGCCGAAATACTAAGGCACAAAGTCTCATTAAGTCCATCAATTTTCATCGAAAATCATTAGATCAGTCTGCTATCTGAATTATTTTGTATTGCAAATCAGCTGCAGCAATCAGGGATATCCCCCTTGATCTGGAAAAGAACCAGCCTAAAGTGAGAGCGGCTGCTGAGGTGACAATAAATAAATAAAATAAAAGGGAGTAGAATTAGCCATTCAGCTGAGGAAGAGAAACTATGGAGTAACATCTCGTAATGCTCCACCATTGATATCCTATGGGTGTTAGTTTTTCTACTTTTAATCAATATCATCTAGGATCTTAACTGAAAGAATAACAAGCACAGCATAACACAAGAGACACAAAGATTTTCCTCGGGGAAAACATAAAGGAGAAAACCCCGCAACTTCCTCAGAGATAGAATCGTCACCAATACAATATCACAAAATGGAAAACCCCAAAACAAGATAGTCTTCTGCAACTCTCTCTCTTTCTCCTATGCGAACTTGTCTTCTCTCTCTCACTAATGCGAACTTGAGTGAGTGAGTCTGTGTCCAAATGAGAGAGCCCAGCTCTCTATTTATACTTTACTTTTCACTTTACCTTTTCACTAGCTAGGTCGGCCTCAACTAAACTGACTGGGCCGACTTCTCTAGGAAACTCAATAATACATTTACATTTGACCTTTTGGGGATCTATTGCCCTGACTTACAACGGAGGTTTTACCTCAATGACTTTACATGACCAAAAGTAATAATGACATCTCTGACTAGAGGGAAAACATCTCCGTCAGAGGTACAAATAAAATACAATAATAATAGCAATATGAAATACAAGGGAATATCTTCCGAAGTTACAATTACAACAACAGTGCCTATTATCTAGGAAGGTATATTCTCTTGCCACAGTCATCAACCCCTTTGGACACAAGTATGTATAATGTCATCATCGTTGGATCATCATCAATGCTGGAACATCATCGTCAACACTGGATCATCATCGTCACTGTTGCTGCAATCCTCATCATGTTGATCATCGATTGGTGACATATCTCGAATCTACTCGTCATAGGAAGTTCTACAGAACCAGCCCTTTTTCATGTTGGATGTAGGCCTAGCCCTCATGTAGGTCTTCATCATCTCTGCGAGCAAGCCATCAAGTAGGTAGAACCCATGACCAGTCATTACATTGCCACAGCAATCACCTACGTCTCCTACTATCGCCTCATCCTATTTAGATCATCTCATCATCACACAGAGCACAACCAAGATGCACATCACATGTCCCACAACGGTCAGCCCGCGTCTACCGGCATGGAAGGACAAACCTACCACCATGCGAGATCCTGCCTAAGCGCACACACAGTGTCTTATGACCGGTGGACCTCACAACGTCTCCAGTATGGGAGGGAAAACCTACCACCATACGAGAACCTCGCCTACCAACATGGGAGGACAAACCTACCACCATGTGAGACCCAACCCTTACATTTACCAACATGGGAGGACAAACCTACCACCATGCGAGAATGGCTCAGCCCTTACATCTACCAACATGGGAGGACAAACCTACCACCATGCGAGAATGGCTCAACCCTTAGATCTACCAACATGAGGATAAACCTACCATCATGCGAGAATGGCTCTAGTGCACCTGCATCTTCCGGTCTCATCACTTCCTCTTAGGAGGAACCTCGATTTGGAGAACACCAAGCTTCTCTCTGAAGTACTCAAACTTCACTCTGGCTAACAGCTTGGTCAACACATCGGCTATCTGCTCGTATGTCGCTACATACTAGAGCTTCACTGCTCCTATGTCGCTACATACTAGAGCTTCACTGCTCCTCTCTGCACCATATCCCTGATATAGTGACACTTGATCTCAATGTGCTTTGACTTGTCATGGAACACCGAGTTCTCGTACAACTTCACACAACTCTGGTTATCGCAGAACTCGCCTCTAACTGGAGATCAAACAAATCAGACAATAGCTTCCTAAGCCATACTGCCTCACAATTGGCCGAACAAGCTGCAACATAATCTGCTTCGGCTGTACTCAGTGTGACGCACGACTGCTTCCTGCTAAACTAGGAGATCATACCGGATCCCATACTGAAGCAGCATCCCGAAGTGCTCTTCCTATCAGCGGCACTGCCTGCCCAATCCGAATCAACATAACCCTACAAGTTAATCTTCTGATTCGCGTCATACTTGAGCCATAGTCAACTGTACCCTTCAGGTACCTCAATATATGCTTTGTAGCAATCAAGTGAACATGTCTCGGATCCGTCAGGAACTGGATCAGGGTGTTCATAGCAAAGCATACCATCAGAAACTAGCTCAGGGTGTTCATAGCAAAGCATATGTCTGGTCTCGTATTCGTCAGGTACATAAATGATCCAATCATCTGACAATACATCGTGGCATCAACTGACTTTGATGGAGCATCACACAATAGCTTCAAGTTCAATGTCATGGGTGTGGTCATAGCCTTGCAGTCCATCATTCCGAACCTCTTCAGAATCTCTACTGCATACTTCCCTTGTCCAAGGAAAATTCCATCCCCACTCTACCACAGCTCCATGACTAAGAAATAATGCATCATACCTAGGTCCTTCATCTCGAACTTTGCGGCAAGCCTCCTTTTCGTATCTGCAATGAGCTCATCCTCCCCTGTTACAAACAGGTCATCTACATAGAGTAGAAGTATCCCTGGATTTCCCACCTCAACCTTGTAGTAAAGGTTGGAATCTGCTTTACTCTTGGTAAAGCCTAAGCTCATCAGGAAGCTATCCATCCTGTCGTACCATGTCTTGGGTGCCTGCTTTAATCCGTACAAGGCCTGCACACGAGTCTGCCTGTCATGTGTCTCAAATCCAAGTGGTTGCTCCACGTACACTTCCTCTTCTACTACACCATTCAAGAATGTTGTCTTTACGTCCATTTGGTGTACCTTCCATTTCATCACTACAGCCAATGCTAGTACAGATCTAATGGAAGTGTATCTTGCCACAGGTGCGAATGTCTCCTCATAGTCTATGCCTTCCTTTTGGGAGAAGCCACATGCTACAAACCTTGCCTTGCGTTTCTCAATGCTACCATTTGCAGCATGCTTGATCTTGTAGATCCATTTCGAAGTCACAACAGACTTCCCTTCTGGTCTTGGAACTACCTCCCAGACATCATTCTTCATAATTGACTGGTACTCCTCAATCATGGCATCCTTCCATTCTTTCTTCTCTGTTGCTTCTTCATAGTTGGAAGGTTCTTTGTCAATGATGTCGCACAACAGGGCTACATAGTTGGAGTATGGCCTCGATCTCTTGCTTTCTCTGTGCATCCCCTCTGAAGCGCCATACGTCTCCACATCTTGTATTGCTTCTCGTACCCATGTTGGTTTTCTCTTGTGGGAGTTCTTCTCACGAGGTGGATCTACACGTTCTTGTGGTTCTTCCATATCATGGTCTTCGTGATCTTCTAGAGTCTCTTCTTCCATAGCTGTATCTTCAAGTTCTTCAGTCTCTTCAATAGGTAATTTTCTGGATCTATTGTATGCCGAGTCTTCGTCGAATGTCACGTCTCTACTGATGTCTATCTTCTTGAATCCTAGGAAGTATATTCAGTAGGCCTTCGAAGTTTCACTGTATCCTACGAATATTCCCTTCTTTCCTGAACGATCTAGCTTCGTCCTCTTCTCCTTCGAAATGTGTATGTACACTGGGCAGCCAAATATCCTGAGATGGTTGACTTCTAGTTTCTCACAGGAGAACACTTCCTTTGGAGTCTTGTTGTCTAGTACTCGATGAGGAGTACGGTTCTGTACATATATCGTTGTCCTTGTAGCTTCTGCCCATAAGTGCAACGAAAGATCCTGGTCATGAAGCATTGCTTTCATTGCTTCCATTATCGTTCTATTCTTTCTTTCTGCAACACCATTTTGTTGTGGATTGTAGGGAGTGCTCAACTCCCTCTTAATCCTAGATTCTCTACATAGGTTCTTGAAATCTTCCAAGGTGAATTCTCCGCCATTATCTGATCGAAAGGTCTTGAGCTTATTCTCAGTGTGATTCCCAATCAAGGCTTTGAATTCCTTGAACTTGTTGAATACTTCAACTTTACTTTTCAAGAAGTATATCCAAGTCTTACTGGAAAATTCATCAATGAATGAAACATAATATACATACCCACATAATGAGCTGGATGACATGGGACTGCATACATCAGAGTGGATGATCTCCAATATTACTTTCGCTTTGCTTTCACTGCTTGGAAATGTCTTCTTCACGTTCTTTCCTTTCGCACATCCTTTGCAAATGCCTTCATGTTTCGTCTGAATTTCTGGAAGTCCTGCAACTGCTTTGCTTGCAATGGGTAGTGCTCTATAGTGCACATGTGCAAGCCTTCTGTGCCACAGTTCACTTGGCTCCATGGAGTCATGAACCAAGGCTTGTTCAGGTTGGCCCTTTAATTTGTACAAACCTCCCTTTTGCTCTCCAATCACAATTGCATCATTTATTGTCTTTCCCTTTGGCCACATTAGGACTTGGCCATCAACAAATGCAACCCTCATACCTTTAGCATCTAGTACTGATATGGAGAGAAGGTTCTTCTTTAGTCCTGGAACATATACGACATCTTTCATCTTCAGAGATTTGCCGGAGTCTAGCTTGTATGAAGCTTCTCCACTTCCTTTTATGGGGTATTGGTAATCATCCCCAAGTTTCACCTTGTGAGGTGACTCATGCTCAGATAGATTTATGAAAGATTCTTTGTATCCCATCATATGCTTGGAAGCTCCACTATCTACAAGCCAATCATTACTCCCATGTGTGACAGTGCCCGTGAGTGCTGAGATCAGGACATATTCTTCATCACTTTCTTCTCTGGTTCTCTTTCTTGCAGGTTCATCATCTTCTACGGTGTGAGCATGGTGTCTTTTCTTGTTGGTCTTCTTATTGTGGGAGACACTTCTGTTTCTAGGACAATCTCTGGAGTGATGTCCCTTCTCATCACACGTATAACATCTAATGTTGGATAGATATCTTCTGGATCTTCTATCGTTCTCCCTCTGATTTTGATGGTGTTTCTCCCTCTTATTGTGATGATGGTTCTCCCTTTTGTTATGATTTCTTCTGGCGTGTGTTGTGAGAGCTTGATAATCATTTGCTCCCATCTTCTCTTCTCATGCCACAAGTCGAGCTTCTTCTTGTGTACATTCTTCCCATAGTCTACTAAATGTGATCAACTTCTTTTTGGCACATATCCCTTGAATGAAAGAGTCCCATGATCTTGGGAGACCATTCAAAGTGGTCATCACGATCTCTCCTTCTTCTACCTTTTCTCCAACTGCTTCAAGTTGCTCCTTGATCTGTGAGACCCTTGTGAAATAGGATTGTATGGTCTCTCCATTTTGAATCTTCACATTCTTAAGTTGGTTCCTCAAGGTCATCTTTCGATTGATGTTCTTCCCTTCAAATAGCTTCGTCAAAGCATTGAACATCTCCTTAGGTGTCTTCAAGGATGACACATGTGGGATGAGATGATCCTTAATGGAGTCTGCAATAATTCTCTTGGCCTTAACCAAGTTCTTCTTGTGGATAGCCTTAGCCTCGTCTCCCTCTAGTGCTGGAGCCTCTTCATTTACATACTTTGTCCAAATCATTTTCTTCAAGGACAAGAGCAATCCTATACTTCCATGCTCGGAAGTTATCAACTCTTTTAAGCTTATCCTCAAGCTTGGTGTGGTGAGACATATTGAATGAGTACTTCAAATGGAAATAGCAAAGCTTTTAGGTCTTACCACTTTTGAGATGCCCAAACTGGTTCTGGAGTTGGTTGGCCTAGGGTTTGTCAGAGAAACCCTAATTTTCCAAACTTGGAATTTGGAATTTCTGATTGGACAAGAAGATGCGCCTCCTTAAGGGTTTGGAATTTCTGTTTGTTTGTTTTGGGTACCATTTTGGTAGACCCAAGCAGTGTTCACTGCGTTTGTACTTATTTATGGAAATAAATAGATCATCTTAAAATGATAAAAAGTGTTGGTTGCTCTCGGTCTCCTTGACAGTTTGTTTCTTTGTATTTTGGTAATATCAATGGGTATTTTGTTTTGGGGCCAAGCCCTATTTCATAGCTTCGTTATTATTATGCCTATGCGTCTGTATCGTTTCTCGGTTCTGAAGTGGTTTGATTTCTACAGGGTTAAACCCTACACCCTATCAAGTATTTAAATTTTGTATTTATTTTGTGTAAACATTAAAACCGGCGAGCTCTCTCTCTTGAGACTCGAACCCGTGACCTTTAAATGAACCATTCTTTTGTTAACCTGTTTAATTAAAAGGCAACGATGCATCTAATAGATGTCATCGAGCTCTGTCTTTGATGCGTTCTGTAATACTACAATTACTTCAACTGTTTTAGAAATTAGTTAGGTTTGTATTATTTATAGTTTACATATAAATACTGGGGCCAACTATATCGTTGCTGACATCCTGGGTTGTATTATACCCGGTTCATATTATTAGTGAACTTAGAGTGAGCCCTTACGGGTCTCGAACCCTTGTTCAAGATTATATTAACTCTATTGGTTGATGACAATCGTTTCGTTTTATGGCATAGATAAATATGTTTTTACTGCAGTTCTTACGACTGACTGTATGATATTTAATATGGAGTGATGTTTACAGGGTTTGACCCTTGACATAATTGATGATTTTAATATAATGTTGTATAATGTTAACGAATTACAGGGTTAGCTCCCAACGTAATGCTCTTGTATACAATGATGCTACTTTAGTTACAGGGTTCGACCCTGAACTGTCCCTCTAACTTGTCATGCTTTTACGTTTGTGATGGAAGATTTATATCAGCACTAGATTAGGGTTTTGATAATACTTTTGTGCCTATTAATTGGTGATCCTGTTCGTTGTTATTGAATTGTGCCAGGGTATATTTAGAGTTATAAAAAAATCTTAATGAATAATACTAGCATTATTACTGTATTTTATATAAGTATTTATGCTGTGTAACTGGGCAATGCTTTACTTTGTATTTTATGCTTGTTTAAGAGAAGCGATACCTTGAAAAGAATGTTGACCTAAGAATAAATGGATCATGCATTGTATACTTTGTTTATATGAAAGATACTCTTTTGTTTTCTAAAGTGGACTGTAATAATATAAGTTATTGTTCTATGTTGATCTTGTACATCTCGATAGTATAATACTTTTGTTTATATGATTATAACTTCCTTATGAATCAATGATGTAAGTATTTCTAGTTTATGTACAATATAATCTACCTATGTATATAAATTGGAATATTTACATATCTAGGGTTTATATTTACTGTGTAAAAATCTACGATGAGTTAAATGTAGATTTTACAGCTAGGTTTTGATATTAACTGTTTGTAAATAATTAATGTTTACATTGAATAATTACATGTTAATGAGAGCAACATTCTACTTATAGAAATCTATTCTATTTTGAACAATAAACTCTATTGTTCTGAAACTTGGATAGACCATAAGAAAAACGAAGATAATCTCTAGGAAGATTAGGTTCTGTAAATTTATTACAATATACTTTTATATCTAACATATTATATGAACAATTCCTTTTCTCAGAATCTACAGATCATTTTATCTATGTTAATTAAACATCTTCCTATACTAGAGTACATCATGAAAGTGAAAGGAAAAATACAGGAAGAAATTTATAATCATCATTCTATATTTTTCCAATCTTTATTCATCCATTCATTGTACAGAAATAATCTATCAGTTCAGTAACCTATCACTTCTAACAGCTAACTGATATCTAGGAAAACATCTGAAAAACTATGATAACATATAAATACAGTTTCCAGAAATAGATCCGCAGTTTAGAAGTAAATAATTTAAAAACAAAGTAGAACCTGTTAACTGATTGGGTGGACAAACACCCAAAGACGACCGTTCCTCCCAACCTTCTCCAGAAAGCAGCCAAGATCACTTGCTTTTGGACCCATGCGCCTGTTCACTGAATCACCAGGACGAAGATACTGTGTAGAAGCAAGACAATATGTTTGTACTTCAACAATCAAGAAGACTTGCATACAAAACACTCTCTTTGTACTTCAACAATCATGGAGACTTGCATACAAATCACTCTTATGTACTTCAACAATCATGAAGACTTGCATACATAACACTCTATCTACAACTCAGCAGCATAAGACAGTCTTACTCTGCAACTCATTAGCTAGCTTCCCCTCATTGAATCTCTTGTGTGCTCAATTCTAACAACACAAGGAAAAAGTTGTGAGCCCTTTGCTCAATTCGATGGTTATAAAAGATTCCCTAGGTCTTTTGGGTTAGTTTCACATTTAATGAGCCACCTGCTCAGTTCCACCATCCTTGGGGAACATGACCACATTTTTAGGGAAGTTGCCCCCTGCAACAACTAGTAAGTGAGTGCAGATGCTGCCACTTGTCCATTGCCTTCTACACCAGTTTCATTCCTCCTAGTGGGTCAGTGAATACTCTTCAACAATCTCTTTGGGTGAGTGTCTCCTATTTTAATTTATTAAATAATAATATTATTCATTTACAATCATCCTTGACCATCCTTGGTCATTATCATAAAACTTTACAATAAAAATTAGAGTAATGTTTTTCCACAAACATAAAATGTTTCAAGTACTAGGTAGGTTACACTCTTGAATCTATGAGGAGGGCTTGTGATTTTGAAAATCCAACCTTCAAGACATAACCATCGGACTCACTTCCAGAATCAGTCTCTCTTGCACCTTCTGGGAGGGCAATGTTGGGCTGTTCAAGAAACTTGGTCATCTGATCTACCTTCTTCTGCATACAAGATCTCTCTAAGTGATTTCCTTTCTTGCAATGGGAACACACTTGGATTTCTCAAATCCTTTTTTTTGTCCTTCTTGGAGCTGGAGGCTCCTTCTGATGGACTTGACTTGGCATTCTGCTTGGGTTCAGATTGCCTCTTCTCCTTGCCCTTGTGCTTCCCCTTTCCATTCGCACTTTTTGCTTCTCCATCCACAAGAGCTTGATCTTTGGAGGCCTTCAAGGCACCCATTTGGATCAATTTGTCTTGTTCTTGGATGAGAGATTCAGTGAAAACACCTAAGGATGGCATCTTTCAACCAAGAATTGGCATTCGCCCTAAATGGAAGGTAGAGACAAAGATGGAGAACTCAAGACCTAGCTTGCTCAGAATGGATAGCACCAACTGCTCATGCTTCTTCTCAATGCCACACTGCTTGCATTGCATGACCAAAGATTTGAATTTGGAAAAAAATTGTTGGATGGTCTCGAAACTGCTCGGTTGAAGAGCAATCAACTCATTCTCCAGAATATGGCCCCTTAGCTCATCTTATTTGTTGAAGAGGGTCTCCAACTTCAACCATACCTCTCTTGGAATTTTCAATCCTTCGAGGTGGAAGAGTAGATCTCTGGAAATATGAATACACATGAAACCGAATGCTTCATTCAATCTATTTAGATACTTGTGTGAAGAACCTGCAACAATTAATTAATGAGAATACACGAGATAGCAGAAATAATAGAACTCAGAATTGCTTTATTGATCGTAGGCCACTTCGAGGGGGCAACCTCCTTTGAGCAAGCTCAATACAAATAACTTCACGGTACCTTCATTGGTCTCAACACAAACTTATATACTAAGTCTAGGTGCCAATACCATGTGCCAATACAAACCATGGGCCAATACAAACTATGGATCAACAATTACTACGGGATGACTTACAAATCATATGCATCCAACAACAATAATGCAAACTTTGGATCAACAAATACTACGAGACGACTTACAAAGCATATGCGTCTAAAAACAATATACTAACAAAGTAAATGGAAGGGTTGACATGGGTTCCTAACACCGTCTCCCTTAGAAAAAGCTTTGTCCTCAAAGCTTGAGAGGTGGAAATTGATGCAGAATCTGAAGGAGGGGTCCCCCGCATCCTCGGGTTGCACTCCGAGCCACTGACGCCTTTTGAGTTTCAGGGAGGATTGTTTGGAAGGCTATAGACGAAGAAGAACCATATCAGCTGCGTGAAAAGTGCGCTCAGAACGGTGCTAATTGGCTTATTGTTTCAGTCGAATTCTTTCCATGTGAAGATTGTCCTGCAGAATGAGCAGAATTTGATCGCAGTTTCAAAGAATCGAGTTAATTGCCTGAACCAGGAAGCTGCTGAGGGTGTATGGAAGAAGAACTGGTGGTGCCTGTCCATAGACTGCTTCATGTGGTGTCCTTTTAGATGTGGTATTGTACCACCGGAGCGCTTCTAGGAAATCCATAGAAATAGTTGTCCAAATCTATGTAGGGATGGGCAAGGGTTCAAGCAGTCCCGAAAGGAGTGTCATCTCACCCTTGTTGACCTGGAAAGTATCACAGTCAACCGCCATTTGTTGAATTGTCATTTTCAGTCCCTGCCAAAAGAATTTATATTGTTCCCGGTCATACATTGTGAGGAACCCAGAGTGCCCTGCCGATGAAGAAGCATGGAGTTCATAGAAGAGATAGCCCTGTTGAATAGATTGCAACCAATTTGGAACAAGCAGAGAAATAGCTGTAAGAGAAACTGGGTCATCAAATGTGCGAGAAGGAGCATCTGCCACCATATTGTCCTTAACCTTCTTGTAAGTGATAGCATAGGCATAACCCATGAGTTGGATAACCCATTTCAGGTGTGCTAGGGAGGAGACCTGTTGTTCCAGGAAATTTTCCAGACTCTAGAGATCAATCTTGATGCAGAAATAATTACCTAATAGGTATGGCTGCCACTTATGTACTACATGCAAAATAGCCAGCATTTCCTGCTGAGATGGAGATGTGGCTAAATTCTTACCGGAATGGTCTCTTGAAGGCGACAAGCCCACTGATTCAGCAAAGACACTTGCATATCTATCCAAGGAAGTAGTGGAGACCGTTGATGGGTGCATCTGAATGGAATGGAGTTGAGCAATGACACCATGTGAATTCTTCTTAAGGATCTTTTCCAGGCGATGTGAACTGATGATGCGGAGAGACCCTGGTTGTAAGCCCGTATATTTGTGTTGTTTCCCATTGACTGAAAACTGCATCCAAAGTTCAGCAAAATCCCATAAGATGGGGCCAAGTGTGCGTAACCATTGAACGCCCAAAACCACATCACATTCGCCGAGGGACAAGACAAACATGTCAGAGCGTAGGTTATAATCTTCCAGAGAGATACGTACATTGTGACACTTCCCCTTGCAAGGTAAGGTGCCCCCATTGGCAACCATGACTTCAAAGTTGGAGCAAGGATGGACAAAACAATCAACCTATTTGGAAATCCGACGATCCGAGGGTAAATGAAGTTACAAGTGCTACCAGAATCAATGAGTATTGTAAGAGGAAGCTTCTTGAAGTAACCCCTGACCCGCATTGTTTGGGGGGTGGTGATTCCACCTAAAGCATGGAGAGATATTTCCGGGTGGTCTTCTTCAGACGAAAGGTCAATAGACAGCTCCTAAATGTCGACCTCATCAGCCATTATATCTAGAGCTTCTTCACCAATGTCAGAGGCAGGCGGAGAATCCACATCTAAGAGATAGAGTTGTTGCTGAACACATATATGTCCCCGAGTGAATTTCTCATCACAATTATAACAAAGCCCTTTTTCTCTGCGTGCCTGCATCTCTATTTCAAACAAATGTTTGATAGGAGTTGGTCGAGGAGCTGGCAGGATGGGAGGTCGTCGAGAACCCATATTTCGGAAGGAAACAAAAGTGGGTTTGGAGCGTTGTTGGGCTGCAATCTTGTCTTCTGCCAACTTAACCAACCCTAGAGCTTCCATCATTATGTTGGGACATAACATTTTAACCTCTGAGCGGATTTCATCCTTAAGACCACTGATAAAACAACTCCTGTAGAATTCATCAGACAATCCTTCTGTGTGATTGGCTAGTTTCTCAAATTCTGTCTGATACTCTCTTATAGTGCCAATTTGGCGAAGTTTAGTGAGGGCTCTTGTGAAGTCATCAAAAGCACTAAAACCAAATCGTTGCAAAAGCAGCTGGCAAAAATTTGGCCATTTTGGCTCTTCATGAGCCTTGATGTACCAACGGTACCATTGAAGAGATTCCTGTTCCAAATGAAATGATGCAAGTGGAACTTTGTTGACATCAAAAGTATTATGCAAACTAAAATACTGTTCTACATGATAGATCCATCCAGTCGGATCAGTACCATTGAAGCGAGGAAAATCAAGCTTCGAACCATGGAAATTGTTGGAAGAAGAGAACCCAGTGCCTGATGAAGACTCGGACTGTCGTTTGTTATTCATGGCTGAATGCTCAAGATGGAGGCCGAGAAAATTTTCATCCAGATCCTTGAGTTTGGTTTGGATGGCTGCAAATGCTTCCTCCATGGTTTTTGCTCCTACGAGAGTGACAACCATAACCAGGAGTTTTTTTGTTTTTTTTTTGTGAATGGATAGCAAAACACAAACAAAAGCTTATTTAGTAAAGGGAAATTTGGATTTGGGAAAAACTTTGATGGGTAATTGGGGTTCGACTAGGTTTTGGACACTTTCGAATGGACAGGGAAGCAGAAAATGAGGATTTCAGAAGCCGAGTGAAAAAATGGGAAAATTTGTCAGAGAGGGACAAAGCAGCGAAAATAGGGAATGAACATGGTGGAAAAATTTGAAGGCGACTGGGTGAAAATTAAAGAAGTTATGGAAAACCCTAAAAATAGACAAATGTGAGATTTCTGGCTTTGGGAAGTAGAATTTGGGATAGGATCTTCAGGAAAGAATGGATCTGCTATGGCGCAGAAGGGATCGGAAACAGATGGATCTGCAACGTTGTGGAAGTGATCGGCAACAGACGGATCTGCAAAGGCACAGAAGTGATCGGCAACAGTTCTGGACAGAGGAAATCTGCGATTTATCAGCTGAAAATAGATATAGACCCCGTATGCTCGGCTTCCTAACGGTTCAGGTGATTCATTCGGCCACCAATGTTGTTTGACGACTTGCGTATTGGGGAAGTACCCCTCACTCCACGGCTCAAGTAAAACTGATAACCGCTTTGCCACAAACGACAGCTCTTGGTTTATCTCACGGGTGGGAACTAGTCAATCAGGTAGGGGTCGTTGCCTTTTTCACTGGCAGGTCCTCTCAATCGGCCAGCTACTTTGGGGTTCCTGTAGTACTCCTCACAATGAGTTTTAGGGCTTATGCCCAAGTACTTCCCACAGTTAAGCGGATAGGGATTATTCCCCGATCCGAACCTGCAACAAATGCGAAAAAAAAATTTGGTAGAAATTTCACCCAACGAGCCCAAGAACATGCTCTGATACCAGATATGAAGAACCTGCAACAATTAATTAATGAAAATACACACGATAGCAGAAATAACAGAACTCATAATCGCTTTATTGATCGCAGGCCACTTCGAGGGGGCAACCTCCTTTGAGCAAGCTCAATACAAATAACTTCACGGTACCTTCATTGGTCTCAACACAAACTTATATACTAAGTCTAGGCGCCAATACCATGGGTCAATACCATGTGCCAATACAAACCATGGGCCAATACAAACTATGGATCAACAATTACTGCGGGACGACTTACAAAGCATATGCCTCCAACAACAATAATGCAAACTATGGATCAACAAATACTACGGAACGACTTACAAAGCATATGCATCCAAAAACAATATACTAACAAAGTAAATAGAAGGGTTGACATGGGTTCCTAACAACTTGGCCTTCTCAACATTTGCTTGAGGTTCGACCTCCTTCCCCATTGTTACCATGTACAGTGACTTGTTGCGCAAGACCATCTGCATATCAGCCCTCCAATCAAGGTAATTGAAGGGTGTCAGGATCCTGAGAGAGAGAGGAGAGTTCGAATTGTCCATGAGAACTCCTGGAGCGAATACAAGGTGAAACTGTTGCTACGGCTGCAACTGCTGCACTCAAAAAACTTTGAATACTGCAAAAAAACTCAATTTTGGAGATAGACTACTACTGAGCACTGGTTTAGGACAGTAGGCACATTTTTACGGATCCTTCACACCTGGATAGACCTCAAAAGATTTCTCCAATGAATTCAATGCAATGGCACCAGGATTTGTTGTGGAAATCCAGAGGCTTCTAATGCACTACTGAAAGAAACTGCTCAACCTACGCTCAAATGGCTCTGATACCATGTGAAATTCTAAATCACAGCAGATCCTAAGAGTTGAGTATACCTCACAGAGAAAGAATGAGTAGAAAAGATGAATTAGAGTGAAAACTGCAGTAAAAATGAGCAGACAATTAATCATGCATGAGAACTCAGATAGGAGCAAAATAATGTCACATGATCTAATAATCAATATAATGAACAATGATGTTACAATGGAGAGAATTTGAATCACATAGGAGAATTCGAACCTCAGTTAGTCTAGCATAGGAATTGTCACCACTGGAGTGCTCCAGAAGACTCAAACTCAACCAAACTGAACCCAAACTCAGTTAACTGAAGACACAATCAGTTAACTAACCAAGGAGGCACATTAGTGAGTTTGTCATGCAAAACAGTTAGAAAAGGGCGCATGAGGCCACAATCAGTGGCATTCAGAGCTCTAACTCCCCACAAGGGTCAACTAACTCAAGTGGATTGAACTGGAACACTGAGTAGGTTCCTATAACATAGGAAATTGACTAAAGTGGTCCTAAAATGATGCATGCAAGGCTTAGAAAGTGGTAGATAGATCCTGGATGACATCTGCACACCACCAGGGGAAAATGACATCATCAACTACTAGGAAAATGAAATAATGCTAGGTAGGACAAGGATGGAGCATTAAAATATCCTAACAATCCCACCAAACCTATTGTTTTGTTGCCTCCCAAAAGATAGAAGGCTCTAAATAAATGTTGATGCTCATCAATGCCATGTAGGGTGGAAACTTCTTCTTAGTTTTGCTCTCCCTAAACGTGCTCCTAGGAGCCTCAACATACTCCTGAGAATTACTTAATGTCTGAGTGAACCATCAAAGTCTCTTGACAGAACTAGAAGGGGCTAATGTCTCCTCCTCTTCACCCGAAGGTTGTTGTCCGGAATTGGAAATCAATAGTGACCCTGACTCAACATTTGGAGCCTCCTCCTCCTTATCCTCTATCATTGGAATAGGATAATGGGACTTCCTAGATGCAAGGTCTTTCCCAAACTTTACATCCTTGCTAACTATTGTCTTCCTTTGCTATGGAATATACGCCCTATACAACTTTGAAGTCTCACTATAACCTACAAATAAACCCTTCCTACTGGAGGGCTACAACTTGGAAATATTTTCTGCCAATACATGGATATAAACTGGACATCCAAACATGTGGAAATGACACACCTCTAGCTTCACACCGATGAAGGCCCCCTCTAGTGTCTTGTCCTCCAAGATCTTGAGGACACCTACTCTAAATATAAATTGTTGTATTGCATGCTTCTACCGAAAGAAACATCGACAATTCCTAGTCATGAATCACGACCTTAGCAGTCCCTATGATGGATTGATTCTTCTGCTCTGCAACTCCATTATGTTGTGGGTTGTATGGAACAGTTATCTCTCTCTTGATCCCTACCTCCTTGCAAAAACCATCGAACTAATTAGAGGTACACTCACCACTATTATCCAATCTCAAGACCTTGATATTCTTCCCTATATGGTTCTCGACTAGAGCTTTAAACTCCTGAAACCTTGTGGGTTGTATGGAACAATTTGCTCTCTCTTGATTCATATCTCCTTAAAAAAAACCTCAAACTCCTTAGAGTTACACTCACCCCTATTGTTCGATCTCAAGATCTTGATATTCTTTCCTATCTGGTTCTCGATTAGAGCTTTAAAATCCTAAAACTTGCTAAATACCTCATCCTTGGTCTTTAAGAAGTAGATCCATGTTTTACGAGAAGAATTATCAATAAAGTAAACATAGTACATGCTACCTAAGATTGATGTGATTGACATTTATACACAAACATCTAAATGCACTAGATCTAGAACCTCCATACAGCGATGCTTGTTGCTCGGGAAATAATCTTTGGCATGCTTGCAAAATGTGCACCCTCTACATATTCGTTGTTGCTCAATGCAAAACTATGGAAGACCTGAGACTATCTCCCTCTTAACAGGAAATGCTCTATGATGCAAGTGCCCCATCCTCTTATGGCACAAGATGTCACTGTTATGAACTAGGGCTCAAGCAGGTTCACCCTGCAACCTCTATATATTTCTTTCCCTAACCCCTATCACTTGTGTTGCTTTTGGGCAAGATTCCTTCAATATAATAAGGACATGTTGGTTCTTGACCTCTACTTCATAACCCTTATCTTCCATAACCGAAATTGAAAGCAAGTTCTTCCTAAGACTTGGAACAAACAAAGCATCATTAAAGTCTAAAGAGTCACTTGGCTGGAGTTGGAAGAAAACAATGTCAACTCCTGCTACTAGGTACTTGGCCTCATCACCAAGCTCCACCTGAACCACTTATTTGTGTGCCTTTAGATTGGTAAAACTTATCAGGCTAATGTCATATGTCGAGATGCTCCACTGTCCACATACCAAGCATCCCTTGAAATCGTGTTGGTAGAAAGGAAAGATACCATTGAGAAATCCTTCTCAGATTTGGTGGTAAACTCGTTCATTTCAGTTTTTGTAAATGTTGCCACTTGCTTCCGCTTTTGTTTCCCTTTGCCCTTTTTCTTGTCTAGACATTGTGATGCATAATGCCCGTACTTATGACAAATGAAGCACCTGACCTTGCTCAAGTCCTTCCTTGGTTGTGAGGTCGACTCCTCGTTCTTTCCCTTGCCCTTGTTGGGTCCTTTACCTCTACCCTTCTTGGTTTGTCCAAATAGGGCTAGGTTATCGTCACCACCCTTCTTTCTAGCCTTTGACTCCATCCAATTCTCGTCCTAGATACAGTTGTCACGCAATTTTTCAGAGGAAGGAAGAATCTCACAAGCACAAATGTCCTAGACAAATGTTTCACATGAAGCTAAGAATCCATTCAGTGCCATATCCACTAGCTATGAGTCTTCAATCTTCTCCCCAACTACTGCAAGTTGATCAAAAATCTACGTGACCTTCATCAAGTAACTAGTAACCATGTTTAATCTGATCATCTCTATAGATTTGGGTTTATTTTGCAATATCATCTTCACATTTATGTTCTCACTCTGGTAGAGACCAACCAAGGCATCGACCGTCTCCTTTGTCGTTTTCTTTTCGGATATGTGAGTAATCAAATGGATAGCTCCTACAGTGACATACCTGGTCAGTTAACCAGGTGGATCTTGGTCAGTGAACCAAGATGATGATGTGTGATGTCCTCTTCTCTGAGGTCTTCGAGATGGTTGAGTTAGATGGTCTTCTCAAGGGACTGGCCACCCCTTGATGGAGCCACTAGCATTTGACCTGAGAAGCAGTCTAGAGGACCACATGATCACATCATTAAGTGTGGACCCTTCCTTATACAGTGATGATGAACTTTCAAGTTGTGTATGGAACACTTGTACATTTGAGAGAGAGATGATTGGTTGTACCCCACCTTGGTTGCTCATCCTTGGTCTTTACACCTTGTTGATTATTGGTCTTGTGGCACCTTATCTTTGACCTGTGGTTAGTAGGGTCATTTACCCACTTTGAGTTGTTTTTTATTTGTACCACCTTTGATGTTTTTGGTCTTATGGGTACTATGGTTGATTGCCCACGTTTGGGGTACAAACTTTGGTCCTAGGGGTTATGGGGCAATATACCCACTCTTGTTTTAATGGTTTTGACTTGTACCCTCACCTAATTAATTGTATGACCCTAGTACCCACCTAAGACACTCTACTTTATGTTATTTGTGTCTTTATTATTTTGACCCTAAAATGTTGGTACCCACCCAGGACACTTTATTTATATTTTATATTTTGTGGTACCCTCCTAAATATGTGGTACCCTAACTAAATTAAAGAATAATTTAATGATCCTTCTAGAAGTCATTAAGATCCTATTTATTGGAGTCTATGTTTACTCATTTCATCATCATGATCTTATCTCAGCTCTGATCTTTATGTTTGACGTCAAGGGTTTTCTTACTGCTGTTTTCACTCACCCATTCTTGGAGGCCGTCCACCTGCTGATCATCCCAGATCTGGTTTAAGTTGACGTCAAGGCTTTTCTATTGCTAGGGTTTGTTCAAATATCATGTTACTGCCATATCTGACTGAACCGTGAACCCTTGAAGGATTGTTTGCTAATTTGTAACCTGTTTAAGGAGGGCTGTGACAGCTGCTAACCTTGCTGACCTAGCCGTGAGCCCTATCTGCATTTTTTGTGAGCTTGTGAAGCCTTATCTCTCTTGGCTGAGCCCTGATCCACTGAAATGTAAGCTCTGTTAGGGTTTTGTGGAGGCCGCAACCTGCTGTAGGTTCATCTAATGAGATCATGACCTGCTGAAGTTTGATTAAAGTCAGATCTCTCATTTGTCTGCTTGATAAAGGGCTATTGGAATTCGGTATACCTGTTTGAGGTCTTGTTAGACACCGATCTACTGTTTAAGATCTGGTTAAGATCTGATCTGCCTACTCTGTACATTTTATGGAGGCCGTGAGCCTCTTTGGAGCAGATATCATCTGCTGAGTACAGATGTGTGAAGGCCGTAAGGCCTGTGTGTTTAACCTACTTTGCTGTAGGCATTTTTTGTGGAGAATGTGAGTCCCTGACTTTTGTATTAAGACCTCATTCAGGTCAGACCTTTTGTACCCTGACTCTGATAAGTCTGTGCTGAGATCTTTTTTATTTTGATGCATATCATGCTGAGACTTGCTTACTGAGACATGTTTAGGACCTGGTCCTTGTACTGAAATTCTATCTGTGGTTTAAACCCTGTGCTTGGACTTTGGTTATGGTCAAACCTTTGTGTTGAATTTTGTTTGAGTCTATTACTGTAATCTGACTGTCATTGACATCACCACTGTACTTCAACCTATCACCTCTCTCTCTCTGGTTTGTACTTACCCTCTAGCAGGGTCTGCTGGTTCCTAGTGTTGACTGGCCTCTGAGAGGCTCAGCGCATTCTGAAAGTAAAATTTCTGAGTATAAAACAGGAAGGGTCCCACACTCCAGGTAAGTACCCTAACTTGTTATTAATTGGACCTGTTACTGTTACTCTTATATTGCCGGTTACATGTTACTGAAGATTACTTTAACACGGTGACCCAATTGTTAGTGTTAAAGTTGAAAAGTTGAAAAAGATGAAAACTATGTTTCAAATTATACAATCTGATTACTGTGCTTATCTACTGCTGTACTATTTCGCTTCAGTATTAGTTTGTTAAATGTTAATTTTGCATTAAAGTACATTGATTTTTTATTCTCCTACATCAAACCCTAACCCTAACAAAAAATTTAACAATATTTCCCACTTTTCCTAAGTGGTCACTTTACAAAATGTCTTGAACCACTCATTGCGTGTTCACATTTAAACCTGTGCAAGAAGTTCCTGCCCGAGCTATATTTCTATACAACTTTTCCATGGATAGGGATGTTCATCTCACAACAAGTGCATATGGTTTGAACTTTGAACCACAGGCTCACAAAGGAATTGAAATATGTTCTTGTTACAAGGTCTTAGAATCTAAGCACTTTCAAGTTTCAACCACCATATGCTTTGGGCTTTTTCCTTGACGAACATCATCTGAAGATATCAGCAAACTTAGCACCCAAGATAACCTTTATTTTGTGCCTTATTTTCATCGCATGGATGCATTACAGTCAATGCCATACTGTAAAAGATGATCATGAAACTCAGCACTTGCATCGCAGTATGTTTGGCACTCTAGGAGGCCTAAGATCAGTGTCTCACCCAGCCTAGGTTAACAGTATGAAAGGTGCTCTTGTTGAAAGATATCTTCACCCAAAAGAGCAGAAAAGTAGCTCTGAAGTGAAGGAATTACTGTCAGAATATGGGTGTTACTTAGCCACTGTTTCTGATTCCAACTCAGCCTGCTGACTGAATAAAGGGGTGCATGGGGTTAAGGGTCTTCTTAGGATCCTATGGATGCACAGATCCCAAAAAGCTTGTAGCACAGTGTCTTAACCAAGGTAGTGTGGGTTAAAAAAATGCACGTGCTAAGGCAGCACTGAAGAAAGTTAGACCCAGGTGGACACAAATCAAATTAAGATGCACAGATCCCAAGGACAGATCATGTAAAGGCATCTGGGTATTAGATACTTCTTATTATTTTAATCTATGTTAACATGGTCATAATGGTGATTATTTGTAAAGGAATAGTACAAAAGGAGGAGAAGGCTCCCTTTAAAGGGGTGGATTCAACTGGAGAGAAAAATCCTGCAGAGACTGAGGCAACATATATTTTCAGGTGCTAGAAGAGGGCATAAAGCAAAGCTGAGTCTATCATTTTCTTCTTTCTTTTTCTGTTGATCTGGTCTGCTGCATACTGCTGCAAATAACTATTGTTGGTAAAGACAGCTCTTCCAAGACTGTTCATATGGTGTTCTGTTATTCGGATTCCTGTGGGGATTGTATTGGTGAGCAAAGGACAGCACTGTGATCCTTGGCTGATCCTTTCTTGTTTTGATGTAACTGGAAGAATTCAGGAGGGATTGTTGTCCATTTACTCTATTTCTGAGGTCTGTAAATAGATTCTACTTAGCTGTTCTATCACATGGTGCATTCACTGTTATGATTTGTACATGAATTAGCTTCTTCTAGAGCATTTTATCCAGTGTTTACACAGTGCCCATATTGATGCCATCAATAGGTTAAATGAAAATCTACCATTTAATTATCCTATTGATATTCTTCATCATCATTTCAGAGCTCTGCATAACACTGACCCCTTAGCCCAAAATATTAATGCACAAAGTCTAATCAAGTCCATCAATTCTCATTGAAAATTATTAGATTGGTCTGCTATCTGATTTATTTTGAATTTCAAGCCTACATTGGAAATCAGGTGCAGCAATCGTAGACATCCCCCCTTGAGCTGGAAAAGAACCAGCCTAAGGCCCTAAAGTGAGAGGAGGGGCTGCTGAGGTGACAATGAGCAGCACTCCTAATTGCCCCTGAGCTCTGTCAAATGTGTTAGAGACTTGACGTTTTGGAGGTAGTTTCAGGAGGTAAGAAGACCACACTGGTAGCAATAGTAATTTTCCTTTTTATATTGAGGTCCTATAATATATAATATTATTAATTACATCTTCATTAATTTATCAGTTGTTACAAGTAACTAAAAAGAGTTGTTTCCAGTTATTTTATATTTGGACATCATTGTTGTTTGTTCTTTAATTCATTTTAATTGCACTGTTTAAACTTCATACCTTCAATTTTTCTTGGGAATTTAGGAATGATCCATTTTCCTTAATGATTTAGGTTGTGCGAGCTAGTTGTTATTTTGATGATTTTCAATTGACCTTTCTAGCTAATTCCTGCATCCAATGTTGGTGTTAGCTTTGCATTGTTTTGCTCCTTCTTCACTCATTTTTTTTATTTTTGAAGTAAGATTTCAGCATCCATAGAGTTACATCGACTTGAATCTTAATTTTTTCTCATGTGCTTAATCTAGTGGGAAAGTGAAGATGCCCCATTGCCAAAGAAGTTGATATTAGTAGAAATGTCTCCAGGAAATGCTAAGTTGATATAAACATACCTTAAGACCCAAAGGATTAGCAACACCTCTCAAGAATTCTACATGTGATCCATCCAGTTGCCGTGTTCGCTCCCCAATCCATAACATGTGTGCAGAACAGTCATACCAGAGTCCAGAAGTTGAATCTTGTCGTGTCAGAGCTTGCTCAAATGGAAGAAGCAAACACTCATGTGATGTCCAGAATTCTGTAGTATTCATGATTGGATGGTCCACCGTAAGCCCACAGGCTGCCATGAATCCAAGAGCTTCATCTATTCTGTGGGCTAGTTCCAAATACCTACATATATATTTTTTGAAAACTGATGTTAAGACTAATAACATAAAAAGAGATGCCAATCAATCTAATATCTGCATTCGGATAAAAGAATCATGTTTTGCAGAATCAAAATCAATCTCACCTTTCCCCTTGCTCACTATGAGACGTGAAATCTAGATTCCACTTGGACACACGCTGCATTGCTGCATAACCTCCAGTTGCAAAGGCCCGGAGAAGATTGAGGGTGGCAGCAGCCTGAGAATATGCACGCACCATTCTATGGGGATCAGGCTCCCGGTCTTTATCATTTAAGGTATCTCCATTAATATTGTCTCCACGGTAGCTAGGGAGCTTTACTCCATTAATTTCTTCAAAGTCACTGGATCTTGGCTTGGCAAACTGCCCAGCCATACGTCCTACCTGTCCATAGAAATTAAATTGAGTCAATTGACTGTCAAAGAACTAAGTTGCACTGAAGCGGATACGGAAACGGATACGGATACGGGGGGGGACACGGATACAACAAATTTTCAAAAAATCCAGATACGATACGGCGGGGAAACGGCATATATATATATCGATCGCCATCATCATAAATATTATCATTGTCATCATAACCATTATAATATTATCATTGTACAACATTATCATCACCTAAGACTACTATCAAATATCATTAATCATACATGTAACATGATACTATGAAAACTTTTAACTAATATCATCTGAATCCTCATGCTCAGAGTGAGAGTCATCATCTATGTCCTCAACAGAAGTAGACCGAAAATAGGGATCCTGAACCCGGTTTGATTCCCCTAGGCTTGAAGGCACTCTGTTCATATTCTCGAGCTGTGGAAGTGGGTCGAAGTCCATTTAAGACAGAGGAGTTCAACAATCAACACCACCAACATCAAGGTACATAGAGGGGTTGATGTGCTTGATTGAATCCTGTGGCAACGTTGCAATCCTGAAATCCTGAAAACTGTTAAGTCTGTTGAATTTTGAATGGGATTAAAAATTCTACTTTTTGCATATGCAATCCGATGAGGTTGGAACCACTCTCAAACATCTTGAAACAATTAATGGTAATGTTAAAAATTTAAGTAAAAGTGACATTCTCCTTATATTTCATTTTCTATCGACATTCTCCTTATATTTCATTTTCTATCCTTTTACTTTAAGAATTTAATATTACCATTTAATATCCTTTATAGCTTCCATGGGGAGGTAGTGGGTCCTTCAGGGTTTCAATGTAGACCAGGGAAACAATTAAAAATTCGACTTTAGGAATAAAAAACCGTTAGAAACGTGGCCCTCTCTCTCTGATACGTTTCAGAATTCCCCTGAAACGTATCCAAAACCCTTGAAACGTATCTGTACCACTATGATACGTTTCAATGACGTTTCAGGGCCGTATCCCCTCCGTTTCAGGATCCGAAACGGGGAACGGCGTTTCACCAAGGCTAATAGGACGTTTCCGGTAACTTAGTCAAAGAACTTAACAACATGGAAAAATCAGAGTTTTGGGGTTTTTTTTGGTAAGTTAACAAAAATGAGTATCCAGATTCCAACTAGACAAAGACTTCACCCTAATTCTGGGAATACAATCCATAAAATGCCCATCATTGTGTTCAACATAATTCCTTAGGCCCACTTAAAGAAAACATTACGGGCTAGGGACAGGGTCAATGCAAAGCTCCATAAGTAGGTTTCTGTTAGACAAACCACTAGAGAGCATTTTAATTTTGTTAAATATATTTCTCTACAGAATAGAGTCCTTCATTAAAAAGTTGGATTTATTTTCAACTGCTTTGAGAAACACACGTGAGGTCAAGGGCTTCACTGCATATAAATCAGACTTCCTTCATGCCTTGTGGGCCATCTTTGGCTTGTGGTCATTATCTACGTGATGTCTACAATGCTATCTTACTGTAGTACTAGTGGCATCTCCCTATGCTGGGATTTCATTCCACATTAATACTCTCTTTCTAATTGTGTGTGCACTGTGCACTGAGTGTTAGAACTCCTGTGCATGTGCTGTGAATAATCTCACACACATAGCAGTTATGAGATAGAGCTGGTTTATTATTATATTGTGGTGAATTCAAGTGGATTAGTGCCTATCCTTGGGTTAAATGGAGGCAAAACACTTTGAAGCTTGAAAGACTCAAAGAAAGACAATACTAAACCCAAGAAGATGCTTGAAACATCAAGCAATCTTAGCAATAACAGTGCTGCAAAACCATATCCCAGCCAGTGTTATCGGAACCGGACCGGAACCGGAAAAACCGGCCGGTCTGACCGGTTTACAGAGATAACCGGTCCGGTCAGGGACAAAAACCGGGTACTGAACCGGCCAGAACCGGCCGGAACCGGTCAAAACCGGCCGAACCGGCCGGAACCGGTCAAAACGGGCCCGAACCGGCCGGTCCGTACAGATGACCCATAAAACTGATTTTTATTTTTTTAAACACAAAAAAAAGTTTTCTATGCTTCTATGATTAGTTTATTGTTATTCATTAGTACCATGGTTGCCATTTCGAGCCTCTTTGTTGATGTACTTTGGTTCAGAACCTCAGAGATGTATTGCACTGGGTGTTGTTTTGGTTCTTTGCACCCATACTTGCTATATATATATGAGAAACTTTGCATATTTGTGTATTAATGGTTTGGATTCATATGTATGCACATGAATATATATGTTTTTTACAAAGTATGAATATTTTATGTATTTTTTAGTCGACCGGTATTTTTCCCGGTTTTTTCCCGGTTCTGGTCCGGTTTCCGGTCCGGTTCACATTTTGGGCTTCGCCGGTTCGATGACCGGTCCGGTTCTGATAACATTGATCCCAGCCATCTATGGTGTATCCCACTCCTTCCAGATCAGTTTGCAGCAGTCAGTGGGGTCCACACAGTCATCAGGATGTGTTTTGATGCATTCTTCGCTCAGTTGAGGGGGGCAGGATTTGATCATTGGTACACTTGGACATGTCATTAAGTCATATATTATATTATTGTGCCATGGAGTGATGCTAGTGAAGGAAAGTAATGCCTCCTAGCCCCACCATGTGTTCCTAGTGTCTTGTCCTTGTCATCTTATGTGGCATAACTTGTATCTTAATCATTTTATTTGGTGCGCACCCCCCTTAGGCCTCTTCTATGTAGTGTGCACCCCCCTCATGTGAGTGATCCATGTTATATTGTACCGGCTCATCTTAGCCGTTGATTGTATTATTTTATCTTTTGATCTCAACCACTCATTTCAAAAGTGGTTTAGGGTTTTGGTCTCCCTCATCCTATTTAAGGAAGAGACTCCCTATTGTAAAGGCATCTTTGGAGCTCTGGAAATTTGGAATAAAATTACTATTTTTGTGGATTTGCTTCTTTTGTCTTGATGGGTATCTTTGCAACTTGAATATACAACTGTTTCTTTGTGTATCATTGTGGATCTATCTATCCAAACGTTTGCTTTATAGGAGGCCGTGTGGGTTGAAGAGGAGGACGTTTCAAGGAGACGCTATTGTGGGGAAACCCTATATCTTACCTTTGATCTACTTTTTGTCTGAGGGCGTATCATTATTGTATCTTTGTGACATAGTTGATGCTTTCTCTTTCATCTTTTCATCCTTATAGTCATTTTCATGCCGGAATGCTTCTCATACAGATCTTTTCTTGCAGGAGGAGGGCACACGTGTGAGCTTGGAGGGCTAGCGATTTCACTTGGGTGGCTTGGATCTCACTCTTAAATATACACACAAGGGAAAGTTATCACTTTGCAAAGTATTCTCAAGCTCTAGAGGTAAGATCTACAAGTTTAGTAGTTTGTTTCATGCATTTTCATCCATTGATCATCTCAAACCCTAAAAGTCAAAACCCTTGCATTTTTATTTTTCAGATCTATGGAGATCTAGCAATCACTTGGGCTTAATAATTTAAACCCACCTTAATAATCATCTTAACATTCCCGATATAAAGTTTGGTGGACATCTGACTCCATTTGCCCCCCGATCTAAGACATTGGGCCTCTCCAAGGGAGGTCGCACTTGTTGGGTAGGTGGTCTTTTTCTAGATCTCATTTGTGGGTATTGCTCTTTTCTTCTCAAATCCATAGATCCATACCATAGCATACCCCCTAGTGCCAATTCATATTGATTTTGACATTGTGGGCCCCATTTGGACCATTTTCCATATTTTAAGGGTGGGCCCACTTGGATCTATTATTTTGGCATTAGATCCATCTAGATTTACTTGTTTAAACCTATAAGTGACCTTCATTCATCCTTGGTTGAACATTTGTCCTTCCTTAAGCCTCTTCAACCAAGCCCTAATTCATTGGGTCCACTTATCCATTCTAGATCTAGATCTAACCCTATCTTGATCTTCTCCTTTATCATCATCACATTTCCCGACGAGGTCTTGATTGGGTTCGCTAGCCTTCATTGGCTAAGCTAGGGTCTCCCCCTTGGTCTTGCTTAGGCTTGATCTAAAGTGAAGAGTGCCTCGGTTAACGTGACACCCAATTGCATTGGGGACCGTGGCATCTCTTGGTTTACCTTTTTAGTTGTTCAACACATCTACCATCCTGAATAGGATAACCTTTAGGGACAACTACAAGTTGTGTGATAACAGGAACCTTGGAGGAGGATCATTAGACCTTGGGAGAAGTATTCATACATTGGAGCCTTGCTTGTCAACTGTCATCACCTTCGAGCTTGACACGTGTCACTTAGGGTAGAGCACTTCACATGTGTGGATCTACTTTTGTCTTGTAGGTTGCTTGTAGTGGAATAGGTCCATTTGTCATTGTAGAACTCCATTATCTCTCATATAAATAGAGGAAGAAAAGAGTCATTATCATCATCCATCATGCACTTGTGCTTATTCTTCTTTACACTGGGGTTACAGATGTTAGAGGAGGATCGTTAGTCTCTCTCTCTCTCTTATTCAATCTTCTTTGTACTTCATCTCTCTTTGTCTTAATGCACTAGGGTTTCTTGGATCATTCTTGAAGTCTAAGGCTAGGTCGTGATCCCTAAGGAGGCATTGGAGTTATGGTTTCTGTTACCAACTGAGTTGCACTACAGTTGGACTTCAGTGAGCCACCAGTATTGCACAATCACTTGTGCCTTTTCAAAGTTCAGAAGTTCCAAGTTCGGCCTTTTCAGGGCCCCTTTTTTATTTTTGTAATGCATGACCATGCCCCACGGGGTTTGTAATAAAGTGTGCTAGCATGGTGGTCTTTGAGTGACTCGGTTCCCTAGGACTTGAAAACCAAAGAAGGTATTCCAAGGAGTTTTTTCCCTTGTCAATTATGCTTTTTCTTTAGCCAAGTATAATCGATGAGTTTTTCTCCTTCACCTCCAAAGCTGGAATGCCCAAAGTGGTGGTTAGGCCTTAGGGGATTATTAGAGCCCATTTTGTAACGTTTATAAACATGCTAGACGCTAAAAAAGTATCGTTTGGTCATGTACTAGGTCGCCTAGAAGTTTCAGTCAGTTCCGAGAGAAATATTTTTTTCGCATTTTTAAGCCATTTTTTTTAATGGTTTAAATGAAAAAATTCAAAGGGTGATAAAAGTGTGATCCGAAGTCAGAATTTGGCGCAAGGATGCTCGTTTTCAAGATCAGAGCATCCTCTTTACCCTGATACCCGGTTTTCCTATGTTTCGAGCGACCAAAAACCCCTGTGGAGCAGTTTTGCTTATCAGAGTTACATTTTGGCACTTTAATGCTAAAATTGCGACAAATTGCACTGTGGCAAATAATTAAAATATTAAAGTTTAAGCATTGGGCACATGCCAAATGACATGGCATAAGTCCAATAAGGAAGGTGACTATGTCCAAAGTACAAAGCATATGTTAAATGTTTGCTTAAAAGTCAAAATTTGAATATTTCAAGGTAATGCTTCGCTCAACCTTCATGTGGGGCCGGACTCCGTCCTCACGGTCGTACGGATTTGTTGGTTGATAGGTTATTTGGTGGGGGCGGCTTACTTGTTATGAGGTGGCACAAAGTGTGGATAAGCTTCCATCTAAAGCGACCAACCCCACCATCAATGTGGTATGGAAACCTTGAGCATGTGCGCCCTTTCTTCAAGTGAACACCACAACTCGGCAGCTCAAATGAGTTGGATGGCAAGTCATTGGTGGGGGCGGTTACTTCATTTGGAGGTGGCACATCGTATTGGATAAAGTTTCTATTCAAAGCACCAATCAAAACTCATCACCCACCATCCAACTAAAGCAAGGAAACATCTAGCATTCGCTCTCTCCCTCACACGTGAGTGCTTTCACAAGTCGACAGCTTCCATTTCGAAGAGTTTTTGTCCAAGTGAATGGTACTTCTCCTTTGGCTTTGGAGTTTGCTTGCTCTACAATCAAGGTGACTTGCTCTACAATCAAGGAGCTTTGTCTCCTTAGGGTTTTGGCACCCCAGGCTACTTGCCTTGTGCTATTTATTGAGGAGCTGAGGTCCATTGTAAAAGATATAAAGGTGGAACCTTTGCTCTTGTGTCTGTAATATTTTTCCGAGTTCTTGAGTTAATAAAGAGAAGGCTTTGGAGGCTACATTGTGAGTTCATGTCATGTGTGGATGCTTGATGCTTCAAAACCCATGGAGGTAACTTGAATTTTTGCATAAGTATTTTGTTTATTGTTAGGATTGCACTGACCTTGGAAGGAAATCTATATTTCAGTAGGGTAACAAATATGATCTAATGCTTGTTTGTTATTTGATGATAGTGTAAAATGCTTTGAATATTATGCATCTCTTGTTTGAATGCTTCTATTTGCAAGTTTTTCATATTGTTAATATCGGTGCCATTTAATCCTCTTGCGCAAGTGCTTGTGTGAAATATTTTGTTGCAGGTTATCAGAGCTTAAGGAGGAGGCATGCATGTTAGCTTTGCCACTTCCCAATCTACTTCAACGGAAGCGTAGTCTCTCTTGTTCCCACTTTTATGCAGGCTCCATTCGCTCAACTCTTTCCAGCTTACAACTCGGGTTTTCTCACCTTTAGTTCAACCTCTTTCATTCTATCTTGGTTACTAGTTCCATAGCTCTCTAGATCTCAATTTTTGAAAGTTTCTTAAGGAAGTATATATAGATTTATTATTCTAATGTTAGTATGCTATAAAGTTAAAATCTTATTACTTGCATTAGTAATCAAATCTCTTATTTTCTAGCATTTGAAAAGTTAATTTTTAAACTAGATTAGATAAGAGAAGTGTCCTTTAAAACATTTTAAAGATAGATCTAGCATTTGAGTGCCTGTAGTTTCGGTTTGCTATCTCTAAAGAGGGCAGCCAAAAGATCCTAGCGAGACAAGTTTTCTAGCTTGTCCTACTTGTTGAGTTTTTTTGCATCTTTTGCTTGTTTTTTTTACTTAGATTTTATTTAAGGTTAATTTTAGGCTTTTCTCCCAAGGCTTTCTAAGTGTTTCTTGGTCTTTTTTGACAAAAAGAGCTCACTGATTTTTTGGTTCTGCATATCAGAAAATAATTTCAAAATCAATTAAAGTCTCAAAAAATTGCCAATAAATTAGTTTAGCACATAAGTTTTAAGCTAATTTCAATTTTGCACTTTGTAGTATTATCAGAACACTCTTAAAGTGTTTTGATTAACTTTTCTAACCAACATAGTTTGCTGGTCTGTTTTGATTTCATAACAGGTTGGAGTAAGAAAACACATAAAAATTTGCATTTGGAACTTACAGAACCATCCAGAGACTCGGTTTCAAACACTGTTTCGTTTGTCTCTTAAATTGTAAACTGACTTGTTCCCTAAGCATAAAGGGCAAGCAGTATTCTTTTTCAATTTTCATATTGTAATCGCAAGAATAAAAAGAGCATAGCACGCAATTCCAGCGCCTGAACCCAACCCCCCAGGGGGGATTCACACTTTTTTTTTCACAACTTTTTCTAATTTTTCGTTTTAGATTAGTTTTATTTGAGCAGTAGTAATTAAACAACTCACTCAAGCACACAACGTCCTCCGAGGACTCATTTATCATTTTGTTATATGCTTATGTGTTTTATTCAATCATTACTCTGTTCTTAAAATCTAATCCTAAAATTAACCCCCCTTGCTCTACCGAAGTACTCCACCATTTGGTGTGAAGAAAAGATATTCTTGAGGTTTAGTGTAGATTAATTATCTACTCACACATTTTAATAAAACGAACCACACCCCAAGCCCAAAGTATGCTCTTGGCCGCTGCAGCTTGGTCGGAACAGCTGGACCAATCAGAAACGGGTGCAAGGTATGTAGTCTTAATAGCGAAATCCATTAGAACCAAATTCTAAGAACTTGGGAGGTTGCATGGGCGGAAACTACAAAGTCAACAGGCTACTATTAAGCAGGTCTATCCTCACCTGGTTGGACACTTGGTAAAGCTGCTAGAGCACTCAATTCGAAGGTTAGGTTTCTTTTGGGCCAAATGAAGAATTAACCCACTCCTTAATCCACTCATTTAATAATCTTAAAATTTACCAACTAAAACACTGCAATACTTTCACCGAGACTACAGAAGCAACCCTACACAGCAACAATCGCACGCATTTCACATTCTCGGCATTGGTCATTAATTTTCCATGTTTTAAGTTTCAATCATAAATGTCGTGAATGCTTATCTATCTCGTGTTGGGTTAACTAATTGATTTAATTCGCAAGCAGTGCTTAGTTGTTATTTTTTTCATCTCGTCATCTTTTAACTCCTAGAACAGACTTTTTCTTTTGTTATAGATTAAAAGCCTTAGTTTATTTTGTTCATAGGGACCACCCCCCTTGGCTTCACTAAGAGTAAGCCTAGATGGAGGAGTCGAGTAATCAGGTGACAACACTTGACTCTCACTTGCCCCCAAGGACACACTAAGCGGCTTGAAGGTTTCCTGCCGCGTCCCCCTCAGGTGTGTATTAGGCGGCAACCGTTTCTTAATAAACCCTAAGTTGTACTCGTTGAGGAGGAAGAAAAGAGAAGATGCCTTGCATCAAGCCCGTGATATCTTGCTAGTGGTGATTCTAGCTTGTTGGAGTATCTTTGGTGGAGTTAGGGTTTTTCTTGGTTTTCCCTAGCTAGGTTTTGGAGAACTTGGAAGGTTGTACCAGTTTGTGATAGCTGATAGTATATAGTGATATACTTCTCCATTTCTTATATGAAGTTTTCAGTTGTCCAAAATTGTCTTATTGCATATTTTATTTTTAGCTATCATTGTCTTCATGGTTTGGTAATTTCCAGCACTTATATGTTCTGCTGTTCAAAATAATTTAAGGCTGAAATTGTTAAGGAATTTAACATTTCTATTGAAGATATAGGACAAATTTACTGCATTGATTGCAGTGATTTCAGATCTGGTTTATGCATGTAAACTTAAAAGATTGTGCAAAAGGGATGAAACTTGTTGGTATATATTTGGTATCTTCTCTCCTGGATTGCCTAGTGTATTGGGGTTGATGTGATGTGAAATATTGTTTGCTGTTTGCTACTATAATTTATATTTCAGTTCAGCCCTAAGGTTGATAATTCACGGGGATTAGATCCGTGGAACATCTAAAGAGATAAAAAAAAATTACAAAAGAAAGCTCAATTCATGAGATTTCTATACTCTGTTTGTTCATCGATTGCACAACTCAGAGGTAGTCTGCGACTCTGCAGACCTTTGCTTCTATGCACTTAATCCAGATAAGTTTATATTATGGGGCAAGCATTGATTTCCATATGCCTATTAAGAGAGGGTGTTGGAGAGATAATTTTTTTTTTCCCAGGTAAATTATCCCAGGGCAAACCCCTAGGCACTTCCCCTCATTTTGAGGATGGTACCCAGGGTAAACCCTAGCTTCTGTAGGGCACAAGGTCATTACGACATTATACTCATTATGAGCTCAACATGTCACTTACAAGAATAGAACCTAGGTGGGGAGTATAACATTCCATTCCACAACCACTTGGACTAAACACAATTGACTAGAGAGAGAGAATATTATAACGATCATATGCTAATTTAATAATAAAGTTTTATACTTTTGTTTAATAAAGTTACATGACTTTAAGTTAATAAAGTCACATGTTATAAATAGTATTAGTTAAATTAGGTTTAGTCATCCTTAATGAAATAAGGTAGTTGTGTATGTTTGCTGTTCAAGACATTGTCTTCCTCACATTTAGGTATCGACATTCGCCTTATTGAAGTATATCAAGTAATCTCTCTCTTTTCTTGCTCTTGTCTCTTTATGTAATTATGCAAGGTACATTTTACACCCTTAGCAACTCTTCGTGTGTGCACTTCTGCTGGATTTGTTGTTAAAGTTTTGCCTCTAGAGCATAATGTCCTTCATCGATGAGTTTGATTTGTTTTTTTGGTAAGTGTTCAAGAAAAACCCTACACCACATAGTACATGCTTCCTCTATATGCAAGGTACATTCTACATCATCCTTGGCGACTCTGTGTGCATGCACTTCTGTGTCTAATGGTGCATTGAAAGCATTGAATATAAACACCTAGCATAGGCCCATCTAAATGTAGGTTTGGTATGCAC
Organism: Larix kaempferi; assembly: GCA_027924585.1. Classification (NCBI taxonomy): domain Eukaryota; kingdom Viridiplantae; phylum Streptophyta; class Pinopsida; order Pinales; family Pinaceae; genus Larix; species Larix kaempferi. The sequence goes on from BSBM01000600.1 coordinate 14,615,504, forward strand.
CTTGAGGTGGTGCAGCTCGAGAATGCATATCTCTGAGTTCTCACAAATGACTTGGCATATCAAATATTGGAACTCGAGAAATGCAACCTCAATCTTCACAACTGTGCAAACCAGAACCAGGTTTATTTGTAAATATTTGCCCCTGGAGCATAATGTCCATTGAAGTCTGATTTCTTTTAAGTTATTTAAGGATGGCTGACATATCAAATATTGGAACTTGAGATAAGAAGCCTCGAGCTTCACATCCTCGAGGTGCAGACCAGACCCGTGTTTGTATTTATTGTATGATATATCTGTCTCTGGATCATAATATCCTTCATTCACAAGTCGATTTTTTGTTTTGGAAGTCCTTCCAAGACACACACACCCTTGAGTCAATGGTTTCTTTGCATATCATGGACATCCTTCTACTTATGGATATCAGGGCTAAGGGATAACCGTTCTACCAAAATTGCTCAGGACTTTCACCCAATCTCAGTCCTTTCAGACTCATGCCATTAGGATATTCATAAGTGGATTTTTTGTTTTGGAAATCCTTCCAAGGCACACACCCCTGAGTCAATGGTCTCTTTGCATATCATGGACATCCTTCTACTTATGGATATCAGGGATTAGGGATAACTATTCCACCAAAATTGCCGAGGACTTTCATCTAATCTCGTTCCTTTGAGACTCGTGCCACTAGGATTTTGGGTAGACCACACTCAGAATGAAACCCATATCAGGTGCTTAAGAATCTGTCAACTCACCAATGAACTAAGTCCCCGTATTTGCCAAAGCAAACCATGTTAAAATAAAAATTGATACCCAACACATATAATTCGGACCAAACAACATCTATAATTGTAGAGAGACGAAAACTGACTCAAACAGAATTGGAAAAGAAAACTGTGAATAAATATCGAATACCTTAACAACAGGCACTTGGCCTCCAAACATGAGCACAACTGCCATCTGCAGGAGAACTCTAAATGTATCCCGAATGTTGTTTGCATTGAATTCCTTGAAACTCTCAGCGCAGTCACCTCCCTGCAAGAGAAAGGCGTTTCCCATAGCAGCTTCTCCAAGTTTATCTTCAAGTTTTCTGGCCTCACCTGCAAATACCAAAGGGGGGAAGCTCTCTAACAGCTTGATAACAGAATCGAGCTCTTGAGGGTTTGAATAACGAGGCAGTTGCAAAGCTTTCTTCGATCTCCAACTGTTTGGATTCCAGTCTGTTAATATTCCTGGTGATGGTGGTTTTACAAAATTTTGTGTTGCTTCAATTCTCAGGGATCGATTACTCTTATGAAACATCCCTGGGTTTGAATACCCTTTCAAGGGGATTGAATTCCCATTGAAGGGTTTGTCTAAACAAAGACCAGATTGAGAAAGGCTAAGAGCCATGAGGAGTTTGATCAGGTCACAGATGGATTCTCAGCAATGGGTCATATAAAAACTGAAGTATATGAAGGAAACCAATATGACAGCAGAAAAAACTCAATTTATCTCAATTATCTCTGATCAGATGAGGCTGGGGTTGACAGAATTGTGCATGGAGCATTTCTCATGCAAAACAAGCGGTCGATAGTCAGCATCCAATATACAAACGTCATTTTAGAAGACGAAAATGATTTATCAAATTGGTAAATCTTGAAAATCCGGTAAAGAGTCGTGACATGCTAGGTCATTGACTAAAATATTGGTGAGTACTTGGAATATTTAAATAGCACAAAGTACCATATTCATATCAGCATAGTTTGACGGGTCATTTAAAAACTTATTAGTAATCTTGGTTGTGCAAAGTTTGACGGGTCATTAAAAAATTATATTATAATTAATCTTCTTTATGGTGCAAAGATTGACAACTCATTACAAACTAAAATTGATTTTTTTTAAATTTAAAATGTAATGTAGAATTGAATGAGAAATGTATAATTTTAATGATTTATGTTACTTTTGAACGATGTTTAATGTATATATTGAAAAAGGTTTGGAGAGCGATAGCCTAAAACTCTTGTAATGGACCATAAATATTGCAAAGGATTTTTTTTTTGCCAATATATAGGATCATGTTTTTGTACTCCTATGTCATGTTAGTGTCATTAACATTAATATTGACAATTTACAACATTATGTTTTTGTACTCTCATGTTATGATGATTTGCATCTTTTCTGATGAGTTTGGCTGGAATCTGGAAAAACGATTTATTGAAATTGTAATTTTCGTTGCTGAAATTACAATTTGATTGCAAAAATGGATTCAGCACCCTCGATTACCCATGGGGCACCCCAATTATGCAATTCCAACAACTGGAAACTGCAATTTCAACAATTTTCGTCGGATTTTGACCAAAATTTTTGTTGGATAGAAGGTGCAAATCGTCTAGACTTTAGCCCATGCCGTAAACTATGACATGATGTACATAGCATACGATGATAGCTTTCGAATTGTGTGTTTGTGTTAAATGCATACTTTGCAATGTATATATGCACATTGTACAGAAAGTGTTGGCAATGAACATTTTCATGCAAGATTGATAGTATATCAATGTTGTGGATGTTTAGTATATCATCATTTTAAATTAATTTGTAAGTTTTATGTCCATGTTCATTGAACAATATAGTAGATGTATTATGTAATTTTTATGGTATTTTATAAAGGTATTCAAAAGTTGATCTTTCTTTCATAAACATAAAGGTTGAGAATTTTGTATGTCATTAATATTTTCAAATCATCCTGAGCGTGGTTTGTTGATGTTATTAAAAATTCTATAGGTTTCAAATATGTTGTAATTTTGTTGGTCACAATAATACCACAAAATGTAGTAGACATAGGACATGGTATTTGAAAGATTGATGTGTGATCACATTAACAAAATTGATGGGGAGGTCTATTAATAGTCACGCTTGATATGGTTTTGTGATCACATTGCATGTAGGTTTAATGTCGATCCATGATCACATTCCAATCCCCCATTTCGAATAACAAACATCATGCCTTGCACATGAATCATGATATAAGCTAATAACGAGGCATGATTTGATAAAAATAAATAATATATAAATGAGAAGGATATGAGATAGCATGCAAGCATGTCCATTAGCAATTGTATCATGAATGTCACAACCATCACGTGACTCATAGATGTCAGATGAAACCTACCTTACGCTTTAGATTTGTTGAGGTAAATACTAGCATAGATCTATCTTAAATCCGTATTTATCAAGCACCGAGAGGGATCCAATTTCTTGAGGTGTATTTTTTTTTTTTAAATTTGATCTCTCTTGATTGATAGATCTGGGTTTAAGTTTTAAGTTTTTATTTTATAAATGAACATCTATTTTTTAATTACTTTTCATAATATTTTATTTTATGAACAAACATGGATTTTTTTTTAAATACTTTCCATAATTTTTTATTTTATGAGTTGACATGAATTTTTTTAATTATTTTTCACTTTTTACATTTTATTAGATGTAACGCTACATCATACACGTTACAACATCTCCCCCATACTAGGCTGTAGAGCACCTCGTTTCACTCGATGCAACAAGAGTTCATTTTAAAATACTATTTTGGGGGTTATATGTGTAGACTAAATCATTAATGCATTATCTGCATCTGTGAGCATTACTTTAAATGACCTATTTCTCATGATATTAAATAGCCCACTTGGCACTCATTTTTCTTAAGCACTAATGATTTACTATCATAGATAATCCCAAAAATGTCATTTCATACGTTGCACTATGAAAGCCTCCCAAATGCTTAAATAAATAGTTAAGTGATCTCTAAATGAATAGTTCATAAGGAAAAATGAAGTAGTCTAAACATGCTATGATTTGCAAGGAAAATTTTAAGGATCCATAATTTTCTTAAAGTGTAGAAACCTTGGTGAACCTTAGTAATTCTTAAATTCCCAACCATAAATGTTTGGTGATATTTTTGTAAAAATGTTCAACTTTCTAAGGATTTTATATAGTTTCTAGACAATTTTGTCGATGTTTAAACTAAAATATTTTTATCCTATGGAATTTGGGCGAATCATTTTAGGAAAAAATGAAAATTATTTGTTGGAAAAAACATTGAAAATTATCCCGTGAGCTAAATTCATCCCTAAAACTTTTCTTAACGATTTGGACCTTTTTTGTCATTTTTTTATTATCGAAATCCGACTAAAAAATTAGAGGAATTGCAATATAAGTTGTTGAGATTGCACAATTTAGGTGCAACGGGGGTATTTGAAGGCCATAATTCATTTATGCAGCCAAAAATGAAATTTCAACAATGAAAAATTATGATTTAACCAATGATGATATCACCAAATTTTGGTGGTGGTAGCAAGAAAAAGCCCAAAACATAGAATGTTTAGTCTACTTCAAGCAAATACTTGTTAGGGTTTTGCAAATGGGATAACAAGCTAAGTAATCTAGGCGATGGGAGAAAACTCTATGGTTAACCACTCTTGATCCAGAGAAATTTTGGGATGGGTGAAACCCCAATAAGGACATGATTATGATTGATGCTATGTGATTCATTTTGCTAGTTTTAATCCTACTTCTTCACCATTGTGAGCATCACTCAATGTAATAATTGTTAAATGGACTATTTAACATCATGAGAAATTGGTCATTCTAACTAATGATCATAAGATATGGGTCATGCACTAATGACTTACTTTCAGTGGATACTCCCAAAAATGATATTTTATACGTTGCAATGTGAAAACCCCTAAATACTTAATAAATAAGTTAAAAAAACACTAAAAGAATGCTCCATCAAACATAATACTCATTAAAAAAATTAAAATAGAAAAAACCTAAAATAAATTTATAACATAATATGTACTTGGTTAGGCGGGAAGGGATCCTCCTTGATCTCGGAGGAAATATAGTCTTAACCTATGCATGTGGGCTAGGCATCGCCACCAACAACTAAGCGGAGATATATGCATTATACCTAGGTCTAGAACAGGCTACCATTCTTGGAATACAAACACTCACTATAATAGGGGATTCCTTGCTCATTATATCTCAGACAAGAAAAAGAAAAATCCGAGAGGACAAAATGGCAGACAAGCTCCAAAATCACATCAATAGACTTTTACTCTGAATTCCAAAAGCACAGATATACCATGTGCATCATGAGAACAATCAACAAGCCAATATGCTAGCAAATGAAGCTTCACAAATTCCTAATTGGAGCCTTAAAAGAAATGGAGATCAACCTATATGGTGGGGGCTTCCCCAAGGTTATAATATTTGAATTGTGAAACAATAAAATCACCATCAAGTATTTATATCAACCAACCATCGTTTCAATCTCCAGGGCGTAGAGTTAATTCATTTGGGTGCATTCATGCCACCTTGCAAGGATGTTAATGAGGGAAGTATGCCTGATAAGAAACAACTAGAATTCTCACTAGTTGAAGCTTCCCGATAAAGCTTGGACAAGAGAGAGCTATTTGGCATAAGGGTTTTTTTCTTTTTTAACCAGAGCGGGTAGAATTTTGTATTAAAAAAAAAAACAAATGTAAACATTTGGAAAGTTTCAGAGTTAATCCAATTTATACAAAAGGTGAATCCCTTCCAATACAGAGCAGACTAGCTCAAAATTTCCCAATTTTAGAAAGATTAGAAGCCTAACAGCTTTCTGAAATACAAGGAGACATTGTAAGCATACAAATTGTCCCAACAACAGGGTGTAAAACATCTAAAAAAAATTGAGTAAGTGCCAAAGGAAATCTTTGAATTTTTCCCAACATAAAAGTTCTTGGCATTATGTGCTTCCAAACGTACTTGGGATTCAATTGCCTTCTCCCCGAGTGAGTCTCATCGTGAGAGAGTCGATTCGACAGAGTTTGAGAGAGCCGATTTGAATGAGCCTCAGATGCTATGATGCCCATCTGAATTCGGTCGGAGAGCACATGAATGGTTTGAGCCTGATCATGCCACTGACAGGGAGGAGAGCATCGCCCTTTAGGGGAGCGGGTCAAATTCCATTGTGTCCTCATCTAAGCATAGTACTCCGGGATCTAAACTGACCGCTCTATTGGCAGCAATGTCAACTTCTTTGTTTTGGTGGCGCAAGACGTGGAAAAAAAGGAGGCTTTGGAAACTGGAAGCTAGAGCTAAAATCCTCGAGACCGTTTGTTTGAGGTGGAGATCATTCGATAGAGTTTTGGAAATCATACTACTAATAATACATCGAGAATCTCCGATCACTCTTGCTTGAGTAACTCCTAGATCCTTCAATCTCTTGACACCTTGTAGAAGATCCAAAGCTTCAGCTTGGTTATTAGACGCAGATCCTAATCCCTAGTGATACTTAATTTTTCTTTCGTCACCTAGACAGAGAATAAACCCTCCCCCTCCTGCTCCCCAAGATTCCCTTTTGAAGCTCCATCAAAGAAAAGAGTGTGAAGTGACGTGTTAAGTTTCCAAAGGAGGAAGTACTTCTTGTCCATCCTCAACTTCCAATGATTTAGAGTATGAGTAGTGCCAGAAGTCAAAGAAAGCGTTAATCCCAACTTCTCTCCCCATGCTAACTCCTCAAGTGGTAAGGAGGGAGAGCTGCAATGATCGACTTTATGTTGGATGAATTCCTTTAAAAGCCCTCCAGCTTTGGATACCACTTGCAAAGGAGGGGAGGCTTGTTCTCTGAAAATTCAAGAGTTTCGTTCCAACCAAATTTTCCAAAGAATAAATTTGGGAAGAGTCAACCAAGCTAGTTTCCGATAGAGAGTGAGGATACACAGAGCCCCAATTTGTCAAAAGAGTTGTGATATTATCTGGAAGGACAGAGAGGTGTGTCCAAGGCTGTAGAGCTTGGTTCTAGATTTCCTGTGCAATGGGACAATCCAAGAATACGTGATTTATAGTCTCTTCCTGAAGAATACATAGTGAGCATCTTGAGGGCCTTGTTACGCCCCTTTTTTGAATATTTTCACTAGTTAAAATACTATGATGGGCCAACGTCCAGATGAAGATATCAACTTTGGGGACACTCTTTGTTCTCCAAATTCCTTTCCATAGAGTCGTGTTTGGAACATACTTGATTGGATTTTTGAATTCTTGATACCCTTGAGCTACTGAGTAGTGTCGTGGCCCATGCCCCCATCCACGTGTATCTTTGTCTTGTATAGCAATAGGGGATTTTCCTTTGAGAAGCTTGATCAACTCCTACCAGAGTAAATGTAGATGTTCTAGGGGATTGAGGCGTTTCCATCCAGCCCAAGTACCATCTTGTTCATTCCATGCAAAGAAGTCCCAAAGGGTCTTAATCCATTGAGAGTCCAACCAGGATTTCAATGGGGCAATCTCCTCAAAGTTAGAAAAGGAGTGAGCTCCCATTATTCTGTCTATCCAAAGATCAATATTTTTCCCATTGCCAAGCACCCAGAACATATGCTTTTGGAAATAAGGGAGCGCCATTTTACATAATTGGAAAATAGGGGATCCAGAAGTCACACGAGGAGTAGAGTCCAGACTTCGTAATCTGCTGCTCTAGAAGTATTTCTTAAGTAGAAACTTTTTGGTCCAAGTTATTTTGCTTGTAATTTGCTGCCACAATATTTTTGCTCCTAAAGCAATATTTTGCATGCGGGGATCCTTAATTTGTGGGCCTCCTTCATGAAAGGAGCTGGTGACTTTATCCCAACTGACCAGTGGCATTTTTTTTCATTGTTTTTACCTCCTTTCCCCAAAAATATTCGAATTTCTATTTCCATTAGATGCAAGATTTCGGCTGGTACTAACAGAAGGGAGCATTGATAAATACGAAGACTTGAGAGAACAAACTTAATTAAAACTAACTTGCCTGCCAGATTCAACCAGTGAGCACCCCAGGAAAGGAATTTTTGTCTAAATTTCTCAATTAAAGGAATCCAATCAACAGTTTTAGGGGTCTTTTGGAAGATAGGCAGACCAAGATAATTAAAGGATGACATTGAAGTTGACCTTGAAATCCAAACACTTGAACTAAGTTGTTGAGTTCTCTTGCCGAAATATTCCAACCAAAAATTTGACTCTTCCTTGTGTTTAGACGGATTCCTGAAACATCACAGAAAAGGTCCAGATTAGTTTTAAAAATCGCAGCTACAGAGAGGTCCCATATTGAGGCTTTCTTTCAGATCTAATAGAATAGGCCTATGATCTGAAACCCCCATAGAAAGGATTGAAGTGGAGGATTCTAAACCTAACAAGAGAAATGAACTTTGAACGAGAAACCTATCCAATCTAGCTGCTATATGTCCAGGCCGTAGTCTTCTGTTGGACCAGGTGTAGACTCTTTTGGTCGGTTTAATGTCCATGAAATCCCAATCCTAGATTAAATCTTCTACCCATTCCCTGGCAACATCTCTAACCTTGGAGCCACCTCTTTTCTCAGATTGGTTAAGAGTGAGATTGAGATCGCCACCTAGAATAATGTTTTCCAAATTTATTTCATTTGCAAGAGAACTGATAGAGTCCCAACACTGTTTTTTCTCGAGTAAGAAACAAGAACATAGATGTTAAACAAGCTTACTAGAAGATTCGAAGCTTTATGTCGGAACTATGTGAAGATTCAGTGAGCTTCCGATCTGGTTTGAACCAACTCCAAAAAAATTTCATTCCAAAGAGTGCTTATGCCCCCCAATGCCCCTCTGGAGGATGCAACACACCCGATGCCTTTTTTCCAAAAAATACTACTACGGCGGAGGAGCGCTTCCTCCTCCAGCTTTGTCTCCTGTATTAGTAGAAGGTCTGGATTTTCCATTCGAACTAGATCTTTCATAGCGTCTTCTTTTAGATTACTACCTAGACCTCTACAATTCGAGGAGACGATCTTCATTACTTACTTTTGTGGGAGGGGGTGGCTCCTTTGGAGCCATGAACCTGGTTTCTGGTAGATCTAGTGCTCCTAGCCATCATTTTATCCAAGGTGATTTGATTTCCTTGCAGCTTGTCTTTGTAGGTTGCTTCTTCCCTTCTTTCCCGATTCGTCTTACGTCCCTTTTTGGACTTTATCTTGTTTTCCTGTGGCTCTGCTAACGCACCTTCTTCTTCCTCTGATTCTTCCATACTTTGATCTTCATTGAGCGGATTCTCCGTGACCTCTGAGCTAACTTGGGCCATAGATTTTGGTTCCTCCGAAGGTTTTCCTTCTTCTTTCCCTGTGTCCGGTTCGACCACACGCACTTCCTCCTCCTGGGAGCTGAGAATTACAAAACTATTCGTCGGGGGAGGGGGAATGGATTTGGTCCCAGTAGATCCAACTCTGGGAGCTCTAGATCTCGATTTGGTTTTGGCCTTCTTGGCATATTGCCACCCCTCTGCTTTTTCTTTTTCGACTATTGGTGGGGATTTTTTGGGGTAGTTGCGAGCAAAGTGACCGTATTCGTGACATCCTTTGCATTTAAATGACAACTGCTCGTAGTCCAACTTCTGAATATGCGTCCAACTTCCTACTAAGATTTTGATTGCTTCCGGAAACCCTACTTCTAGATCCACCTCAACACAGATGCGGACACAGGCGTATTGTGACTTCGGGTCTGCTCGATTTATAAATTTCCCAAGGGAGTTCCCGATGCGCTGCAGAGAGTCCCAGTCCCAGCAGTGGACGGGTAGACTAGGCAGGCGAACCCAAACAAGAACAACCGAGGGGACATCCTCTAAAGGATCAAAATCTGGATTCCATTTGTTGAAATACAATCCTTGTGGCCCCATGAAGTAAGGCCCGCTCCGAAAGATCAAATCCCGATCATCCTTGGAAATAAAATCGAACAACAAAAATCCTCTGCCCAAGAAGTAGGAGGTTATACTGCTCGAGATTAGAGGTCGCCAGTTCTTTTGGACCCAGTTCTGCTCGATATTAGAGGTCGCCAGTTCTTTTGGACCCAGTTCTCCGTAGATTTGGGATATGGCCAGCTGCCTTTCTCTTTGGGCGATTTTCAACCAATCTTCTGAAGATCTCCATTTCTGGAGGCAGGGGAGGAGGGGGTGGCTCATGAGAGGAGCCTCCCGCTTGATCCATTTCGTGAAGAGCAGCCGCGAACAGAACCAGACAAGCCGCTGATTCTCACGACGTCCTAGCTGCAAAAATCTTTTAATTGACAACGCGTTCAGTTGTTGTTCCACTGGCATAAGGGTTGTTAATCACAGAGCGTTCTTATGTTTTGCTGAGAGAGTTAAGGGATTGAAGTGTAGAGTTTTCAATGGTTTGGTTATGGTGTTTTAAGATGCATAGGATAGAGCAGCTTTCCCATACACCCTGGGGAAGTGGTTTTCAAATGCACTGACTTTTGATTGCGAGGGTGAATTGTTACAATGATATCATACTAGGGTTGATATTGGCTTCAATATCCCCCTAATTTGGGAAGTTTGGGACGTTGGGGTAATGGATTCCTCCACAGCAACTAAGAAGCCACAAATGGACATAGAAGAAAGGTTGCAGGAGTTATCAGAAAATATATGGGACGCCATAGTAGATTTCCATGATATTAGAATCCATATGAGATGGATGAATTCAAATATGAAAGGATTGCTGGCAACAGTACACCAGATAACATCTCATATGCTTGTAGTAGATAACCGTATTGATGAGGTTGAGTAGAATCTTCTGCAACTCACTTCTTATACTACTAATTTGGATTAAATTATTGTCTAGATGAAATTGAAGGAAATATTCGCACTCAGAACGTGAAACTGGAAGCAATCGACGATACTGTAGAGCGACATGAAAATATGATAGCCACAAAGTAGTATAGGACGTCGGATTTGTGTAGTAAGGCAAATTAAGGGGGGATAAGTTTATCAGCCGGTCAGGGAAGCTATGACCATATCCAGCTCGGACGAGCGCAAGGAAGAGGTAGAAGAACTGCAAAGCACCCTATCTATGGATAGTGAGGAAACTGGAAAGGAAAACCCTGAGACCTCAGAAGCATAAATTGAAGATAATTCTGAAGATGAAGAGGAAAATGAACATGGTGAACAGGTCATGGATGGCGATGCTAACCCTTAGTTTTTTCTATTATTTTCTGCAATGCTTTTGCAAGTTATATCTCGGACAGTAGTATAGGGAAATTAGTTTTTTGCTCAAGGCCTTTGCTTAAATATGCCTTTGATATTTTATACTGATTCACTGAAACTTATTTCAGCCTTTTATAAATATAAAAATACATGTTTTTGTTATAATAAAAAATATGTACTTACTTAGGAGATATTTCCTTACATAAATACATTAAAAAACATTACAAAATTAAATATAGAACCAACATATCCACTATAAAATTAAATATAAAACCAACATATGCACTAAAAAACACTAAAAGAATGCTCCATCAAATATAATATTTATTAAAAAAATTCAAAATTCAAAATAAGTTAATATTTAGTTAGGAGATATTTCCTTACACAAATATATTACAAAATTAAATATAGAACCAACATATCCACTCTTTAAACATAGAACCAGCATATCCACCTTACACTGTCCTCGATTCTTTCAAAAGCATCGACATGGTGCAAGAGATAAATCAAAAGAATATAATGTGCCCACGGTAATGAAAACTCACTATGGTGCAATTCTTTCTCCTATAACGTTTTTGTGGTGATTTTCTAACAAAGAAATTATGGTATTCATTATGAAGATTTTATTACACAAATATCATTTTTGTCTTTAGGGGAGGGATGCCACTAGTGGTTCACCCTCCCTTGCACCACAATAGAGGCCACTTGGAACACCTTGTTGGTTGTACATCTAGTGACTATGTGGTAGTGCCACATGTTAGGTAGGTGGCAATGTTAAATGCTAGGGTTTTAGCACATTTTCGAGGGTTTTAGTGCACTTTTTTGCAACCTACTACATTACACTATGCATTCTTGTTCAGATCCCTTGTGTGGGCGTTCCACCACCTTGGTGGTGGTTCATCGAGGTCCCATTGTTGGTTCACGTTCTCTGGTGTTCCATCACGGTTTACCTCCATTGTTGGTTCATGTTCTCTATTGTGGTGGTGCATCTAGCTCCCTCGATATTTTGTCATCACTTCCTTTCCAGTTTTATGGGGTTTCAGTGGTGGCTCGACGGTGGGGTTCATCTGTATCGGGCGAAGATTTGGATTGTTCTTGTTGGTTGCGATCATTGTGTCTAATGGGATTAGTGTCTTGGCAGCTCTTGGCCAACAACAGGTTCGGGGTGGTCATCACCGAGGAGGTAATTTCGGCCATGCCCTCAAGCTTTTGCTTACAATTTTTAGTTTTATCATTCTTTTCTTTCGTTGACCTGTGTGTTGTATGGGCACCTGTGCTTTGTCCTAGTGCAAGGTGGCATTGGAGGCATTGGTTGTTGGGATGTTGGTGTCAACTATGGTTTTGGCATGGTGGCAGGGGACTACTCCTCTTTGGGTAGGATTTGATTCATATCAACTTCTCCAGTTGTGTTTGTTTAACACATCAAACATCCTTGTGGAAAATATTTCGAGTGTTGGTTCTATTGAATGCATTTTTATGCTGGTTTGGTCCAATTTCTGGTGATAAATTTGATGTTGGCCACCTCGTGGCTCAAATATGTAATGGGTTTTCTTTGTATGGTGTATAATTGTTGTTAATGTTGTTAAAATTTTGGTCGACCACCCCATGGTACAAACCTGTAATGGGTTTGCTTTGTATGGCGTTGAATCATTGTTATGTAGATAAAATTTTGGTTGGGCACCCCATGGCTCCAACCTATAATGGGTTTTCTCTTAATGGCGTATAATTGGTGTTTATGTTGATACAATTTTGGTCGACCACCCCGTGGCTCAAATCTATAATGGGATTGCTCTTAATGGTGTATTGTCGGTGTTTATGTCGATACAATTTTGGTCGGCCATCCCATGGATTGAACTTGTAATGAGTTTCCTCTATTTGCAGTATAATTGGTTTATGTGGAAAAATGTATTGTTGGCCACCCCATGGCTCGAACCTGTAATGGATTAGATCCGTTGGAATATATTTGGTTTACGTTGATATATTATTTGTTGGCCCTGTGGCTTGAACCCATAATGGGTCTGCTCCCTTTGGTGTATAATTGATTTATGTGGATATAATTTTTGTTGGCCACCCCGTGGCTCAAACCTATAATGAGTTTTCTCTGTTTGGTGTATAATTGTTAATGGATAAATCTGTCGGTGCGGAAACCAACCGATCTCCCTAGTCCGAATGGTTCGGATCTAGAACAAAGCAAAACAAGAACGAAAACCTTTTCCCTAGATCTATCAAATTACTTGAATACAAAGAGTCTAGTCCATACCTTATTTATGAAGGTCGTCCTCGTAGCTTGAAACTTTCGCAATCCTGCTTGTTGATGAAGAGATTACCTGCAAAATATTCAAAAGAACAAAGATAAGAGACTACAGGATAACATGATACATCTAAGCAATTGACCAAGGAGAACTACTATAAATTAAATTACACATCATTTATGGGAAAGGGAGACATTGGTGTATTAATTAAAACAGAGGAAAGAATTACAACCAATGAAGCCTTGGTGTTGAAGATCCTTTCCAATGGAACCTTGCCTCAATTTTCCAATCATGGAAGAATGGATTCCTAGCTAAATTTCTCCAATATTTGGTTGCCCTCATTTCAACCCCCCTATCCCATGAAGAGGAGCTTCATTTATAGGCCAAAAGAAGAGAAGGAGGAGGTGGGATCCTACTAAGCTAGGAGGCGAGTAAGATCCACCCTATATGGAAGGGATAGACCTCCACGAGGGTCTCCTTTGAGTGACTTCTCGAAACTTCTCTTTTTCTCTCCTTTCAAGCATCGACGCACCCTAGACACTAGAAACATGTGCCAGGGATGCAGTGTGCAGTGGAGCAAGGTGCGTCAATAAGGAAAGACGTGCTTTGATGTAAGGCAAGGTGCGTCAGCCTCTCTAAACAAGGTTTTAGCAGGGAAAAAGCCTCATAACTCATCTTCCAAGTATTTTGGTCAAGTACTTCAGGGATTTAGGAGAGGAGAAAGTATACATGGTTCGTGATCATAACGAGTACACAAATTCTGTGTAACAATAATTGGTGATTATATTGCTAGGATATTGGTCGGCTACGCCGTGGTTCAAACTCACAATGGGTTTTCTAGGTTTGACATATAATTGGTTTATGTGGACAATGATTTTGTTGGCCACCTCGTGGCTCGATCCTGTATTGGGTTTGCTTTTGGTGTGTAAGTGGTTTATGTTGCTGAAATACTTATTAGCTCTGTGGCTCAAACTTGTAATGGGTTTGTTCCCTTTGGCGTATAGTTGGTATATGTTGATAATAGTTTTGTTGGACCTATGGCTCGAACCTATAAGTGGTTTGCTCCCTCTGGCGTATAATTGGGTTATGTTGATAATATTTTTGTTGGCCCTATGGCTTGAACCTGTAAGTGGTTTGCTCCCTTTGGCATATAATTGGGTTATGTTGATAATATTTTTGTTGGCCTTGTGGTTCAAACCTGTAAGTGGTTTTCTCCCTTTGGAATATAATTGGGTTATGTTGTTAATATTTTTGTTGGCCTTGTGGCTCGAACATGTAAGTGGTTTTTTCCCTTTGGCGTATAATTGGGTTATGTTGATAATATTTTTGTTGGAATATGGCTTTAACCTATAAGTGGTTTGCTCCCCTTGGCGTATCATTGGTTTATGTTGATAAAAAATTTGTAGGTTAGCCCATGACTCGAACCTGTATCCTTTGGCATATCATTTGTTATGTGTTGATGTGATGTGTTCTTCATGGATTTGGTCTTTGTTGCAATGTAGACATCACTAACTTATGTTTCATTCTCTACATATTTAGATAAGTTAGTTATTTTTCTGTTGTCATCTATTATTTAAGATCTGGTTTTTGTTATTTATGGAACAAATTGGTAAGTGATAATGGTATTGACACTTGTTTGATGTTTGAGATTAAAATTAGTAATGGCATTGACATGTTTGGTGTTTGATGTTTGATGGTATTTTATTTACATGTTTGATTTTTTATGGTAGTTTATTTACATGTTTGATGTTTGTTGTTACATTCATGTTGTTGTTAGAGTTGTCCTTAGATTATAACTGCTAGTTATGCTTCAACTGAAATCCAAACATAGATACAAATTATAATTCTAGGTATTCAAGGAATTAAACCACCATGATGCCATGCTCTTTGACTCACCTTGGACCATGATCTTGATCTGTTCATGGGTTTTCTAATCCATGCATTGTGCACATCATCAACCTTCAATTGAGATTTGATCTCATCTCTTTAAAAGACTCAATTTCACATTGCATTACATTGGTACAATGCATTACATTGTTTCACTGTAAAATATCCTACTATAATTATGTTGTGCTTATAGTCATAGAGTAGTGGAACTCCCATGCAAGGGACTCGAACAAGAATGCATAGGGTAACATAGTAGATCATAGAAAAGTGCGCTAAGACACTATCATTTAACACCAACACCTACCTAGAGATAATGGAAATCTAATGCAACTATATATCTAGAGATAATGGAAATCAAATGTGACTATTTATATACATATATATTCCAGGGGTTCTGGTTGTAGCATATGATATATCGTCATAAGATATCCCTACCTTACATTCAACAAAATATATCCCTTAAATAAGTCACAAGACTTTATTTAGATAAAACAATCTATCATTTAAGTGGAATGATACATAAGTGAAATAGTTAACATGGATGTAAGATAACAACTATGGTGTTAAATGGTTAAGATATATAAGAATATCAACCTTGAAATGTTGTATTGGAATGAAAGAGAAATAATAGTAGTGTTGCTTGTTACATATAGAGTCAGCTGTAGGTTGATTGTTGCATTCCAACTATACTTGTTGTTGTCAATAGGTTCACCTTGATAGTGGGCAGATTGCTGAAAGTGCAATGAGAGAGTGTTGAAAAATAGAGTCTTGAAAAGTAGAGTGTTGAAAAGTAGGGTTCTTACAGTCTTAGTCAACAGTAATTGAATATAATGCATTGGATACAAAAAATCCTTCGCAACATCCAAAAAATGTTGACCAAAAAAATCCACTTTGCGTGCAGTTATTCGGCACTAATCGACATCTATGTGCTTGATTCGGTTGACTATATTCATTGTCCAAGCTTGTCGAGGTACCTAGTTGAGCCAAAACCATTGGCCTACCTAAGTATGCTTGATTAGGATGATTAGGGTTGAATGCATTTGTTTGAGGCCAATTTGTTGCTTGCAACCATGGGGGAATAGAAAAGCCACATGTTTGAGATGTGCTCGACACCCCCTGGTTAAATGGACGAGTTGGTTAAACAAACATCAAATTGGAAACTGCACTTGTAGGAATAAAGGGGGGGTTGTATGTGCCTAATGATAGTGCAATAATTGAATGTTGATAAGGTCTATATAGAACCATGTACTATCTGCAATATGTTCCAATGAATTGGCCATCATATTCCTTTCCTTGGTTGGGTTTCTAGTATGTGCCATGATATGCCCATCATTTTGAATATTTTGTTGAGTCTTTCTTGCTTTCTTTTCATGCCTTTCCAGTACCTTTCGGTGCTCCTTCTCTTCCCGGGTTTTTGCTCTTTCAATCCTTTCCAATGCTCGTTGTTTAGCTGCTATCACTTTAGCTGACTTCCTTTCCTTTGCAAGATATTTCTTTTGTTGTCTTAATTATGCCATGTCATGTTTCTTTTGTTCAGATTCTATCAAAAGGCTGATGTAGTCTTTCGATGTTAGAATTTGAGAACTTCAACCCAAATGAAGAACGTATGTTGTTCCTTTCCTACCTTGTGTTGGCACTATCTCCATTGGAAACTTTAGGAATTAACCAAGTGTTGGTGTGTTCATTAGCGGTGGTTGAGGATCATCTAGGATAGGTGCTTCAATTGCATTGTCCTCTTTGGTTTCTTCCTCTTCCTCTTCGTTAGGTTCTCCTAGTGACCCAAGATCTACATAAAAATGGACAATTTCATTGTGCATCAATGTTGACTGCAAAGGCGTGTTAATGCTTTCATCATTGGTGTTTGTGACAATCTGCTTGTTTAATTTCATCATTTCTTTTTCCATCCATGATGGCTATGATACCATGGTTGGCAATGTTAAGGGGTCATTTTTGTTGTCTAGACCATGACCACCATTGACCCCATCAAAATCATGATTGACATATGGAGTATGTGCTTCGTAGTCCATTTGTGATTTGCATGGTTCATCCTCTTGCGTGTCATCTTCTTTTGGTTCCTATTCATACTATGTAGCGTTGACCTCTTCGTCATCATCACCATTATCCTCAGCCTAGCAGTTTCCTTGAGATAGGGACACATATTGTTCGCATTGTCTACATATTCTTGTCCATCCACATCCTCATGATCATGCACATGAAATGCATGGCTACAACCAATATCATGGATAAGAGCATTGCAATTAAGTGGCCATATACCTGTTCTCCTAAAACTGGCTTTGATGTTCGAGGGTGTGAGAGCCCTTTTAAAAGCTTTGCTTGTAAGCTTAGCTAACTCAAACCTATTTACCTCTACCCCTAGGTTCTTTTCCATCCATGATGCTCGCTCTGACCTAGAATAACACTTAAAGGGTCCAAACACACTCACATCGAGGGGTTGTATGGGAAAGTAGTGTTAACAAGTCATGCCCAACCTGTTTGCCTCCTTGATTGTTTGCACTGTGATGTGGCTGCCATGGCCATCTAAAACCAACAGGTGTCTGTTGTCAAGTGAGACACCACCTGGAAAACTGACAAATCTAGTTAAAAAATAGTTCTTTGGTCATCCATGCATGGGGATGTGCAGCCATGCATGCTCTTGGTTCACAATTTTGGATGTAGTTTTTCAAGTGACTTTTACCCTTGAATAGATGAAATCCATGGATTGATTAACCAATTGCATTCATACAACATAGAATGGTTATCCATTCCCTGCTCTTAAGCATAATCTTTGGGATGTTTTGACTCCCTCTCTTGGAAATTACCTACATGCCACAGTTCCTTCCCACCTGTAACCCTATTTCGTCACAGTTCCATATATGGTATGGAGTGTAATGGTGTTTCTCGTACGCATTAGAAAGTGTGTCATAGAAACTGGACACAAGTGTAGGGTGAAGGTTTAGCGACTTGTCTTTACCAAGGTCCTTTCCATTCACAAGACAAGTTTTGGATGCCTTTTTTTAAACCCATCCAACCATGATTTACCAAGAAACCCATCTCTGAATGGGTTTGGAATTCCCTAACATATTTGAGCAATAGTGTATTTCAACTGAATCAACTCTAGCCCATGTCCCAATTCGGCCATCTCCTTACACCATAGAACCACCTCATCCTCCTCTTGTTCAGTCAGTATTGTAAGAGGCCCCCACCTGTTGGTATGTGCTAGGCCATTTATCCAGTAATGGATTGATGTGGGTGTATTCCCATGTTTTATGGTAGCTGGTTTAATTGAATATCCATGGAATTCAATGTCGTCAATAGCATCCAACATGTCTTGTTTTGTCCACCCTCTTATAGCACTGATTTTCTTTGATGAACTAGCTCCTTGAACTGTGGTTGATGGTGGTACTGTGGGTGATGGTGGCATTGTGTTGTACCCATATTCCTCTTCCACATGATATTCTTCGACATTTATAGTAGCACCATTATTGTTCACATCCTAGGATATCTCCTCATCTGATGAGGTGCAACGCAGTTGGGCACCCCTGGCAACTCACCTCCTTGTTCTCCTAGTACGAGTAACATTATTGACCCTTGGAATGGCTAAGGAAACCTGCACAATTATTACACATGAATGCATTGAATACACATGTTGCACTGAAACATAAAGTGGTTAGATAACTTGTTTTCCTAATTAAGGCCTGTGATATTCTTTGGTGGTACTATTTGACAACTAAAACAATAAGGGTTGTTTGATACTTAAAATAATACCATTTTTTTGATATTGTTCATCTTACAATCATAGTAGGATTAGGGTGACTAGCATTCAGCTTCGGCTCCTTCAACCACTAAATAAACAACCATGAACTCAAATACATGCATGAAATGTTTAATTACACACACACACACATTTATGAATTGCATTGTAGGTATTTTAATGTAGTCTTGTATATATGTAAACACTTATGAATTGTGGGCATGGAACCTGGAAACATAGGTAATATTATTAACATAAAAAGAAAAAATCATGCATGCATGTTGACACAAACCTAGTCAACAGGGGTTCCTCCCTCTGTCGACACCCAAGCCACCACGATCTCCCTGAGCACCGGCCCAGACAAGTTTTACCTTGTCCAGCAACACCTGCAGAGTAGATGAAGTCTCACCTGAGATGTTCAAGGGAGAGTTGATGGAACCACGTTTCCGTTGAATGAAGAAGGACCATGTGTGGCTACTTATCGACTTAGCACAACATTACATACTAGATCTACTTATTCAATTTATGCATTAAACAGAGTCACAACATCATTCAACATATCTCATTGTCAATGAAACTATCAATGCGCAAACAGATCTAACAACATAACATAATTTGAAACAGGAAAACATCGCATCATTTATAGATTCATATCGCATATCACATTCATAGCAGGAAAATAGAAAGAGACACAGTGATTCTGGTCAAAACTCCATCATGTCATACTAACCTTTGCATTAAACCATAGATACAACAATATAGTTCTTATGTCGCATACCCAGATTCAAACAGACTCCAATCAATATCCAAAACATCCCGCAATAACAATTCTCTGGATAAAGATGATCTAGTACTTGCAATGCAAAACCTATTTATAGGCTTGCGCCTTTACATTTATGGTCCACTTAGCCGACCGCCTAACTACCTTCTAACAAGATTTACAACAAAATGACCCTTAACCCGCATAGTGCAGTTCAATATGACCCAAAAATACATAAAATACTACTATTTCCGACTTGTGCACGGTTTTCCTCCTTGCGCGGTGTCTTTGGCCTTGCACAACATCTTTGACCTTGCGCAACATCCGCGATGCTGCACAGCTGACTCATCCAAACTACCTGCCAATAGGCCCCCAACACAATCTTGTGGCTCACCATCGAGCCACGTTAGCTGGACATGGTGTACTCGTTGATCTTCAGCCTGAAGTCCTCATACTGCTGATCGATCTCCCTGACTTGCTCCTTAGCCGCCGCAGCGATCTCTTGACTTTCTATCAAGTCATGTGCTGATGGGTGCTTAATCAGCTTATCAACAACTTTCCTATAACCTTCCTATACCGCTTGCAGCGCATAAACTACCTTGAGAGAAAACTGCGCGCCAATCTCCGGGAACTCATCCAACTGTGTAGTGCACTTTTGCTGATGCTCTTGTGCCTTTGCAACACGCTGCTGTAACTCCTTTAGCTATGCATATTTGGTGACCTGAACAACCGGTGGCAACGTTCTCATCAACGTCTTCAACGTGGCCAGCTGCCCTTCCGCCTCCTGCCGCAGCTTGGTCAGCTGTTCTAATTGCTCGTCCTGGACTACACTGCCCCAAAACTGCGTAGTCTCTGTAGTGATTTTTGTCGTTGCTTGCTCCATCTCTCCTAGATGGGTCGCCAACTCCTCCATGGCGCGTTTTCATTCAGCTACTTGCTCTTGCGGTGTGCCTGGTTGTATTAGAGCTTGTAAGTCAGCATTGTCGTGCTGCAACTTGGGCGATGGCAGCCCCAAGTCGCTGTGCGCGCTCGACTGGGTCCAACTGCTTGGTGGGATCTAATACATATTGAAAGGCCTCAGCAATTGCCTCTTCCATCTGCACTCTGCTATCCCAGAGGTTTGCTTTCTCCACTGTCAAACGGTCTTGGTCCTTCTTCAGTTCCTCAATTGCGCTAGCCTTCTCGGCAATCAGCTATTGGAGCTTGTTCTCCAATTCGTCTACCACCTCTCGTGCTACTACCTCCTTCGTCATTAACTCATCTACTTCTTTTCGAGCTGCAGCCTCGTTCTCCTGCGATCGCAAGAGCTGACTACTGACATCTTGTTCCTTGTCGGCTAGCTCTTGGATGGCAACCGCCTGCATTTGCACCAACGTCTATGAGGACAGTACGTTGATGTCGATTGACAAACCTTGTAGCTGCTGCAGCGAGGCTTGGAGAGCCTCATTATCGGTCGCAATCACAGTTGGGGGAATTTGCACATTCCGAACCCGCAACTCAGTGCTGATTGCACCAACTGCCTGCACAGTTGCTACCTTTGGTGCCTGCTTCAAAACAATATCAAATAAGGAATCAACTCGAGCTTTTACCTCGTTGAAACCTTCTATCGCCTGTGTCTTCATTGCTTGGGTTGTCGCATTCATTGCATTTGTTAAGGCCGTAATAAGTCGCTGCAACTGCACTACACAGTTGTTCTAGTCTGAGGAAAATTTTATTAACAGCGCCAAGGTGCGAGACAGGCCAGCTGCTCTGGCACATTTGTTTCGCACCTGGGATCACCGACTACCGAGGCCAGGGGGCCTCCGCCCCTGCCGTTCTGGTGGTCGCGGGGACCACGAATCTTTGAACTACCACCACATACTTAGACATCTTGGGTGAGACCTCGTCTCCGTTTCTCCTGAGTGTCTGCGCTGCTTCGTTCTTTGGGTGCTCATGCACACTCGTCGTTCGGGCCCTTAGCGCACTTGGTGTGCTACCGCATGAAATGAAATGGATCATTTCCACAACCTCCTCAGAATTCCTAACTTATTTAGCTTCTTGACCCGTTCGCAGCATGGGTTCCTCTCATTTGATAGATACCTCCTTACTTAGCTAACCTGCTGTGCCTGTATTTATGCATTTTTGGTGTGTCCTGGATGCCTGACTCTGAAATAAAGTGCAAATATGTTCGCATAGGTTTTCGATCCTGTCATCATACCGTTCTGTCGTCTCCCGGTGAGGTGGATCCGCAACACTCATGCTCGGACTTGACCTCGTACGTGCAAAGCATCGACCATGCCCCCCCCTGTTGTCATGCGTGCCAATTGTGTGAGATGTCGACCATGTGTCCACCTTTTGTCATGCGTGTGAATCGTGCCTGAATCCACCGTCAAGCGTGTCAATTTAACGGTCGGATCCACCATAAATACACGTCCCTTCAATGAGCTCCTGCATCTGACTGCGTTTAACTGTCTACATTTATTGTTGATTTGACTACGTCGCGACCTTGCAGTTGTCGCGGAATCGCGCTATCATCGCTCCTACTTGCGCATTCTGTTCCTGCTGGTGTGCCATCCTGCCACTTAGCATCCTTCATTTTTTTTTTTCACAATGCGGTTATGCATCGCGTGACTCCGGGCCCGTCCTACAGGGCTTCAGCCTGCTACCATTCACCAACTTTGGTAGCATCGCTCCATCTAATTGTTGCAGCTGTACTGCGCTACCTAAAGTAATGAAGCTAACACAATATGAACCGAGCTAATGCATCTGTAACTTCCCTAGATGCTTCATGAACTTGCTGTCATACAACAGCACCAAGTCTCCTTGCTGAAACTATTTGTTTTTGATATGGTGATCGTGCCAAGATTTTTGTCGATCCTTCTCTACACGCTGGTGAAAACCTGCGATAAAGCGATCTTCCTTAAGCTACACCAGCTACTCTAGTCGTTCTGCTAATGCTGCTTCATCATTCATACCTGTCACTGCCGCTATGCGCAGACTCGGAACAATGTACTGCATAGGCATAACTGCCTCTTTCCCATACACCAATTTAAACGGTGTCTATCTTGTCAATCTTTTACAGGTGGTGTGATATGCCCAAAATACCACTGGAATCTTCAAATCCCAGTCATCGCAGTTTGCGTTACAAACCTTTGTAAGCGCATGCTCCAATACCTTGTTGAAGGCCTCCACTATGCCATTTGCTTGTGGATGATACACGATACTCTTATTATGCTGTATCTGAAGCTCTTCAGTTAATGCGCTGACTGTGCGATTGATGAAGTGACTCCCTTGATCACTCAGCAATATCTTCGGGCATCCAAACTGAGTAACAATGTTGTCAAACAAGAACCGCGCTGTTGCCGCAGTGGTGCAATCTATAATTGGTGCGGCCTCTGCCCACTTGGTCAAATAATCAGTCGCGGTAATTATGTACCGCGCGCCAGTTCTCTTCCTAGGTGGGTTGATTGGTCCCATGAAATCCACAACCCATTTATCAAATGGATGCAATGTCACTTGAGGTACCAACGACATCTCATCCCTCCTGGAGGGTTTTCCAGTTCTTTGACAGACATCGCAAGTCCGCACATAATCCATCGCATCATTGTGAAGAGTGGGCCACCAAATCCATGCGTGAAGCACCTTCCTAGCGGTAGCACGACCACCATAATGTCCACCAACCACTCCTGCATGTGCCTTGGCCAATATCTTCCCTTGTTTGTGAGGCAGGACACAGCGCCTCAAGATCTCGTCTGGTCTGAGTTAATACAATTGTCCGGCGATCAACTAGAAATCTGCAGCCTTAACCACCAACTGCTTCTTTTGACTTGTGGTAAATTCCTCTGGTGTGGTTCCTGTTGCCAAAAACTGAATTATCTCTTCATAGTAGTTGTTATCCACCTCGACTTTGAACAGCTGCGCATTCGGCAACCCCTCTTCAATGTTAGTTGGTTCCTCATCTGTCTCAATTCGTGATAAATGATCTGGCCCCGCATTCAAGCAACCTGGCTTCACAATTACCTCAAAATCAAACTCCTGAAAGAGAAGTAGCTGGTGGCATATCTTCCCCCGCAACATAGGCTTATTGACCAGATATTTCAAAGCAGAATGGTCTGTGAACATCTTGAAATGACCCCTCAATAGGTAATACCTAAGCTTCTATAATGCATATACCATCGCTAGACCTTCCCTCTTGGTGTTGTATAATTTCGTTCCGCAGATGACGGCTTCCGACTAGCAAAGGAAATTGGGTGATCCAGATCTCCTTCCCCTGGTTGCATGACCACTACTCCCAGCGTAATCAATGATGCATCCACATGGACATGGAATTCCTTGCTCCAATCAGGAAATACCAGTATCGGTACCGAAGCCATCTTAGCCTTTAGCGTCTCAAAACTTAGTTGACATTCCGGACTCCATAAGAATACCGCATCCTTCTTTAACATTTTTTCCATAGGAGCCGTGATCGTTGCATAACCACGGATAAACTTGCGATAGTACCCTGTGTGCCCCAGCGTCGCTCTCAATTGATTTACATTTGTTGGCGGTGTCAAGCTCAAAATTAGCGCAATCTTTGCTGGGTCAACCAACAATCCTTGCTTGCAAACAATGTGACCCAACAACATCCCAAAAGGTGCGTAGAAGATACATTTTTTCAAGTTCAGCGAAATCTGATGCTGTCGACATCGCTCCAATATCACCTACAGGTTTTCCAGATGGTCACTGATCAATCCATAAACTGTCTAGTCATCCATATAAACTTGCAAAAATTTCTGAATAAAATCTCGAAATGCAGCGACAACAACCTGAGAGAATATCGCAGGTGCGTTCTTTAGCCAAAATGGCATCACGGTGTACTGGAAACAACCCCATTTAGTCACAAACGTTGTCTTGTGGCGGTCCTCTTTCGCGATCCTGATCTGGTGATAGCCAGAGAAACCATCCGTGAAAGAGTACATTTCTTGACCACCCACTCCTTCCAGCACCTCATCAGTGAATGGCATCGGAAAAGGATCATGCATACACGCATCATTCAACTTCCTCAGGTCGACACAAATCCATACCTCACCTGTCTTTTTGTCTTGCACCACCATGGGACTAATCCATTTCGATTCTTTGATTGGTTCAATGATTCCATCATCCAGCATGCGGTCAAGTTCAACTTTGACCCGTTCCTTGTGTCGTGGATTCAGTCAATACGGTCACTGCCTTATCGGTTTCACATCTGGCTTCAACGGAATCTTCATCTCCCCTAGATCGCCCAGGATTCCCTTCATTTCGAAAAAATTTGTAGGGAACGAGTCTTGGAACTCATGTAATGGGTCTGTGACCTTCGCCATCATCTCCTCATCCCAGTAGTCCCCGACATTCGCAAACTTTGGGTTCTCCTCCATCCCAATGTTGACCTTCCTGAGCTTCAGCGGCTGACTGATTGGATCGGTCAGTGCGTCAGGTGCTACGACATCCTGACTCCCTCCTGATTCTGGAATATTGATATTCCGCAGGTCATCACCATCCTCTGGCCCTCCAGTAATATTATAACATTCCATCATCGACTGCATCTGACAATGCGTATGCGGATCCATAGGATATGCAACTGGAACTACCTTCAGAATGACATCGCAGATGAGCTGTAGGGCATTGTGAACATCTGGAATGGCATCTGCGAAACTGAAGGTATGAGTGAAGCAAACCGTCAATTCTAACCAGGTGGTAATATCCCCACGCAACTCAGCTGCAGCATACCAAGATCGCGGCATTTCATCCAAAGTGTGGACAAAGGCATGGACCCATTCATCCTTTGGTCGCGAGGCCCACAGAGTCTAACATTCAATCAGATGACTGCTAGGGTCATTCTGCCCGTCGTACCTTCCGGTGTGGTATATTTCTGTGTTGTCGAAGCGAACCGTCATTAGTCTCCGGCACTGCGACCACCCGGTAATTGACTTCTTATGGGTCGCCCACCAACGTGCTGGAGTAGCCTTCAGCGCCTCCTCCAGGGCCAACAACTGCTGTGGTTCTGACACCTTGTCCTCAAATGCTACTAAAAATTCAGACAACCCGAGTAGCCCTTCGTATACTGTCAATTCAATAGTTTCAGTCGCAACGCGACACAGTGACTGTGTGATCAAACCACACTTTCTGAACGACACCTCATGCATGCGATTCTGCTAGTTCTCTAATGCATCATCAGAATTGGAAGACGCAGAGCTAAAGTTGCGCCATCCGAGTTCACTGTCGGTAGTCGGATGGATGTAATCTTCTGAAATGTTATATGTGTGATCCCATCCCCTTCCAACTTCATCCTTTATGGGTTCAACATACCTGCGCCCTTTATCCGGATCCAACGGAGCTATGAATCTGAGGTATTGATTTTCAAAGGTCATCACCCGCTTCTTGAAATTAATGACTGCCATACTGTCATTGGCCCATCCGATCCCCAGCAATGTGGGATAGGAGCTTCCCCCATCGACAACTTCAATAACATAAAAATCAGTATATGTTTTCATCCCCTCAATATCCACAACAAGGAGCAGAACTCTCCCAATTGGTGTTACCTTGGCTTGATTAGCCAATCGCAGCTGCACGGGAGACCAAATCAGCATTGGGATCCCCATTTTCTGCCATGCCTGCTTTGTTAGAATATTGACATCTGAGCCTAGATCCAGAATAACTTAATATAAGTCGCAGTCCCCAATCTGGACATTCATACGCATCTCTTTTCCTGTCTTTTTCCTCTGTAAATAGCTCACTGCGGACTCTTTCTGTCCCTTGGCCGGTCGATGCAATAGATTCTCGATCTCCGCAAGAGCATCGGGATCTCTCGCCAACGACAAGCAACTTTCAAATAAGTTCTGCAAAGTACCATACTGTCGTGATGGTCCTTCGCCTGAAGTTGAATCAAAAGCAGGGGGCATGTCGTAGATAATTGACTTACCAATATTTCTTCCTATTGCATCACGTGCTTTAAAGAACGTATCTCACTCAGCATCAATATCAAACTGCACCTTCTTCTTTCCAGCCAGTCGGATCAGCGGATGCGGACCATCTTCTCCTGTCGTCGCACCTCTGTGAGTAATAACAGCAACAACAGCATCTTGTGTCCTCGGCTCTGCTGAAATCGTTGCGACAGTTGGTCCTTGATTCTGGTTTAGAGGTAAGTTTGTAGGTTGATTCACATTCTGATTTGCATTCTGATTCTGACACTGATTCTGGTTCTGCATCTCATTTTGATCTTGTAGCGGTTGCTGATTCTGAACCTGACTTTGATTCTGAAACTGGTTCTGTTTTTGCAACTGCGGAACATTCCCTGCTTGCCATCTTGTGATCAGCTGTGGATAGTTCTCAACAGTGTGATCAATACCAAAACAATATTTACACTGTGTTTGCAACTGTGGGCAATCTCTATGATAGTGTCCCAATACTCCGCAATTATAACATTGGACAGGTTCGTGACCTCGTCCACCTCCTCGACCAAAGCCTCCACCTCGTCCTCCGTGGAACCCTCCGTGTAATCCTCCTTGTTGTTGATATTACGGTTGATTGAATTGTTGCTGCAAGGGATTCGGTTGCAGCTGAACACACTGCCCTGGATGAACATACGGCGCTGGCTAAATGTACTGTGGCTGCTGCGGAGCCATCTGCATCTGATTATAATGCAGTTGTGGTACAAACTGCTGTTGCGGTAGAGGCTGCAGTACAAATTGCATCTGTGGTTAAGGTGGCGGCTGGGCCACCTGAGGCTGCAGTTGCAGTTGTTGTACTACACGATGGTCATCCTTCACATAGTATGAGTCGTACGTTCTTTCCTAAAGTAGGCCATATGCGTGGAAATCCTTATCTTCATGCCCGACAGACTTGCAGAATGTACAGTACAAATTCATCGGCTTCGTGACCATCTTATGCATGTATTGACATTCCTCATGTCGATGCCCATAAACTTGACAAATGTGGCACCATGGAATACCTCCACTAGTCAATGGGTTTGGCGCTCCTGACACTAAGTAGTTTCAGAAATCTAGGCAGCTATCCTTGGTATGCCCCTCTGCATGACATTGTATACACCAAGCCTCATCACGGTGCTCTTTACCCTTCTTGAGATCTTGCAATTGAATTGTCAGATTCTCTAGCTGCGTCTGGATTTGAGACATGCCGGCTGCATTCTCACCAACAGGTGAAGCTTCTAACCTCATCGCAATCTCCAGAGCTTCACTCGGTGTTGCAATGTTTTGCTACATCAACGGGATTCGAATGTGAGGTAGTAACATTGCGATGAACCATTCCTTATGATGAACGTCGCTCATCTCAAAGCTGACTCTTGCGATTAACGTTTTAAACCTTTGGTCAAAGTCCCAAACAGTTTCATTCAGATACTGCTTGATCTCCTTCAGTTTCGTAATGTATTGTGCTTCAGACTTTGGTTTTCTGAACTCTGCGATTAATCCTTCTCTAACTTCATCCAATGTCTTCTCTGGAATTCCTATAGGAACTTGTACAAATTTCATGAACTAGTCCATTGTGCAATCCTGAAGAGTCGTCGCCAATTGACCTTTCTTGGCCTCATCGTCCGTAATTTGTTTAACAGTCCACACAGCTTCACATAAGAACCAATATTGCTCTAGGTTGTCAGTTCCGTTTCCTTGGAATAGAGGTAGCTTCGCATCTTCGCCCGCCATCCTGGGCTTCCTTCCTATAGTTGCTAATCCGCTAGTAATTGAATTCTATTGACACGAAGAACACGACGGTGTCAAAGTTGTATTTCTCCTTGGCTGTGATATAGTGAGTGGAGGTGTGGGTATGTTACTTCTAGGGGTTGGTACTACCTCTATCTTGAGCGTAGCCTGGTTGTCCTTGTCGACACTGTGAGGTCGCTTCGTCCCGTGTGGTCTTCCTTCTCGGTTTTGCGTTTCGATCACAGCAGGACCTTCTCCTGTCCTCTGCCTCTTCTCTTTTCGAAACCTTTCTCCTCCCCTCGTAAGACCACTCTCTTCCTAAGCTTCCTTCACAGTCTCATCATAACTTGCACCCATCTACCCCGTATGATTCCATTCACCTCCCCCCTGCTGTTGCGGTATCCACAGCCTCCGCCCACCAAGTTTCTTCTACTCGAGGTTCATCTTCAGTATGCCCTTTTCACATATGAGCATCTTAATGGACAACTACAATGGCAACAAGAACCTGCCTCTTGGTCCGTTGAAAAATTCCCTTTCGGCTTCGTTATTGGATTTCGTCATGTCAATCGCAAACTCGGTGATATAGCCCTTCAATATACTGTCGAACTAGACTTCAATAGCCCGCGATGCTCTATTGTCGACTTCTTGCAACTCCTGAATTAGTTATGGGGTCTAGGACGTTGGCTCACTGCCTTGAAAATTTACCTTGCAAAAGGTCAATTGCGCCAACCACTCATACAAGATAATCGAGAATTCACAGAAAAAATATTCGTGTGGACCGTCGTGTATGTACTTTTCCGACCACCAATCCGTCATCAACCCAAGGTTCTAATTCTCTTTCTCAGCAAACTCTTGCAACTTTTGATTTTACCAATCTTGAATTTTTGATCTTGTTGGATGCCACAACATGTCCTCCCTTCACTTCGTGCTAGGGTCTCGACAACGGAACCATTTGTTGACACAAACCCAGTCGACAAGGGTTCCTCACTCTGTCGACACTCAAGCCACTGCGATCTCCCTGAGCACCAGCCCAGATAGGTTTTACCCTGTCCAGAAACACCTACGGAGCAGATGAAGTCTCACCCAAGATGTTCGAGGGAGAGTTGACGGAACCACGTTTCCACCGAATGAAGAAGGACCATGTGTGGATACTTATCGACTTAGCGCAACATTACATACTAGATCTACTTATTCAATTTATGCATTAAACAGAGTCACAACATCATTCAACAGATCTCATTTTCAATGAAACTATCAATGCGCAAACATATCTAACAACATAACATCATTTGAAACAGAAAAACATCACATCATTTATATATTTGTTGGCTTAGATAACTATCTTGAGGTTTTCTATAAAGATCCAGGTTCTGCACGGTTCAAGGAACCAACAAAACCCCTTTTCACCGGCCCTTTCGGCAACAATCTGCGAACAAATTGAGGTCTCACCCGAGGCAAAGGAATGGGGGGCTGCAAAATTAGGTTTCCACAACCAAGTGATGAGTATTTAAAACAGATTGGAAAGCAGTGCACTGCGGGACTCATGCTGTGGACTTCAAGCTATGCGAAGTTCCACTTCCACGCGGTTAACCCTTCAGCTATCACGTCTCCAAGGACTGCACGATGTGAGGTGATTCTTCAATGATAGGACAACGCAACTGATGATTATGCTTCCTCTTAGTTCTTCACCACTTAATGGATCTTACTTAGTGTAAAAAGACACATTCAACAAGCATAATATACTGACGCCTTGCTAACTTGTACCCTATGATAATAATGACGTATTTGCGCACTTCTGGTGCTACGCTCAGTGGTTAACCAGTTACTTCATACATTCGTCTACTGTGAATTATTTGTGTGTTCAATCATCCATTCATACATGTGGTTACTTAACATATTATTCCCATCTCTATCTTTGTGGTGAATACATACAAAAGCAACAAGTCATGCACTCGTAAACTGAATCTCAACCATTCACATAAGCAAATACACAGATCTAAATACATACATTTGATCACATAATACAATATTTAACGTGGTTCACCCCCAGGATGGGAGCTACGTCCACATGAACTGTTGTTATATTATCTTAGGGAAGGGTACAACAGTTCTAGTCTACGCACTCAGCTGCAAACTCTTCTCTCTCTCTGTAGGTCTCTGTGCACACAGCTGCAGAGCCTTTTTCAATGGTGTTCGGCAATACAAAACAGTATTACTCAAGATTTAACACTTACAATTCAACATTAACCCTTTCCCTTACAAAATGTGCTCTTTTATAGATCGTGCCTGTAGGTCACGTCTTTACAATGCATAGGCCCCAAAACCCTAAGGTCCCCAAAAACTAGTGGGGTTACTCGCCACCCTACCTGTCACTATCGACAGCTTGCTCCATTTGCTTCAGGCTGCCTTGCTGGGCCACTCGTGGCTATCATGTCCTTCTGACAGCCGTAATCATCACCAAAACGGTTACAACCGCATAGTGGCCTATCACTTTTCGTCCGTTTAGCCTTCCTGTCGCCATCAACCCATGGCTTAGCTCCTTAACTGTTTGCTGCCACTCTCCTTGACAGGTCGCTTTCCTCTATCTTTGCTCTGCTTCTTACTCAAAATAGGTCACTTCCGTAGCTCGACCTTCCTTTATACTCCTTGCCAAAAATAGCTGCTGCGCTGGCACTGCGCACCAGCGTAACTGCGCAAAACTAACTCTATGATATGGACCGCGCACTTCGCAAAACTGTGCCAACTGACCTTGCATCCCAAACTGTGTAGTTCCCCAAAAACTGTATTTTATCAAAACTTAGCCTACTTGGGCCGCTCCCAACAAGATTCATATCGCATATCACATTCATAGTAGGAAAATAGAAAGAGACACAGTGATTCTGGTCAAAACTCCATTATGTCATATTAACCTTCGCATTAAACCAAAAATACAACAATATAGTTCTTCTGTTGCATACACAGATTCAAACAGACTCCAATCAATATCCAAAACATCCCACAATAACAATTCTCTGGATAAAGATGATCTAGTACTTGCAATACAACACCTATTTATAGGCTTGCGCCTTTACATTTATGCTCCACTTAGCCGACCGCCTAACTACCTTCTAACAAGATTTACAACAAAATTACCCTTAACCTGAATAGTGTGGTTTAACATGACCCAAAAATACATAAAATACTACTATTTCCGACTTGTGTGCCGTTTTCCTTCTTGTGCGGTGTCTTTGGCCTTGCGCAACATCTTTGACCTTGCACATCATCCGCGATGTTGTGCAGCTGACTCATCCAAATCGCCTGCCAACAATGCCAACACCTAAACTACTATGGCACACCGATCCTCCATTGGTAGTGTTGATGTTCTAGTTGAATGTTTGCATGTTGATAATGTTGATGTAATGTATGTACATATAAAAGGCAAGTCGAGTGGATTGTATGCAAACTGTTGATAGTGTTGATGCACTGATGCATTGTCTTCCTATTCATAGTGTTGATGCACCGTTGTAATGTCTTAAAGGAAAGTTGAGTGAATTGTAGTCAAACATTTTGATAGTATTGATGCACAGTTTGAATCCCCATAATGCAAATAGAGTCAATTGTAGGTAGATTGAGGTTGCTTTATAGTTATTTGTTGTTGACGTGGATTGGTATATGGAATTGACATGGATTAAAAACTAAAATTTAAAAAGGAATGTGTAGGATTACTTTGGATTTGATCCAATGGATGGAAATTTGGCATTGTTGATCCTTGTGCTTTGAATGTGTTTAGTGGATGATTTGATGAGTTTATTTGGTTGGCCTTGTGATTTCGCTGTGTTAATTGTTGATTTGATGAGTTTATTTGGGTAGGTTGATTGCTTTGGATTTGATCCAGTGGTTGAAAATATGGCATTGTTGATCCTTGTGCTTTGAATGTGTTTAATCGATGATTTGATGAGTTTAGTTGGGTGGCCTTGTGCTTTTGATCTATTTTATTGTTGATTTGATGAGTTTATGTTGGCAGGAATCATTTATTAATGTGGTTGGCTTGAATTGTTGAAGAAACCAATTTGAGAAGCTGACATATTTCACCCTTGCTCTGTCCAGGTGCTGATTTGTGATGGGATACAATGGTTTGTTGGTTGAATGAGGCTTCCCCAAAGGTCCATTCATGGGTGTTGGAGTGATGAGCAAGGTTGCTCCAATAGTCATTTGTGGGGTTTGAAGTTATCGGCATTAAGAACCTATAGTTTGGGAAGCATATGATGTTTTGTATTTTTGTTGGATATTTATGTAAGAACAGGCTTGGATGTTTGTGGAACAAGATGGTTTGTACTGTTGTCTATAAAAATACTAATAAGACTCATGGATTTGCTCGTCCCTAGATCCTCCTGGAAGTTGGATTTGGTTGTTGAGGAATTCCATAGTTGGGTTTCAAATCTACATTGTCAAGTGTTATTTTTTGATGTCTCTTTGAAACAAAATCCTATGGAGGTAGGGGTGGACGGGATCCTTCTCAATATTAGAGAAAATACAGTCTCAACATTCGAATGGGGTTTAGGGAGATATACCAACAATCAAGCGAAGTGCCACAAACTCTACCTCGGATTAGACTATATTGTTTCCCTAGGTATCCAAAGGTTGTTATTATAGGAGACTCCCTTATGATTATCTCCCAGGATAGGAAAATAGTGGGTTTAGAGGATATGATTTCCAAGAGACTTCAAAATCGTATCATAGGTCCCCTTCAACAAATTTTCGATGTCAAATTGGTGCATATTTGGCATGCCAATAGCACCATTGGCGACTAGCTTGGAAACCGAGCAACACTTCTGGAAAAAGGAGAAATGGTTCAAAATGGGGGCCAAACTACATATCGCTCACTCCCATAAGGTTTTAATGGAGCTCAATGGATTCCCTAAGGTTTATATGCAACTAAAATAAGCAATTAATATGGACCCATCAAACCTGAATGCATTCGATTGTCGTTATGATCCCCAAGATCATGATATTAAGGATTATCTACCCTCATGTATGGGCGAGGCTTCAGGAAGTCAATATTGGGTTTAGTTCCTTCACACCATGTTTATCTGTTTCCCTCTGCATGCTACAACATTGAATTTGGGACTAAATATCAAAGCTATTCCTATTCCGAGTCTGAGAGTTTTGGTATTTGGCCCGATAGCCCTAGGATGGTGATATTGGTTTTAGTTGAGGACGTCTCTTTCCCCTCAAAATATCAAGGGGAGTGCCTCTCTATTTCAATAGACTGAGGATCTTCAGGAGGTATCCCGATGGAGTTGCACATCTGTTAGGAGTCTATGAATTGGGAAAAAAGTCACAGTTTTCTTTGGATTCTTTAAGGGGTAGGTCATTTGTAGATTCTTTGGAACGTAGAGGTGGCACCCAACATGAAAACAAAGGAAAATTGGCAATCCAAGTCGACCGAGTTTGATGTTGGAATTAGGGATGTCAGGGATGATATTCAAGATATTAAGAGCAATCTTAGTAAGATGAACTCTCAATTAGAAGGAGCCTTAGAAGCAATTCATTATATTATGACACATGCCTTAGGTTTGGACCACCACATTGATGATGCGGAGGGACAAATTTGCATTTATTGTGTCAAGCTGGAGACTTTTATGACACCAATGGACTTCCACCAAGAGAGGTTGATTTCAAATTAGTCCAGGCTAATCCAAAATGCCAAAATAAAATGTATCGCTAAAGATTATGTACAACAACCTGCTTAAACCATTATGGATATCTCAATCTCTAATGGACATACAAGAGACAATATTGCTCCACAAGTCATGTTTAGTGCTCACAATACTAATTAAATTTAGTTGTTTACATATGTTTTTGTACTCTGTTGATCAATCAATATGTTAAAGTATATATATATCTAGTATATGTTAGAAACTCCTCAATAGTATCAAGACTGTGGGTTGATGTAGAAGAGAAAGACAATGCTCATGAAAACTTTGATGCTCTACTTTTGGAATTCTGTAATCTGTTTTGATGATCTCATCATCCTTTTATAATATAAATATACTTGTTTTAGTTATAATAAAATAGAATCACCATCACCCATTTTCAAGAAAACCATTTTTTTTTAAGAAAACATTTATTAACTAGGGATTTAGCTTGGTACCAATCCCCCAATTTCCTTGAGGGACTTACTACAATTTTCTCTTCATAAATATTCGATAACACTAAATCATACAAACATATCCTAAGAAGGATCCTCGCCTTTCTCTCCAACACTTACCATTTTTCATCTTTCATAGCAACGAGTTTAGTTTAAGATACAATAGCCCATGGATCTTGATCGGTGAGAAAAATCCTCCATCTTGAGCTTCCATAACTCAAAGTTAGTTCCTACATTAAATTTATCCATTTCTATTCTAGACATGCTTGCCATTTCCCCGAAATAAGTTTTTTTTTCTACAAAAACTCCCACTCAACCCAATATTAAATTAAAAAAATCTTATCCCTAAAACCTCAGATCCGAGATGATTAGGCTATGATACCAAATGTAAAGAAGAAAATGTGTAGAATATGCTTCCTACAGTAATCAAGAGAGAAGAATGTGTAGAGAATTAAATAAACAAAATTATAGTAACGAACAATAGAGAAACATACAACCATTAGACAATGATTTGTAGAGAAACCACTTCCATAAGAAAAACCCCACACTCCAAAGCACACTCAAATGTATTAATTAGTAACTACAATACATTATAGAGTCTTTGTACTCTCAATGAGAGTGTTTATTAGCATAAACATGCTAGAATTTTTTTGAAAACATAACAGTAAGTTAAAAACTCACACACACATTTTCCTACAACCCTAACACTTAGGCATAGCTAAACC
Source organism: Larix kaempferi (assembly GCA_027924585.1). Classification (NCBI taxonomy): domain Eukaryota; kingdom Viridiplantae; phylum Streptophyta; class Pinopsida; order Pinales; family Pinaceae; genus Larix; species Larix kaempferi. The sequence continues at coordinate 14,650,652 of BSBM01000600.1, forward strand.
ATAAACCATGTATGGTTTTCCGATTCTACTTACTAAAATCCACCAACAATTAATTGACCAACTATTGTTGGTTAGAATTCATTACCTACTAGTGATTTACAATTATTCCCTAACATTGCTCAACAATTATTCTTTGTTAAAGCTTAGCAATCATCACTTTCTTTTCTACAAGACTACACAATGTATGAAACACCTATCCAAAATGGGAAAAGTGAAGGATTAAATAATTCTTGTGACCTCAAAAGGTCAACAGAACAATACTCCTCCAAAGGGATTGATATTCTTGGCCCCACCCTTAGAGCAATGTGAAGCAATGCCGTCATATGATCCAAGTCTAAAGGTAGTTGCAAATCTAGAGAAACAAGCCACATAGAAGAAGATTGACACTCTACTTGCACAAGGTTAGAAGATACTAACATTTACTCACACCCCTTTCCTTGATAACCACACCTCCCCATCCCTCTTTGGAAAAGAGAAGATGCAATTGATTCAATGTAGTAGAGGAAGAGGATGAGGCCAAGATATCTCTAGACTAATGGAAACCTAATCCTTGTGGATTTAGTAAATCATATTTGGTGAATATAAAAAGTCACGGGGGCCCAAGTCCAATATATGCCTTGGGAATGTGAAACCAAGAATCACTAGTGAAGAATTCAACACAATGGAGCAAGATAAATTAGACAATAATGCACACACACTAGCTCCAAATATTTCATTAATCAAGCACATATTTATACATCAAGAGAAGCCTCTTGTGAATCAAATCTGGTCCTACAATTTATCAATAGATGTCCCTAAAATCACTCAAAAAATATGATCTCAATCCCAACTTAGCTCTATGGGATATGATCACAATAACAACATAAACAATATTCCTAAATTAAACTTAATTCTATCACCAAATGATTCATTAACTCAACATTTCTCCCCCATAATGATCATTTGGGGAGATTCCAAGATCATCTCTGAATTTGTAGAACTTGTCCTTTGATAGTGCTTTGGTAAAATATTTGCAACCCCCTCTTCAGTTCTGCAATACACAATATGAAGTACATCTTCTTGAACCGGATCTCGAACAAAATGGTATTGTATATCAATGTGCTTAATATTGTTGTGAAATGCTAGATTCTTAGCCATCTAAATAGCACTTTGATTATCACAAATCAATTGTGTCGATTGTTCCTGTTTCTCATGTAGATCATGGAAAATTATTCTCAATTACCAAATTGCTTCACATTTTGATGTATATGTTGCTTTATACTCTGCTTATATTTTAGAAAGTGAAATTGTAGGTTGATTTTTAGTACTCCATGCAACCATTGCTAAACCCATGTTGAATGTGTATCCTACAATAGACTTTATGTCATCCATACATACTGCCCAATTTGAATATGTGTAATCAATTAACCTAAAATATTTTGTAGACTTGTATACCAAACCATAAGCAATTGTACCTCACAGATACCTCAAAATTCTCTTGGATGCTTTCCAATGTAACTCACGAGGATCTAACATAAACCTTGAAATCATGGTGACTGCAAAAGCTATATTTGGTCGAGTTGTAGTCAGGTAGATCAGACTTCCAATCAATTGATGATATATAGTATTATCAACTAGATTGGAGTCATCATTTTTGTATAACTTCAACCTAATTTCTAGAGTTGTAGCTGGAGGGATGGGGGATCATATCCCATAATACATGCGGGATAAATAATTTTCCATATTTCTCATATAAAGAAGAGTAATAGGAGAATGAAATCCATGATGCATGTGGGATAAATACTTTTACATAAGTTATCTAGTTATGAAGAGTATTATGCAACATATTCTAGTTAGGGATCATTATGTTTACAAAATGCCCTATCCAGGCTTGCACAACTGTAAATGAGACCACTAGACATTATTACACGTTCTTAAATTCCCACTCAATGATGACTAGAGGGATAACAGAAAGAGAGATGAATATGCCATTATATTAATATTCCCCCTTGATGACAACTTCCCTCATTGCGAATACATTGCAAAGATGAAGAAACTTTGCCTCTATCATGGATTGGGTGAAGATATTGGTCGCTTCTTACTGGATCATGAAATTGCACCTGGACCAAGCTGAAAGATGTACCTTGTATTAGACCTCATTGTGTGTATAAATTCCTTAGACAAGCTATACAATGATAAATGCGGCTATTAGACAATCATCATGACCAAGCTGAAAGATGTACCCTGCAGTATACCTCATTATGTGGAAAAATGCCTTAGCTAGTCTATAAAATGGTAAATGTGATAAATAGACAATCATCATGAATTTACAAGAAGAATATGGAGTCACATTACTTTTCAACTAGAATAATATGGAATTACATTACATTCCCCCTTCATGACAACTTCAAACATCTGGATAAAGTGGCAAAGAGAGCTTCAAAGTTCGTTGTTGTCAAGGATAAGTTGTAGAGTGGAACAATGTGGGAAGCCATCAATAAGTTGCAATAAGATCCTCAATAAAGTGCAAGGAGGAGATACCTGCTACTTCCAATAATCAATGTTGAATGACTAGAAATGACAACATCAATATGCTCATGTTGAAGTGCTAAGAAACTCAAGATAGGAATCATCTACAGAACCAAGTTGTCTCCAAACTGTTCACAAATTCCCATGAGGAAAAGGTGAATCAAACAAAGAGATAACTGCACGAAGGAACCTCCAAGAGTAAAACACAAACCATCTTGATAAGGTCCAAAATGTGTCAAAGGAAAATATCCCCAACATGACATGAAAGATAGAAGAACATGAAATTGCTTTTACACAAAAAACCTGAGTTTGCAAGAGCATATAAATATTTATAAAAAATATTGATTCAAATGATTGATATCACATTTATATGAAAAATATTTCCACCAAACAGATAAGTCTTTGTCTTTGGTTGGTTTCTTGTTGTCGCCATTGATAATACGCGAAATATTCTTGCTCCAGAGAAAGTCAATCATCTTTGTCTTCCAAACAAGATAGTTAGTGCCAATTAACTCATGAACAAAAACAACCTCTAAATTCATGATGATTAAATCTAAGAGACTAAGAAACTAATGCAAAAATTAAAGACAAGAAGCTAATGGAAAGCACTTCAAAGAAGTTTAATTAAACTCTCACCAATGAAGAAACCCTAATGCACCTACTTATTGGTCAAGCAAACCCTATGTCACTTTTAAACAATAGAAGAAACAACTTACAACCAAATTTTACTATAGGAAAGGGTATCCGTGACTTCCTCAAGGGAAAACTGCATATGTATGTGAATTCCTAAAGGAAAAGACATGTATGTCTACATTTTCGTATATTGCAACTTGTGTATTACTCATGAAAAGTATACGACCGTATGGAAAAATTCCCGTGTGTGTATGTGACTTCCAAGTCGACAACTTGCACTGTTTGGATGACAACTTGCGTAAGATCGTGACTGTCTTGATGGAAACCTGTGTATTTACGACTACACAAAGAAAAAATTAATATATATTTGATACAAGGGGAGGTTACTTGAGAATAGGTGAGGGAACATTCAATCTCTACTTTAGAACTAAAAATTAATAAAAAAAACTGAATAATTCTTATTAAAATTTCTGAAAAATGAGGTTAGTGTTTTAAAAAATGCCCATAAATGGAGAGAAATGCCCATATTTGGTGTAAAACCTAAGTGGTTATCTAGATATGATGGATGATCTACAAGAGGAGTGCCCAATTGTTTTTTTACTGAAGTCCGATGCTTAAAAAAAATTCAAAAGAATTTAGTGAAGGAGATAGAGCTTAATATCCATCTTTGATACCGTGTTAGATTTGATAAATATGCATTAACATATAACATGAATCGAACTAGTCTAATATACTGTCAATACAAGCATCAGATAAATCAATAAACATACAATGCAAGATACAAGAAAGAGAGAAAAGAGGACATATTTTACATGGTAAAACCCCAAGATGGGGAAACATCCACAAAAGGTTGATCTTCTTATTCTTTAGAAAACTTTCAATCTTACAAGAATTGGCATCCCAACATAAGCATCACATCACATTCCATATTGTCTTCTTGTGTTTCAAAGGGTCTCCTTCCCTCTATTATATATGCTAGAGGGATGGGGGATCATATCCCATAATTCATGTGGATAAATACTTTTCCATCTATCTTATATAAAGAAGAGTAATAGGAGAATAAAATCCATGATTCATGTGGGATAAATCCTTTTTCATAAGTTAACTAGTTATGAAGAATATTATGCCTCATATTCTAGGTAGGACTCATTATGTTTACAAAATGAATTAGATAGGTTTGTACAATAGTAAATGGGACCAATAGACATAATTACACATTCTACCAAGCCTTACAATCATTAAAGAGTTCATGGCTCTGTCTTCTTAGCTTGTACTCATCTTTTTCCTCTACTCTCTATGCCTCTACTTGATATCTTCTTCTATCTTTCTAGGCCTTCTTTGTTGTCTTCTGCATGTCATGTCCCTTTTTGGATGATCACCACGGGGACAACTTATTAGCCTATACAATTCTCGTAGGATATAGTTGGTGAAGCAAGGAATTAATTAATTATTTAATGTCACCTAGGCTAAAAGCACTTTATAAAGTGACATTAATAATTAATTCGTAAAGTGACTTTATAAAAGTAACTTTAGAATAAAAAGTGATGGAAAAGTGTAAAGGAGTCCAAAATAAAATTAAAAGACAAAAATGGTCATTTTCTCACTAAAGTCACTTTATAATATTTAGAAGTGAGTAATGGTAAAGATAAGTAAAAAATTCACAAAGGGGTGTTAGGAATCCAAATTGACTCATTTTATACAATGGTTTTGATTGCTTTTGTTAGCAGACTTTTCCTTTTTGCCTCATATTCTATCTTTTTGCCATTCTAAACCTCCAAACACTCATGATTATGCTCTCAAAGGTATGTAAGGTCAAGATCTTGCTATGTTCCTGATATTTACATGATTGAGTAGGTTTTTCTAATGAAAAATGGTAACTAACAATTGTTTACAGGTTTTTCCAGAGAACATGTAATTACAAGTTTTTTGTAATTGGAGTAGTTTGAGATAGTTGCAGGTTGTCGAATGAGAATACACCACTTGGATTTTTTCAAGGACACCTCCAGTATGGTTCTATGTCCATTGGATCACACCCAACTCACACGTGTGAAGTTATAAGGCTTGGTCAAAATTCCAATCAAACCCAAATTTTTAGCAGCAGTTTTTCCAAACGGCCATATTGTGCCTTGATTTGCGTGCATATGGAGGTGGATCTAAAGATTCCGAGACATGGGTTTTTCTCAGAAACCACCAAGTTGACAAATGTACAAGCATTTTTTGCCAAATCTGCTTCGGTTTAAGAGATATCAGTGGGCGAATAAAGTGAATCTACCCAAAATAACGAATTTCCATATTTGGGGGATTTTTAGCTAAAATTATGAATTTCGAATTCCCCATTTGGGGATTCGATATGATAATGTCCAATGGATGTATGATGTATAAATACCTATTCATAGGTGAATAAGGGGGGAATTTTGCTAGGGATTTGATGTTTCTATTCTAGTATTTATCAAGCAATGGAAATAAGATTTGTTTTTCCTCTATGCTCTGTTTATTGAATTCCATAGATGAGTTTTACAGGGTGGAGTGCAGCTAAGGAGGAAGGCCCCCCTTCAATAGCTTGTCACTCTGCCATCACTTATTTGATGTGTTGTATTCCTGAATTTATTGTAATTATTTGTATGTGTGTGCATCTAAGGTTGAAGTAGTTTATTTAATGTTACACTTGTTTGAATGGTTTCCACTAGAAAATATAGTGTAATTTGCAGAAAGGAGATATCAACAATGTCTATTTGAAACATAGTATTGTGAGTAGTAGTGACCTATAAGGCACGCAAATATTGCCACCTGCAATTATACCTTAGATCAACATAGTACCTGCTCTGAGAATCCATTCTTATCAGATTACAAGTTTGCTTTGAAATTTCCTTCAAGTTTATCATGACACTAGTGTGGTTTGGAAACTTTAAGAGTTATTAGGAATTAATTAAATCCAACAGAGTCCCATTTCTATCTTTGAATATGAGTACTATGTCAATAAGTGAATTCAGTCCACTGCATAGCTGTTGATAAATATTCCCGAGAATAAAGTGCAGATGAAAGGAATCTAAAAAGGGATCATTAGTTTCAAGAACTCTTGAAGTTTGTAGATCTGGATTTCAATTTAATTCATAGATTGCATATTTAAGTAGACATTAAATCGTTGGATAAATTAAGTAACATAATTTTAACCCAACATTTTGGTGCCGTTACCGGGGAGGTGCTAAAGGGACTAAAGTCTAGGTAGGTAGGTTGCTTTTAAATTACAACAAGGAGGAGGAACGAATAATAAGACGAGAGGTAAGAACATGCGCTACCACCATTGCTGAAAGAAGTTAAGTATTCATGCTTTGTCATCATTGGTGAAGATATTCCAAATCTCTGTCATGCTTGTAGATTTAGCCGTATATTAAATTTTAATTCTGAAAATTTTCATTTTCTAGCTAGCATTAGAAGAATATCCATTTGAATACTAATCCATTTTTCTTGAAGTACTAATACATGTGTAGGATAGGGATCATTATTCAACAAAGAAAGATTCATAAATGTTTGAGAACCTATGGAGAAGAGAATAATGATTCTCGAAGAGCTCTCTTAAATCCTAGCAGTAGTTGGAATATCTACCTCTCAAGAAGAGAAAATATTGATAGCAGTCAAGAACATATATGCACTCCAAGAAGTGATAAAAGAGGAAGAGTCCCAACAACAACGAGAGGAGACTAAGGAATCATGTACCACATTGGATGTAGAGAGGCCATTGGAACAAGAGATTGAAGAGTTTTTGACATGCTTAGCAGCAGATCCTCTATGCACACCAAAAGCTAATCATCCGACAGTAGAAGATTGCATGGCATGGTAGAAGAAAACATGCAGCGTGGTCTAAATGAACAAGTGAATCATGAGCACCATGCCTTATTGAATGTTGGTTTCATACAAATATCATCTCACACCACTCCTTCATTCTTCATCACTTCTTGGTATCATCATCAAAGTGGTTGATTCTTCGTACTCTTGTATACATTAAAGTTTATCTTTGAAACCTGAGTATGAATGTATTTTTACACCTGTTACGCACATGGTTGCACTGGAAGTACTCCTACACTTGAAGGAGATATTATTTTATTCAAGTAGGGTAGGATGATGTATTGTAAATAAATAAATGAATAAAAAAGTAAAGATAAAAATAAGCTTTGCCGTGAAAACCAGCTTGTCTAGCGCAACATAGCAGGATTCTAGTTACAACACTAGGAAACTGGCTAGCTAGATTCCAAATAAAAGTTGGAGGTATCTTCTACATTTTTTTCTAAAAATATGAAATCATTATCGGTTTGTGCTCATGCTGACTAATGAATAATTTCTTAAGGTCTTCCTTTCAACAATCTTTTTCCCATCGACGACAACACCTTATCTGGGATCAGCGCTAGATACATTTAAAAGTACCTTGAGGCCTGCATCCATTAATGGTAGGTTCTCTCGTCAACAAGTAATTAGAATTCCTTAATGTCTCTTACTTGGTGAATTTTGTTGATGTTCAATAAAAAATCATCCATTCACATCATACAAAATGTACTTGGGTACCTTGATATCTTTAACATCAGTGATGAAATATATCACATGGGTTAACAACTCACATCATTGGTTGGTAATCTAGTGACTTTCCTTTCTGTTCAATATCAGAAAATCCATTCATAGGAAGGAATTTGTACCAGGAATGGGTTCGGGTTGAAGATTCAGTAGGAATTACAAGTTTTTAGTAGGAATTACAAGTTTTCAGCAAGCACTACAAGTTTCCAATGAAGTTTACAAGTTTTTTGCATATTTTACAAGTTTTCACATAATTTACAAGTTTTCTGAAAAACTTGTAATTTGAGGACACTACCAAAAAAAAAAACTTGTAATAAGGCATGTTTGCAGTAATATCACCTCATTTGCATGCAAACCCTCAAGAGCGGGGGAGTGGTTGCCACCATATTCAACATATTTAGCATCTTCATCTCCAATCAACATACATATTCAACCACCAGTGTTTTGTCATCAGTCTGGTTCAGGAAGCTAGTAGCATCAGTATAATACATATCAGAAACAAAGAATATGTTAGACCTCTGCAACATGTAGTTGTAAGTTACCAAGGTATGTAATACTTTCTCAGTTTTTGTGAATATTCAGGAACACAATGATAATGACTTTAACATATCATGATTAGTTATCATTCTTGAAATTCATTGCTATGTATACCATCATTAACCAAAAATTTCACCTATCCTGCCGATCATATATTTTCCATGTTATGATTTGACCTCCCATTATATGTCATGATTTCCTAAATATGCCACCGATTTCCATACTCTTATCCAAATTAAAACTTCTTCCAAACCTATTAATTAATATGCATCTTTCATTGCTATCCTATTTCTCCACCCTAGTTCGCTGCACTGTGATCGAACCACTAGTAATTTGGTTAATTCTAGAGCTCTAATATCTTCTTGCAAAATGGAGAAAAGAGTTGAACATGATATTATGGCTTGTTTCGATATATATCCATATAGTAGCGAGAAATTTTAGAGAACATGCTTATACACTTTCTTTGAGAAACTGCAGAGATTTCATGAAAGGAATCTGTTAAAGACAAACAACCAATCATGCACACATTTCAACAATGAACTGTAGAAATTCCTTAGCTTCCTCAAACAAGAGTTTAGGAAAAGAGTCTATTGGAGTTGAGCATACATCAAAGGATTTCGACTTTCTATACTTGGATGTGTCTGGATCACTAATCTACTCCAGATTCTTCTAAATTTGGTGAATTCAAATATCTTGCTTGGATATTTACAGAATAAAATCATAGAATCAATAAGATAAAGCAAATTTAGGGATTGCATATGTTGGAGGAGAAAATCAAATACTTAGAGCAAATGGTGATAAGATTAGGCAAGAAAACAAATTTCTGCTATTTCTTCTAGGTAAGTAAACAACAAACTCAGAATTAGAAATAAAATATTGAAGCAAAATAAAAATCAACCAAGGGAAGTAGAGGAAAGAGCAAAAGAAGAGGAACAAATTGAAATTTTGGGGTTAAATCTATTGGCCGATACAGCTAGAACAGTTTCTATCTCCACTAACTCAACATAATTTGACTAGCTGAAAGAAACACATGTATATCAGTCTGTAAATGCAATCTTGGAATATATAAAAACAAATACAATGGCCTTAGCATTTGTTAGAATCAATTTAGTAAATTGGACAGGGAAAGATACTTTATATGGACTGATATATAGGAAACAATGTAGGATGGATATTTCGAGCACACAAGAAGAGTACTACAAAATGTATTTAACTAAAGAAGATAAATGGAAGGACAAAATTCAGAATCTAAAACATCAGCTCCTAACCATGAAACATGAAAGGAAATAAATTTATGATTTGACCTTGCAATTAGTAAATTGCAGATCCTCCTCAATAGTTTATTCAGTCTATGTTCATGAACAATGGGTGGTGTTTAAGTTTTCAAGGTTATAGTCAGGCCAAAAGTTTTTCAAACCATGAAAGCTTTTAAGGAATTAATGTTGATTCTTCCGTCAATGAACAAATTTGTTGTGTGAGTTATCTTCATTTAAAATTCTTCTTGTAGATGGAAACAATGTGGAAGCCAAAATTGCTTGTAGGTGATATCCATCTTTGCTGATCCTTTATTTCTTCAAGGTTTATAGAGTTGTTGATCTATGAACATGAGGAGACTACTATATGAGCAGAGGTTGACAAGAATCTGGGTCTGCATGGTAAGATATTGGATGGTTATTCCTCTTACAACTAGATAAAATTTCATAATCAATTGATGGCATGAGGACATACCATATGACAAGTTGAGAGGAATGATAGGAATTCAAACTGACTAATTTTATACAATGGTTTTGATTGCTTGTGTTAGCAGACTTTTCCTTTTTGCCTCATATTCTATCTTTTTTTCCATTCTAAACCTCAAACACTCATGATTATGCTCTCAAATGTATGTAAGGTCAATATCTTGCTATATTCCTGATATTTACATGATTGAGTAGGTTTTTCTAATGAAAAATGGTAACTAACAACTGTTTACAAGTTTTTCCAGAAAACTTGTAAAACCTGTAATTACAAGTTTTTTTTTATAATTGGAGTAGTTTGAGATAGTTATAGGTTGCCTAATGAGATCCTGCCACTTGGATTTGGTCAAGGACACCCCCATTATGGTTCTATGTCCATTGGATCACACCCATATCACACGTGTGAAGTTATAAGGCTTGGTCAAAATTCCAATCAAACCCAGATTTTTAGCGGCAGTTTTTCCAAGCGACCATATTGTGCCTTGATTTGCGTGCATATGGAGGTGGATGTAAATATTCTGAGACATGGTTTTTTCTCAGAAACCACCAAATTGAGTAACGTAAGATAAGTTTCTCCAAATATGCTTCGGTTTAAGAGATATTAGTGGGGGAATAAAGAACATTTTCCCAAAATAACAAATTTCTAGATTTGGGGGAACTTTAGCTAAAATTATGAATTTCGAATTCTCCATTTTGGGATTTGATATGATCATGTACAATGGATGTATGATGTATAAATACCTATTCATATGTGAACAAGGGGGTAATTTTGCTTGGTATTTGATGCTTCTATTGTAGGATTTATCAAGCAATGGAAAGAAGATTTGTTTTTCCTCTACGCTTTGTTTATTGAATTTTTGTAGTTGAGTTTTACAAGGTGGAGTGCAGCTACAGAGGATGCCCCCCCTTAAACAGCTTGTCACTCTGCCATCACTTATTTGGTGTGTTGTATTTATGAATTTATTGTAATTATTTGTATGTGTGTGCATCTACAGGTTGAAGTAGTTTCTTTAATGTTACAATTGTTTGAATGGTTTCCAGTAGACAATATAGCGTAATTTGCAGAAAGGAAATATTAACAGTGTCTATTTGAAACAGAGTACTATGAGCAGTAGTGACCTATAAGGCACACAAATACTGCCACCTACAATTCTACCTTAGACCAACATAGTACCTGATCTGAGAATCCATTCTTGTCAGATTACAAGTTTGCTTTGAAATTTCCTTTCGGTTTATCATGACATTATTGTGGTTTGGAAACTCAAGAGTTATTAGGAATTAATTAAATCCAATAGAGTCCCATTTGTATATTTGAATATGAGTACTATGTCAATAAGTGAATTTAGTCCACTGCAGTGCTGTTGTTAAATACTTTTGAGAATAAAGTGCAGATGAAAGGAATATGAAAAGGATCATTAGTTTCAAGAACTCTTGAAGTTTGTAGATCTGGGTTTGAATTTAATTCATAGATTGTAGATTTAAGTAGAAAGAACTAGTCTAGCTTTAGTCCTGCACATACAATGCTTGCACCTCAAAAGCCTATGAGCCCCGGGTTGACATTAAATCGTTGGAGAAATTAAGTAACATAATTTTAACCCAACAAGAGGAAAATGAGAAAATATAAAAAGGACACGAGAGCTCATTCTCATTCATTCTTGTCAAATGAATTTTCGAAACTTGAGAGATCTTGAGCCTGGATTTCTCTTCGAAAAAACCCTAAGGGAGAGGAGGATAGTTTCGGTGGTGAGACAAATCCAACCTAGCTATTGGAAGGAGAAATCAATCAAATTTCTCATTGTTCTACATTGTCATGAGTTGGGATTCCATCTTGTCTTAAGATTTGAATTTTAGAGTGGGATTGCAAGAAGGATTTCACTGTCCATTTTGGAGAGAGGGAACATTATAGAAGTTGGGACACCAAGGAAGAGGGAAGACCCATTTTTTTTTGAGTGGAAGAGGTCACACCATTCATCTACTAAAGCAAAAGGGGAAGAATACCGAGTTTATGAAGTCGTTGGTTCATATAAGAATACTTGTTGTGGAAGGCACCGTCATCCTCAAGTCATGGGGTTTCTTTCTTCTCATATCCACTAAACCAACAAGCTATAGAAGGATGCGGCTGTGGAAAAAGACATGCATATTTTCATTCTAATATTACCTTCTCACTGTTTGGAGGAGGGTCAAGTTATTTCCACTCTTGAGCTTGATGTTTGTTGTGGTATGGTTATTTGTTGTTGAGCCTCGTTGGAGTCTTTGAAAAAGAGATGTTACAGTATTGGGTCTCACCAATAGTGCTGGGATTTTAGGCAAAGAGGGTACTGCCATATAATAAGAAATGTGCACTAACATTGTGTTGAGGACAAACATCTTCTTGTAAAGAAGAAAATGTAGTGTACCCTTGAAGACAAATCCTGGATATATATTAATAAGCCTAGTCTTTTTTGAAGTTATTGAGAATCTACACCAGAAACTATAGGACTTGGTATGCCTATTAACACGAGTCTCCTTCAATACATATTAAATATGAGGCCTTGAATTCTGCTACAACCTTTGCGAAAGAACTACCATAGTATGCTAGCAAGTTCCATTCAGATGTACGTTACTTCCAAGCATGTATACAGTCCATAAATAAATATATTTCATATTTGAAGGTTGTTCTCTTTGAATCTGATTATATGTGTTAGTTTCATTGGGTTTATTTAGTTTAATAAGCAATCATGTTGTGAATGATAATTTCCATCTATTGCCACATGTAATACACATTGAAACCCATAGAATCGATCCATAAAGTTAGACATTCACATGACACCTACAATAGTAAATACCCAAAGCGTTTGATGACATTCAAGTCAAGATTTGTCAAATTGTCAGCTACAACAATATATGTTTAGTTGTTTATTAAGGCTTAGAACAATCATCTTGTTCTAGACTTGTAATCTACAATAGTAAGTTAAAGTGTCCACAAGTAATTAACAAGCAGAGGTGTAATACCCCAGTTTTGATCCTTATGAAATATTGGCTTTTAATGTAAATATTGTATACATGCGATGTATTTTTCCCTAGCGTGGAGCTCAAGGCCAAGGCCCCGCTAGTGTATGCTCGTATTTTATTTAGCAAGGCAAGTATTTGACATTTTGCTACCCATGTGCTATTAAGCCATGGAATATTGTAAATTGATGTAAATATTTAATATTGCAATAAAATACCAAAACTGGCTATGGGAGCAACGAATGAGAAGGGCCCATGTGTATCCACTAGGGAGTGGTGAGGGGGCTATGGGGATGAACCATATGCTGTTAAATTTCATTGTGAAAACCCATTTGACTTTCTTGATGACATTTATTTCTGTTGTAAGGAAGTAGTTGAAGATTTCAGTTCATGGTTTCAATGGACCATGGACAGCCTAGAAATTGGTATGGAAGAGTATGGGCTCTATTTTCTTGTACCACAAGTCACCCTACCTCATGGTTGTTGTTTCTTTCTCATTCCCATTCTAGTGTGGAACATCCCAACATCATTTTCCATCCAAAAGCGAATTGCCAGTAGGGAGCAAAACCAGAAATCGCAACTTTGTAAGAACCCATGTTTTGAAGAGCTATAAACACCCAAAATTGGTATTTGATAGTGAAATCCAATGGGGGATCCTTAGATATGAACCTTGGGGCGAATTTGAGAGTATTAGATACCGCGAAATCCATTGGAAAACCCAGTTTTTACAGCCCAGAAATCAAGTGATGGGATTGAGTTATTGGATGACAGAATTGTGAGAAATCCAAGTGTGAATGACTGAGCAGAGGTTGGGTTTGCTTGATAAACCCAGTGAAGGTTAGAATCTCAAGGAATTAGCAGTTGAACCTTTCTATGCCCATACTGAAGAGCACTGGAGGGAAGGGATGCCCGAGGGACTGTGCAGCAGAGAAGGGGACCTTCCTTGTGTTGGATGGGTAGGTAATGTGGGTGCCTTGACCGTTGAATTAACCAGAGATGCCTGTAGCTCTGTGGATAAGCTCACTGGCTTAGCATCCTCCTTATTTGTCATTTGTATTCTTGATAAACCCAACTGTGTGTTGGCTTAGCATAGTTGTTGAGTGAAACCATGGCTGTGAGTGAGCCCAATTAGTTCCTCCTTAGTGGATACACAACCCAGCTCGGGCCAGCTCGGGGGTGATCTCTCAGTTGAAAGAATATAGGCTGGACAAAGATCTATGGTTGGGTGGAACATTGCTCTCACATATCCAGTTGTTTGGATAGCTTCAACTCAAAGATAAGTGTTCTCCGTGTTTAAAAATTATATGCATTCTGTGTTTTGCAATGTATTAATTTTGAATGATAATTATTCATGTTAATTGAATTGATATGACGCCTGTGCATAACATGAGAATGGGATGGATTCTCTGCCTGTTGATTCATCAATTGCTTGAGATAAATATGTTGATGCATTTCATTTTGTGTGTGTTAATACAAGTTTTAATTCCGTTGTGTTTATTTGAAGTATGAGCCTGCACACACAAGTTTTTATTTGTTATGAATTTCTTAGTAATGTATGGGGTTGAGTTTACAAATTAAGCCTGGTATGTCAGTCATGTTTCCCTCCCTTGCACCAGATTGATGGAAGGGGACGTGACAGAGTGGTATTAGACCCCATCTTGCAACACTAGGGCTGCTTGGGCCAAACTCTAAGTTACAGGCAGGTAACAGAATGTTTTAATGTGGTATTGAAGAAGTTTGGGCTGTCATTTTGGGATGAAAAAATGGCAGGGTCAGAGTTCTCAGATGTGGCATAGGATCACACCATTGCATAGAGATTTCCAACAGCTTTCCAACGGTACTAGACTCACCTCATTTGGCCAAGGGACGAAGGAGTTACGAACCCCAGAAGTTGTAGGGCCGAAGGTGTTCCAGGGTTGCGGATGTCGGGTTTCGGGAATGCAATTTTCCAAAAATTGCGTATTGGATTCCCAGAATCCCGCACCCGCAATTTCGAGTTGCGGGATGCGGGTTGCGGGATGGTTACATCCCCGTGACCACGGCTTGGCTTTCCGCACCCGCAATTTCAGGTTGCAGGATGGTTACATCCCCTTGACCGCGGCTTGGCTTTCTGCACCCGCAATTTTAGGTTGCCGGGTGCGGGTTGCGGGTTGCAGGATGATTACATCCTTGTGACCATGACTTGGCTTTCCTTACTCGCAATTTTGGGTTGCGGGGTGCGGGTTGCGGGATGGTTACATTCCCGTGACCGCGACTTGACTTCCACACCCACAATTTCGGGTTTCAGGTTGCAGGTTGCGGGGACGCAACGTTTTTTTTTGAAAAATCGCGTTCCAATTTCCCCAATCCCGATCTCGCGTTTTGGGTTTGAAAAAAATAAATTTGATTTTTGGATTACAGGAGCATGCAAGGTAGAATTTGATGAGTTCAGTGGCATTCTGAGGCCATTGGCGGAGGCCATGAATGAACCAGTGAAGATCCCGAGCCCATTATGCTCCAATTTGGCACAAAATTGGAATTAATGGCTTTTACAAAACAGTGTCCCGACACTTGAGAGAAGGTCGGATTGAGTCGAAATTGATATGGAGCGGTCATGGGGCAGGCACGGTGTTAAGTTTGGAATTTTGGAGCCAAAATCCAAAGGATGTGGATTCGGGGTGTGCAAGAAGGCCAAAAAGCACTATTCCGAGCCACGTTTTTGGGATTTTGAAAATTTTACAGTGGATGAAAGTGACCCTATAATTAGGATTCAAGAAATTTAATGAACTCAACATTTCTTATTCTCATGAAAACAGACAATTCATGTTAGATAAGTTTTCCAGAAATGCACCGTTTGGGAAATAGCCATTTTTGGCCCAAAATTTGGAAAAATGTGAAAAGTGAAAAGTAGTCAAACCCATAATTTTATAGAACATGAATGGAGCATCAGAACAGAGATCCGCAAGTTGCCGAGTGTTCTTTGTTATATGGACTAACTTCGCCCGGTAGAAAAGTTTTTGTGATTCTTCATAGATTTTCTTCCATAGGTGGCTGAAGTTGGTATCCTAGACCAAAATACAATTGTGTAAAAATGTGCAGAATTGTGGTGAAAGTTGTCATTTTTGAAGTTACGTAATTTCCACACCTGAAGTCGGAATGGAGCAAGGGGATAGGAATTGGAAAGCTTATCCAGCAGGGAATAAGGGCACATAACCAGAATTTGATTGGGACGATCTTACACCATAGATAATTAGAGCAGAAAAGTGCCAGTGACTGTTTTGTCAAATTGTTGACAATATGGGCAATTTCCAGAATTGCATGAATGAGCAAAAGAAATGAATGCATAGCAGCTATGTAAATTATTCCACGAGTTTTATTATGTTAAATATTGATTGTTTATGTTTCTATATGCATTCTTATGATGTCTAACAAGTATTTCCATAATGCACAGTGCTTGCAGCTCATAAGATTTAATAGTATAGTAGAAGTAACATACAGGGAAGAGAGTCTCCAAAGAAACATGGTGACCATAAACGATGCTCAGGATCCTTATGATCATGAAGAAGATATTCTAGGAGAAAATGTACATGAAGAGAATGCTGAGACAGAATCTAATGGGAGAAGGGAACACATAACTCCTCAGAATTTGGTTGAAACCATGGTGAGCTTCAATGAAAGGTTGATGAAGGCTCAAGAAGAACAAAACCAACTCAATGCTGCTATTTTGCAAAGCCTCACGGATATGCAGTAGAAGATAAACCTTGGGTCCAACCCAATTCATGTAGGTGAAGAAGGAAGAGATGCAGAGAGTCGTTCAAAGAAGAGGACTCCAAGCCCAAGGAAGAGTTCGGTGAGCAAGAAGCATAGAACACCTTCCTCTAGATATTCTTCTAGCAAATCGTGTGATTGCAGAGGTTCTCAAAGAAGTCCAAGGCATATGCCCAGGAGAATTGATGTAAGAAATAAGTTTAAAGGCATTCGACAGGGAGAATTCAGGAAGGCAAGACCTCCCACATTTGATGGGGAAGGAAAGACTGGCCAAGAGGCAGAGGCATGGCTTCTTGAAATGAAGAAATATTTCAGAATTCAAGACTACTCAGGAAATGAAAAAGCCAGAATTGCCATTTACAATCTAAATGGCAGAGCTTCAATTTGTTGGGACAACCTCTTGCAAGTGAAAGGAATCAGTGAAAGGAAGATCAATTGGGAAAGATTTAAGAAATACTTCAAGGAAAAATACCTTTATGCTAGGTATTATTACAGTAAGAGAAAAGAGTTCAATCAACTCAGATTGAGACAAAAATCTATGGAAGAACATGTCCATAAATTTTTGGAATTGTTGAGGTATGTGGACTATATCAAAGATGAGAGGATAAAGATCCAATGCTTCCTTGGAAGCCTACCTCAAAGTTTTAGAGATAGGATTGAATTTGTTAATCCACCAAGTCTTGATGAAGCCACTAGAATGACAATGCATTGCTATGAGCAGAATAAAGAAAAATCAGAGGTTAACCCAGAATAGAAAGGAAAGCCAAGAGGGAGGTTTGATCAAAAGAAAAGTGGCTTCAAGCCACCATTCAAAAATAAGCCAAGGACCTTTCCACAGGGTCAGTAAGCAAGGAGTGGATTCAAGTCAGCAGTAGCAGCAGATAAAGCATCAAAGGGGCCACTTCAGTGTTGGGGATGTGGAGAAAACCACATGCTAAAGGATTGTCCACACTGGAAAGGGAATCCCTGTAACTTACACAACTTAAAGGGAGCAGCTATAGTGGAGGACATGGCAAGAGTAACGCATCGAATTTATGCAGTGTTGGACAATCATCAGGCAGATCATCAATCATTAGTGGTGGAAGTTGAAGGTAAGATTTCTAGCAATCTATTTCTGTTTTGATTGATCGAGGATCTACTCATAGTTATGTTTCTCCAAAAGTGGTTGAAGGTTGTTCTCTTAGAAAAGCGAAACACAATAAATCTTGGCTAGTTCAATTAGTCACAGGGACCAAGATAAAAGTTAGTGAAGTAGTGGTGGGGTGCCCCATAGAATTGAATGGACTCCACACACATGCATATTTAAATGTACTACCATTGGGATCATATGATGCCTTAATTGGCATGGATTGGTTGGAAAAGCATAGAGCCAAGTTGGACTGTTATGAAAAAGCACTTGAATGTATTGATGAAGAGGGAAGACCAAGATTGGTAAGAGGAATTCCCAAGCAAGTTTCAGTAAGACAAATTTCAGCGTTACAGTTGAAAAAGTTTTATAAGAAAGGTTGTCAATTATATGCACTCCATATATCAAATTCGCCAGAGGACAAAGGACCAAGGATAGAAGACTTTCCATTGTTGCAAGAATTCTAGGATGTATTTTCGGATGAAGTGCCGGGACTACCACCAAAGAGAGATATTGATTTTACCATCGATCTTGGTCTAGGGGAAGCACCGAATTCCAAAGCTCCTTATAGAATGAGCACACCGGAATTGGTAGAGTTAAAAATGCAACTACAAGAGTTAATGGACAAAAGCTATATCAGGCCAAGTGTGTCTCCTTGGGGAGCACCGGTGTTATTTTTCAAGAAGAAAGATGGGAATTTAAGGCTGTGTATTGATTACAGGTAGCTAAATAAAGTGACAGTCAAGAACAAGTATCCATTGCCAAGAATTGATGACTTGTTTGATCAAATGAAGGAATCCAAGGTGCTCTCAAAGATTGACTTGAGGTCTGGGTACCATCAAGTAAGGATTAAGGAGGAAGACATCCACAAGACGGCTTTTAGAACTAGATATGGTCATTATGAGTTCACTATGGTTCCATTTGGTCTTACCAATGCACCTGCCACATTCATGTGTCTCATGAATAGTGTCTTCAACAAATATTTGGATAAGTTTGTGATTGTGTTCTTGGATGACATTCTTGTCTATTCAAGGAATGAAGAAGAACATGAAGAACATCTAAGGATGGTGTTGCAAGTCCTTAGAGAACATCAGTTGTATGCCAAGTTAAACAAGTGTATATTCTATCAAAAGAGGGTACAGTACTCGGGTCATGTTATTTATGAGGAAGGGATTGCGGTTGATCCATAAAAGATTAATGCCATCATGGATTGGTCTACTCCAAATAATGTTTCAGATGTTACATCTTTTATGGGTCTTCCTGGTTACTACAGGAGGTTTATTGAAGGTTTCTCTAGGATATCTCATCCATTTACTTCATTGCAGAGAAAGAATATCAAGTTTGTATGGTCTGAAAAATGTGAGAAAAGTTTTCAGAAGTTAAAGGAGTTACTTACCAACGCTCCTGTTTTGAAGATAGCAGATCCAAAGAAAGATTTTGTGGTGTGCACAGATGCTTGCATTGAAGGGCTAGGTGGAGTGCTCATGCAAGAGGGATTTGTGATTTGCTATGAGTCAAGGAAATTAAAAGAACATGAAAAGAATTATGCCACACATGATTTAGAATTAGCAGCCATAGTACATGCTCTCAATATGTGGAGACATTATTTGATGGGAAGAAGATTCAAGCTTAGAACATACCACATGAGCTTGAAGTATTTGTTTGATCAGCCAAACTTGAATGCTAGGCAAGCTAGGTGGATGGAATTCCTTTGTGAATTTGATTTTGAAATTAAGCATGTAAAAGGGAAAGAGAATAAGGTTGCAGATGCTCTTAGCAGAAAATTTCATGTTGCAGCAGTAAGTATGTGCAAGTCAGATTTGAAGATAAGAGTTATTAAAGCCCAAAACAATGAAGAAACTTGCCTTCGAATTAAAGAGAAGTTGTAGCAAGGTAATGTGGATGAAAAGTGTGCGGGATATTAGCTTGGTGAAGACAATATCCTCATCTACAAGGATAGATTGTACATTCCAAATAGTGCAGATTTGAAGAAGCTAGTGATAGATGAAATACATCAAATGCCATATTCTGGACACCCAGTATATCATAAAACTATAACAGCAGCAAGAAAAAAATACTTTTGGCATGGTATGAAGAAAGACATAGCTGAGTACATCGCTAGGTGTCAGAAGTGCCAACAAGTTAAGGCAGAGCACCAACATCCAGCAGGATTGTTGTAGCCCTTACCCATTCCAGAATGGAAGTGGGAAGTGATCTCTATGGATTTTATAATAGGTATTCCCATGATAGTGAAGAAGCATGATTAAGTCCTGGTTGTGGTGGACAAGCTATCAAAGGTAGCTCATTTTATTCCAGTCAAGTCCACTCACAAGGCTAATGACATTGCAAATATCTTCATGAGAGAGATATTCAGATTGCATGGATTTCCTAAGGCAATAATTTCCGATCATGATACAAAGTTCACTTCCAATTTCTGGAAGGGATTATTTCAGGAATTGGGAACTAGATTGAATTTCAGTACAACGTATCATCCTAAAAAATATGGCCAAACTGAGAGGGCGAACCAGGTTCTTGAAGACATGCTGAGAATGTATGTGATGGATAAACCATCCAAGTGGGAGGATTACTTACACCCGGTAGAATTTGGATACAATAATGGACATCATGCATCATTGGGGATGAGTCCATTTGAGGCATTGTATGGCAAGGGATGCAGGACTCCAGTGAATTGGGACAACTTGGTGAACAGGGTAGTACTTGGACCAGAGATGATCAAGGAAATGGAACAAGAAATTGTTAAGATCAGGCATAATTTAAAGGCAACTCAGGACAGGCAGAAGAGTTATGCAGATTTGAAAAGAGTGCATAAGGAATTTCAGATTGGGGATAATGTTTATTTGAGAGTGAAACCAAGGAAAAGTTCTCTCAAGTTGGGGAGTTGTGCCAAGTTGTCACCCAGATATTGTGGACCATTTGAAGTCCTTGATAGGATAGGGCTAGTTGCATATAGAATTGCATTGCCTGCTAACATAAGAGCTCATAATGTTTTCCATGTATCTTTGCTTAAGAAGTATGTACATGATCATAATCATATGATTTATTGGAATGTGATATAGGTGGAACTCGAGGGAGAGTTCCAAGTAGAGCCTATGCACATCCTCGACAAGAAGGTCACTTTGCTCCAGAACAGAGCCATCGGGCAAGTAAAGGTCCAATGGGAGCACCTTAGTCCTGATGAGGCTACATGGGAGCTGGAGGATGTCATGAGAGAGGCATTTCCATTTTTGTTTAGTTTTGAGAACACCGAGGACGGTGTTTTTATAAGGGGGAGGGGAATGTAATACCCCAATTTTGACCCTTATGAAATATTGGCTTTTAATGTAAATATTGTATACATGCGATGTATGTTTCCCTAGCGTGGAGGTCAAGGCCAAGTCCCCGCCAGTGTATGCTCGTATTTTATTTAGCAAGGCAAGTATTTGACATTTTGCTACCCATGTGCTATTAAGCCATGGAATATTGTAAATTGATGTAAATATTTAATATTGCAATAAAATACCAAAACTGGCTATGGGAGCAACGAATGCGAAGGGGCCATGTGTATCCATTAGGGAGTGGTGAGGGGGATGTGGGGATGAACCATATGCTTCCCAATGTCATTGTGAGAACCCATTTGACTTTCCTTGATGACATTTATTTCTATTGTAAGGAAGTAGTTGAAGATTTCAGTCCATGGCTTCAATGGAGCATGGGCAGCCCATAAATTCGTATGGCAAAGTATGGGCTTTGTTTTCTTGTACCACAAGTCACCCTACCTCATGGTTGTTGCTTCTTTCTCATTCCCATTCTAGTGTGGAACATCCTAGCATCATTTTCCATCCAAAAACGAATTGCTAGCAGGGAGCAAAACCAGAAATCGCAACTTTGCAAGAACCCACGTTTTGAAGAGCTATAAACACTCAAAATTGGTATTTGACAGTGAAATCCAATGGGGGATCCATAGATATAAACCTTGGGGCGAATTTGAGAGTATTAGATACCCCGAAATCCATTGGAAAACCCAGTTTTTACAGCCCATAAATCAAGTGACGGGATTGAGTTATTGGATGACAGAATTGTGAGAAATCCAAGTGTGAATGACTGAGCAGAGGTTGGGTTTGCTTGATAAACCTAGTGAAGGCTAGAATCTCAAGGAATTAGCAGCTGGACCTTTCTATGCCCATACTGAAGAGCACTAGAGGGAAGGGACGCCTGAGGGACTATGCAGCAGAGAAAGGGACCTTCCTTGTGTTGGATGGGTAGGTAATGTGGGTGCCTTGATTGTTGAATTAACTTGAGATGCCTGTAGCTCTGTGGATGAGCTCACTGGCTTAGCATCCTCCTCATTTGTCATTTGTATGCTTGATAAACCCAACTGTGTGTTGGCTTAGCATAGTTGTTGAGTGAAACCATGGCTATGAGTGATCCCAATTAGTTCCTCCTTAGTGGATACACAACCTAGCTCGGGGGTGATCTCTCAGCTGAAAGAATATAGGCTGGACAGAGATCTATGGTTGGCTGGAACATTGCTCTCACACAGCCAATTGTTTGGACAGCTTCAACTCAAAGATAAGTGTTCTCTGTGTTTAAAAATTATATGCATTCTGTGTTTTGCAATGTATTAATTTTGAATGATAATTATTCATGTTAATTGAATTGATATCAAGCCTGTGCATAGCATGAGAATGAGATGGATTCTTTTCCCGTTGATTCATCAATTGCTCGAAATAAATATGCTGATACATTTCAGTTTGTGTGTGTTAATACGAGTTTTAATTCCGCTATGTTTATTTGAAGTGTGAGCCTGCACACACAAGTTTTTATTTATTATGAATTTCTTAGTAATGTATGGGGTTGAGTTTACCAATTAAGCCCGGTATGTCAGTCATGTTTCCCTCCCTTGCACCGGATTGATGGAAGGGGACGTGACAAGAGGAAAAAATTCTTAGTTAGGGTTGGTTAAGAATCTTACAGTGGTATTAGAGCATGCAATCCTCCAATCCCGTGAGGTGCATGCTATTTTATGAATCTAAGAGATAATGAACTAGTTACTTATAGAAGAAGGCAGAGGGAAGAGCCCAGACGATTTTTTCTATCAGATTTTAGGGAGGGACAAGTTGAGTAAGAGGAAGAGGAGTTGTTTTAAGAAGAAGAGGAGCAATTCTTATTAAAGGGAGAAGAAGAGACGGGTGACATATCTGACCCATTTGGGGGAAATAGGACTAACTCAAGCGATATTTGAACATAGATGAGATCCTAGGGGACAATACCTTGAATATCTTGAATGATTTGGCTAGCAGGAAGCAATAGTTAGTTTACATATTGATTCAAAATGTGACAAGAGGGAAGCACCAATTAGTTGACCTTATGATTTAGTTATTTATGAACAATCGAGACAACCATCATGGAGAAAATAACAATGATTCCAGGGGCACCAATGGATGAAATGGGCACCATGCTGAGGGAAGAAACACCAATATTCCCATTCGACCAAACACACGAGCATCTAGTGAAGTGATACCTAGACCCTCCTTCCAAGTTCACATATGAGTAGCCAGTTGGCCAATCAGGGTAGCCAATACCAAATGACAACTTTACATACTACTTGACAGAGTATTGGAACTTGAGTGATGAGTTTCATGCCAAAATGACCTTTTAGGAGTTCTGCAACTTCAAGTACATGAACATACCCTGGGACTTCTTCTGGGGACAGTCAGATTTTGATCTATAGTGGAAGGTTGGAAAGTTAACTATTCTATCCTTCAATGGGTCCAACAAATGTACAGCCAGAGCATGGGTCCAGAAGTGGGATACACACTTCCAACTCAATCCCATGAATGAGGAAGAGGCATCAAATATGCCACCTTACATTTGGAGGGGGAAACACATGAGTGGTGGTACCATGGTTTGGTCACCTTGGGACATGATATCATTACATCTTACATGGATTTCACCCAATGATTGATGGAAATATTTGACAAGAAGGAAATGGAGTTGTACTTCAGGGAGTTGGCATAGGTCAGATAGTTAGGTAATGTAGATGCATACATCACATAGTTTTAGAGACTAGCAGTTATGGTGACAGATATCTCGAAGACCCGCCTCATTATGCTGCTCATAGAGGGGTTGCCCGAACCATTGTGTGGTTGGATCAAAGCCTTCAAGCCCGTGACCCTACAAGATGCTATTACTCAGGTGTGACATATGGAGGGTGCCTCCCCTAAGAACAAGTTCCAGTCCAAACCTTTCGTGCCGTAGAAAGACAAGGACACGAATCCCTTCCATAAGTGAGGAACCATGAAGAATAAGATGGATGAAGAGACCCATAATGAGTTAAGAAGGAAGAAACTTTGTTTCAGTTGGTGATAACCTTGGGAGTTGGGTCATAGTTGCATGGGTAAAGGAAAGGTTCACTATATAGAGGTGGTGTCATACAATGATGAGGATGATGATGTGGATGAGCAGGTGCAAGATTATGAGCATGATAGTGGAATATAGGATAAACCAGAAGTACAACGGTCACAGGTTCATCCGCCACATGTACAACTATAGGGTGGGACCTTTGCTACCTTATCATCCCCACCCTAGGGTTAACACCTTCAGGGTCAGGGGTGTTATATAGGGACAATGACTCAAGATCTTGATAGATGGTGGGGAAACCCACAACTTCATAGATTCTTCCTAGATCCTGATAGAGAAGTTCAAGGGATTTGGTGTGGAGGTATCCGACGAGAGAGTGATGCCTTGTCTATTGAGGGTTCCACACTGCACAGTTGATGGTTACAATGGGGAACTACAATATGACAGACGAATTCTATGTGGTTTATTTGGCAGAGACCAATATGGTATTGGGAATTCAATGGCTTAGTACTATGGGGACCATATCGATGAACTTCTGAAACTTGGAGATGGGGTTCAATGCACTTGATGGGATGCAAGTAGTTCTTTGGGGCATTTCCAATGAGGCCCCAAGAGTTGTCTTTGCCAAGCATATGGAGGAACTATTCAGACAGGGTAATGTAGCTTATGCAATAGAGTGCCTGATCACGACACGTAAGACTTCTCATGACATCCAACAGTACCATGTTGACATACAAGATTTATTGGGGAAGCATGATAGAATGTTTGGAGAGATTCCACCAGGGAGACCATCAGACAAGGGATTCAAGCAAAACAAAGAGTTGGAGGAGGGGGATACGCTAGTGATCACCACCCCCTATAGAGATCCGAAGAAATTCAAATGCAAGATCGAGAAATATATCAAGGAGTTGCTTGCCATGGGACATATCAGACCCAACTCTAGTTCGTTTGAATCATTGGTTGTGTTGGTAAAAAATAAGAATGGGACGGTGGGGATGTGCATCGATTACATGGGATAGAACAAGAAAACCATTAAGAATAAGTATCTCATTCATTAGATTGATGAGATTTTAGACGAATTGCACGAAGCAGTATAATTTTCAAAGATTGATCTCAGGTTAGGCTACCATTAAATCAGAGTCTGTGAGAAGGATGTGCATAAGACAACTTTCATATTCCACTACGGGCATTATGAGTTTTTGTCATGCAATTTGGGATAACCAATGCACTAGCCACTTTCCAGTCATATATGAATCATTTTTTCGAGAAGCAGTCGAGGAAGTTTTTGTTGGTGTTCTTCGATGATCTCCTCATATATGGTCGGACATGGGAGGATCACATGAGACATCTAGATGAGATTCTAAACATTATGGAGGAGCAGTCCTTGTATGCCAAGGCTTCCAAATGCGATTTTGACCTCAAAAAGCTCTTATACTTGGGCCATGTGATCAGTGCATAGGGTGTATAGGTTCACTAGGAGAAGATATAGGCTATTTTGGATTGTCCCACTCTGAGGTCCCTCACAGAGTTGCGGGGATTCTTTGGAATTTGCACATACTACAGACAATTCATGAAGGGGTTTTGATAGTTGGGTGGACCCCTCACTGACCTTACAAAGAATGGGGATTTCAAGTGGACAAAGGATTCCCAGAGGGCATTTGATAGGCTCAAGGACGTGATGAACACTTTCCCGGTGTTAGCACTACCATACTTTAGCCATCCTTTTGCGTTGGAATGTGATGCTTTAGGCATTGGTATTGAGGCACTTTTGCTGCAGAATCGACACCAGATAGCCTTCGAGAGAAGGATTCTCAAAGAGACGTAGAGGTTCTACTCCATTTATGAAAAAGATATCCTCACCATCATGCATGCCTTGGAAAAATTCAAACAATATTTGGTGGGTAGCATATTTGTGGTGAGGACAGACCACATCAGTTTGAGGTACTTCTTGGACCAGAAGGAATTGAACAAAAGGCAACAGAAGTAGGTCAGCAAGATACAATCCTATGAATTTGATATAGAATATGTGAAGGGGAAGAATAATGTTGTTGCTAACCCACTCTCCAGGAAACCAACCGCATGCTCTTTGACGGAGATTTCAACTGATTGGAAATCCCACCTCCTAGTGGAATATTTCAAAAACAAATTTGCTTGTAAGTTGATGGATGGCCTCATATAGGATGAATGGTATAGGGTATTTGATGATGTCATATTCTACTAGGATAGGTTATAATTGGTATCATAATCTAAATTGAAGGTGAATATTTTTACGGCTACACATGATGCCCCTACAACAGGACACTAGGGGTACTTCAAAACGTACCATTAGATCAGGGAGAGGTTCTCTTGGAAGGGCCTCAAGGATGGTGTGTTGTGGCACGTGAGGGTACAAGGAATGCATGTCTATCAGTAGAAAAAAACCAAACAGACCCATCCGACAAGACTTCTTCAACCATTTCCTATTCTAGAGAAGAAGTGGGAGAGTGTCTTTATGGACTTCATCACTGGGTTACCACAAGTATAGGGATGTGATTTCATATATGTGGTGGTAGATTGGTTGATGAAATTCACACTTTTTCATGATTTCTTCATATTATACAGCGACATAGGTGGCATAGGTGCTTTTCAGGGAGGTATTCGTCTACATGGGCTACCGAAGAACATTGTCAGTGAAAGGGATAGTAGGTTGCTCGAGGGTTTTTTGCAGGAACTGTTTAGATTGTTGGGTATTGAGTTGACTCCTAGCACGAGTTACCACCCTCAGAAATATGGGAATACAAATATTCTGAATAAATGGGTCAAGGAGTACCTGCAAAAATATGTGTTGGGATAGCAGAGAGCTTGGATCAGGTGGCTGTAGTTAGGTGAGGATTGCTACAACACCACCTACCATATGTCTATAGGTATGGCACCATTCAGAGCTTTGTATGGTTATGATGCCCTACCATTTGTAGACATGTCATTTGGGGATAGCAAGGCAACCAAGGCAAAGGATTGGATACAGGAGAGTCAATATATCCTGCGAGTTCTCAAAGAAAATTACAGGTGGCCCAAAATCAACAGAAGGTGTACACGGACATGCACAAGACGGAGCACAGTTTCAAGGTGGGGGACTTAGTATTTATGAGACTACAACCTTATCATCAGTCCTCACTAAAGAAAAGTGGTGCATAAAAGTTGAATCCTCGCTTCTATGGGCCCTATAGAGTTATACGAAGAGTTGGAGTGGTGGTTTATGAGCTGGAGGTTCCGTAGGGGAGCAAGATCCACAATGTATTCCATGTGTTGTGCCTCAAGAAGGCACTTGGGTAGAAATTTACAGTCTCAATAGATCTACCTCCGTTGGATGAGGAGGGATGGTTAATCTTGGACCTAGAGGATATTTTGGATGTCCGTGAGAGGAAATTGAGGAACAGGGTGATCCAGGAGTATCTTGTCAGGTGGAGGCACATGCCAGTGGAGGCACATGCCAGGTGAATGGATTGTGCATCACCTAAATTTGCAATTACTTAAGGAAAAGAAATATTGGGAAGGGAGTACTGTTATGTCCCTTTCCAGATGACCACCATGAGCATGACTTATTATCCTATATAGTTCCCGTAGGCTATTGTTGGCTTGGTTTTGCACCAATCTTAGTGCAACGGGCACCTATCAACAAGTGATAGCAGTTTCAAATATTGAAAGAAAAAACAACAATTATAAATATGAATCTAAACTAAACTAGCATGTGCATATAACAAATAAAATTTTCTGAAAATGATTCAAGAACAAGAAATAAAAAGAATGAATATTGTATTAAGATACCTCAAATGGTGAGGATTTGTGTTGAGCAACTTCCAAGGTGAGTAGCTCCAAGCTCCAAAGGTCTCTTCTCCAAGATAGCTACAATGGTCAAAAGCTCATGAGAGATTTTGATAGCATGAGGATAGGATGATGGATGGATGGAAAGTGAGGAGCCCCTGCCACCTTTTTATAGTTTTTGGTGGTGGGGAATACCATTATGGTTTTGAGGAAATCAATGGTATTGACCAACATGGTTTAGGTACCTTTTCCCTCCTTTTTCCTTTTTTGAATATTTTGAATATTTTTATTCCCTTTTTAATATTTTTGGGAATTCTGGACCCTTTTTGAGGGTTTTTAATGCTCTTAGAGGAAAAATATTCATTTTTAGTGGAAAAAGGGGTGTATTAAGGTCTTTTGGTGACCTTTTGATGGTTTTAGAGGCTCAAATGGTAAAAAAGTGGACAAATGGGTCATGTGAATAAGGAAATGAGCTAGTGAACACTTTTTGGGTGTTAACAGATTGCCCCCTGATGTGTGAGGGCAGGAGCTCATCGTATGGCCGATAGACATCATAGTTCTTTTGTCTTTTTTCTGGGGTTTGGGGAAGAGAAGAGACCGATTGGGGACTGGGTCCACGACCCTTGGAAGCTGCAAAAATAAACAATATTACATGGCCTCAATATGAATGAGGAATAATCTCTGATAATGGACGAGGCGGGCATACCCATGCTCGTATCAAGACATATACATAACAATTAGTCCCAAGAAGGGGGACCTGAAAAATACATAAAAAATCTGCTGGTATGTCATAATGGTCCAGAGGGGACATTATTTTTTGGGATGTACTCATGATCATAACATGACTGATCTCAATAATTGATACACTGGAATAAAGCATCAACCATTCTGAAAAAGGGGTCAGAAGGGTTGATGAACTGCTGAAACTGAAGGTGTCCAACATCTGTGGGGACTCAATGACTGTGAGTCATCTCTGAGGAGCATATATAACTTAATACTTGAGGGAGCATAAAACTGGGGTACACCTGAATACTGTTGCCATGCGCAACCCGGATATCTATAGAAAAGATGTAACTGGTTGTTTCCATAGGTAGACTCTCAAATGTGGAAGAGTTAGGTGGTATCCGGGGTCTTCAACAAATAACTGAACAGACCAATACCCTATGCGAGTCTCAACGATGCGATCAAGGTGTTGACGTCGAGCATGTGAGAAACAACCATTTGGAGAGGCAGTGAGGACTCTTCTCGAAATGATTCGTAGGCACTCATCATAAAGTTGCTGAGTCCAAGACATAGGGACCTCTAGGTCTATCCTCTGGAATAAATTTGGTTGTCATCGACAGAGGGAGACTAGCAACTAACAAGGCAATGATGTTTCCTCGATAGGAGCGCGAGGTGTAGAATTGAAGTGTGGTAGTACTGATGGTAGGACTGACATACTTGTGGGGATGGGAAGTAACTGGGGTCATATAGTGGGTAGACTCAAACTTCCTTTGTTCAGAGCATGATGACATGGTCAACCTGGCAGCGTAGGGAACTGACTTGTAGATGCGGGGATCATAGCTTTGAAGGACTGAAGGGTATGTATTAACTCGGGGGGGATGAGCTGATGGGTGCTGTCGAGCGATTCTCAGGGTGACATACTGCCTAATACTTTGAACAAAGGTGACCAAAATGGGGGAAGCTGCCATATGAGTAGACGTGATCTGTTGTGGCGCCGAGAAGCACCATCGGGTCCTTCTTCGTAGTTTTAATGAGCTCCAAGAAGATATAAAAGTGTGCTCTGAAAATGGTACTGTCCTGTGGATTTTGTGAGCCCAGGACTGTTCATGCTCATGAGTGCTTTCATTTTTAAGGAGTCTAAAAACGATAAGAAGACTCTGCAGTGGTTATGAGTACCGTCCTGTGGGTTTTTACGAGCCTAGGATGGTGATTGCTCATGGTCACTTTCATGTTTAGAGAGTCTGAAAGCGGTAAGGGGACTCCATTGGTGTTCTTTTTCATAAGATAGTCTCCAAGGCCCGAAAAAGCATAAAATGATGCAAATGGAGAACTCTTCTAGCCGATGTGACTAGAGTATTCCTTTTTCGTAATTAGTCTACAAGGTCCGGAAAATGGGTAAATTTATACCAAGTAGACACCCTTTCAGATACATTTAGCGAGCATGAAAGGAAGCAAGGTTGCTCGGCGATCTTTTCATTGTTTTAGGAGTCAGAAAAGAGCTTAACAGAAACTCCCTAAGTGCCTTTTTCGTAAAAGGGATTGCTGGACCCGAAAAATGGGGTAAAATTATACCAAACAAAAGGGATTCATGAGAGCGAGAAAAGGTCTCAAGCACCATCATGAGTGCGAAATATTGGATCGGGTGACATAAAGATTGTCAAAAAGGGGCAACGGCCAATGTGGCACGCAAACTGAGGTGATGGGTGGGCATGGTAAAAATGCCCAAAAAATGAGGGGGTGAGAGTGAGAAATGATCTCACGCATCATCACGAGCACGGAAAACTGAATCCGACGATATAACACTCGTAAAAAACGGACGACGGCTAATATGGCACGCAAATCGAGGCGACAAGGGGGCATGGTAAAAAATGCCTGAAAAATTTGGGCGTGAGAGCGAGAAATGATCTCAAGCGTGATCACGATCGCGGAAAATTGGATCCGGCGATATAAGACTCGTCAAAAACAGATGACGGTCGATGTGGCACGCAAACCGAGGCGACGAGGGGGTGTGGGAAAAATGCCTAAAAAATTTGGGCGTGAGAGCGAGAAATGATCTCAAGCGTCATCACGAGCGCAGAAAACTGAATCCGGCGATATAAGACTCCTAAAAAATGGACGACGGTCGATGTGGCACGCAAACCGAGGTGACGAGGGCATGAAAAAATGGTCGAAAAATGGACCTGGTGAAAACAGGAAAAGGAAAGAACTGTCATGAAGTTCTCACTGTGCTGATTCCAATGATTCCAACGGTTTGAGGAACGGACGTCGTATGACACCGGAATGGTTCTTCGAAAAATGGTGGAATTTCTATAAATAAGGCATGGGGCCCATATGACGCGTCATTGTTACGTGTGAGTTTGGCAGAGCAATCAGAGCTCTTTCTTGATTTTCGGGAGTTTTGACCGTTGGTTTTCGATTCCGCGAGTTTCAGGTAACCCTATTTGCCTTAGCCTTTTCAATTATGTCTTTTTTGGTTAGCGGCGGGCCCTCGAAGGCCGCAAAATTCCATCTTGGTCTTCCAACATGGAATATCGCGGGTTTCGTGTCTTTTGCCGTGATGGACATCGCGGGTTTGGGGCTGACAGTCGCGATGTTCATCGCGACGCGCTGAAAGTTGCGATGTTCATCACGAGTATGGGGGAGATAGTCGCGATGTTCATTGCGACTGTCTAGCCAATTCCCGCGATGTTCATCGCGGGTTCTTGTATGGAAGCCGCGATGATCATCGCGGCTTTTGGTGGAAAAGCCGCGATGGTATTTTTTCAAAAATTTTCTCTGGTGCTAAAATTTTCTTTGTTTTTTGGCAGGATGTTGAGGAGACCATTGGTGTCATGGCGAGAGCGAGAGATGGAGGAGGATTTGATGGTTCAGGTTCGGACTGATCAGGGGGTCTGGCAGGCTCTGGCGGTGAGTGGACTCTTGAAGTTCGCTCAGATTCCACCGATGCGTTCAGTAGGACCACTACTGAACAAATTGGTGAGTTGGTGGGTTCCTGCAGAGGGTGCCTTTATTGTTGGGGGTGAGAGGTTGGAGATCACCCTTACTGATGTACATTTTCTTACCGGGTTACCTCGCTTAGGGGAGGTGGGGGATCTTCTGCCGAGGATTCCGGCAGGTGTGGACATGGAGGATCTCTTGGAGACCTTCTGTGTTCCTGGGGCGATTGTGCAGAACATCGCGCTAAGTTTGAGATCATTGTGGGAGTGGGACATGCGGGCTGTCGGGGCTTGTGTTCTGTGGGTGTTGGGTGCCGCGACGCCACATTGTTTGTCGGGGGGGACAAACGATGATGGTGGATTCTGTGATGAGGGGGACCTGCTATGCATGGGGTCAGATGTTTTTTTCTGGTGTCCGAAGAGATCTGGACAAGGTCAGTCAGGAGGGGGGAGAGTTCTTCTATGCCTCCTTTTTGTGTTGTTTTTTCTTTGAGCGGGTACCGACTTTGCGGCCATGGGTACTGGTTCGAGACGGTCTGGTGAGAGAGTCGCGCATGGTGCAGTGGGGGTAGATGATGCCCCGTGGTGGTGGTGGTATCCGCGGGTTCTTTTCACAGGAGATGTATGAGCAGTGGGAGCAGATCCCCCTGCTGATTGAGGACTATCCATATGCTGGTATGGATTATCGAGGAGATCCGGAGATGCCTCGAGCCCAGGGACAGGCTTGGGGTTTAGATGGTATGTTTTGTGTTTTGTTCTCTACTATATCATTTTTTAGATGTGTTTGTTATGACTATAGTTAGATATTTATATGATGGTTACTCGTGTGATTGTGCAAATGTTGGTCCTGTACCACCAGCCGACTATGTGGCTCGTAGGGGACAGGCGATGGTGGTTGCTCCACCTCCTGTAGCGGTACCGCCTCCGCATGGTCGAGGATTTGGGGCTCGCGATTGAGGAGCTGGCCCTCGAGATGATGCTGTGGAGGGTGTCTAAGAGACACTAGATATGATTTTAGTAGGATTCCCAGAGGATGGGTGGAGGGATTTAGATCGGGACATCGTCGAGTGATGTTTCGATGCACCTCGTGAGTGGCGCTCGATCCTGCTGAGAGTAGTGTTGTTGGCAGCTGAGTGGAGGGATGGGGCTCGACAGGATCAGGCAGGGCCGGTGGAGGGGAGGATTCATTTACGAGATGCTCCAGCGGGGCCGACGGAGAGGAGAGTTCGGGCTCGGCATGATCTGGCGGGGCCAGCGGAGGAGGCGCCAGAGGAGCCTAGGGACCGTGATGATTAGATGATATTGTATCTGCCCCCAAATGCTGATGAGCATATGGGGAAGCACTTTTTTGTACGGCTGATGTATTTTTGTATATTGGGTGCTGAGGGAACCTATGACATGTTTTGACTATATTATGATGATATATATATATATGATTTTGGTATATAGTCGTATATGCACATGGATGCATTCATTGTCTTTTTGTTCGCCCGTGGAGGCATGTTTGATTTTCTGTATGCCCGTGGAGGCACATGTTATGCACGTGGATGCAACATTTTGATTTTTGTATATGCCCGTGGAGGCACGTGTTATGCATGTGGATGCTTTTTGTCATATTTATATATATGCCCGTGGAGGCACATGTTATGCACGTGGATGCATTTTTGTTTATGATATGATTTGATTGGTGTGCCAGTTAAGAATGTTGTTGGCCATATGGTATGCTACACTATTGAGATTTCTTGGGACATGTGTAAATGAAATGGATTCAAACTGTCGAACCATTTATTTAGTGCACAAGAATTTTCTGAAAAGACATGGATCGCGTACCTGGTAATCATTGTTGAGCTGGGAAACAAGGAGTTGTGAGTCTAAGAAAACGTTAAGATGACGTATGCTCATTTGGAGAGCTGCGGCCAGGAGACCGGTCACGGCATTGTATTAAGCTTGGTTGTTGGTGGCAACACCTAAACACACTCCGTCGATGTGGATCAACTCATGTGAAGGGGAGTATATTACCCAAGCTGCTGAGGCTAGATTGGGGGACCAACGGCTTGCACCATTAGCGAAACCGACGTAGCAGAGTGGAACAGGATCCATCTGTGGTCATGCAGAGAAAACAAATATTTAGGTTTTTTGAATTTTTTGTGAAAAACAAAATAATACTGTACAATAATGGACGGTGGTGTCCATCAGATTTACTATGGGTAAAATTGCTTGAGGTACAACCCGTTGCGTGGGTTGCGTAGGGGGTTGCCTTCTGAATCGGTCAGAATGTATGCCCCCTGTCCGAGGCAAGTGTGTATAATATATGGGCCTTGCCACATGGACACAAACTTTCCTTTCCTGGTTTTTTCATGACCCTGATCGTAGGCGAGGACAAGGTCCCCTTCAGTAAAAGTTCTTGGGTGGACATGTTTATCATAACTCAGTTTGGATCGGTTCTTGGCTGCTTCCATGGTTTGAAGGGCTGTGCGCCGATCTTCATCGGCCTGCTCGAGGAGTAGTAAGCGTTGCTCGATTGGGGAAGTGTCCGGTAGGAGTTCAACGACCATATGTAGGGTTGGAATCTGCCACTCAATGGGGAGGATGGATTCGACACCGTGAACTAAGTGGAAAGGGGTAAAACCGGTGGCGGTTTTGGTTGACGTGCGGTATGCCCATAGTGCCAGGAAGAGCATGTGGTGCCAATTTGACTTGTGTTTGTCTACAGTGCGCTGGAGGATGGTTTTCAAAATTTTGTTGATTGCTTCGACTTGGCCGTTTCCTTGGGGGTAGTAAGAAGAGGAGAAATGGTGTTCAAATTTCAATAAGGTTGATAGTTCTCTCTAGATGGCGTCTTCGAAGTGAGAGCCGTGGTTTGAGACGAGTTGCTTTGGCACTCCAAAACGAGCGATAACATGGTTGAGAAAAAACCGTGCTGCGGTGTCGACCTTGCAATTGTAAGTTGGCATGGCCTCTGCCCACTTTGTGAAATAATCTACGGCCACAATAATGTGTTGTGACCGCCGGATGACGTGGGATTACAATCGAGGAAGTCGATGGCCCATTTGTAGAATGGTCCGGCAGTGACGACTGGATGAAGGGGGGCGGGTGGGGTTCTTGCTTTTGGGGAAAAAAGTTGGCAGTTTTGACAATGTTTGACTGCGGTGATGCAATCAGTAAATAATGAAGGCCAAGAGTAACCTGCGCGGATGATCTTTTGGGTGGCTGTGGTGGAGGAGGACTGTTCTAGGAGGAAGTAGCAACGATGGTGCATGTCTTCCTAGGGGTAATCAGGGGTAGTAAGAGCCTCTAGAATCTACTCATCATTGCGGAAACTTTGAGTGGTCAAATCATTTGACGAGGGAGTGGTAGTCGAAGAGATCATATAAATGGTGTTAATCTCTCCGGATGGGGGTGATACGGGAGGGTAGATCTCCTCCATTATGGGGGGTGTCGTCTCAAGGTCAAAATTGTTCATTTCGTAGAGGGCTGCTCTGTAATTTGGGAGATCAGGACAGTGATGTGAGTAATGGACATAAATACCGCATATTGCACAAGGGTGGTTGGTACGCAGTGATTTATCACGAGGCTTAGGGGTTGGATCTAGTTCGACAACCGGGATGTTGGGGTCGTCGTCAAGCATTTGCATGTGTTCCTGTAATGTAGGTAATTGTGGACATTGATGAGTCGGATGGCCTAACTCATCACACAATGATCATTTGGGGGGAGCACGAAACATGGGGGGGGGGGTTAAAATGTCTTGGGAGGGGGTACAACAATGTATGGTTGTGGGCCTCTGCCCCAAGTGGGATTGATAAGAGGAGGGGGATTCGTAGATGACGAAGGGGTAGTGACACCGGGAGGTGGTTGGCTAGTAGTGACAATGGGTTGCACTGGTTGTAGGGTGACATTTGGTGTCGGCGTGGGAATGGGAGGCGAAATATACCACACGG
The DNA here is from genome assembly GCA_027924585.1 of Larix kaempferi. Classification (NCBI taxonomy): domain Eukaryota; kingdom Viridiplantae; phylum Streptophyta; class Pinopsida; order Pinales; family Pinaceae; genus Larix; species Larix kaempferi. Next base: position 14,686,248 of record BSBM01000600.1, read on the forward strand.
GTAAGCCTAAGGTTAACCCGGGGAGGCTGAGGGTAGCCATAACCGGGGCACTTATTACTCCCGAGGGAGGGAATAGGAAGGGGATTGTGTGGGTGGGTGTAAAACCAATGTGACTAGGTACCAATGGTGGTTTGGGTAACAAGGGCGGTTGATTGTTGGGTGGTTGTGTATTGTGGGAAAGAGTACAGAGGTCCGAGACGTGGGTCGCGGGTGACGGGGGTGGAATGGATTGGAATGTAGAAGTCATCGGCGTGTCGGAGTAAAGTCCGGGTCCCACGGAGAAAAAAAACGAGGTAGTTGCACCATAAACAGGTTGTTCAACCATGGGGAGAACATTTTCGGGTGCAGCGGGGGCATTGGGATCGTAATAGGTGAGTTGGTCGACCTTGACCACGCGTCCATCATGGGGGAACATCATGGTACGAAAAACAGATGAGGCAACCACTCGCATGGCATACATGTAGCTGCGGCCAAGTAAGAGGTTATAATAAAGTTGGGCATTGATGACCTCTATGTCAATGAGCACGGTTTTACCAGCCAGCTGGACAGGGACATTAGTTAAGAGACCTTGGGGTTGAGCTGAACGGCCGTCGTAGGCTCGCAACGCAGTGGTGGACTGCTAGAGAGTAGGGGATCCCAACTTCTGCCAAACGAATGTGGACATAACGCATGTAAAGGCACCTTCATCGATAATGCACCGATGGATGACAAGATTCCGAATGGAAACAGAAACTTGGAATGCTAAAGTGGAGGGAAGGTGTGGTTCAGACTGGTCCGAATCGAATGCCATCAGTTGTGAATCATTGGGGTCAATAGCACCAATGGAAGAGAGAAAAGTCTTGCGCTGTGAAGGACAGTTTTTTAAGACTTCTAAAAAAGACATGGCTGCGGGAGACTGGGCTAAGTCATCTACAATGCTGTAATTCGATGTAGCGCGAGCATTGGGGTTATTGTTGATGCGACGAAGTGGGAAGCGAGGTGCTTTAGAGGCGCCATCGAGTGGAACCGGAGGTATACGTAACGTCTGATCAGTGGGATGAGCGTTAGTTTTTTTGTCGGCGAGAGGGGCTTCAGGGGTGGAGCCATATTGGTTCCGACGGGTTTGGAGGTTGACATCAGCAGATGACATCATTAACAAGTGGTGGGTACCTGAGTTGAACATGGGTTGATCAGGAGCGGCATAAGTGATTTGTTGTTGTGGGGGCGCGTTGCCTTGAGGGGGAGCCAATGGCTGAGTGTTCACTATGCCTTGGGTTGGTAAGGGGTTTTGTAATACCATGGGTTGTGGTTGATTAAGTGGAGCTGGCTGTCCAGCGTGGCCCTAGCGTTGGCCATCGTCAGCCCAAAGTTGACGTGCTTTCTCTAAGTGGGGGCAGTTGTGAGTGTAGTGTCCATAGTCTCCACATATAGAACATGGATGGTTTGTTCTCAGGTTAGTGTTTTTGGGGTGCTTGGGATGACGATCCAGATTCTGGTTGGGAGGAGCAGCATTGTTATTATTTGGAGGATTGGGAGGTGGTGGACCTTGATTATGTTGTTGGTTGTTTGCTGCGGTTACGTCCTCTTCCACGGTTTTGTTGTCCACCCTAGTTGCGTTGGTTGTTTTGATGTTGGGGCTGATTGTGTTATGTGTACACTTGCCCTTGAGCAGCGGGAGAATTTTGGTTTGCCGCAGGTGCGGGAACCGGTTGAGGTGGATAATAAGCTGGTGGGGTTGGAGGTGGTCCAGTTACCTGCTGGGGTTGTTGGTAACGCTGAGCTATTGGAGGTGTTGGGTTAGCTGTTGTAGCTTGCTGTGGGTAATACATTGGTTGTGGTGGGAACTGAATTGGGTTCTGGGTGGCTAGTTGGTTATAGTATGTGGGTGGTACATATGTCGATGACGTTTACCCATAGCAATGTTGTGGACAAGAGGGTCCATGAGTGTGATGAGTCTGATTCGTTGGAGTGTATGAAGTTGTCGCTCCAGAATTAGATGTAGCCCTAGAGAGGTCTGGGGCATTTATGGTGCTCACCATGCTAAAAGGTTTAATTTGCGGTGTGACTTGGCCAATAATACCATCAGTGGCATGTGATGCCCTCGGCGCATCACCGCGTGAAGAATCGCCTCGTGGGGAGTTTGGTATGATGGTGTAGAGATAGCCTGATTGGGCATAGATTAGGTCGAATTGTTGAGCTTTTAGGATAGCTTCTTCTTTTGACTGGGGTCGTTCAGAAGCGACGTCTTTTTCTATGAGGGGTAGGAGTGATTTAAGAAACCAGTCCAAAAATATACGGTCATCCAGTTTAATCTTACAGAGGCTACGACGCTTGCGCCACTCATGGATGTGGTCCGTGATGTGGGTAGCTATGTTTTGTCTGCAAGACAACAGTATTTCAACTCCTGCATCGTAATGTACAGGTAGCTAAAAAAATTGAAGGAAAGTGGAGGCCAGAGACGTAAAAGTATGGTGGGTGCCATGTGGTTGTTTGATGTACCACTTGGCTGCAGAGCCAGTGAACGTTCGTTGCAACAGTCTTAGACGAATGGAGTCATCCACTATGGAGTTAGATGAACACCATAGGTGAAAAGACATTATGTGGTTTTGGGGGTCCTCTCCAGGTTTTCCTTCAAACTTGGGTATGTCTGAGGGGAGCTTTGTAGGCATGGGTGGCCATGTAGGGTTGTGCCTGATAGGATCGTTAGTTAGCCTGGCTAAGTCTGGTAAGTTTAGACTGGCCATGTAAGGTAAACTAGCAGATGGGTGTGGCGTAGTGACTGGGACATAGCTATTCATGGTGGCATTGTGTAGTGGTCCATTAGCCCCTAAGGGTATGCTAGGTATTGAAGGTATGTGTCCTCCAAATGCCGTGGTTTGGTATGGGCCAGCGTTTCCAAGTGCAACATGGGTTACACTAGGGTTAGGAATAGCGCCAAGAATTCTTGGGATCTGGGTTGTGGTAATGACAAGTGGTGTGATTCCTATGTTTGGCATACCCATAATAGGAGGTAGTCCTATGTTGGGTATACCTAAAGTTGGAGTGTCCCCCATATTAGGCATGCCTAGAGGGGTTGTTGTTACCATGGATGGCACAGTAGTGGAAGGGTTTGTGGATGTATCTCCAATGGTACTGGTAAAAAGTGGGTCGTATTGTGTTTCAACCATGAGGTTGGTTGGTGATAATTCAGTAGGGTTTTCGGATTCAGCCTCAGAATCAGATGTGAAGTGAGGCGTGTCAGAATCGGATGACTGTATGTTTGGCCGATGACGTGTTGAGTCAAGGGATAAGGCTCTACGTTGGTGACGTGGAGAGCCAAGTAGACTAAACTGAGGGGGTTCACCCGAAGACGACGAGATCGTCTTAAATTCTCAATGGTGAGAAATATGTTTTAAAATTTTTTAGTGTAAGGTGGTGATGTAAAAAACTCGAAACCCTAATGCAACAATGAGTGCAAAAAAGGGGAGTGAAAATAAAGGCTCTCAGGCCAAAAATCAACCTCAAAAAGCACTTATTATAGCAGCTATGCTATAATAAGTGGAGGGATACAAACAAAATTGGTCAGAATACCAAAAGTCAAACAGTTTCTAGAAAAAAGAGGTGCTACTAGACCAAAGGTGGGTAATGTATCATGCAAACACCTAACTAGAAGTATTGTGAGTCAACAAACGATATCCTCTGCAAGGTGATGAAATCCAAGTCAGACAATATAGAGTGTTGAATCAACGGCTAGATATACCCCTACCGGGAGGGACACCAGGTAGACAATCCTAAAGAGTGGCAACTAGGATACCCCGTTCATGACACGTTCAGTTGGGTGAATCTGTAGTTTGGTTCTATCGCCGCTGTACACCAGGGGGTGTACACCGATAACTTCGAAAGGTATCCTTCGGTTACTGAATGGATTGCGGTATTCCACTCAGAGTTCCGGAACTAGTCTGGCTACTTCAACCCTCCTAAGGGAGAGGCCTTCCCGATAAATTGGTTGATAACCGTGTCAAAATTATAAGGGATTTTGGTACCATAGAGGACAACCACTATGTCTCAAATGTAATAACTGAGGTGTGTTATTGGAACACCTATCCCCTCAATTCTACCTAACTACAAAATTCTTTTAAGTGCTCCCCAAGTGGGGTTAAAAGTTGGTTGAGTTTAAGGTAAATTTTAAGGCTCAGTTTAAATTATGTGGTAGGGTGGGTGCAGGTGTGGTATTTAAACTGAAATTGATTTGCCTCGCTTGGGCGATTTTACAAATGAAAGAAAAGACGCTTCCAGTTTTGCAAAAAATAAAGGCGTTTTTAAAATGTCAATGCTTGAAAAAACTATTCAAAAATAATGGATCTTTGAAATAATTTGAAGGAAAGCAAAAACATGAATACTTCAAGAAATAAATGGATCTCTTAAAAATTGCTTGGGCAAAGTATCGAGCAAATAAACAGTAAAACCTGATCTAGATAAAATGCAGAAAAATCTCTCTCAATTTCTGAAAATTTTGTAAAAAGACTTTTAATGAAGCATTCTAAATAGTAAAAGATTTCATATGGATGTAAAAATGCAGGAAATTTAATACTATAAAGTATGCTAAATGGGCAGAAAATACAACAAAAAATAATCTTCAAAGAATTGGCCGAATTGAAAAAACTTGCATCGCGGGTTTCGAGAAAACAACCGCGATGGGCTGCGCGGGTTTCGGCCGCGAAGCCGCGATGTGCAGCACAGATTCTTGTCACACAATCGCGATGGGCAGCGCGGGTTTCAGCTGCGAAGCCACGATGTGTAGCGCGGGTTTTCGTCACACAATCGCGATGTGCAGCGCGACAAATGGCCGCGAAGCCGCGATGTGCAACGCGTAAATTGGATGCGAAGCTGCAGCGAGCCGCGTGGAAAAAAGCCGCTAGGTCGCACTTAGCCGCGTGACTGTCAGGCAAAAAACCGCGAGGCGAAAGCCGAAAATGAACGCCGAAAAACGAACCCGAAAATGGAAATTTCGGGCTGTTAATGGCAATAGAAGGGGTCAAGATCTAGAACAGCAATGGATCTGCTGTCTAGGATGGCAGATCTATGAATTAAACTGATTAAAACTAACAAAAACTAAGATCTAAAGAAAAAAACTGAGATCTAAGAATTCGAAGCCAGCGGAGTCGCCAAAAACTGTTGGCTTGGTTTTGCAACCAAGCTTAGTGCAATGGGCACCTATCAACAAGTGATAGCAGTTTCAAATATTGAAAGCAAAAACAACAATTATAAATCTGAATCTAAACTAAACTAGCATGTGCATATAACAAATAAAATTTTCTGAAAATGATTCAAGAACAAGAAATAAAAAGAATGAATATTATATTAAGATACCTCAAATGGTGAGGATTTGTGTTGAGCAACTTCCAAGGTGAGTAGCTCCAAGCTCCAAAGGTCTCTTCTCCAAGATAGCTACAATGGTCAAAAGCTCATGAGAGATTTTGACAGCATGAGGATAGGATGATGGATGGATGGAAAGTGAGGAGCCCCTCCCACCTTTTTGTAGTTTTTGGTGGTGGGGAATACCATTATGGTTTTGAGGAAACCAATGGTATTGACCAACATGGTTTAGGTACATTTTCCCTCCTTTTTCCTTTTTTGAATATTTTGAATATTTTTATTCCCTTTTTAATATTTTTGGGAATTCTGGACCCTTTTTGAGGAAAAATATTCATTTTTAGTGGAAAAAGGGGTGTATTAAGGTCTTTTGGTGACCTTTTGATGGTTTTAGAGGCTCAAATGGTGAAAAAGTGGACAAATGGGTCACGTGAATAAGGAAATGAGCTAATGAGCACTTTTTGGGTGTTAACAGCTATAGTCGACGAAGCAGGGAATTAAATAATTATTTAATGTCACCTAGGCTAAACGCACTTTAAAAAGTGACATTACCAATTAATTTGTAAAATGACTTTATAAAAGTCACTTTAGATTAAAAAGTGATGAAAAAAGTGTAAAGGGGTCCAAAATGAAATTAAAAGACAAAATGGTCATTTTCTCACTAAAGTCGCTCTATAATATTTAAAAGTGAGAAATGGTCAAGAGAATTCGAAAAGTCACAAAGGGGAAGATGAGAAAATATAAAAAGGACATGAGATCTCATTCTCATTCAATCTTTTCAATTGCATTTTCAAAACTTGAGAGCTCTTGAGCTTGGATTTCTCTTGGACAAAACCCTAAGGGAGAGGAGGATAGTTTCGGTGGTGAGACAAACCCACCTTAGCTATTGGAAGGAGAAATCATTTAGATTTCTCATTGTTCTACATTACCGTGAGTTGGGATTTCATCTTGTCTTAAGACCTAGATTTTAGAGTGGGATTGCAAGAAGGATTTCATTGTCCATTTTGGAGAGAGGGTGCATTAGTAGAAGCTGGGACACCAAGGAGGAGGGCACACCCATTTTATGTATGACTGGAAGAGGTCATACTAGTCATTTGATGAAGTAAAAGGGGAAGAATACTGAGGTTGTGAAGGCATTGGTTCATACAAGAATACTTCTTGTGGAAGGCACCCTCTTCCTCAAGTCATGGGGGTTCTTTATTTTCATCTCCACTGAACCAACAAGCTACAAAAGGATGCAATTGTGGAAAAAGACATGCATATTTTCATTATGAGATTACCTTCTCACTGCATGGAGGAGGGTCAATTTATTTCCACTCTTGAGCTTGATGTTTGTTGTGGTATGGTTATTTGTTGTTGAGCTTCGTTGGACTCTTTGAAAAAGAGATGTTACAGCATTGGGTCTCACCAATAGTGTTGCGATTTTGGGCAAAGAGGGCATTTTCATATAATAAGAAGGGTGCACTAACATTGTGTTGAGGACAAACATATTCTTGTGAAGAAGAAAGGGCAGCGTACCCTTTAAGAGGGATCCTGAATATATGTTAATAAGTCCACACTTTTTTGAATTTATTGAGAATCTACACCAACAACTACAGGACTTGGTATGATTATGAACAAGAGTATCCTTCAATACATATTAATATGAGGCCTTGAAGTCTACTACAACCTTAGCCAGCAAGTACCACAGTATGCTATCAAGTTCCATTTAGATCTACATTGTGAAGCATTTGTCCATATTGATAAAGAAAATAGAACAAAGATTGAGGGTAAATCCAATAAATGTACTTTTATTGGATATGGGGTGATGATTTTGGTTATCTCTTATGGGATTATGAAAATAACAAGATCATTAGGAGTAGAGATGTGGTATTCAATGAAAAGGTCATGTATAAAGATCAATTGCAGGGAAATAAACGGGAAAATGAAAACACAGAGTACACAATGCTTGATGAAATAAAAGAAAATGAAGTTCCAAAGGTGCCGAAAAATCAATAACAACATTAGGTACCTCAAACTCCTGCAAGTGTTAGAAGATCTACCAAGTTAAATAGACCCCTGAACGATTCTCTCCTTCACTGTATTATTTGATGATGACTGATTCTGGTGAAACAAAATGTTACGAAGAAGCAATGTAGGTGGAAACTAGAAAGAAGTGGGAGCAAGGCATGAATGAGGAGATGGACTCATTGGTATGAAACCAAACTTGGGATTTGGTTCGGTTTCTTGCTGGTAAAAGATAATTGAAGAATAAATGGTTTACAGGTTGAAGGAAGAAGATGGAGGAAAGAAGTGGTACAAGGCCAAACTTGTTGTAAAGGGGTTTGCACAGAAGAAAGGTATATATTTTGATGAAATATTTTTTCCTGTTGTTAAAATGACTTCAATTAGAAGTATTTTAAGTCTAGTGGCGGTAGAATATTTGCATCTTGAACAGTTAGATGTAAAAAAAACCTTTATCCATGGGGATTTGGAGGAAGATATTTATATGCAACAACCACAGGGGTATGAGGTCAAAGGGAAGGATAATTTGTTATGCAGGTTGAAGAAAAGCTTGTATTTCTTGAAGCAAGCTCAAAGGTAGTGGTATTTGAAATTTAACGGGTTTATGCATAACAAGGTTATAGTAGATGTCATTTTGACCACTCTGTTTATTTCAAAAGGCTAGATAATGGAAGATTTGTTATATTGTTATTGTATGTGGATGACATGCTTGTTGCAGGGTCTAACATGCAAGATATAAATGTGCTCAAAAGGAAGTTAGCTAATTCATTTTCGATGAAGGATTTGGGTGCTGCATAAAAAATCCTTGGTATGAGAATAACACAAGACAGGAAAAATCACAAATTGACATTGTCTCAGGGTGAGTACATACAAAAGGTGTTGGAGAGGTTTAGAATGCAGAATGAAAAACCAATTAGTACACCTTTGGCCAACAATTTCAAACTAAGTAAGGAAGAGATAGACTACATGTCCAGGGTTCCCTATAGATCAGCAGTTGGCGGCTTGATGTATGCCATGGTTTGCACAAGACCAGATATTTCACATGCAGTGGGAGTTGTGAGAAGGTATATGAACAATCCATGTAAAGAACATTGGAAGGCAGTACAATGGATTCTCAGGTATTTGAGAGGTACTACCACTCATGCATTATGTTTTGGAGGTTCAGACACTATTCTATAGGGATATGTTGATGCAGATATGGCAGGTGATAAAGATAGCAGGAGGAGCACCACAGGGTATGTCTTTACTATAGGTGGAACGACAGTAAGTTGGATTTCAAAGATGCAAAAGGTTGTTGCACTTTCAAAAACAAAAGTGGAGTATGTTGCTGCTACAGAGGATAGTAAAGAGATGATTTGGTTATAGAGGTTCATGGAGGAATTGGGTAAGAAGCAGGAGAATGTAATGTCCCCACTCCAATAATTGCATAGTAAGACAATCCCATCAATCCTACTAGTTTCCTAGGTTGGATGGGCACATTTGTAATTGCAATAAGGAAGCTAATAGATGATGTTTAGACATTAGAAGGGTTCAAGTATTTAATAAATAAGTTGAATAAAGAAATTCAAGAGAAATTCTAGGTGGCAAGTGGTTTTGAAGACATATGGAGGATGTGGGACCCACACTAGCTTGATTTTTCAAGGACACATGGAATCTCTCTCTTGCCAATTCGAATTCATGAGAAGGTGAACATTCTTGGGTGAGTTGGTAAGTCATACACACAGAATTGAGCATCTTAGGTCGAATTGGGATGGATTGGTAACCTCTATGGAAGAGGAAGAGTCAAATTGGAAGCTTGTGGACACTTGGGCTAGATTCCCTAGCCCCTATGACAACAATGATGGAGCATCTATGACATATATGAAAAATTGCAGATATGAACTCTGAAATCTGACCATTATGACATGTCATTCCCAAAAATAGGCTCCAAGAGGGTGCTCATGGGAGTTGGAGAAGCCAAAGAGACCCCCACTCGAATTGGTGGAAGGTGGAAGGCTAGGAAAGGTGAGACACATGGCAAATATTCATCCCTTACCCTAATTTGAATTGGATTGAGTTTATGGATGGATTGGGATCCTTAGAAGGCTAAGGATGTTTATAAAATACAGGGATAAACCTAGAGAAGAGCTTTTGATCATTTGGAGAAAAATTGCATTTGTGAAGAGAGAGCTAGTGGATGACTAATTTCTTGCCTTAGCCAATTTCGAGGGTGAAAGATTCCCATCCAAGTTGGTGTTTGGAGAGGCCAATTAGGTATTTCATGGAGTTTTTATTTGTAGGTATCAGCTATATGGAAGCTCTTGGTTTTGTTTAGTGCAGCACCATCTCTCAACCATTTCCAGTTTTGAAGACATATTCATGCTCCTTGAGGGATTGCGCTTTGGGTGAGCTCTTGTACTTCTTGGGAGAGCTTCTAATGATGTATTTATGATTGTAATAAGATTTATATACTCTTTTATTTATCTTTATAAAGTCTCAGGTCGAAATACCAAGTGGTTGTATGTAAAAATGATGATTAATGAGCAAACAATGACCATTTCCCCACTACATTGATGTATGCCATTATAATGTTGATGATTTCGAATAAAAGAATGTTCCTCTGATATATTTTTGATTAATGGACTTCCATTGATGTGTATTACAAGTTTCATATTCAGCACTTGAGCATTTGAAGTCATTATACTTAGTTTATTTGCATTTGAAGAAGATTTGGTGCCATTTCCCCAAGGGTCGAATTAATGGTTTTTGATGTTGTTTGGGAGAGGGTTGGAAAAGACTTAATAACTAATTAATGGTGCATTTGGGACCTTAATAAAATACTTGAGACATCCCCTACCTCTGTTCAGAAATTCAAGTGGGTTTGGAGGCATTTGGGAAGCCATTTTCAGTACTTACCCCAGGGGGATTTGAACCCCAAATTACTAGTAAAATTGCATACTTGGTACATAATCTTAAGAGAGTTTGCAGAAGTATTTTGGTGGCCATATATCATCCTTTAATATCATATTCAAGTCCTAATATCAGTCACATACCTTCTCAGAATATTTGGGCTCATTTTGGGCAAATTTGGGACCTAGGCATCAAAACTAGTCAAAGGTCGAAGTTGGAGAAAAAGTGAAAAATTGGGTATTTTTATACAAATTTAAAAAGGGACATTACAAAGAATAGAAGGTTATACAGTGACATCTAGAGTTCCATTCATATTAAAAATAACTAATCCTTTCATTCTAATACTAAACATATACATCTCAAGTACCACTTATATGGTATGTTCTGGAAGATGAACTGTTGAAGCTGGAAAGATACACACTAGCCAGAATCCTGTAGACATGTTAGAAAAGGTGGTAACCAGATAGAAACTGAGTTCCTGCTCAGTTTTAGCTGGCCTTCAAGCATGAAGGTGAATATGAGAAATTTTCCAGATCCAAGGTTTAGAGCATGGTACAACAAGTGTAGCAGTGGTGGATTTGCTGTGATCAGTCTCCAAGTGGGATATTGTTGGTTATGGAGCCTGATATTCCTTATTCAGAGATCGTGTTTCAACAGTGTCTGCATCCCAACCCATGATGGGGGAGTTTGGGGGGGGATTTTCCCCCAAAAATAGTATCCATGGGGGGTTCGGGGGCAGCGTCCCTGTAGCAAAAATTTTAGAAAAAAATACCTTGTAAAATGTTGTAATTTCATAGTCATGACTTGCTCAATAATGGGTGATTTATGGGCCCATGGTATTGGGTGTTCCATAGTATTTTCCCATGGTAATCACTATTTAAAAGGAAGGCATTGTAATACAACTGTGTATTGTAGCATTGTAATGATTTCTATGATTGTGTGAGAGAGACTGTGAGAGAGTGAAGAGGAAGTTGCAGCGTATGTGCTGCAAGTTGTATCCCTTCATTTGTTAGATGATATAGTAATAAGGATTGGAAATTTCTGTGTGGATGAAGCCCATCTTGGGAACCACTTTATATTGGTGTCTCTCTTGTATTGTGTTTATGTGATTTATATTTGAATCTTGTTTATTGTTATTGCTTTGAGATCTTGTTTTTCTAACAATCATGAACCTAAGTTCCACTACGATCCGAACCATTGGATTTGATCCATCAAAACCGGTCTTCCTTGCATCATCATATTCGTTCGTGTGCATCATTTTATGGTTTTCCTGATCCATTTCTCTTTCTTGGTGATTTCCTGATATTTGACCTCTAATGAGGCCTCTTTCGATACCATCAGTTCCAATAGATTGGAACTACTCTCATTCTCATTTATGAGCCTTTATTGACACTCCATATTTGATTCAATACTTCATCTCCAATGAGGTCATCCTGATGTTGTCGAACCAATGTGCCATTAGAATCCACCCATTCAGACCTCCTATAAACACCTTCTATGACACCTTCCAATGCCCTTCTTCTGATGAGGCACCTTCGATACCTCAGGTCCATTATGCCATCAAGATTTTCTCCATTGAGAATCCTTGCATATAGTTATGTTTCCATTCTTAAATATGGCATTCCCGATACCATAAGTTCTGATATATCAGGATTTGATCCATCAATTATCCTTTCCACCTCTTGGGGAATCCTTTGATGCTCTACCTTCGATGAGGAACCTCTAGTAATATTTGGGTCCGATATACCATTAGAATTTTCCTATCGTCTCTCTCTCTCTCTCTCTCTCTCTCTCTCTCTCTCTCTCTCTCCGTGCATACCTATGCAACAACTTCGTCTTCTCCTTTAACACCCTTCTCTGATTCCTCACCTTCGATGAGGCATTACTGATATGTCTCCCCCTGATGATTCTCCTGATCCGATGAGTGAAATTATGCTTGATATAGCATCGGACGATTGAGATTATTTCCCCCGAAAATCCTATGGAAACCATGATGCACCAAAAATTCCTACACCAAGCCTGTAGACGGTTTTGATGGAACCCAAAACTTCCGCACTAGGCTTGTGGCTATATACTCCTGCATTAGAAGGATATGTTTTGAGTGCAAATAGAGTCATGAATGTGAGTCCCAACATGATTCCTTGTTAGTTGGAAGTAATAAAAAGAAAGAAAACAATCAAACATAATAACTTAGAGTGGTAAGAAGTAAGAAGGCACTAGAATCCATGCCACTACCCTAAAATATCATGAGGATCCCTTATGGACTAGGATTAGATTGTTCCTCATTTTCTAGAATGAAGAATAGAGCCTAATAAGAACAAGAAGCCAAAATAATCGGTTTGATAATGCTGTAGTAGTTTGGAGTGCATGCACAACATTGTAGATACCTTCTTATTTGAGAGAAGTAATTCAATATTCTAATCATACAACAAATACATTCCTTGAAGTTGTTAGTGCATGGAGAAATGCTAATTGTCCAAGAGAATTTGGGTAATGCATAAAGTGAATACAAATATCTCTTAATATGTTTTACTATTCTTCGATAGAGCCTTGGTGATTGTTACTAAATTTGTGTATTAAGAGTGAAGGAATAAATGCCTCTTCTTCTTGTTGGGTTTCCTACTTGGATTTCAAGGATAAAACTCTAGTGTCCTACTCTAGGTGATTTTTGTCTTTATTGCATTGCATTCTTGGTTTAACATTAAATAACATTAAGAAGTTGAAGTGTAATCACAAACTAAATTGCACAAATTAAATCAACATCAATATTAATGAATTGAATTGTCCATAAGATTAATATAAATCGCAATCTTGAACATTTGTAAATTTTTGTAAACTAGTTAAAGATTTTTTTTAAAAAAACTAGTTAAAGAAAAAAATAGAAGTGAAGCTTCAAGTCCATGCTTTATACATTGATATAGTTATTATTCTCTGCCAAGGAAGGGATATATACTTTTCACTGGGAAGTCAAACTGTTTTGACTTCTATTAATTTTCTTTTTAACACATAAAATTTTACAAAGTTCAATAAAGTTTTGCAATTTTTTTTAATAATCATAATATTTTGAAAAAATAAAATAAATTCAATAATTTTTAAAATAAAATAATCTTATTTTTAATTGGTTTAGGACTCATTTGATGAGACATAAATCCCCGGGGAGTGACTTTAATTTTCAAAGTTTAAAAACAATTAAAATTATTTTATAAACCTAAAATTTATAAAAACACCACATGTACATCCAGACTGATAAGGCAAATCTCTATTTAGTGCGCATAGATTTTTAAGCATCTGGAAAGATTTCTGCGTTCTCATTTAATGGTGAATTTATTAAATTCTACCCACGAACAACTATAATCTGCCTAATCAATCTAAAGGGCCACTACCTTGCTTAGCCTGCTTAGCTGTCACATGTTCCCTCATGCATGCCCTACCCTGCTATTTAGGTGGTATGAGAACCAAAACTAGTTGTTCCTTATCATGGGCTTTGGGTAGGTGGAAGGAGAGTAGCCAAGTATGGAAACATTGGTATCTCCTAGGGGTTTCATTGTGGATGGCACACTTGAGGAGGGAGATACCGTCGTTAAAAGATTTACACATTTACTGAAATGTGGTGAGCATATGGTTTCAAACACTACAAAATCGTGGTTAGGTATGCCATACTGCCATTGTTACCTTTGTCTCCACTACAAATTTGTGGGTAAACTTAGTCAATTGGTCCGTCACTATTAACCAAGATGCTGGTAACTTATATGCTGGTTATAGGCCTATTAACTTCACAGGTACCGACTGATACCTGCAATTTTTTAACTTACTCATCAATTTAATAATTTTGTTTTTCTTTTCTATTTGTATTTATATTTACTTCTCTGCTCTTTCCTCTCAAAATATAATAACAATATATAATACTGAAATTTTATTATTATTATTTATAGGATAAAATAAAAATAATATTAATAACACATTGATATATTTAAAATATATTTAATTATCAACATCATAGTATTTAAAATACAACCGATTAAAATATGAAAAATAATATTAACACTTAAATTCAGTATAAATGTGTATGTGGTGATCTGTTTTTTTAATGTGACTAAGATTGTTTTCTTGAGTACATGCATGTATTTGTTTTTATGAATAATTTATTGTTTTGTGCATGTATGATTATGTGAGTACACTGCAGTCAAGGAATTGATTTTGATGTCTGTAAATTTTGTGTGTGCTAGTTGAGATTTTACTATTTTCCATATGCTCTAAAATGACCGTTAATCAATCTTACATTGCTCCTTGTCACTGCCCAACTCCCTTCTTCCCATAAATCTTCACGACCCACTTTTAATACAACACTTAATCCAAAATTAGTATGACTACACCCATTTAATAAATTGTTACCTTCCTTATTTTATCAAGGCACACTGTATTTTTGTCGAGAATTTTGGATACTAGACATGGCTTGAGCCCTATGAGACTTCATCCTAATAAAAAAATTGTTAAAAGCCAATGACATCCATTGAAACATCAATTGTATATGACCAAACTAATCATATTTTAGCTAGATATTGATGTGTGGAAATTTTATGCATGCAATAAAAAGTTCTGGCCAAAAGTTTTTAAATGAGATTCCATTGCACAAAGTAAGAGTGGACATTGGTGATTATGTTTATTGGAAGGCACAACAGACGGATTTTGAAGTATTTGTTGATGAAGAACATGGAAAACTTGGTCTAGAGTTTCACTCACATGATTTGTTTTGGAAGATCGGTTGAATATGCATACTCTTTTTTTCTTTGGCATGTTTTTGTGTCTCGACTTGTGTGCATCATGCCAAACTGGCCTCTGTCATGCGAGAATTTTCAACAATCCATCTATGCCCTGAATAATGGAGCTTCACATCACTGGAATGGCACCAAAATTTGGACTTCACATCGCTCAAAAGCTTCCAAAACTTATTCTCATTGAATACACTTCACTTGACATGCAAATATTTAAATTGAAATTATATAATGGTTAAATAAGGTAATACAGGTAAATACCTGTAAAATTTAACAACCCTTAAAATCTAAGGAGTTGTGCCAGGAGCCAAAGAGGGAAACATGTGGATGAGTTGTTCCTCCATATATACCTGAGGTTTTTATTAAATATGGAAGGGCACTAATGTTCACGGGGTGTGGTCACAAAATTGATACGTCATACACTACTGCCATGCAATGTTGGAAGATGGATTTGATGTCCAAGGAACTATCTGCATAACCAGTCATTAATTATAATACCTATATATCACTGTAATGGATTGTGGGGAAGAGGATCAATAGGCAAGGGTGTTGGAGGAAGAGAATGATGGTGAATAGGATATGAGTGCTGCTTCGAGTGATCATATTGATCCCACTGTCCTATAGTTTCTCCAATCTGCATATTTACATATATGCAGGCTGTCCTATAATTTTTCACATTTGCATATATAGGCAGGGCATGTTGTTCCACAGTTTTTGATTGATTACAAGCTGTTTCCATAGGTTGAGGAGGTTGTTTAGTTCCTCACATTCACTACACGTCAAAGAAGATGAAGATTAAGAATGTTGCAGGAAATTTGTGAAAACAAGTGCTCAAAGCTCTACCCAAAGCCATGCCCATTCCTGCCATGAAAACTCCATTAAAAAAGGTAAGAGACACATTTTTGTGTGGAAAGCAAGAGTATCAACAAGCGAGGGTTTCTCTAGAGGCTTACTAGTAAAATTCCTGCAATAAAATACCATCTGCACAGTTTCATAGAATAATAATATCAGTTCAATGCAACTGATCACCAATATGCAATTGCTAGTTAATATTTTACATTGTTAAATGGAAGCTATATTGAACCAGCTGCATCTTCATGTGCAGATAATTCAAACTCTCCAACTGCAACCTCTGAATTGTATACTGATTATCCTCATAATGAATGGATTAGTGATGAGAAAAATTATGATAAGGAAAAAGAGAATAAAATTGATCATTAGCTGGTAAGCTCATTAGTTGGTATGCTATCTTTAGTGTGAGGAAGATAGCATTTGTTGTAAATATCCGTTTTAAAATTTGAGAGGCAGTCTCACTTCTGCATTATGAGAGGTAGTAAATATTTTTCTGTAAATTGCATTGACTGCCTAATGAGACATGTTTGAATTGCAAGCTTTTGATAATATGGACTGATAAAGGCCATAGTGGGAAGTCCATGGATCTGAAATGAAAAATTGAGGACAAATTTAAATAGATGAGAATAGAACATAAATAACTTTCAATTATGAGACAGTCATAAATCTAAGGCATACATGATTGCTAATTCTTGAAATAAAAAGTAAAAAACTCATCCCAAACATAACCACAGAAACTTGTAACTGCACAGTCTAAACCATAAGTAGGGAGAAAAGAAATGTGAACTTACCCAAGTAGTGGTTGGGCTAGTTCATACTCTTCATCGGTGTCTATCTTGACAAATTTTACAGTTGGGTTGTATTCCATAGCAAGCTGCATAATTTTTAAATGAATGATAAATTAAATTTTAGCAAAAGGAGCAGCTAATGGCCTAAACTAAAATTTACTAGTAACATGGTATTATCTCAAATAGTTACGTATACTAAATAGATTAATAAAGTGCATCTATTTATGCTTGTCAAAGAATTATTCGATAGTGCCCCAACACTGTTGTCCTCTAGGGCTTCGAATTACACTGCACATGTCATTCGAGGTTGCATAGTAATTTTATCGGAGGCTTGTGTAATAACCCACCACAACTTTTGGTCTGCCTTATCGGAGGCTTGTGTAATAACTCGCCACAACTTCTCATTTAGCTTATCGGAGGCTTGTGCATCAGTGTTCCGCAGCTTCTCGTTTTTTTCCTCATTGGAGGCTTGTGCAAAAGTCCTCTGTATCTTGCGTTCTATCAGAGTCATTATCGATTATTACAATGCATGATATCATCTTGTGCCCTAACCTGTTGCCACATGTTTGATCCAATTATTGGCTGCTTGCTCTCTTGGAAGGGAATTAGCTTCTTTGTAGCTTTACCTCTTGTTTGAATACTTTTAAATGTATTGTGTACAGAGTAGCTCCAAACATTTGTGTGGTTCATACGATTTTGTGTTTTTTGGTTTGCTAATCATGTAACAACCTATTATAATTGTTAAAAACAAACCATTTTAGAGTCATTAAAGTCCTAAGAGTTTAGATTATATAAATTCTTGCTTATGGCAATGTATAAAAGTGATTTGAATTTATATATAAAAGTTTTAATTAATTCAATGAAAAAATTAATATAGTCAAAATTAGAATGCTCTGCGTACATTCACATTGTTCACCCACATTAGATGTTAGTTCTATAATCTTTGCTCCAACACTCACCTCTCTAACCTTCTAACTCCTCAAAACTATAGCCAGCTAGGGATGCTTATCTTTAATATTTTTGAGCATATGAATAATATTTTAAATAAAATGAAATAATTTCCTTCTTGTATTTTCGCTTAAGGTATGATAAATCAAATTTGGTCTCAGTGAACATTAACCACCACCACCACCATCATCATAATCATAATAAATTACATACAAATATATGTTGGTTGTGGAGCCTGATCTTCCTTATTCAGAGGCCATGTTTCAGCCGTGTCTGGATCCCATCCCATGATGGGGGGTGGGGGGGGTTTGGGGGGATTACCCCCCAATATAGTCTCCATGGGGGATCTAGGGGGGCGGTGACTACATTTTAGAAGCCCCCCCCCCCCCCCCCCCCCCGTAGTGAAAATTTCAAGAAAAATGCCTTGTAAATCTTTTTCATTTCATAGTCATGACTTGGTCAATAATGGGTGATTTAAGGGCCAATGGTATTGGGTGTTCCATAATATTTTTCCATGGCAATCACTCTTTAAAGGGAGGGCATTGTAATACGGTTGTGTATTGTAGCATTGTAAAGATCTCTATGATTGTGTAAGAGAGACTGTGAGAGAGTGTAGAGGAAGTTGCAGTGTATGTGTTGCAGGTTGTATCCCTTCATTTGTTGGATGGTATAATAATAAGGACTGGAAATTTCTGTGTGGACATAGCCCATATTGGGTGAACCATGTTATATTGGTGTCTCTCTTGTATTGTGTTTATGTGATTTATATTTGCATCTCGTTTATTGTTATTTCTTCGGGATCCTATTTTTCTAACAATTGGTATCAGAGCCAAAGGTCTACTTGGTAGATAAACTCGCAGGAAAGAAGGGTTCCTGGTTCGAGTGGGAGCAATAGCAGAATAATGAAAGTTTAAGGTTGAGAAATTTAATGACCAAAAATACTAGTTATGGAAGATGCAAATGGAGGACTATCTGTACCTGAAGGATCTATTCATACCGTTGGGAGGAAAAGAAAAACAATTGGCGACTATGAAGGATGAAGAATGGGATGTTCTTTACAGAAAGGCACTGGGAACAATACGACTGTGGCTATCTTCGTCGGTGGCTTTCCATATATCAAAAGAAAAGACAATGGAGGTTCTGATGAGCGCACTGGATAAGCTGTATGAAAAACTCTCGTCCTCACAATCATCATTCAGACTTCACTAATTCACGACTGACTCATATCTAGAATGCAATCACAACCAATAGTTATCACATTAATAATAGTGTACATGTACAAGGTGTGTATGCATGACCAACATATGCATATAATGTCTCATGCTATAAGAAAACATCATTTCTCCTATGCATATATATTAACTGATAAAATAATGATTCGTATTGAAAGAAAAATCACACATACAAACAATAAAAAATACTTAACCCATTCAGCATACATACATCATAATCATTTCAACACCATTAGTCATTAATAATTAACCAATTAAGTTGTAACATTTATGTTTTCCAGATTCACCATAATTAATCAATCAATTATTTTTAAGGAAGAGACACTTACTACCACTAAATTAGGATCAAGAAATACCCAACCCTCAACAGTACTAACTAACATATCCTCCCACCCTAACCTACGTCCGCATGCTCCCTATCCTTCCTCTTCTAGTACAAAAGTGGATGTCAGATATACTGACCTGGCCACGTAGAACCTGAGAGCGATAGCGTCGGCTAAGTAGAGGACCTAACCTCTCCTAGCAGGCATTCGACTGTCGTTATCACAACAAATTAGGGAGCGTGTCTCAGCATGGCCCTCCCACGATCTCGGGTATTATAAAAACATAGGGTGGAACATACATCCATTCCTCTCAACATCCCGGGTCTATACCCTATCAAAACCATATTGTGCTGCTATCGAGATTATTGGAATGTGTCATCGTATCATTAAATTTGGTAAACAAGGCTCTCTGTAAAATAGGTGCTATACCATACTTGATATCAAGTATCCAACTATTACATAGCCCCTGCGGATTAGTACTTTGCAACCATACATTCATAACAAATATTTCCATTTGATCATCAACTGATCCTTATTATCAACATTATTTCATTTCATCACATAAAATCATTGAATCAATCACATCATGGGTGGGCATCCACGTACTATGTCATATATATCATATTTCATCAAGGATGACAATTAAACATACACTGTCAGTATGAAAGAAATGAATCTCATGCTGACTACAACATCATAACCGCATAACATAATAACATTATGAGAATAATAACATCTTAATCATCATACTCATGGTATCATCATAAGCATAGTAACATCATAAACATAGCAGCAGTAAATAATCATGTCTAATGTGCCAAAAATAGTGTTTACTTAGTCTAGCTGAGTCCAACCGATAATAAACAAATAAAGTGCGATATGTCTCACTGATAAACATGCCTAGTCAAAATATGGGGCATTACATTAGGGCTCTTCTAATCTTGTGCTCATTGCTAGAAAGTTAGAATGGCTCGGTCATGGCTGTAAGTAACTCTGTCTCTGGTTCAAACACTTTGAAATTTGATGATGTTTTTGGTGTTATTCTTAGTGAGAAAATGTGAAGGAAAAACATAGGTGAGACATCAGGTAATGCATTTACCATGGAGAGTAGGGGAATACAAAGGGAGAAAGGAAAGAGCCTAGGAAATCGCAGCAAGTCTAGGAAGGGAAGATCCAATTCCAGACTGGGAAAGATAGAGTGCTGAAACTGTGGAAAGGAAAGACATCTGAAGAAAGACTGTAGATATCTAAAGAAGAAATGAGATGGACAACAAGATACTACTCAGGAAGCAAATGTAGCAGGTGATGTGTTACAAGATGCTTTGATTCTTGCATTAGATAACACTAGTGATTACTAGGTAGTAGATTCAGAGGCTTCATGTCATGCTACACCCCATAGGAAATTCTTTCATGATTATGTTCTAGGAGATTTTGGACATGTTTTATTGGGTAATGATGAACCATGTAAAATTGTTGGACTGGGTAAAGTACAGATAAAGTTAAATAATGGTGAATGGATGATAAAATATGTAAGGCATATTCATGTTATGAAAATAAATATGATCTCAATAGGGTAGTTGGGAGATGGGGCTGTTTTTCTAAGTTTGGAGAAACATGGTGGGAGATCACTAAAGGATCAATGGTGATAGAAAAAAGAGACAGGATAGGCATGTTGTATTTATGTCCTCATAATACTGACGGTTCTATCTCTTTAGCTTCCATAGGAAGATATACAACATTAAGGCATCACAGGCTTGGCCACATGAGTGAGAAGGGGATGCAGATTCTCCACTCAAGGAAGTTGTTGCCAGATCTGAAGCAGGTAAGTTTGGAATTCCGTGAGAACTCTGTTTATGGAAAACAAAAGAGAGTCAAATTTCTCAGGATTGGGAAACAGAAAAAGAGTTAAAAGTTAGATCTTGTGCATAAAAATGTATGGGGACCGACTCTGGTACAATCTCTTGGTGGCTCTTGCTAATATGTTACATTTATTGATGATGCAACTAGAAAAACTTGGGTTCATTGCATTAGACACAAATCTGATGTGTTTGTTACTTTTAAGAAGTGGAAAGCTTTGGTTGAGAATGAGACAAGAAAAATGTTGAAGTGTCTCAAATATGATAATGGAGGTGAATACTACGGCAAGGAATTTGATAGTTACTATTCATACCATGGGATTCGTAGAGAGAAGACAGTCCCAGGAACACCACAAGAAAATTGTGTGTCAGAAAGGATGAACAAAACAATCATGGAGCGTGCAAGGTGTATGAGATTGCATGCAGGGTTGCCCTTACAGTTTTTGGTAGATGCTGTAGATAATGTTGTTTACTTAATAAATAGAGGGCCTTCAAGCGCTTTGGATGGTGGTATTCCAGAGGAGGCATGGATAGGTAAAAATATAAATTATTCATTTTTGAGAACTTTTGGTTGTGAAGCATTTGTCCATATTGATAAAGAAAATAGAACAAAGCTTGAGGCTAAATCCAAGAAGTGTACATTTATTGGATACGGGGTTGATGATTTTGGTTATCGCTTATGAGATTATGAAAATAACAAAATCATTTGGATTAGATATGTGGTATTCAATGAAAACCTTATGTATAAAGATCAGTTGCAGGGAAAGAAACAAGAAAATGAAAACACATAGTACACAATGCTTGATGAAATCAAATAAAATGAAGTTCCAAAGGTGTCAGAAAATCAAGAAAAACAACATGCACCTCAAACTCCTGCAAGTGTTAGAAGATATACCAGTTTAAGTAAACCCCCTGAACGATACTCTCCTTTAATATATTATTTATTGATGACCGATTCTGGTGAACCATGAAGAAGCAATGCAGGTGGAAACTAGCAATAAGTGGGAGCAAGGCATGAATGAGGAGATGGACTCATTGGTAAGAAACTAGACACGGGTGTTAGGAACCCATGTCTTTACTTTGTTAGTATATTGTTGTTGGACGCATATGCTTTGTAAGTCGTCCCATAGTATTTGTTGATCCATAGTTTATATTAGCCCATAGTATTGGACGCATATGCTTTGTAAGTCGTCCCATAGTATTATATGTCCCATGGTTTTGACTCATAGTATTGGCGCCTAGACTTAGCCCATGGTTTGTATTGACACATAGTATTGACCCATGGTATTGGTGCCTAGACTTAGTATATAAGTGTGTGTTGAGGCCTATGAAGGCACCGTGAAGTTAATTGTATTGAGCTTGCTCAAAGGAGGTTGCCCCCTCAAGGTGGCCCATGATCAATATAAAAGTGATTCTGAGTTCTATTATTTCTGATATCTCGTGTATTTGCATTAATTAATTATTGCAGGTTCTTCACAACGGGATTTGGTTCAGTTTCTTGCAGGTAAAAGAGTATTGCAGAATAAATAGATTTACAGGTTGAAGGAAGAAGATGGAGGAAAGGAGCGATACAAGGCTAGACTTATTGTAAAGGGGTTTGCACAGAAGAAAGGTATATATTTTGATGAAATATTTTCTCCTGTTGTTAAAATGAATTCAATTAGAAGTATTTTAAGTCTAGTGGTAGTAGAAGATTTGCATCTTGAACAGTTAGATGTAAAAACAACCTTTCTCCATGGGGATTTGGAGGAAGATATTTACATGTAGCAGCCACAGGTGTATGGGGTCAAAGGGAAGCAGAATTTGGTATGCAGGTTGAAGAAGAGCTTGTGTGGCCTAAAGCAAGCTCCAAGGTAGTGGTATTTGAAATTTGATAGGTTTATGACATAACAAGGTTATAGTAGATGTCATTCTGGCCACTGTGTTTATTTCAAGAGGCTAGATAATGGAATATATATTATCTTGTTATTGTATGTGGATGACATGCTTGTTGTACAGTCTAACATGCATGATATAAATGTGCTCAAAAAGAAGTTAGCTAATTCATTTGCGATGAAGGATTTGGGTGCTGCAAAGCAAATCCTTGGTATGAGAATAACAAGAGATAGGAAAATTCACAAATTGACATTGTCTTAGGGTGAGTACATACAAAAGGTGTAGGAGAGGTTTAGAATGCAGAATACAAAACTGGTTAGTACACCTTTGGCTAGCCATTTCAAACTAAGTAAGGAGATGTGTCCCAAGACACAGGAAGAGATAGATTACATGTCCAGGGTTCCCTGTTCATCGGCAATTGGAATCTTGATGTATGCCATGGTGTGCACAAGACCAAATATTGCACATGCAATGGGAGTTGTGAGAAGATATATGAATAATCCAGGTAAAGAACATTGGAAGGAAGTACAATGGATTCTTAGGTATTTGAGATGTGCTACAACTCATGCACTATGTTTTGGTGGTTCGGACACTGTTCTACAGGGATATGTTGATGCATATATGACATGTGATAAAGATAGCAGGAGGAGCACCACAAGGTATATATTTACTGTAAGTGGAACAATATTAAGTTGGATTTCAAAACTACAAAAGGTTGTTGCACTTTCAACAGTGGAAGCAGAGTATGTTGCTGCTACAGAGGCTAGTAAAGAGATGATTTTGTTATAGAGGTTCATGGAGGAATTGGGTAAGAATCAGGAGAATAGCAGGTTTTACAGTGACATCCAAAATGCCTTTCATCTTGCAAATAACTCAACCTTCCATTCTAAGACCGAACATATACAACTCAAGTACCATTTCATACAACCTGTTCTGGAAGATGAACCGTTGAAGCTGTAAAAGATACACATTAGCAAGAATCCTAGAGACATGTTGAAAAAGGTAGTAACCAGAGAGAAACAGAGTTCTTGATCGGTTTCAGTTGGAATTCAAGCATGAAGGTGAATATGATAAATTATCCAAGTCTAAGGTTTAGAGCATATTCCAACAAGTGCAACAGTGGCGGAGTTGTTGTGATCAGTCTCTAGGGGGGAGATTGTTGGTTGTGGGGCCTAATCTTCCTTATTCAGAGGTCGTGTTTCAGTTGTGTCTAGATACCATCCCATGACGGGGGTGGGGGGGTGGTTTGGGGGGATTTCCCCCAATATAGTTGCCATGAGGGGTCCAAGGGGAGCAACAAATATATTAAGTTAAGTTAGTTGAACTTTTTTTTTCTGAAAAATATAAAATAATTTGTTTTTAAATAATTATTATTATTTTTAACATGGTTTAAACATTTATATATTTAAAATATTTAAATATATCAAAATTTGAAATATATATTTGTAATAAGATTAATTTATATCAATATTAATATAATTGTTACATCATACATCTTCAATTAAAATTGATCATTTAAATAAATATCATTTTTTTTAATATTTAAATATATAAATAAAAAACTTTATTTAAATACATACAAAATGATAATAAAATTTAAAATTCTATTTCTATACAATTAAAAATTAAAATTTGGAATTAATTTGTAAAATTATGTTTCAAGTTCAAATATTTTAATTCAAAATTGTGTTTTAAGTTTAAATTTTTAAATTAATTTGTAATCTTAATTCAAAATTAATTTATAAAATTATGTTTTAAGTTCAAATCTTTTAATTCAAAATTGTGTTTTAGGTTTAAAATTTTAAATTAATTTGTAATCTTTATAACATATTTATATAATTATTTTGTGTTTTAAGTTTAAATTTTTAAATTAATTTGTAATCTTAATTCAAAATTAATTTATAAAATTATGTTTTAAGTTCAAATCTTCTAATTCAAAATTGTGTTTTAGGTTTAAAATTTTAAATTAATTTGTAATCTTTATAACATATTTATATAATTATTAAGTTTAGTTAGTAGAGTGTTTTTTGAAAAATATAAAAGGATTTATTTCTAGGTAATAATTATTAATTTTGACCTGGTTTAAACATTTAAATATAACAAAACTTGAAATATATATTTGTAATAAGATTAATTTGTATTAATATTATTTTAATGGTTACATGATACATCATTAATTAGAATTGATCATTTAAATAAAAATACCATTCTTTTAAATATTTAAATATATAAATAAAAAACTTTATTTAAACATATATAAAATATAATAACATTAAATAATTAAAATTTTTATTTCTATACAACAATTAAAAATTAAAATTTTTAATAAATTTGTAAAATTAGGTTTTATGTTCAAATTTTCTAATCCAAAATTGTATTTTAGGTTTAAAATTTTGAATTAATTTGTAAAATTGTGTTTTAATTTCAAATCTTCTAATTCAAAATTGTGTTTTAGTTTTAAATATTCTTATATATATATTTTTAAATTTAAATCTAAAATACATTTTTTAAAATTAAATTTGATTTATGCATATCTTTAATTAAAAGTCTAGATTTAAGTTGTTAAAATATTTTTGAATTGTAATTTTTTTAATCATTTAAAATGATAGTAATCTCACTTAAGTGTATATAAAATCAACTTGGTTAATCAACACAGTAAACCATGGTTAAACCATAAAAAATCAACTCAACATATATTTTTTTATACAACCATAGTAGACCGGGGTCAAACCATGTCTACATGGTTTCATCCATGGCCAACAAAAATCTCATAGTCAATGATCTTTGGTTTTTTATATAGGATCATAAAATCAAATATATAACAAACTATCAATGGTTTTGTTGAGATGTTACATTCTACCATTTATATTTGCAATGTTTTTGGAGGATTTATTTATGTTGACATGGTAAATTTCTCAATAATTTTGTTGTTGTGACCTTATTAAGGGTTATATTGGACCATGATATTTGTCACATTTGTCTTGGTTGACTAATGTTGACTTAGTATTTCGTAATGGTCATGATTAATTGTGGTTTCATTCCTCGATGGCTTTGCTGAATTATGACATTTAGCAAAGCTTATGTCACATTGAAACATTTTGGAAGGGTTTTATGTTTCATTGTTGACAATGGATTTGCATTGTTTTGCAAGGGTTTCATCATAGTGCATTGTTTATCGAAGGTTATATTGGATTGTGGCATTGTTGCATGGTTATGTCATATTGTGATAGTAGTTATGTTTTCTTAGGTTGACTTGGTACATTCCTCAATGGTTTTGTCGCATTGTGATGTTCTTTAAGGGTTATGTTGGATCGTAACATTCATCAAGCCTTAATTTTTTTAAACATACAATCACATTAAGAAATGAATAGGTTGTGACACTAATAGGTTTATAATCATATATCTATTGTGATGTTTATCTTGGTTGACCCTATTGTGGTTACGTTATTCAATGGTTTTGTTGCATTACGATATTTAGCAAAGGTTTTGTAGCATTGTGATATTTATCAATGCTTTTATGTTGCACTCATGTTCATAATAATTATGTTTCAGTTATGTCATCTTGGCACATTAATCAATGGTTATGGTTAATTGTGGCTATATTTGTTAATTAAATTACAATGTTTTGTAAGGGTTTTGTCACAATGCAATGCAATGTGTATCTCATACATTACATGTTGCATTAATAATTGTTTTGATTTCAACTAATATCATATTGTGTTGGATTATGACTATTTGTCTCATTATGTGATTCATTATATATAGATTGTGTTGGATAGTGACTATTTGTCTCATTGTGAGATTCTTTATATAATCATTCATCATTATGACATTCATCTTTGCAATGTTCCTTATATTTGCAATGTTTCTCATATTTGCAATGTTCCTCGAGGGATTACTTATGTTGACTTGGTACATACTTCAATGTATTTTTCACATTTTGGTGTTCATGAACGATTATGTTGGATTGCGACATTTTGTCATAGTGTGACATTCATGAAGGGTTATGTTGGTTTAGCTATGTTTGGTACATTCCTTAATGTTTTTGTCGCATTGTGACATTCATAAAGGCTTATGTTGGATTATGACATTCATCAAGGCTTATGTTGGATTGCGACATTTCTCCATGGTATATTCGTCAATGGTTTTGTCGCATGTGAGATTCATCAAGGGTTATGTTGGATTACGGATGTTCAACAAGGATTTTGTTTGATTGCGACATTCGTTGAGGCTTATTTTGGATTGTGACATTCCTTTATGTTTTTGTTGCGTTGTGACGTTCATAAATGATTATGTTGGATTACGACATTCATTGAGGCTTATGTTGGATTGCAACATTCCTCCATGGTCATGTTGCATTGTGGTTTTGTTTCTTAATGGATTTTGTCACATAATGACATTCATTATAAGGTTGATTGTGACATTGTTGTGGTTTTGTCACACTGTAACATTTATCAAGGGTTATGCCAGACTATGACATTCCTCCATGATACATTCCTTTATATTTTTGTTGCGTTGTGATGTTCATAAAGGCTTATGTTGGATTACAACATTCATCGATGCTTATGTTGGATTGCAACATTCCTCCATGGTCATGTTGCATTGTGGTTGTGTTTCTTAATGGATTTTATCACATTATGACATTCATTATAAGGTTGATTGTGACATTGTTGTGGTTTTGTCACATTGTATCATTTATCAAGGGTCATGCCAGACTATGATGTTCAAGGCTTAAGTTGAACTGCGACATTCCTCCATGATTATGATTCATTATGGTTATGTTCCTTAAAATGGTGGTGTTGGATTGTGACATTGTTTATTGTTTATGTCACATAAATTGTGACATTCATATTTATAATATTTCGCAAGGGTTTAGTTATGTTTGGTACATTCCTTAAAGGTTTTGTTTCATTGAGATATTCATAAAGGCTTATGTTGAATTACGCCATTCATTGAGGCTTATGTTGGACCGTGACATTCCTCCATGGTACATTTTTTAATGGTTTTGTCACATTGTGACATTCATTGAGGGTTATATTGGATTACGATGTTCATTAAGGCTTATGTTGGATTACGACATTCCTCCATGGTACATTCCTTAATGGTTGTCGCAATGTGACGTTCATAAAAGCTTATGTTGGATTACGACATTCCTCCATGGGACATTCCTTAATGGTTTTGTTACAATGTGACGTTTATAAAGGCTTATGTTGGATTGTGACACTCCTCCATGGTAGATTCCTTATTTGTTTTGTCACATTGTGACATTCATCGAGGCTTATGTTGGATTACAACATTCATTGACGCTTATGTTGCAATGTGACATTCCTCCATGGTACATTCCTTATTGGTTTGTCACATTAAGACGTTCATCGAGGATTATGTTGGATTACGACATTAATCATGACTTATGTCGCATTGCGACATTCCTTCATGGTACATTCCTTAATGGTTTTGTCGCATTGCGACATTCAATGGTGGTTATGTTGGATTGTGATGTTCATCAAGTCTTATGATGGATTGCAACATTCCTCCATGGTCAAGTTGCATTATGGTTATGTTCCTTAATACCACATTGTGACGTTCATTAAAGAGTATGTCACATTTTGGCAAAATATGGTTTTGTCGCATTGTGACGTTCATTAAGGCTTATGTTGGATTACAACATTCATTGAGGCTTATGTTGGATTGTACATTTCTCCATGGTAGATTCCTTAATGGTTTTGTTGCATTATAATGTTAAAAAAGGCTTATGTTGGATTATGGCATTCGTCGCGGCTTATGTTGGATTGTGAGATTCCTCCATGGTCATGCTGCATTATGGTTACATTCCTAAATATCACATTGTAATGTTCATCAATGAGAATGTCACATTTCGGCAAAATATGTTTTTGTCGCATTGTGACGTTCATTAAGGCTTATATGTTGGATTGTGACAATCATCAAGACTTATGTTGGATTGGAACATTCCTCCATGGTATATTCCTTAATGGTTTTGTCGCATTATGATGTTCATAAAGGCTTATGTTAGATTGCAACATTCATTGATGCTTGTGTTGGATTGTGACATTCCTCCATGGTACATTCCTTAATGGTTTTGTCGCATTACGACTTTCATCGAGGGTTATGTTGGATTGCAAAATCTGTGACATTCATTGAGGATTATGTTGGATTACAATGTTCATCAAGGATTATGTTGGATTGCAACATTGATCAATGCTTATGTTGGATTTCGACATTCCTCAATGGAACATTCCTTAATAGTTCTATCGTATTGC
Organism: Larix kaempferi; assembly: GCA_027924585.1. Classification (NCBI taxonomy): domain Eukaryota; kingdom Viridiplantae; phylum Streptophyta; class Pinopsida; order Pinales; family Pinaceae; genus Larix; species Larix kaempferi. The sequence continues at coordinate 14,715,396 of BSBM01000600.1, forward strand.
AACATTCATCAAGGCTTATGTTGGATTGCGACATTTGTCCATGGTACATTCCTTAATGGTATTTTGTCATGTTGCGACATTCATTGAGTCTTATGTTAGATTGTAACATTCCTCCATGGTACATTCCTTAATGGTTTTGTCACATTGCGATATTCATCGAGTGCTATGTTGGATTAGGAAGTTCATCAAGACTTATGGTCATGTTGCATTATGGTTATGTTACTTAATATAGCATTACGACGTTCATCAAAGAGTATGCCATATTTCTGCATGATATGGTTTTGTCGCATTATGATGTTCATTAAGGCTTATGCTGGATTACGGCATTCATCAAGGCTTATAGTCCAATATAACTATAAAATTATAATTAAACAAAAATAATTTTCTTTATTATTACTTCTAAAATATCATATTTAATTATTATTACTTCAATATAAAATTACAATTAAATAATAATATATTCAAATATATATATTTATTTTATTATATATTACAATTTTAATTTTTTTCCTTCATTATATTATTTTAACTAATTATTATATTTAATTATTATACCACAATTGGTATAAATATATATAGCTATAATCTCATATTACTTTTCTTATATTATTTTTAAAATTTCCATGCCCCGGGGATATAACCATTATTATAAAAAATATTCAATAATTAATTTAAATATATACTTATACATTCACATAAATTTTAATATATTAAATTAAACAATAATCCATTATTATTACATTCATTATAATGATCTTTAATAAAATCATCATATTAATAGTAAATTATTCAATATTATTATATATATTTAAATGTTATCATTAACTAACTAAATCTTGTATTAGAAATAAATATCTAATTAATTAATATTATTATTCACCAAAATACAACCATATTAATTCAATTATTATTATAACTATAAATATATAGATGTGTACAATCATATTACTTTTATTATATTTTTTTATAAGAAATTAACATAAGTATCTTATTACTTTTCTTACCTTGTTTTAGATAAATATAATATTTAATTGAATTATAATATAATACTACATTTAAATGTTATTATTTTAAATTAAACATTATTAATTTAATATATATATATTAATAAAGAAATATTATTCTATTTAAATGTTATTATTATATAACTAAGTATTATATTTTAATAATATATTTAGCTAATTAAATAAAATATAATTATTTAATATATTATTAACTATTTAATTAATTAATATTATTTTTAAATAAATAAGAATAAATTATTTTATTTAATTAATTATTATAAAATAATAGTATTGTTTAATTATAATATTGTTAAATTTAACAATACTATTAAGCAACAATTAAAATATATATTCCATCACAATCATTAAACAATATTATTCTATTAATTATTAATTATTTAAATTTCATTAAATAATAATAAATAAATAAATTATTATTATTAACTAAATAACAATAATAGTAATTAAATTATTTTATAATTATTTTTGTTTAATTAATTATTATAAAATGATAGTATTGTTTAATTAAACAATATTATTAATCAAGCAATTAAAATATCTATTCCATTAAAATCATTAAACAATATTATTCTATTAATATTTTATTAATCAAACAATTAAAATATATATTTCATTAAAATTTTTAAACAATATTATTCTATTAATATTTCGGAGATATGTGTACACGCCCACCCGTTATTAGCAACAACCACATTAATAATATTAACGTGTCCGAATACGCCACGCCAATAGGCGTGAATTGGGTACATACTTTTCATATTATTGTTTTTCCCTATAGTATGTGTCCAATTTACACTTATCAACATATTCAAACACATTAATATTATTAATGTGGTTGTTTCTAGTTTAGGGTTGGGTGTAAACTAGTAAGATGGATTTGAAAGCATGTATGAAAGTGGAGTTCAATTGCGATGACGATGGATATGGTGGGGCTTGGTTCGAAGGAATTGTCAAAAGTATTAATAGAAGTGATGGAACTTGTGAAATACAATACAAAAAATTCGTAACAGAAAACGATGAAAACTAACCATTGGTGGAGAAGGTGATCCTAGGTAATGTGAGACACAGTCCGCCACACAGGTCGTTGCCCCTCTCTTTCTCAAAAGGATTGTCGGTAGAAGACTATGACACAGATTGCTAGTGGTGTGGCTTCACCATTCACTTTGTTTACGATGGAAAGGATCATATCTGGCTCATCTCCTTCCTTGAAATAGAAACTTTACAAGAATATCCGCTTTCAGCATTATGTCCCACTCAATATTGACAAGATGGAAAGTGGATCTTTGCCACCTTGGTGTGATATCTCAATATTTTCTCCCCTTTTTGGTTTGGTCTAGTGTGATATCTCAATATTTTCTCCCCTTTTTGGTTTGGTTCAGTGTGATATATCAATATTTTCTCAATTCTTTTGTTTTGATTAAGTCTATTGAAGCAGGTATTGGAGGGTTTCATGTTTCATTGAAGGAATATTCAACTCTGGTATTGGAGGGTTTCGTGTTTCATTGAAGGAATATTCAAATCCGTTATGCAGGAGAAAATCCCTACCATTGGAAAAGTTATAAGAACTCCGAACAAAACATCTCAAGGAAGCTCTACAAATAAAATAATCCTTGAATCGCAAGAAGGCTCTACAAAGAAAAGAATCCTAACTGTGGACAGCAAGGAATCATATTCTACTGGAGCTGAATCTGAAGCAAAGCTGGTTTCTAGGCGTCCACAAGTGAGTTGTGTATCCTGCCGCAAGGAATCTTCTACTCGTGAGTCCAAAGTAAACCCCAAGTGAACCGTGGATACCATTTGAGGGATTTTAATATTGAGCGTTGTAGCTTAAGCGAGGAGCAATGCAAGATTGTTGGAAAAATGAATTACGAGCTGATGCATTTCAAATCACAGCCTGACTCAATCAGAGTCCGTAGAAGAGCAGAAATGTCAGACAAACTGTTAGTAGGATTTGTGCACACTTCCTTGTATTTATTCAAACGTGTTTGTATTTTGCAATTCAAAATTCTTAGGTAGAAATTAATTACAGTCTTTAATGTAACTCAGTAGCTTCTAGGTGAAGTGAGATCAAGTCTGTATATATGAAGAAGAAGAATATATGAAAAATAAACAGAGAGATAGAGTGCGTGAAGAAAAGCAAGATCAAGAGAGAAAGGAGAAGAAGAAAATGTTCACGATGTGTTTGTGAGCTCAAGCTCATAGTAGTGAAATGTATTAAGAGCCCAAGTTCTGCAAAAGGTGAAAGATCGAAGTAAATTCCATCTCTGTGTAGTGCGGCGACCCTATTTTAATGCGGTAATATATAAGTCTACAGTTTTATGTATTCATTCTGAAGAATGTTGAATATTGCATGTCGCACATCTTCTCTAGATCTACTTGTGTGAATGTTGCTTACATTTACCATTTGTAAAATAAATCAAGATTTCCCAAATATTTCACGGTGGTAAAAGTTATGTTTTAACGCGGAATAACTTCGACGTAAGTTTCATTTAATGTTTTGGTTCTTATGTATTAGCAAGAAATATTTTAATATAAATCTTGTGTAAGAGTGGGCTCGTCGAAGTTGAATCCCGATGAAGTAAAAAGTTCCGTGAAGTAAAAGTTTGACAAAGTTAATAGGTTTGTGAAGTAAATAGTTCCGCAAAGTAAAAAGTTTCACGTTGACAAAGTTAAGAGGTCCGTGAAGTAAAGTGTTATGCGAAGTAAAGAGTCCGCGAAGTAAATGCTCATTGAAGTGAAGTTTACTTGTCGAAGTAAATGCTCATCATAGTGAAGTTTACTCTGTGAAGTAAATGCCCGTCGAAGTGAAGTCCTTGGCGAAGTAAAAGTTGGGGTTTCCTATTGTATGTCCGTCGAAGTCCAAAGCAAAAAAAAAGAAAATATATATTTACTGCGTGGTTAATTCTTCTTGTCTACGCAGTGTACCTTTTTCCTTCATCTGGTATCAAAGCTCGGTTTACGCAGCATAGAAACTCTATTTACAAAAGGGGAAAAATAATTAAAATTCAGAATGGCTTCCACTTCCGGTAATTTGCAAACTCCAATATTTTCAGGTAACAATTATGAATATTGGTCTCTAACTATGAAAGCTTTGTTCATAGGTAAATATGTATGGGAAATAGTCCAAAATGGCTATGCAGAACCAACAGATATGACAACATATAACAATCTCACACAAGCTGAGAAGGATGTCTTGAGGGAACATAGGAAGAAAGATGGAAAGGAATTATTCTACATACATCAAGCAACACATGAATCCATACTCCCAAGAGTAGCAGCAGCAACGAAAGCTAAGGAAGCATGGGATACACTGGAAACTTCCTATCAAAGTTTGAACAAGGTAAGGAATGCCAAACTACAACTCCTTAGAAGAGATTTTGAATCTCTGTCAATAAAAGATACAGAGTCAGTAGAATATTTTTATACTCGAGTTATTGGTATGATTAGTCAAATAAAGTCTCATGGAGAAAATCCAAGTGATCAAAGAGTTGTTGAAAAAATTCTTAGAAGTCTTCCTAAAAAATTTGAATCTTCAGTTGTGACCCTAGACGAAAACAAATATTTGTCCCAATTTACTATTGATTAGTTGAAAGCCTCACTCCTCAATCATGAACATAGAATCAGTAGATCAAATACATCATTAGAAGGTGCATTTGCAACACAGTCATCCATAAGTCGTGGAAGAGGCAGGGGAAGATCAAATTCTAGAGGAAGAGGAATAATTTCTTTTAGAGGAGGTTGCAGCAGTAGCCCTGCATATGTCACTGGTAGAGGTCAAAATCAGATCCCCAGTCAGCCAAGTGGACAAAGGTCTGATAAATAAAAAATTCAATGTCATTACTGTAAAAGATTTGGACACTTTGCATATGAATGCATGAAGAAGCAGTATGACCAAGGAAATCAAGGTCAAACACAGTCAAGAAACACCAACACTCCGACCAACTCAATGTTTTTAGCATGTGCATCTCCACTTGAATGCAATGTTGTCCAAGAAAGCCCAAGTAACATATGGTATTTAGACCCAGGCAGTAGCAATCATATGACTAATAATTTAAATCTATTCTCTAGTCTAGATAAATCAGTTCAAACTGATGTCACGCTTGGAAATAATATTCAAGTCACTGTTTTAGGTAAGGGTACTGTTGATATTCTAACCAAATAGGGGGAGCAGAAAACTATGCTTGACATTTATTATGTTCAAGGTTTGAAGCATAATTTGATGAGCATTGGAAAATTGTTAGAAAAAGGTTACAAAGTTTATATGACAGGCAAACATTGTCTAATTAAGGAAATATATCCAAGCAATCGCTTCATAGCCAAAGTGCAGATGAAAAACAATCGCTTGTTTCCCTTGAGGATAAGACCAAACATAAAAGGAAAAAAAAACTCAAGTTTTTCATGGAAGCCAGAATGGAAACTCAGGAGCTGCTTTCAAGGTAGAAAGTAAAGAAGCAGACAATCACTGCGACAAGAAAGAAAAGGGCAATGAAAAAGAAATACAAGCAGTGTTTCAAACAGAAATACAGGATGAATCCTGGTTGTGGCACTTCAAATTTGGACATCTGAATTTTGGTGGGATGAAGCTACTTCACTTGAAGGATATGGTGAAAGGATTTACATTGATTGAAAAAACATTGGAATACCTGCATATATAATGTAAGACACCCAATTGTTGACATAAAAGAGAGAATTTGTGAAGGATGTATTTTTGGAAAACAACATAAAGATACTTTTCCAGTATTTTTTGGAAAACAACACAAAGATACTTTTCCAGTCGAAAATTCATACAGAGATCGCACACCACTTGAAATTGTGCATTTTGATATTTGTGGACCAATGCAAACATCGTCCATAGGAGGTTGCACTTACTTGCTCATGTTTACTGATGATTTCACAAGAAAAACCTAGACATATTTTCTAAAACATAAATCTGATGCATTTGGATGTTTTCAGCAGTTCAAGGAACTTGTGGAGAAGCAAAGTGGTTACAACATAAAAATATTAAGGAAAGATAGAGGTGGTGAGTATGTCTCAAATTATTTCTTAAACTTTGGTAAAAATCATGGCATACACAGGCAATTCACTATGAGGTATACACCACAGCAGAATGGTATCGTAGAGAGGAAGAACATAACCATTATGGAGATGGCATGCAATATGTTGGCATCCATGCATTTTTCAAATGAATACTGGGATGAGGCAATGGAAACTACTATATACATCATGAATCGATGTCCAACGAAGAGTGTGAAGAACAAAGTTCCTCAGAAATCCTGGATAGGTATGAAACATAGTGTTTCACATTTAAAAGTTTTTGGTTGTGTCGCATACGCACATGTTCCAGATGAGTTGAGAAAGAAATTAGGCAATAAATGATAGAAATGTATCTTTGTTGGGTATTCTGAAGACACAAAACCATACAAGTTATATGACCTTGTCGCAAGAAAAGTTACTATCAGTCGAGATGTTCAGTTTGTAGAAAATGAAGCATGGGATGGAACCGTAGAGAAGAATTTTAAGATCCTGTTACATGTCGAACATGATGACATGGAAGAGGATGTGGTTGAAACTCTGCATGTGAGTCATAATGTTGCAGCTCCATCTACTCCCAGGACAATGTGACATGTTTCAGCACAAGTAACTTCGACACAAGTTGCAGCTCAAGCTACTCCGACAAGCACACCAAGAGCGCAACAAACTCCATCAAGTAGTTCGTGGAGTTTGGCATCAAAAACTACCACAAAGACAAGAAGTCTCTATGAGATATATGAGACTGGTACACCCAATTCCTTCTCATTTTTTTCATTATTTTCTCAAATTAATGATCCTCTAACATTTGAATAAGCTATTGAAGATAAATTTTGGGCACAAGCCATGGATGAATAAATGGAATGCATTGAGAAGAATCAAACATGGGAATTAGTTGATGTTCCTAAGGACAAGGATGTGATAAGCATCAAATGGATTTATAAGACCAAGAAAGATGTTGATGGAAATGTGTAGAAGCACAAGGAAATATTGGTAGCAAGATGATTCACACAACATCCTGGCATAGACTTCAATGAAATTTTTGCACCCATGGAACGAATGGACACTATCAAAACAGTTTTGGCCATCACAACACATAAGACATGGCCTATTTACCAAATGGATGTCAACTCTACGTTTTTAAATGGTTATTTGGAGGAGGAAGTATATGTGGAGCATCCACAAGGCTACAAAGTCCCAGGACAAGGACACAAAGTATACAGGCTTAAAAATGCACTCTATGGTTTGAAGCAAGCTCCTAGATATTGGTACAGCCGCATTGATTTTTACCTCATTCAGAATGGATTTCACAAAAGTGAATGTGAACCAATGCTGTACACAAAAATCAACAAGCAAGATAAGAATCTAATTGTCTTCCTGTGTGTAGATGATTTAATATTTACTAGTGATTTTGGCATAGAGGATTTTAGATCAATCATGGAAGGTGAATTTGAAATGAATAATTTGGGGCTTACGAAGTATTTTTTGGGCATTGAAGTCCAAAATATTGTAAATAGCATATTTATATCTCAGACGAAGTATGCAAATGAAGTCTTGAATATATTTAAAATGTTAAATTGCAAGACAACCCCAACACCAGTGATAACAGGTTTGAGATTGAGGAAGGATGATGATGGATCCAATGTAGATCCTACGTTGTTCAAAAGGCTTGTTAGAAGCCTTATGTATATTTCTGTGACAAGGCCATACATCATGTATGGAGTCAGTTTAATCTCAAGATTTATGGAGTCACCAAAAGAATCTCATTGGCAAGCAGGTAAAAGAATTCTAAGGTATGTAAGTGGAACAAAATATTTTGGTATTTTGTATTCAACCTCAAAAAATTTTAAACTCATTGGATACACTAATAGTGAGAATGGAGGCATCATAGATGAAAAAAAAGCACGTATGGGAATACATTTCATTTAGGAACAGATGTTGTATCATGTGATTCAAAGAAAAAAACCATTGAACTCTTTCTTCAGCAGAAGTAGAGTATGTCGCAGCTACAAGCGCTGCATGTCAAGCTGTTTGGATGTAGAGGATGTTAAGTGATCTATTGCAGAACCAACAAGAACCCACAATCATGTACTGCAACAATAATTCAACTATTGCATTGCCAAATAATCATGTGTTCCACAAGAGAACCAAGCATATCTACACAAGGTATCATTATATCATAGAATTGATAAATAACAAAGAAATATGTTTAGAATTTTGTAGGTCTGAAGATTAGGTAGCAGACATATTTACAAAACCATTGGCAAGGGACAAATTTCAATATCTGCGAATTTGTTTAGGAGTGACAAGTTCTACACAATGAACTACGTCATGCACAGAGCATGTTTAAGCTCTATCACATTTTGCAAAATTTTATTTTGTAATCCCCATCTGCTCATAATTAAGGGGGAGTGTTGGAAAAATGAATTACGAGCTGATGCATTTCAAATCACATCCTGAATCGGTCAGAGTCCGTAGAAGCACATAGATGTCAGACAAAATGTCAGTAGGCTTCGTGCACACTTCCTTGTATTTACTCAGCTGTGTTTGTATTCTGCAAGTCAAAATTCTTAGGTGGAAATTAATTACAGTCTTTAATGTAACTCAGTAGCTTCTAGGTGAAGCGAGATCAAGTCTGTATATATGAAGAAGAAGAAGAAGATATGAAAAATACACAGAGAGACAGAGTGTGTGAAGAAAATCCAGAGCAAGAGAGAAAGGAGAAGAAGAAAAAGTTCACGATGTGTTTGTGAGCTCAAGCTCATAGTAGTGAAATGTATTAAGAGCCCAAGTTCTGTAAAAGGTGAAAGATCGAAGTAAATTCCATCTCTGTGTAGTGCGGCGAAGTTTCCCTGTTTTAATACGATAATATATAAGTCTATAGTTTTATGTATTCATTCTCAAGAATGTAGAATATTGCATGCCACACATCTTCTCCAGATTTACTTGTGGGAATGTTTTTTACATTTACCATTTGTAAAAGAAATCAAGATTTCCCAAATATTTCACAGTGGTAAAAGTTATGTTTTAACGCGGAATAACTTCGATGTAAGTTTCATTTAATGTTTTGGTTATTATGTCTTAGCAAGAAATATTTTAATATAAAGCTTGTTCAAGAGTGGGTCGTCGAAGTTGAATCCCGACGAAGTAAAAATTTTCGTGAAGTAAAGGGTAGACAAAGTTAAGAGGTCTGTGAAGTAAATAGGTCTGCAAACTAAAGTTTTCTGCAAAGTAAAGAGTCCGTGAAGTAAACGCTCATCGAAGTGAAGTTTACTTGTTGAAGTAAATGCCCATCGAATTGAATTCCTTCTTAAAGATGTGCCCCTTGAATTAAATATCAACGAATATCATAGCATAATGTAGGTCACTTATCCATTTCTCAGTCATTAAAGCTGTCATTCATTAGGGTTTTGGAAGTTTTCCATGTTCCTATCATTTAAATTGTCTTTCATTAGGGTTTTAGTAGATAGAAGTACTGTTTGACATATTTTTAATTTTCACTCTCCAAGCTAAGTTAATTTGGATCTGTGCTCTTTCTCTGGATCTTATGTAGTTTATTTTATAGTGGTTATATTTGTTATTTAATTTTGATCTGCTCTCGTGCTCTGGCTCCTGTTCTACTTAATTTAGTTAATTTATAATTTAATTATATTTGTGATTGGCTAAATTTAAGTAATGGATGGATCATACTCTTATTATGGATCATTTAATACTTCCAAATTATTATTACGGAGTTTGGCATCAATATGAAATATACAAAGAGTAAATAAACTATGTGATCCTCATATGCTTTCTTGTAGAGGTGTTGTTAGCGCGATGCCAGTCGACAGGGGTCCCACTCACTATCGACACATACCACAGTCTTCTTGAGCACTGGCTCGGACATGGTTTATCCCGTCCAGCAACACCTGCAGAGCAGATGAGGTCTCACCCGAGGCGTCCAGGAAGAGCAGATGGAACCATGTTTCCGTCGAATGAAGGAGGATGGTTGCGGCTATGATACTTAAACTTATTGCAACACTAGAACATAAATCTCTAAGCATTGAACACAGTATTAACTCAAGATTCAACCAAGACATTCATCATTGCAACAACAGTAATTGTAAAGCAAGTATCGCATCAAAGAAGCATGACATTATTTATATAGTGCAACATCGCATTACCATAACTGAAGAGATTAAACACAAAGATTGTACCAAAATAGCTTGATCATATTATCATTGTCGACCTAGATACAATGTCTCCTACAAAAAATAGATCTCCGCAATGACTCTCAACAACAAAACATACCCGAAAACATACAACCAATATCAGAGCTTCGTACAATATTCCCAGCATTCCATCATGATCTTGATTATATCCGATTATCTCATCACTTACAATTCTTATCTATATATAGGCTTCTGCCTTACAATTCTTGTCCACTTTCTAACAACTTGTTAATCGACACTATTGACAATTGACTCAATATCTAGCTGACTTATACAAAAACGTCCAAAAATTTGCATTCTGCGGTATAACTGACTCAATAGTACATAATATGTGGTCCAAATGACCCAAAACCCGCAATCCGTGGTACAATTGATCCAAAATGCATAAAATAATCTTCCGCTCATCGCCATTCGCACCATCTTCTGCCTTGTTGCAGCATCGAAGATGCTGCGATAACACTCTACCAAACTGCCTGCCAATAGGCCCCCAACACAATCTTTTGGCTCGCCCTCGAGCCACGTCAACTGGATACGGTGTACTTCATCGTTTTGACCTTGAAGTCCTCATATGGTTGTTCAACTGTCTGCACTACCTCCTTGGATTTTGTAGCCGTTGACTGACTATCGACCACGTCTTCTGCAGATGGGTGATCTGTAAACTTTTCCACTACCTGCTGTCGACACTTCTACACTGCCTACAAAAATTCATTAGCTTGCATCATGAATTTGTCGCCACTATCTTGGAACTCCTCTAACTGGGTCGCGCATGTCTTCTGTCGCTCATCCACTTTGGCGACACGGTGTTGCAAATATTTTAGCTCCTAAGACTTAGCAACTTGCTCCAGTGGTGGCATTGTGCGCATTGCGGCTTTCAATGTGTCCAACTGTCCCTCTGTTTCCTGCCGATAGTTAGTCAGTTGTTCAACCTACTCGTTCTGAGCAATGCGGCCCCAGAATTGTATAGTTTCAGCCGTGAGCCTGGTTGCCTGTGTCTCCAGCTCCTCCATCTGAGCGGCAACTTCCTCAATTTCCCTTCTTCGTTTGTCCACTTCAGCTTGAGGTGTACCCAGTTTCATCTGGGCCTTCAACTCATGATTCTCCTGTCGCAATTGAATAACGGCATCCCCCAGTTGCTGCACCCGGTGGAGCACGTCTACCTCTTTAGTGGGCTCCAGTACATGTTGATAAGCTTCTATGATCGCCCGGTCAACTCGTACACTATCGTCCCACATACGAGCCTTCTCCACAATAAGGAAATCATGTTCCTTTTTCAGGCCTTCAATTTTGCGTGCCTTCTCAGCCCGTTCTTCCTTGATGTGTGCTTCGAGGTCATCCAAAGCCTGCCGTACGGAGGAACCCCTGGCGGTCAATTCTTCGATAGTGCACTTTGCATCGGCCTCACTCGCCTGTAGTCGTACACACATACCATTGATCTGTTGTAGTCAGTCTGTCGTTTCCTTGCTGGTAGTAGCCTGCATAGTGGTTAACCTGTCCGATGGAAATGCGTTAACATTGAGGGTCACCATCTTTAACTGCTACAGCAACGTGTTTACTGCCGCATCTTCGGTCACAATTGCAGTCAGGGAAATTTCCACATTCCTCACCCGCGGCTCAGTGCTGATTGTGCCAAAGGTTGGTGCCGCTGCTTCCTCTGGTGCCTTTCTGGAAACCATATCAGATAGAGACTCTAACCGAGTAGTGATCGCATGGAATCCTTCATCCGCTTTCCTTGCCATCTTGTCTGCTGCCGCAGAGGATGCAGTATTGAGCACTATGAGCAAGCGGCCCAACTGTGCCTCGGCGGGAAAGGACAACCCGTTGATCATTACATGCTCTTGATACCTTTTTGAGTGGTTTTCTTCAAGATCCCGGTCGCTATCATCCGATATTGACTTAGTCAATTCTTGCCCTGAGTCATGGTGACTCTGCTGGTCTTGTGCCGATACCCAATCATCTGGGCCCAACGCCGGGCCACCGGCTTCTGTCTCCGCTAAACTCATGGGTTGTCGCCATGCCTCCAGCGACTCATTCACAGTAGCCTCCAAATCTTTGGATGTCACCTTATACGAGGTCTGCAACCATTGCCGATCAGGATCACGGTGGGCTTGGATATGTATGGTATGCAGCCGAATTGCAAATGCCATGACTGGTCTGAACCATGCTGCAGTTTATTCATAGATTCGCGGGACTTGTGTTGCTGCAGCACAAAGCATCTCCCAAAACAACCAAAAATACAATTGGCAATCTCGGAGTCTCTCTGGCTCCCATACATACCATAGATTTTGATACCGCGCACCCCGCCGTTTTGCTGCAGCCGAACAGTCCATGCCCTGGTACATGCCGGGCTCCTTCCATGCAACGAAGGTGATAAATAGCAACAACCAACTGTATGTGAAGGCACCCTTTCCCGATTGGACCGCCACAGCATCCTCCATTAATTGATTCAAGAGATATAGGGACCAGTTCATTTGGACCCCTTCTGCGCATGCAACAATCCCCAAGTTGCATTGTTTAGGTCGACCACCGCTAACCACCTTGTAGGATAGGATCTTAATCCCCGTGAGTACCGCCTGATCATTGCAGTTGCTAGTGCGATACCCACGCCCATCCGTTTCTAAGCCATATTTTTGTGCCAACTGCAGTGCTCGCTTTTTGTCGTTTGCCTTTCCTTGGATGAACTGTGATGGATCAACTCCATTTTTAGGAAAGCCGGTTATGTACGAAATTAAGTCGACGGTGTCCGGGACTTCTCTGTCCAGCCACAATGAACCACCATGAAAGCATGCGAGGAGCTGATTTACGCATGCATTAACTTCTGCCAGTCACCCAAAATGTGGCATGTTAAGAATCCCTAACAAGCCGGCCTGCTTCAATCCTCGTGCCCAGTCTTGTACCGTCGGTGTCGGGGAAAGTCCTATCTCAGGAACATATGGGGCAGATGCAATGTTAGGGTAGGCCACCATATCATGGTCGTCATAATGCAGGCGCATCAATGTCGGCCCAATATCCACAGAGCACTCCATTCCAGTCGGGAGCGTTGACATCTTCACACCATACTTCTGTTTTGGGTTTATTTTGCGTGGGGTGGCATCTGGCCGAATGGGAGGGATATACCCAAGGATGTCACCGGGTGATAGTCCTGCCCATGGGGCAGACTCACGAATGCGACAACTCGAATGCCCCACCTGTTCCTGAGCTTCGCCGATCGTCGCAGTGGATGACTGAAGTATCCTCTTACTCTGCAGGGACTCAGAGTGCTGACCTCCCCGTCACTTCTTAGCAACGACTGATGCTCCCACCGGCATATTTGCAACTTCGGCTCCAAGATCAGTGGCTCCGGATGACACAACTTCTTGCTCAACAACCACCGAGATGAAGGGAGACTCCACTTCGCTGCTAATCTCGATTGCCTCTAGTTCGCTTGGCATACCTCACAACACTTCGTTATATGCTTATCAACACCTTGCTCAACTCACGACTGCACTCTGCAACAACACTGCACAACTGATTTCTTGGTGTCTTTCGACCAACTTCGATCCGATTTTATAGCATCCAGCCGAATCCTCCGTAATCATCACGAAATCATGCATTAATTCAACCAAAATCCTGTATTTATGACACAAATCCACCGTTGATCCTATCAGCCGATCGGCCGGATCTGCCATTAATGCCCATCATTCGAACAAGCGTTGTTAATTAACTATTTTAATTTTTGTTATTTATTACTGATTTGACCTAGTCGCAATACTACCACATGTCGTCGACCACTCCAAACTTGCGACAGAAGCCTCCCTGCTTCCGCATTTCATCCGTGTTGGTGCGCCATCCTGCCACCAATCAATCTACTTCTCTTTTTTTTTTTCCCGATGCGACTCAGGCATCGCGGTATTCCAAGCTTGATTGATAGGGCTCCAACCTATGACCATTCACCAATTTTGGGAGCATCCCCCCATCTAGCTGCTGCAGCTGAACCACGCCCCTTGAAGTAATACTACTGATGCGATATGGACCAAGCCAATGCATCTGCAACTTTCCTGGATGTTTCATAAACTTGCTGTCGTACAACAACACCAAGTCACCCTGCTGAAACTATTTTTTTTTTATGTGTCGATCATGCCATGCCTTCTAGCGATCCTTCTCTACCCCCTGGTGGAACCCAATGATGAAACGATCTTCCTCCAACTGCACCAACTGCTCTAGACGTTCATCTAGTGCCGCTGCATCATCCAGGCCTGTTGCGGTCATGATGCACAGACTCAGGACAATATACTCCATGGGCATAATTGCTTATTGGCCATACACCAGTTTAAATGGTGTCTGCCCTGTCATCCGTTTACATGTGGTGTGATAGGCCCACGAAATTGATGGGATTTTGAGATCCCAGTCATCGCGGTTCATGTTACACACCTTTGTCAGCGCATGCTCCAATATCTTATTGAAAGCCTCCACCGTGCCATTCGCCTGTGGATGATAAGGTGTACTCTTCTTATGCTATATCTGCAACACCTCTGTCAATGCGTTGATGGTGCGATTAAGAAAGTGGATGCCTTGATCGCTCAACAATATCTTGGGGCAGCCGAAGCGAGTGATGATGTTATCAAACAAGAATCACACCACTATTGCTGCAGAACAATCAACTACTGGTGCTACCTCTACCCATTGAGTCAAATACTCTGTCGCTGTGATAATGTAGCGCACACCCATGTGCTTCCTTGGTGGATTGATCGGTCCTACAAAATCCACTGCCCATTTGTCGAATGGTTGCAATGTCAAATGAGGCATGAGTGGCATCTCATCATGTCGGGATGGTTTTCCAGTTCGCTGACAGACATCGTAGGACCATGCATAGTTTGTCGCATCATTATGCAGTGTGGGCCACCACAGCTCGACACGTAGCACTTTCCTAGCAGTTTCCCTACCGCCGTAGTGTCCTCCGGCTACTCCTCCATATGCTTCTGCTAATATCTGCGATTGCTCATGCGGAAAGACACATCTGCGCAATACCTCATCGACACCTATTTTGTAGAACTCTCCTGCAATTAGCTGGAAGTCTACAACTTTGACTACCAACTGCTTCTTCTGATTGGTGGTGAACTTGTCTGGTGCAGTGCCCATTGTCAGAAACTGAATGATTTCCGCAAAGTAGCCATCTCCAACCTTAATCTAAAACAATTGAGCATCTGGTAAACCATCTTCAATATTGGTCGACTCCTCTCCTGTATCGATCCGTGAGAGATGATCAGGACTGACATTCAACTGGCCTGGCTTGACAATGAATTCAAAATCAAACTCCTGAAAAAAAAGTAGCCAGCGGCATATCTTCCCCCCCAACACAGGCTTATTGACTAGGTATTTCAATGCAGAATGGTCGGTGAACATTTTAAAGTACCCACCCAACAAATAGTGCTTGAACTTCTGCAGTGCATAGACCATTGCTAGACCTTCCCTCTCAGTAGTAGTGTAATTCCTTTCAGCGGAGGATAGCTTCCGACTTGCAAAAGCAATAGGATGATAAAGGTCGCCTTCTCCTGGTTGAGCCAATACGACGCCCAACGCAATCGATGAGGCATTAACATGGACATGGAATTCCTTACTCCAGTCCAGAAATACCAATATCGGTGCTGACACCATCTTCGCCTTCAGTGTTTCAAAGCTGTCTTGACATTCCGGGGTCCACTGAAATAGTGCATCCTTCTTCAACAATTTCTCCATAGGGGCAGTAATCGCTGCATATCCCCTGATGAATTTACGATAATACCCAGTATGCCCTAGAGTCGCCCGCAACTACTTAATAGTGGTCGGCGATTGCAAGCTCAAAATGAGCGAAATATTGGCCAGATCGACCAACAACCCTTGCTTACACACAATATGGCCAAGCAATATCCCAAACGGTGCACAAAAGATGCATTTATTCAGATTTAGCGATACCTGGTGCTGTCGGCATCGCTCGAGCATCAATCGCAGATTCGCAAGATGATCACGAACCAAACCATAGACCGTCCAATCGTCCATGTATACCTGTAATTTTTTTTGAATGAAGTCTTTGAATGTAGCAACGACAACTCGCGAAAATATCGTAGGTGCGTTCTTCAAACCAAATGGCATTACAGTGTATTGAAAGCAACCCCATTCAGTAACGAAAGTTATCTTATGGTGATCTTCTTTGGCAATGTGGATCTGATGATAACCAAAGAACCCGTCTGTGAAGGAGTACATCTCCTGGACACCCACACCTTCAAGCACTTCATCAGTAAATGGAGTGGGGAACGGATCGTGCAAACATGTATCATTTAGCTTCCTGAGGTCAACGCAAATGCGCACTTTTCCAGTCTTCTTATCCTGCACCACCATAGGACTAATCCATTTCGACTCCTCAACTGGTTCAATAATACCGGCGTCCAACATGCGATCTAGTTCAGCCTTGACCCGCTCCTTATGTCGTGGATTCAATCGATAGGGTTGCTGTGGATCGGCTTAGCATTTGGTTTTAATGGAATCTTAATTTCTCCTAAGTCACCCAGAATCCCCTTCATGTTGGAAAACTTGGTAGGAAATATGTCCTGAAACTCATGGAGCAAATCAGTGACCTTCCTTATCAGCTCATCATCCCAGTAATCCTCGACATTTGTGAACTTCGGAGTGTCCTCTGTCCCAATGTTAATATTGCAGATCTTCAGCGACTGACTGATTGGGTCGCTTGGCTCATCAGGTGGTACCACAACACGACTTCCTTCTCACTCTGGGATATTCACATTCCACGGATCATCACCATCTTCTAGCCCACCACTGATATTGAAGCACTCCATGAGAGACTGCATCTGGCAGTGCGTGTGCAGATCCGCAGGATATGCTACCGGGACAACCTGCAGAATTACATCACAGATGAGTTGTAATGCATTATTAACCTCTGGATTGGCGTCCGCAAAAAATGAATGTATGGGTAAAACACATTGTGAGCTCTAGCCAAGTAGAAATTTCCCCTTGCAACTCAGCTGCAGTATACCATGAGCATGGCATCTCATCCAAAGTATGGATAAAAGCATGGATCCACTCATCTTTCGGTCGCGATACCCATAGCTGCTAACATTCCATCAAGTGACCACCCGGATCAGTCTGGCCATCATAATTTCCAATGTGGTAAACCTCAGTATCACCAAAACGTACCATCATCAATCTTCATCATTTCGACCATCCATCAATCTATGCCTTGTGTGTCGCCCACCAGCGTGCTGGAGAAGCCTTCAATGCTTCATTCAACACCAGTAATCGTTGTGGTTTAGAAAATATTTCTTTGAACTCCATCAGAAAGTCGGATAAGCCAGGTAGTCCTTCATATATTGGTAGTGTAACCGTTTCAGTCGCGACATAATGACTGTGTGACCAACCCTCACTTACGGAGCGACACTTCATGCAAGCGATTCTTCCAATATTGCAGCGCATCATCAGAGTCGGAAGACGCAGAGCTGTCACTGTGCCATCCCAGCTCACCATTGGCAGTCAGATGTATATATTCTTCATAAATATTGAATGCATGGTCCCATCCGCTGGGATCGTCGTCCTTCATTGGCTCTATGTAGCGACATCCTTCAACCGGATCCAATGGGGCGATAACTCTGAGATCATGATTTTCAAAAGTCATCGTCCGTCACTTGAAGTTGATTACAGCTCCACTATAATTATCCCATCCAATCCCCAACATCGTAGGATAAGAGTTGCCACCTTCGACAACTTCTATGACATCAAAGTCGGCATAGGTTTTCATACCCTCGATTTCTACCACTAGCCGTGAAACTCGCCCAATGGGTGTTACTTTCGCATGGTTAGCCAATCGGAGCTGTACAGGAGACTAGCTCAATGGGGGGCTCCCCATCTTCTGCCAAGCCTGCTTGGTCAAGATGTTGACATCCGAACCAAGATCCAGAATAACTAAATCAACATCATAGTCGCCAATTTGAATATTCATCCACATCTCCTTACCCGTCTTCCGTCGTTGCAAGGAATTAACCACGAGCTCTTGTCGCTCTGGGCTGGTCATCGAAACAAGGCTTCAATCGCAGCAAGAGCATCGGGATCTCTTGCTAGGGACAAACAATGTTCCAAAAATGCTCGAAGTGTGATGGACCGCCGCGACGGGCTAACCTCCGAAGTAGCATCAAAAGTAGAGGGCATGTCATACATGACAGCTTTACCTCGGTTGTTTCCTAATGCACGTCGTGCCTGAAGAAAAGTTTCCCATTCCGCATCAATGTCAAATGATACCTTCTTTTGTCCAGTTAACCCGATCATTGAGTTGTCTTCTCCAGTTGTCTTTCCTCCTCGAGTGACCACAGCAACAGAAGCATCTTGAGGTCTTGGTTCTGCAGAAATTGTCATGATGTTTGCACCTTGCGGCTGATTGGGTGGCACGTTCCCCGATTGATTTACATTTTGATTTATGTTCTGATCAACTGCAGATTCTGGTTCTGCACTGGTTGCTATACTTGGTTCTGGGCGGGCTGCTATGCCTAGGGCTGTGTCTACAACTGGGGAGTGTTCCTTGCCTGCCATTGCACAATCAACTGTGGACAATTCTCAACTGTATGATCGTTAACAAAATAGAACGTACACTGGTTCTGCATTAGTGGGAAGTCCCGCTGGTAGTGTCCCCATACCACACAGTGATAGCATTGAACAGGTCCACGACCACCTCATCCTCCTCCATGACCAAATCCTCCGCCACATCCTCCCCGGTATCCTCGCCGGAATCCTCCCTGCTGCTGGTATTGTGGTTGGTTAAACTATTCTTGCATTGGTGCCAATTGCATCCCTTGCCCTTGTTGTGCATACTGTGGTTGCGGTACATATTGTGGATGTTGTGGAGCCATCTGCATTGGAGCATATTGCGGCACGTACTGTGGCGGTTGCTGCTGCTGCGGTACAAACTACATCTGCGGTTGAGGTAGTGGTTGGGCTACCTGCGGCTACGGTTGCGATTGTTGTACATCATGCTGGTCGTCCTTGACATAGAATGCATCGTAGATTCTTTCTTGTAGCAACCCATATGCACGACAATCTTTGTCATCATGACCCACCAACTTGCAAAATGTACAATAAAGATTTCTCGGGGTTGTGACCATTTTCTGCATATATGGGAAATTGTCATGGCTGTGTCCATATACATGGCAGACGTGACACCACGGCATGCTGCCACCATTCAACGGGTTTGGTGCCCCGGACACCAAATAATTGCGGAAATTCGAGCAATTGTCCTTCGTATGCCCTTCTCCTCGGCATCGTGTGCACCATACTTCATCACGCTGTTCCTTGCCTTTCTTCAAATTTTGCAACTGTATAGTCAAGTTAGCGAGCTGTGTCTGTATCCTCGACATCTCAGCTGCATTTTCTCCAATCGACGACGCCTCCAATCGCATTGCAATCTCTAGAGCTTCACTAGGCGTCGAGATGTTTCATTGCATCAACGGTAGCCGAATGTGTGGTAGCAATGCCGCGATGAACCACTCTTTATGTTGGACGACGCTCATATCGAAACTAACATTTTCCATCAGCGTCTTGAATCACTGATCGAAATCCCACACAGTTTCATTGGGATACTGCTTAATTTCCTTCAATTCCGTAATATACTGAGCCTCTGAATTGGGTTTCCTAAATTCTGCAATCAATCCATCCCGGATCTCGTCTAGTGACTTCTCTGGAGCTCTTGTAGGGACTAGAAAAAACTTCATAAACCAATCTAATGCATGACCTCGCAGAGTCATCACTAACTGTCCTTTCTTAACAGCATCATCGGTGATCTGTTTTATGGTCCATATCGCTTCACACAAAAACCAATACTATTCTGGGTTGTCTGTCCCACTCCCATGGAACAACGGTAACTTAGCATCATCGCCCGCCATTCTGGGCTTCCTGCCTCCTGTCACTGTACTACTACCAATCAAATTTTATGGTGTTGAAGAACTTGGCAGTGTCGAAGTGGTATTTCTTGCTATCTGAGAGATAGTGAGCGAAGGTGTGGGTACGTTGGTGCTGGGGTTTGGTCCTGCCTCTATCCTGGGCGTAGCCTGGTTGTCCTTGTCAGGATTGTGAGGTCGCTTCATCCTGTGTGGTCTTCCTTCACGGTCTTGCGGTTCGATCGGAGCAGGACCTTCTCCTATCCTCTGCCTCTTTTCCTGTCGAAACCT
Organism: Larix kaempferi; assembly: GCA_027924585.1. Classification (NCBI taxonomy): domain Eukaryota; kingdom Viridiplantae; phylum Streptophyta; class Pinopsida; order Pinales; family Pinaceae; genus Larix; species Larix kaempferi. Next base: position 14,735,838 of record BSBM01000600.1, read on the forward strand.
TGCTCCTCCCCTCGTAAGACCACTTTCTTCCTTAGCTTCACTCACAGTCTCATCATGACCTGCACCCATCTACCCCTTACCATTCCATGTACCGCCCCCCAACTGTCGCGGTACCCATGGCCTCCGCCCAACAGGATGTCTACTAATCGAGATGCATCTTCAATATACCCTTTTCGCAAATAAGCATCTTAATCGACAGTTGAAGTGATAGTAGAAACCTACCCCGAGGCTCATGGAAAAAATATCTTTCGGCTTCACTGTATGATTTCTGAGTATCAACCGTGAATTCTGTGATATAGCCCTCTAGGATGCTATCGAACCACACTTCGATAGCCCGCGATGCTTTATTATCAACCTCCTGTAGCTCCGGAATCAATTCGGGGGTCCAGGTTGTCGGTTCATTGCCCTGGAAGTTCCTCTTCTGGAAGGTCAACTTTGCCAACCAATCATACAAAATGATTGGGAATTCATAGAAGAACCATTCATGTAGTCCGTCATGAATATATCTACCCACCCATTGATCTACTATCAGTCGAGTGTTCCTTCTTTCCTCTTCAGTGAATTCCTGTAACTTCTGATCAAACCATTCTTGGATCTCCGGTTTCGTCAGGTGCCACAACATGTCCTCCTTTCACTCCATACACGGTCCCGGCAATGGAACCATTTTTTAGCGCGATGCCAGTCGACAGGGGTCCCATTCACTGTCGACACATACCACAGTCTTCTTGAGCACCGGCCTGGACAGGGTTTATCCCACCCAGCAACACCTGCAGAGCAGATGAGGTCTCACCCGAGGCGTCCAGGAAGAGCAGATGGAACCATGTTTCCGCCGAATGAAGTAGGATGGTTGCGGCTATGATACTTAAACTTATTGCAACACTAGAACATAAATCTTTAAGCATTGAACACAGTATTAACACAATATTCAACCAAGACATTCATCATTGCAACAACAATAATTGTAAAGCAAGTATCGCATCAAAGAAGCATGACATTATTTGTATAGTGCAACATCGCATTACCATAACTGAACAGATTAAACACAGAGATTGTACCAAAATAGCTTCATCATATTATCCTTGTCGACCCAGATACATAGTCTCTGCAAAAACTAGATCTCCGCAATGACTCTCAACATCAAAACATACCTGGAAACATACCTGGAAACATACAACCAATATCAAAGCTTCGCACAATATTCCCAGCATTCCATCATGATCTTGATTATATCTGACTATCTCACCACTTACAATTCTTATCTATATATAGGCTTCCACCTTACAATTCTTGTCCACTTTCTAACAACTTGTTAACCGACACTATGGACAATTGACTTTATATCTAACTGACTTATCCAAAAACGTCCAAAAACCTGCATTCTGCGGTATAACTGACTCAATAGTACATAATATGTGGTCCAACTGACCCAAAACCCACAATCCGCAATACAATTGACTCAAAATGCATAAAATAATCTTCCGCTCATCGCCATTCGCGCCATCTTCTGCCTTGTCGCAGCATCGGAGATGCCGCGATAGCACTCTACCGAACCGTCTGCCAACAGGTGTTAATTTTTTTAATGATTGTTTTCATTGAAAACCAATAAAAATAATTACTCAATCTGTTTCGATCAATTAATGATGGAAAGCATCAATGAATTTTATTGTATGTTGATTATTCTTGCACACATGACATCATGTATGGTTGTGTTATTGTTCTGTTGTTCAATCTAGGGAATACCGGTTTCATATCTTCAAGTTATATAGAGGAACAAGACCTTTTGTTTATATTAAATAACGATGGGTGCCACAACAATAAACAAAAAGAGTGAGGTGCCGCGGCAAAATAAACAATCACAATCTGATATTCCTTTTGACATGGTAAACTAAAAACGTCTGCCTTTCCGAATTATATCATACGCATAATAATTTGTTTTTATCCCATAATTTCGTTGGTTGTCCTTCTCGCACAACTGGATCACCTTCACAAAATTACAAATGCAATTGTCATTGTAATCTCGTATAAAATATTCATGCATCAAGAAAAGGACATATTAATTACTCTATGTTTTCAGGTTGCCCAATTTGAAGGGGTCATTTTGTTGCGTGTGATTCCTGAAAAAGAGAACAATCTCATGCACCTGTTTTCCTTACAGCGTGATAATAAAGAAATATAGTATCCAAACTCAGCATTAGCCTTGAAATCGTGTATCAACAATTTGTATTGCATTTCCAAACACGAATGATGTTATGGATTTAATTGTGAAGTTTGGTGCCACATGCCCAACTTAAAGATATTTTCGTGCAGTCGACACATATGTTGCAGCGACAATTTAATTTCTCATGGAATGAAACATACACTTACAACTAGCAACAATCATATTAATAAGATTAATATGTTTAAATACAGGTTTATATTGACACATTGATAATGTTTTTTTCCTAAAGAATGTGTTAAATATACTCCTAATGTATTCTAACATATTAATCTTATTGAGAGTAAATAAATCTATTTTAATTATAATGCTATATTGTATTCTAATATTGGTGGCCGGTGATAAATGATTGTTGAATAAGTTTGATCATAGTTTAACATGGTTGAATTTAATGTACCATTGTTGACTTTGGTTACTTATGGTTAACTAAATATTATTTGACCATGTTTGAATTTAATGGACCATGGTTGAATTTGGTTATGGTTGACTTTAGTTATTCATTGTTGACTTTTGTGAACCATGACTTTGGTTAGGTAAAGTTGACCATGGTTAATTATCATTTACCATGTTTGACCATGGTGAACCATGTATGACTATGGTTGAACTTAGTTTGAAAATGGTCAAGACTATAGTAAAACATGTTTAACCATCATTAACGATTGCTTTTTAATGTTGAAAACCCTAATCTGAGTTCATCGATTTACCTAAATGTTATATAGTTATAGTTCGTTGATTTACCTAAATGTTATATAGTTACAGTTATGTTCTTTTTGTAATATATATGTACGTCTATGTACATATTGAAGATAGCTTAATTGATCATCTTATTCATTAATGGAAAATATAGAGTGAGCCTTTTCCTTATTCTCTATATTCTTGATGGTTTAATAGTGGTGTCAGAGCGTTGGTTTGGAGAGTTGAGCCATCGAGATCTTAGAAGAACCCTCGCTTGAACATTCAGAGCATAAGCTCAGAGATCCACATAGAGAATCCATTTACATGGAGCAAATTTGTGCCTGCATAAATTGTGAAGTGTTGTTGAAGAAATCGAAATAGGCTTGACGTGAAGACCAGATCGAAGAGAAAACGTTGAAGCTAGGATTGAAAGCTCAATTACAACCAGAGCCGTGAGCCATGAGCCGCATAAAGAAATTGCTAGTAATTTAAGTTTGTTGAAAAGTCTGCTCTTGGACGTTTGTTGAAGCTAATGTGTGGAAAATCGATTGTCATTGAGTTTTAAAGAGATCGCTGCACCGGACCACAATTTGTCAAAACAACAAAACAACCCATCGACATTACTTTTATGGAGGGAGAAGGTTTGAAAACAAAATATGTTGTAAGTATTTTCATTTTCTCATAAGAAAACGGAGGAAATTCGAGTTATTATTAAAAAAAAGGTTTATTTTCATGGGTTTGGGTTTATACATGAAATTTTTTTATATTGGCAAGAAGTGTTTTTTTTAAAAAGACTTTTTTATTATGTGTTTATATTTAGAAAGAAAGCATTTGAAAGCTTAAACGAAGCCTAAATTGAAACTGTAATGGGACAATGGTAAAGGAGCAAAGATGGATGATGTAATATATATATATATATATGAAGAGGAACGTACATTGTTTTATTGTGAAGAAAATACATAGCCGTGTTCTGTGAGTTGGTTATTGGATGAAAGTCACAAATAGTGAGAAAGTAAGAATAAAATATCTGTGTGCATGATTCCATTAAGTATTCGTTTTCTGATTGACATAACCTTATTCTACTAGCCATTGAGTTTCTTTAAAATCCTGGTTAGTTTGTGTTTCCATTATCAAGGTTTTTGAACTAGAGACGGAGTTCTTGGCCATGTGTTTCCTTGGCTAGGTATGGATAGATGTGGACGCATTTTTTGGTAGGTGGTGCCAAACAAAAAATAACCATATATGGAGAACACTGGGAGGGCTCGAATATATTTTTGCAATTGATAGAACATTGGGAGGGCTCGAATAGAGTGATTCCACTGCTATACAACAAATGTGAATACATCCAATGTATGAAGGATGGTATAAACCATTGGTTCAACTTGTAAGTTGATCTTGTGAAAGTATGTTGATAATGAGAATAAGCTAGCTTTTTAATGAAGGACTCGGTAGTACTTCCATAAGTTCTTCCATACATCATGCATTTGCAAAAAATCTTCAAGCCCAGATTGAATATTAGAATAATATTGCAGCCATTTCTATTTCCAGATTAAAATTGCTTTGCAGAGATCAAGTCAATGCCTACAGATTTCAGAGATTTACATACACACCATCCAAAATTTTAAATTCAACTCCAGCGTTCTGGACTTGTGTCAGTTCAGAATTTTATGACTTACAATATGTGATCTTGCAAGCTTATGTTTTTTGGTACTTACTATTGTTCCTTTTGTGATTATCAAATACCGTTGAAGTGAATTATGATTGTATTTGGGTGCATTTAGTATTAAATCCAACACTTTCAGCTAAGTTTGATGTGGGGTTTAAAAACTGATCTTCTTGGATTATTGTAAAAGGGTGGAAGTGCAAGAAACCCTTCTCTATTTGAAATGGATAAAATTTATGGTTTGATAGAGTTACTGAACACTCTATTTGATTATGTTATTGGCAAATTTGTTTTGGTTGAAAAATCATCCCTTATTTATGTTCAAGATTGTATACAAGATTTCAAAGACACTCTTGAGTTTGTGTAGCTTGAATCACAACTACAGCAAGATGATTTCCAACAACATTCTAAACATGATGTTCAACAATCCTAACTTGAAAGTAATCAAGCTACTTTAGAGGCTTTTGTCCTTGAAGCACTGCAGCAAAGTTTTTATGATAAAAAATTATAGCCAATTGCACAAGATCAAATTGATGATTCTGAACTTGTTTATGTATCTCAATAGTCTGCTTCACACTTTGAATAAATTATTGAAGATGTTGTTTTCCATGTCAATGCTCAGCTTGGTCTTCCTAATCCCATTTTTAGACCTTGGGAAGAACTTGTTCATAACCATAATAGACTTGGCCTTGCATACAAAGAAGCAATTACATTTTTCATTCCTAATTATTCAAAACCCATCCAATTTCAAAGTGCTGGATTCCTCAATGAAAAGTCATCTTCAGATTTGCATGAAATATTGAAATGCCAACATTGTAATAAATTTGGACATATCAAAGATCATTGTTTTGATCTTCATCCTTGTATGCATTGTGGAAAGCATACACATTATTCAACAAAATGTTTTTTATTGAAAAAGTTTGAAAGGAAAAAGATGAAGCCTGCAAAGAAAGAGATTCCTTATGTAGTTCCTTATACAGGCGGTGGATCGACATATTTTGATACATCTTGCAGTTGATAGATTGTTCCTGATAGGGGAGCAAAATGACAGCCAAAAACAAGAAAGTTTGACTATTTTCACCTTGTCCCTAACAAGGGAATAATATCTACATTTTTTAGTCAGGTTCCAAGTTGATATGGAACTTGTTGACATGGTTTGTGCTAATCCTAAAACCACATCATTGTTGTTGACATGGTTTGTGGTAACCTAAAACCACCTCTTCATAGATTTTGAGCTCTTGATAGTTTGTGGTTAGCCTCAAACCATCAATTTAGCAGAAAATTTGGGTTTTTGCTAGTTTACATTTTTAGAAAACGTTATTTCTATGCTTGGATATTTTATGGTCAACTCAAAACCATCAATTTAGTATAAGTATTCATCTTCTGCTATTTTTTTAGGGTTCAAAGAGGATCTTCAACCCTCTGAATATTTGCTTGACACATTGTTGATTGTCAAGTAGTGGCAGTTTTTCAGGAAAGAGCGAACTCATGATTAAGGGGGGGTGTTGAAAACCCTAGGGCTGGTGCAAGGTAATGATACCCACTTATGACAGGTTAGTTGCAATGACATGCTGGAAAAACATAAACCTTATCATTAAAATGAATTATTAGAGGTACCTACAATTTTTTTTAGAATTAGGTGTAAAAATATGAAACGTACAAAATCGGATCACCTTCCAGAATATATAACTTTTATTTATGGAAAAGTGGTATAAACACCCCAAAATCTCATTATTTTAAGATTGGTATGTTATTTTTTCTCTAAAACATAATGCATATGTTCGTGTTGGTCCATCGGTTTATTATGTAAATTGTCAAATTATGAGGAAAACAATATGTAGAGGCGTAGGAAACAGACGGATCTTGTGCAGGGATATTTTTCCAAAATTTTAAAAGTTAATTTTATATATATTTTAAATTACGAAAGTCAGTGAATCCTTAAAATGACATGGTCGAGTGTTGGTCCACCACATCATGGTATGAACATAATCAATCATTTTTTTTAGCTTGTAGGTATTCTTGTACTCTTGTGTGGTTTCTTTTATGTTTTCGAAATATGTAAGCCAATCAAAAGTTATAGCCCAAATAAACAACCTATGTTTTTTACAAATTTGACATGAGTGTAGTTAAAAATGAATTAAAAATAGAAAACAATAACAAATCTATTAAAAAAATATATAGTTAGAATCTACACAAAGACCTCGACAAGTGTGTGCAATTTCATCAGTAGTGCACAAGTGGAACATATGCAGAACTAAACGTGAAAAACATGAAGTTATAGAAATTGGTGTGTCCTGCCATAACTCAGACTAATCCTCAAGGTTTGGAATTCCGAAGCTAATACCAAACCTGCAAGGGCACCCAAAAAAATTGAAATCCAAAAATTCAATTTCTATTCAATTTCCAATTCCAATTCCAATTCCATTTCCATTTCTCAATATCCATTTCTATTTCAATTTTCAATTTAGAATTTCTATTACAAATGTCAATTTCAATTCTAATTCCAATTCCAATATCCAATTTCAATTCGAATTCAATTTCAATTATATTTACAATTTTCAAATTTAAATTTAAATTTCAACTTTAGTTTTCAATCTCAAATTTCAACGTCAATTTCAATTTCAAAATTTTGATTTCCAATTCTAATTCCACTTCCAATTCCCAATTTTCATTTCCATTTCAATTTTCAATTTTTAATTTCAATTTCATTTCAATATTCAATTTCAATATTCAAATTCAATTTCCAACATCTTTTCATTTTCAATTTTCAATTTCGAATTTTAATTTTAATTTCAATTTCATCTTTAGTTTTCAATTTCAAATTAAGTTTTAATTTCAATTTGAATTTGAAATTTAAATTCAATTTCTATTTCAATTTCCAATTCCAATTCCATTTCCATTTCTCAATTTCCATTTTTATTTCAATTTTCAATTTCAAATTTCTATTACAGACTTCAATTTCAATTTCAATTCCAATTTCCAATTTCAATTCCAAATTCCATTTCAATTTCAATTTTCAATTTCAATTTCAACTTTAGTTTTCAATCTCAAATTTCAAATCAATTTAAATGTCAATTTCAATTTCAAATTTCGATTTCAATTTCAAATTCCATCTTCAATTTCAATTTCCAATTCTAATTCTATTTCCAATTCTCAATTTTCATTTCCATTTCCATTTCAATTTTCAATTTTTAATTTAAATTTAATTTCAAATTTCAAATACCATTTCAATATCAATTTCCAATCTGAATTTCATTTTCATTTTCATTTTCAATTTCGAATTTCAATTTCAATTTCATCTTCAGTTTTCAATTTCAAATTTCAAGTTTCAAGTTTCAATTTCAATTTCATTTTGAAATTTAAATTCAATTTCTATTTCAATTTCCAATTCCAATTCCATTTCCATTTCTCAATTTTCATTTTTATTTCAATTTTCCATTTCAAATTTACATTTCAATTCCAATCCCAATTTCATTTTCAATTTTATTTACAATTTTCAATTTCAATTTAACCTTCAGTTTTCAATCTCAAATTTCAAATCAATTTTAATTTCAAATTTGGATTTCAATTTTGATTTTCAATTCTAATTCCATTTCCAATCATATTTTCATTTCTATTTCAAATTTCAATTTCAATTTCATTTCAAATTTCAAATTCAAATTCAATTTCAATTTCGTTTTCTTTTTCATTTTCAATTTTGAAATTTCAAATTGCAATTTTGATTGGTGAACACCGATAAATCACAAGTCAAATTTCAAATTGCAATTTTCAAATTTCAAATTTCATATTTCAATTTCAAATTTCAATTTCCACTTCCAATTTTAATTCCATTTACATTTCCATTTCCAGTTTCCAATACCAATTTCAATTTCAATATTAAATTCAAATTTCAAATTGAAATTGCAATTTTAATTTCCAATTTCACTTGCAATTCCACTTGCAATTTCATCAAATTGAAATTGCAAATTACAATTCAAAATGTAATTGCAATTGAAATGTGTAATCAAAATTTCAATTTCAATTTCAAAGGTTTTCAAATGTTTTTTTTTAATGTAATGGTTTTTGTTACATGGTTATATGACCTTATATTGGAAAAAAAAGGGCAACGTTTGGTTTTATTTTGAAATACGTATATTTTTTTCAATTCTCCTGGCATTCTCAGAGGATTGAAAAAAATCGGGCAACATTTCTGCTTGCCAAAACACATTTTAAAATAAAACCGGCAGCATAAACGCTACGGGTTGATCTAAACATAAATATTCATAACTTGAAAAAATAAATACAACATAAATTTAAAATTTAAAACATATTTAACGTAATGTAAATGGTTTTGCTACATATGTTTTCAATCCATGTTTTCAATCAATTCTCAAATGGTTTTTGGTAATTCCAAGGTTCATAGGTCTAAAAAATTAAGGTTTTGATGGTTTTTTTTACACAATTTGGTTAAATTTATTGGAAAAAAAAAACAACAACATTTATGTTGCCGGTTTTATTTCCAAATGTGTAATTCAACAACATTTATGCTTGCCAATACACATTTAGAAATAAAATCGATAAATTTATATTAAAAAAAAAACCAAGAAATTAAATGTTATTTAAAAAATAAATGGGTGGGGCTTATGGTCCACTTACCTGATGGAGTGGACGAGATGGTGTGGTCGCGAGGTTGCGTGTTGCGGCGTGGCGTTGTGGCTATGGTCTGAGATGCTCGTTCGAGCTCCTTTGTCGTGGTCGCTTTCGTTGAAATAGGCTCGGGCCGGTTGCGGGACTGTTTTTTATTTATTTTTGTATGTCTCAACAGCTCGATTGAGCAATTGCTCGATCGAGGTTTTAACCAAGCCCTCGATCGATCAATTGCTTGATCGAGGGTTTAAACAAGCCCTCAATCGAGGTTTCGATAGCTCGATCGAGGTCTTGTTTGAACCCTCGATCGAGGTATTTTAAAGCCCTCGACTAAGGTATTTTAAAACCGTCGATTGAGGTTTCAATAACTCAATCGAGGGCTTTAAAATACCTCGATCGAGGGTTTGCGGCACAAAGATTTGGCACTCCGCTTGCCAAAAATCATGAACCACCTTCATGGATTGACACTTATGTATTTCCATAACGCTTGAGCATTTTCATTTCCTGTCATGCGTGTTAAGTGACATGGCAGGCTTGGGTCCACCCATACGTAATTCAAAGAAATGCTCTAGCGTTTTGATTTCACTAAACTTTTGCGCATTTCACGAAACTAAAATTGCATCTAAAAGGTCCCTCAACTTTATGCAAGGACCCATATATATATATATAGGTCATCTTAATATGTGTATGTGAAACCTCCCTTGATGTACATTGAAATTCCTTTGTTATCATTGTACCTTTATGCTTCATGAGGGTCACATGAGGGTGTGAATACTCTTAAGTATTTTATGTAAGAAATCGTGTGCATCTTGAACCTAAACTTCAAAGTACAAAATTCATGGTGGTTTATATAAGTGTATAGGATGAAGAAGAGGACATGAAAGTAATGAAAGTTTAAGATTTGAAAAGTTGAATATCTTAGTAGCTAAACTAAATGTTAGTTTTCAGTAGTATAATAAATACAATAAAATTATCTCGAATTTTATAGTATCTGGGTTTGTTATAATTGAATCTTGATAAGAGGGTGTAAATCTCCTTGAACCTCACAACACATTTGACGTGAGAATCTCACAGTAGTATTTCTCTCACACCTAGAATTTGACGTTTTGTAGAACGCATTTTTTTTGTTTAAAGATGTATTTGACATGAGTTGGTTAAAAATTTGGCATGCCATATGTGACAACCATACACATTATTAGCCCATCAATTTGATGTTCAATGGTTGAGATAGCTTGTCATAAATTTTATAGATGTAGTAAGTTAGTAACCAGTACAGGTCGGGCATGGGGTTCATGTTGCAGCGAGTTCGTTTAGACTCTCCACTATTAATGAAGTTAAACTGAATGTGAAAAAACTAATTGGTAGGAAATATGGCACCAGAGTATGCTCTGGGAGGGAAATTATCTGTAAAAGTTGACGTCTATAGCTTTGGGGTTGTTCTCCTGGAACTTGTGACTGGAAGAAAGAGCAGGGATTATGATTTGTCATATGAAATGTAGACACTTTTAGGATGGGTGAGATACTCTCATAATGTTCTGATCGTATTTTGGAAGCATATTTACTTTAATTAAATCATATTATTTACTTTGATATTCATAATCTATTTAACTAGTATAGTTATTTAATTTGTGGTATGTGAACATTAATAAACCACAAGTTGAATGGCATGAGTAGCAAGTTATCTGTATATGTTATTCATTCATATTTAACTAGTACAATGATTAAATTTGTGGTCCATGAACATTAATAAACCACAAGTTGAATGGCTCTGTAATTGTTATTTATTCATTAGCTACTAATTGTTTATTTTGAACAATTTAGACAATATACTTATGCATCCTCATGCAATCAAAGAAAAGTATACTTTCTATTTCACCCCTCAATTTAAAATATAAAAAGAATGAGTCTAATTACACGAAGAATTTGACCATTTTAACAAAAAAATTAATTTAAATTTAGAAATTATATGAATTTGCTCAATGAGAATTAGCCAATTCGATATAAAAGTCTAATATAAAGATGAAAATTTTTAAGTTAATTTAATTGGATATATATTCCTTATATATTGACTTCTTTATCTTAACTCACCATAAAACTAAATTAAAACTGATCTAATAAATCTCTTCGTCATGTTTATATTTTATGAAAATGCCGGTATGGATATCATATCAACAAGGAAATATTGTGCAGATGATAGACCCAGCTATAATTGGAGCATGCGATGAGGAGCAAGCTTTGAGATGCATTCATGTTGGTCTTTTGTGTACACAAGCTGACTCATCACTTCGGCCACCAATGTTTACGGTCATGTTAATGCTTTCACCTCAATTTGATCTAAAAAACCATTTACACCACTAAAAATTTGATCTCTATTAATACTTGGTAAATACTTTTCAGGATAAATTTGATCTCTATTAATACTTGGTAAATAATTTTTAGGATTGTTAGATGGGTTCTTATATTTGGGTAGAAAACATTGAAAACATATAATGTTGATATTTAGATTTGGAACGATTTTTGTTGTATTATTCCATGAATTTAATGGGTAATGATTTTTTAATGGAATGATTAAATGGTTAATTGGATGAGAATCTTGTATTATTATAATGTATGTGGGTCTTTGCATGTAAAGATGTTATGAAATTAGTGTGTATTCATGGTTGAATTTTGTTGCATTTGTGTTTTTATGTAAAATAAATGTGTATGCATGTAAAAGATGTTATGATGTTCTGGGCATCCAAATTAAAAGATGCATTCATGTTGGTATTTTGTTGTAATGTCCCTAGTTTGACCCCATGGCATTAACATTATAAATGATGTATTATTGTTATGAAATCATGGTGAGGAGCTCAAGGCCAAGGCCCCGCCATCGAATTAGTGATGCATATGATTTGCGTGCTAGCCATGCACATTGGAAACTCAAATATCATGTAATATGCATTATAATAAAAACAACCACAACTAGCTATGCAATGCAACAAAGAGATGGGGGCATGATTTCACAAGGAATTGGGAGGGAAAACTTTCAAACCCTTGAGCCAATAGAGTCAAGCCAAGTGTCAATGAGGGAACCCATCAAACCCTCAACTACCCATGTTGACTTTTGTATCCAAACCATTGATTTCTCCCAAGACTTGGTTGAGGTAGTTAATGCCTTGGGAATGGACAAGTATGGCTGTCCAAATTCGGGTATGGGAAAGCCACCCTTCATGGAAAATCGTGTTGGTCTCCTTGGGCAAGAATAGAGCCACAAAATTGCTCTCTAAGCCAGGATTCAACCATCGGTCTTGCTCCCTCACGCAGCTCTAGCTGTCTGGGCGTTTTTCCTCCATGGTTTTCTGGTTTTCCCTTCATCTTTTTACCTGGGAAGGGGCGTTTTTGTATTGATTACCAGTGGGGAAGAAAATAGAACACTTGTGAGTCTTCCTGGAGGTCTTTTAGGCCATTGGAAAGGATCCTAACCAATGGAGAGAAATCGGTTTTGCTCCCTGGGGTTGAAATCGAAATTCCACAGTTCGCTTGGGTGAACCACGAGTTGGGAGAGCCAATGTGGACCCTGTTTTGTGAACACCTCTGTTGTAAATGTGTAACCCTGTCAATGATTGTTTTGTTGTGAGAAGAAAGAGTATGTTGGGGTATGGGTAATGGGTAATCCATTGTTCTAGCTTGAGCTTGAGAATGAGCATCAATTGTTCCATTGTAGCCTGATAAACCCAGCTATGGACTGGCTTGGCTCGGATGAAATGGTTAATGGTCTGTGTGTGAGCTGGAATGTTCCCTTTTCTTTGTGAGAATCATGCCCAGCTCGGGGGTGGCCTTTGGACGGACTCAGTATAAGCTGTCGAAGAGCCTATGGTTGGGTGGAACGTTGCAGCGACATAGCTAGTTGCTTGGGGCAGTTGCAAAATGAAGATAAGTGTTTTATGCCTCTATATTTACTTCTGCACTATATTAATTCAATAACTGTTGATATGCTGTATGCATGAGTAATGTGTGTGGATTTTTTAATTCCGCTGTGTATCATAATTGATTTGTTTTACATCTGCACATTCATAATTTATTTATATGAATTTAACTAATGGGATGAGATCATGGGAAAGCCCTGAATTTAGCATCATGTACCCTGCCTTGCATTGGTTAAATGGGTGGGTACGTGACATTTGTGTACACAAGCTAACTCATCACTTCGACCACCAATGTTTACAGTCATGTTAATGCTTTCACCTCAATTTGATCTAAAAAACCATTTACACCACTAAAAATTTGATCTCTATTAATACTTGGTAAATACTTTTCAAGATAAATTTGATCTCTATTAATACTGGGTAAATACTTTTCAGGATTGTTAGATGGGTTCTTATTTTTGGGTAGCAAACATTGAAAACACATGATGTTGATATTTAGATTTGGAACGATTTTTGTTGTATTATTCCATGAATTTAATGGGTAATGATTTTTTAATGGAATGATTAAATGGTTAATTGGATGAGAATCTTGTATTATTATAATGTATGTGGGTCTTTGCATGTAAAGATGTTATGAAATTAGTGTGTATTCATGGTTGAATTTTGTTGCATTTGTGTTTTTATGTAAAATAAATGTGTATGCATGTAAAAGATGTTATGATGTTCTGGGCATCCAAATTAAAAGATGCATTCATGTTGGTCTTTTGTGTACACAAGCTAACTCATCACTTCGGCCACCAATGTTTACAGTCATGTTAATGCTTTCACCTCAATTTGATCTAAAAAACCATTTACACCACTAAGAATTTGATCTCTATTAATATTTGGTAAATACTTTTCAAGATAAACATGATCTCTATTAATACTGGGTAAATACTTTTCAGGATTGTTAGATGGGTTCTTATATTTGGGTAGCAAACATTGAAAACACATAATGTTGATATTTAGATTTGGAACGATTTTTGTTGTATTATTCCATGAATTTAATGGGTAATGATTTTTTAATGGAATGATTAAATGGTTAATTGGATGAGAATCTTGTATTATTATAATGTATGTGGGTCTTTGCATGTAAAGATGTTATGAAATTAGTGTGTATTCATGGTTGAATTTTGTTGCATTTGTGTTTTTATGTAAAATAAATGTGTATGCATGTAAAAGATGTTATGATGTTCTGGGCATCCAAATTAAAAGATGCATTCATGTTGGTCTTTTGTGTACACAAGCTAACTCATCACTTCAGCCACCAATGTTTACAGTCATGTTAATGCTTTCACCTCAATTTGATCTAAAAACCCATTTACACCACTAAAAATTTGATCTCTATTAATACTTGGTAAATACTTTTCAAGATAAATTTGATCTCTATTAATACTGGGTAAATACTTTTCAGGATTGTTAGATGGGTTCTTATATTTGGGTAGCAAACATTGAAAACACATAATGTTGATATTTAGATTTGGAACGATTTTTGTTGTATTATTCCATGAATTTAATGGGTAATGATTTTTTAATGGAATGATTAAATGGTTAATTGGATGAGAATCTTGTATTATTATAATGTATGTGGGTCTTTGCATGTAAATATGTTATGAAATTAGTGTGTATTCATGGTTGAATTTTGTTGCATTTGTGTTTTTATGTAAAATAAATGTGTATGCATGTAAAATATGTTATGATGTTTTGGGCATCCAAATTAAACTCATAACTTGGGAAAATTCTTGGTAAATATATTTTGAAATGATGAAAATATTTTGTTTTAAAAGATGTTATGATGTTGTGGACCTTCCAATTAAAATAAAATAGTAACTTGGAAAATATGCTTTGAAATGATGAAAACATTTTGTTTAGAACATGTTTTAACTAAAACAATATCTCATATAAAAACATAGATTCAAATACCATATATACATTATATTTAAATTATACACACAACTTGGAAAATATGCTTTGAAATCATGAAAATATTATGTTTGGAACATGTTTGAACTAAAACATTCTCTCATACAAAAACATGTACACATTATATTCAACTATAAACATCCTAAATATACATTATCTATATGTATGTATATTAAATACATAATTATTAAATATAGTTTCATATACGTGTATATATAATGAGGAAATGGTTAGTCGCCTATACTTAAACTAGTTATTCCAATAGTGGAGATACATGGTGTTAAATGGATATTTCACACCTTTGATGTGAAGAGCACAGATATAAGGTAAGTTCCTGGTGAGAGTCAATGAAATCAATGAAGAAAACCACCTCTAGATAAGTAGTTTACATGCTTATAGATATGTAGCCGCACTTTTTCTTGAAGAAAAGCGTGGACCTTGTGGTTCTTCTAAAAATAAACCATAGTTGGCCATAGATGTTATGTACAAGAACCATGACCACATCTCAAAAGCTCTAAATTAGGGAAGAAACATTAGGAATTGATAAAGTCATGAGTGTTGAGTATGCATGGACATAATTGATGCAATATGCACACGCTCTTCACCTCGATATTGTCACCTCCTTAGCTATAAGTGGGAGATCCATGGGTAAGAGATAGAGAGAGAAAAAAGTTATATCAAGTGATCAAGCATTGAAAGAATTGAGAGAAAGAAAAAGTACTCTGAAGCTCACGTCTTTGTTGTTGAGAGGAAGTTTCAACTTACTTCTTTAGATGTGTAGGAATCTTGAGTGGATACCAAAAGATCACTAGATCAATTCCTCTATGCGACATAAGAGATCGTAGATCACCATCAACAAAGGATCAAAGTGTATGGTTAAGGACATAAAATCAAGAGCTCTGGTGAAGGAGACACAATAAACAAAAATAAAGTATTCACACTATTCTAATGTTTCCTTTTCATATTAATAAGATTAGTATCCCCCGGTTTTTGGTCATTTATCATGTATTTGATTGTGTTATTTGGATGAGGATGACTTTACCTGAAGTAATTTAAATTCATATACTTGCTTGTTTTTAATATGCAAATGGGTTCGAGAAAGGTAGTTATTTGATATGTGTGCAGGTATAGGTACATCATCACATAGATAAGGAAAAGGAATAGGATGTTGAGGAGCATCAAATGATCGGGAGAAACAGGTTCCTCCTCTTTCTTCCACTCTTTCATTTGGATATAAGACTTGCACTTAGATTTAAAGGAAAGAATGTAGACGTTTGAACTCTCAACGCTTAGAGAGCTTCACTCACTCTTCAGAGAATCAATCTTAGGGAGGGATTCTTATAACAATAGTATTGATGACAATATTGGGGATGGTTCATCCATAATAATCATTGGGTACTGGGTTTGATTTCACTTTGTTTTTCATTTTAAAAGTTGTAGTAACTCCTGCTTGCTACTTAGAATATGAAAAAATTAACCACTGAATCAAGAAAATTTTAGATATGATCTATTTGACCCTATCTTACTTGTTGCTCACATATATTATAATCAAAAGATGCCAACAGTCACGGGTCTTATAAAGAACATTTGTGACTGCACATGGTTCTTCCATTGAACAAATACAAGTGCATTATTAAAACCTACAATTTTTTGCTTTTCCCAATCTTAAAATTCATTGCATGTGGTGCCTTGATGCTTAAAATTGCCATTTGCTTCATCTTGGGTTTAAATTTTTTTGTTTGTAGCTTGTTATCACATAAATTAAGAGTGGAAATTTCTTTATTGCTTGCATGGCCTTTTTTTTTCAATTTTATTTGTTAGATCATATTAGCTCGACTAAAAAAAAGAAGGTGAAAATAGTTTGCATTTGCACTTGGATTTGCCATCTTCTTGATTATTGATAAACAAATCTCTTTGAAATTACAAATTATTATTGTTGCACTGCATTTCGAAAGAAAAATGTATGAGTTCTTCTTCTCTTTTCACAATATTTAAAATTTAGTCCTTGCTTCATCGAAAGAAACATAAAGTGCATTCTCATTTTTGCATTTTAATTGTATTTTCCATTTCAACAATTTTTCAAGTCATCTGAACAAGAAACAAGTTGTACTCCATACCTTGAGTAACAACAAACATTAAAAACATAATTTTAATTAAAACCAGCATAGATCCATCTTAAACCCGTATATATCAAGCACCGAGAGGGATCCAATTGTTAGGATATCTCATCATTCACTTATGTACTTTGCATGCATTTTGCACTGACCTTTCTCATAAGGTCGTTGGTCATATGCAAAAATATCATCCACATCTTTAGTCATGCTTCGGTTTTCTTTGGTCCTACAACCAATGCTAACACCACTAATTATTAGCAACCACAATAATTATCTTAAGTGGCTCATTGCATATGTAAACTTCACTAGATTTACCCACATGCAACATCATATACCTGCACAAACATTTTCACATGCATTGTGCAATGTTTATTAATATTCCAACTAGTGCATATTTACTTCATCTATCTAATCTCTTGCATTTTCAGCATTCCTATGCCATAATTTTATGTATATAAAGCTCATACAATAGTAAGAGAGGAGTTAAGGAATTCTCCCTTTCCAATTTCCTATTATAGCATGGAATTTCCTCTTCCACATCATAGCTCATCCAATTTCATGGCCTCTTTACCATGCATACAAGCAATTATTAGCTATGATCTTCTCACCAAGTAGCAATTCAATAAATATACACGTGTATAACATTCATTCTTGCTACTTTCCAAGCATACAATTATGATGTTATAAACATAAATAGTTTAAGGTGAGAGATTTCCCTTTTTATCAACATTGCACTTTCCCACAAGGACGATTTACCCATCATCTTTACAAGTTGCTTGTCCCTTTCTTGATAACCTATCCCATTACTTGCTCAACATTCTCTTATGGATTACAATATCCATCTTTGATAATCAATAGCTCCCATTGCTCTTCCTTGCAATTCAAATTATTTCTAACAACAATATATTGGATGCGTTCTTATCCAAGGTACCAATATCCATTATTGGTCCCTTTCATCTTCCATAATGGATATTACAACCAATTAATATTACTGAGGATTCCAAAACCCCTTTATGAAATTCATAGTGCACATTTCAAACATAGAGAATGCCTTTCATACATTGAACGACTGTCTCCGGGGGACGATTGATACTGCATCATGTATCTCGTGTTGCAATGCAGTTTATAAGATCATCGCCAAAATCATTGCACAACGACTTAAACCAATTCCGATCAAAATTGTTTCTCAGGAACAGTTTGGGTTTCTCTTCAACAGATAGATACATGATGCAGTATCACTTGCTCAGGAGGCTTTACACTTGATTCATAAGAACAAAAGTCAAGATCTTGTTCTTAAACTATACCTTTCTAAAGCCTATGATAGGGTTAGATGGACATTTATAAGGATGCTTCTAGTTAAGCTTGGTTTTGAAGGGGATTCAGCAAATTGGATTATGGGATGCATCCAATCAACCTCCTTTGTTGTGCTCATTAATGGATCCCGTTCAAATTTATTAAGACCCTCTGGAGGATTAAGACAAGGCTTCCCTTTATCCCCCTTCCTTTTCCTTTTGGTGATAGACGCTCTAAGCAGATTGGTTCTTCAAGCTAAGCGTTCAGGTTCCTACAAAGGAATCAAGGTTTCTGAGAGTGAAGTTCTGTCCCACATCCTTTTTGTTGATGATGTACTGATGCTGGGGGAAGGCTCTTTATACAATTTCATTAAGATGAAAAAGATTTTAAATCTTTACATGAAGGCCACTGGGATGCATATAAATGTGGAAAAGTTTGCTTTATCGGAAAATTCTCTCCCAACAGCAGTCAAGAGCAAACTAGAGGTCGAAGTTCCTTATACTTTAAGTCCCTTATCAGAAGGGTTTAAGTATTTAGGATTCTTCTTAAAACCTAATTCCTATTCCTTCAAAGACCGACTCTGGTTGTTCAAAAAGGTGGAAAGTCGAATTGGTTGTTGGACAAACAAATTCCTTTCAAGAGGAGGTAGATTGGTACTTTTGAAAGCAGTGATTCAAAGCATTCATGTGTATTGGGATTCAATAGCATACATTCCAAAAGGGATTGTTCTCAAAATTTGGAAGAAGTTTTTCTCCTTTTTTTGGCCAACTAGCAAGTGGGATGAAGGAATTCCTCTTGTCAATTGGAAAACTGTGGCCAATTTGAAAGCACTTGGAGGTTGGGGTGTTAAAAACCCCTTCTTATTTTGTCAATCTCTGGCAGCCAAGTCCCTGTGGAGGCTGATTAAAAATATTTCTTCATTATGGGGAAGAGCAATGCAGTCTAAGTACTACCCAAATGCATCCATTCTAGACTGGATTAGGATTCTGGATAAATCCTTTAAAAATGGGTCCATTGGTTGGAAAGCCTTTTTTATATCCTTTCCCTTGATTGGATATTGGTTATCATGGAGCATCGGGGATGGGAGGAAGGTTCGAATTGGAAGAGATCCTTGGATCGGGATAGGAAAAGGTTACAAGCTATCCTTGGTTACCATAGAATTTCTCAATATTCAAAGAATCAATATCTTATATGATCCTCGGTCTCGGTCTTCACAACATGCATTCGTCTCTCGATGGAAATATGTCTCAGACCTCAGTCTAGAAGGGAACGCAACTGCAGAATGGAACTCATATATCTCATTGCTAGACTCCTGTTATATCATCCTAAATGAGGATGTTGAGGACAGATTGGTCTGGTCGAAAAACGTGATAACAGGAGACTTTAACGTGAAACTAGGCTATGAAATAGAGGCCATGGATGTGATAATCCGCAGAAGGATATAACAGTTGTAACAAACTCATAATCAAACTCTCAAGAAGTTGCAAAGAAGAAGAGAAGAATGCACTCAATAATCACTCATGAACACTGAAAATGGAGAATAACAGTATCATACATCAGCT
Source organism: Larix kaempferi (assembly GCA_027924585.1). NCBI lineage: Eukaryota > Viridiplantae > Streptophyta > Pinopsida > Pinales > Pinaceae > Larix > Larix kaempferi. The sequence continues at coordinate 14,755,853 of BSBM01000600.1, forward strand.
GTGAGATGGCACTGTGTAAATAATGAATACAATAATAAATAACTGTGTAGAGAATTCAAACTAACCAAGGATTTCATTCGAATCATGCTCATAGTCTAGCTTGGATAACATTGGAGACATAATCCAGTCAGTAGTATCAGTCATAAATGGTAATAGTCAGTCAAGTGAGTCTAACTGAGTCTAACAAAACCATCTAGGCATAAATAAGGGGATGGAGACTCCAAGGAGGGGGCATGAGGCTGTCAAAATATCAAGTGGAACTCCAGAACTAGCTAACTAGGAGCTACAGGAAGTTAGCATGAGCAATCAGTGGAAGAACTTCTCAATCAATGCACTAACTGATTGTCAGTCAACTAGTAGGTGAGATGAGGCACTCTAACTGAAAGATAACTGGTGGTAGGCGAGCAAAGGTGTACTTGTCATGCAGAAGAGTCAAATAGGGCACATCAGGTAGGTAGGAGGCTAATTGGGGGCTGAAGAAAGGCTCTGGAGAGCTGGAAATAAGCTCTAGGTGCTGGGAGGACCACCAACATGATGATTGGATGCATGCAGTTGCATGCAAATGCATGCAGCATGCAGACATGCAAAATATAAAAATGATGGTGTGAATATTCCAACACCCCCCCGCAAGCTATACTATGAGGTAATAACTGAAAACTAAAAAGTAGGGCCCTAGTGACTGAGACCAAAGGTCACCCCGTACAATCAATCTAAATAAACTAAGTGAGGAAAGAGGGAAAATCCAGTGGGAAGAAATCCCTCCCTCAAAATAGATTGAAGGATGCTAATGTAGCATATCATCACTCACCCCTGAAGGAGGTAAGTGTCCTTCTTTTCCGAAGAAGGATATATCGATCTGAAATGGATCAACAATGTGAGAAGGATGAAACCTTCCATTCTAAAAATATGATCTGGTTCTTTTGTGATCATGTGGATCACCAACCAAATCACCGGCAGATCGGAATGTAATGGCTGCCCATCGAGGAAGAGGAGGACCATCAGGTGAGAGATCGTCAGGTTCTTGTGGATCTGGATCTCCCATTCGCTCATCTTCATCATCAGTTGCTAGATATTCAGGTTCTTGTGGATTTGGATCTAGCATTCCCTCGTCATCATCACCATCTTCAGATTCTGAATCTAAAATCTCATTTGAAGAAGCTTCGATCTCTTTCAAACTTTGAATCTGAAATATCATGTGAAAAATCAAGTGAAACTGGCTCATCATCACTTCCAAACTCTAAATCTGAAATCTCATGTGAAGAAGCAAGTACAACTAGATCATCATAACTTCCAACCTATGAATTTGAAATATCATATGAAGAAGCAAGTACAATTGGATCATCATCACATCCAAACTCTGAACCTGAAATCTCATGTGAAGAAGCAAGTACAATTGGCTCATCATCACATCCAAACTCTGAATCTGAAATATCATGTGAAGAAGCTGTGATTTCTTGCTCATCATCACTCAAAGGAGGAGCAAATCCAAAAATGTGAATATCATAAAATCTTTTAGAATGTGCATGTAGTTCTTTGATGTCTCATTTGAACCATCATAGGTGAGATCATTATCAAAAGAACTAGGACAAAATGATGATGGATCTCCAACAAGATCGCTAGTGGATGTAGTAGTGGTGGCCCATTTTGCCATAGGAGTTGAACCAATAGGTGCTAGATCTTCAGGTTCTTGTGGATCTGGATCTATCAATCGCACTTCTTCAAGAGTCCTCTTTTTCCCAATATTCTTTGGTAAATCTTTTCCATTTGGAAGACCTTCAACCACATTTTGAGGTTGCAAGTTTTGCAAATGCTTGTAGTTGAGATGAGATAACCTACTCTCTTCGTTTGCATGAAAGTGAAGAGCAGAATCCTTTGAGAGAGGTAAGAAGTGTGAAAACTCATAGAGTTTTGTCTTATGATTCCTTTTGCAATGATTTTCCCTAAAACCATGTATTGTATATCAACATCATTTGGAGAAAAGATCACTCTTTTGGGCTCTTCAATATGAGTCATTTGATACATTGAAAGTATACTTGTTGTGAGAGAAGTAACATAAAGCACATCAGAAAAGTAGCCATGGTCAAGATTGATTCTTCCAATCCCCTGAGAGGAGACTTCAGAATCATTGCCCAACATGATGGATGGGCCAACTGAGCATTCGAAGTTGGAGAAGAGATATTTGGAGTAAGACATATGTCTTGTTGCTCCTGAATCTATGATGAATGAAGAATTTGTTGACGCTCTTGCCATGAGGGCATGACATCTCTCGTTGTCCTCAGATCTAGAAGGTTCAGTATCGGTATCTTTCTTCCTTGCACATGCAGGTACAGGAAGATTGTTCTTCTCAAGTAACTGAGCCATCAAGTCTATAGTCTTCTTCATACAAGAAATCTCAGGATGAAATCCTCGATGACAATATGTGCATTTGGATCTCTCTTTCTGAGATTGTTTGTCCTTCTTTGGGTTCGAAATCCCATCTGACTGATATGGAACATATTTTGGATTTGTATCATTCGCTCTCTTTTCAGAAATCTTTTGCTTGCCCTTTGCATTCGCTCTTTTGGCCTCAGCAACTGTAAGGGCCTAATCCAACTTTGGTTTGATCATTCCGATGGAGATTAACTTCTCCTTCTCTTGAGTAAGAGATTGGATGAAGTCATCAAGTGATGGAAACTTCCATTTTGGAATGGACATCTTAGCTGATTGAAATGTGGAGACAAAAACTGAGAAGTTTGGCCGCAATTTAGAGAGAATGGAAAGAATGAGTTGTTTGTCTTCTTTCAATATCTCATATCTTTTCAACTGATAAATTAAGCTTTTGAACTTGGTTAAGAATGCATTGATGGATTCGAAGCTTTCATGACTCAAAGAGATGAGTTCATTCTCCAATTTATGACCTTTTAGATCATCTTTCTGTCCAAAGAGGGATTCGAGCTTGTCCCAAACCTCTTTTGGAGATGTTAGATCGATGACATGGAAGTGAATATCTTCAGAAATTGAGAGAAGAAGTAAGCCTACTACTTCATCAAGCCTACCCAAGTATTTGTATTTCTCTACTACACTGAATGGTTCTACCATTGTTCCATTTAGTATCCCGGTGAAGCTCTTGGATCTCATGAAGAGAGCCATCTTGGCTTTCCATTCGACATAGTTGGAAGAAGTGAGCTTTAGATCCATCTGAACAGTGAAGGAGAATTGAAGAAGAATTCGAATGGGTGAATAAACCTGCAAAACAAGAAGAGTTTTTGCTGATGGACATTTTCTACACTTCGAATGAACACTACCTTAAGACACTCAAGCACATATGACTAAGTCCTTCACACCTGGTTAGATCTCACTGGATTGCTCCAGTGAATTCAAGGTAATAGCACCAGGATTTGCTGTGGAAACTCAGAGGCTTCTAGTGCGCAGGGAAAGATAGTTGCTCAAAGAAATGCTGCAATTGCTGCTGCTACAACTTTTGCAATGGCTACAATTCGAATAGCTGATGACTGCTCTGATACCATGTGATAATCTGCAGAAGGATCTAACAGCTGTAACAAACTCACAATCAAACTCTCAAGAAGTTGCAAAGAAGAAGAAAAGAATGCACTCAATAATCACCCAGGAACACAGAAAATGGAGAATAGTAGTATCATACATCAGCTGTGAGCTGGCACTCTATAAATAATGAATACAATAATAAATAACTGTGTAGAGAATTTGAATTAACCAAGGAGGTCATTTGAATCATTCTCAAAGTCTAGCTTGGATAACATTGGAGACATCATCCAGTCAACAGTATCAGTCATAAATGGTAATAGTCAGTCAAGTGAGTCTAACTGAGTCTAACAAAACCATCTAGGCATAAATCAGGGGATGGAGACTCTAAGGAAGGCACATGAGGCTATCAGAATATCAAGTGGCACTCCAGAACTAGCTAACTAGGAGCTACAGGCAGTTAGCATGAGCAATCAGTGGAAGAATTGCTCAATCAATGCACTAATTGACTGTCAGTCAACTGGTAGGTGAGATGAGGCACTCTAACTGAAAGATAACTGGTGGTAGGTGAGCAAAGGCGCACTTGTCATGCAAAAGAGTCAAATAGGGTGCATTAGGTAGGTAGGAGGCCAACTGGGGGCTGAAGATAGGTTCTTGAGAGATGAAAATAAGCTCTAGGTACTGAGAGGACCACCAACATGATGACTAGATGCATGCAGTTGCATGCAGCATGCAGATTTGCATGCAAGCATGCAAAATATAAAAATGATGGTGTGAATATTCCAACAATGGCCTCCTTTGTTGGCACAAAAGAGTGGTGGTGGATTCCGGTTTGGAGGTCTGTTGGTTCCTTAAAATCCAAGCTTACCCTATGGCTAGTACTCAACAATAAACTTATGACCTGGGATAATCTCTTAAAAAGAGGATGGCAAGGCCCGATTTGGTGTGTTCTATGCTTTTCGCAAGAAGAATCTTGTTCTCATTTATTTGTGTTCTGTCCCCATGCAACAGCTGTTTGGAAGGCCGCCTCTGTGGAACTAAAGTCCAAGGCTTCCCAAGTCAATACTTCTCTGGAACATAAGTTTTAGTCATGGTGGAATGACTACTCGGTATGTTCCTACAACGCTCGCCCCTCCTCTTTCATTTATGGAGTATGGTGGGCTTGAAATCTAGCAATTTTCCATAATCTCTCTATTCCAGTTGAAGTAACTTCAACCTTGGTTGTGCAGTGGACTAAATAACACAAAGTTCTAGAAAAATAAAAAAATCCAAGGTTATTGGTACCCCCTTCAATTGATAAATCTATTCCCTGGTATTTTTTCGATGGTGTGAGTCAAGGAGACCCTCCTTTGGGTGGTTCTGAAGGAGTTTTATATCTGGCAGATAATCATAAATTTCAGTTGAAACATGCACTAGGACATTGTTCAAACAACAAAGCTGAACTTGCAGCTTTACATTCAGTATTGGAATTGGCCATTACAAGGAAGGTGAACCGCTTACAACTCTTTGGAGACTCAAAAATGGTTGTCGACTGAGCCAACAAAAAATTGCAGATCAGAGCTCCTCATCTTCAGCACCTTCTTCAGGCCATCCAAAGGAAAATATATTTTTTCTCTGTTTTTACAATCTCACATGTTTATAGAGAGTTAAACACTGAAGTTGATCTGCTATCCAAAAATGCCTTACTTTTAGTTTTAGGCCAGACATCGGTTGAAGAATTCCATAATGAATTGTAATTTTGTGTTATGAAGAAATTTTGATGAATTGTAAAATTGATGCAGAGATAATGCATCATATATTTTGTAACTTTTATGAATTTCATGTTAAATTTTAGAATGTAAATCATAGGAAAACAGTTTATGATCATTCTTTATTTATAATGATTGATATTTTTCATATAATATATATATATATATATATATATATATATATAAAACCAAACATCAAGCTCCTTAGGTAAACTATATGTTCCACTAAACATTTTTTATATCAAGTTGAATTTCCCAAGGGTCAACTCCCAAATGCCATCCCATCACCAAAAAAACAAACCCATGCACCAACCTGTGGGGCATGACCTTGCACTATGCATTACTTCCTATATTAATTCACATGCATTCAATTATTCCAAGCCACCAAGTCGTATGCATAGTTTCCAAGGGTAGCTCTCTAGGTGTTGACCCGAGTATCAATCCAAACCTTATTGCTTTTACTACCCACACTTGGTGCACAATCACAAGGAAATAACTAGGATCATGTTCATTCATTTGTATACTCATTTCCATCAACGTTCATCATGTACGTCTCATTGTTATGATTCGTCGTTCCCATGGCTTCCATATATGCATTAAGGGATGGTTTATTAAATAAATGGAATATAATAAATAGTTTGTTACAAAGTACTTTATGAAAGGTCACATATATTACATGCCTTACAATGTATATGAGATGAGAAGAGGAATTCTTGCACAAAAATAGCGTAACACACCACACATATGACTAAATATAAGAGATTATGTAAGCATGAATGCTATCAAATACCCTTTTTGGAAAAGAACCCGTGGGAGATATCACTTTTATGTTGCATGCCATGACTCAAGACCTTACATAACAAAAGGGAATTCTAAACTCATATTGAATACTATAAAATTTCTTTCCAATGTCGACTTATCTGACGTTACTTCATGTTAGGTAAGGATGTAACTCTTCCTAAAACAAGCCTATATTTTTATAGTAAACACCTCATGATATTGGTGGTTGCATGCAAGAAAGAGGTCCACTCTTACATTTTTCATGTAGGTAGTCATGGTAGAATAAGGCCAATTTTTATATTTAAATCATGGAAAGACAAGGACCCTGATATGAAGGTTTATGAGAACTTATATTGAGAAATAAAAAAGGAATAATTTTTTGAGCATTACATTGTTTACCTTAAAATGAAAAACTATCTCTCAAAAAACTGCAGGTTACTTATTATCCATACCTAAAATTTTCAAATATATGTTGTTGGTGAGAACCAAATTTGTCCCATGATATGTTTATAAAAAAATACGAGTACAAATCTAACGTAATTCTCTAAAAAAAATTGTTTACTTCAAGGTGAACTTCCTAAGAGAGACATGTGTTTAAAGGGATTAAAGTTGAAGAACATACAATTTTGCAATTTTGTTTGTCAAAAAACAAGCAGAAGTGTTACCCAACTTCATATTTTCACCCATTACATGGACGAGAGTAAATATTGTCTTCGTCTCATGGTATATAAAGTAAGAAGTATCAGGTTGATGGAGGCAATTTGTGATAACTGTGACCCTTTGATAATAGCAGATCTTTTTTTCTTCACTTTGGCAAGGATTCCCGTAAATTGAGTTGTTGAAATGAAGACAAAAGAATTAGTAATGCGCATTCTTTGGTCATCACTTTGAAGAGCCCAATTCATTTATTTACCTATATTTATCAAACTTGTACAATACCTCCTTCATAAATGCTTGATTTTTAAAGGAATACAATAATGTCATGTTGTTATGAAATGTACTAACTATGGATTTTAAATGAGCACTTGTTCAGACAAGTGGATCTAAGTTGAAAAATGAGCATTTGGCATTATTAAAGATATGTGGGAAAATGAATTGCAATTATGAGCCCATTATCCTCAAACCTAGGCTCATGAAATTTTTTGAGAGGAAAATGAAACAATGTAGGAAGAACTCTCACATTAAATTAAATTTATGTAAAATAATGTGATTAAATTCCTCTCTAAGAAAAAGGACAAATATAAGAGGGAGTTAAGAGATTAAGGAGGGGTATCCAAGAGTTGAATAAGTGGAAGGCCAAGAGTCATCACGCATTTTAGATAAATAAATAATTTGTTCTATAGAAAAGGTTTTAAGGTTTTATTTTTTTATTTTTTATTGTAGACTTTATATAATTTTATGTTGAACTTTAATGAGAGGAAGTCAATGCTAAGGAAGTTGTTTGGAGACAAACTTCACTTCCAATGAATTAATGTGTAGAAATTATCTTTTTACCTGGTTAGGTTTTGTAATTATGTTAGATTGATATTTTATAGTGCATACTTTTCTTACATATAACCAATGTTATCCTAAGTATTATCCTACAATGTGTTGACAACGGAAATGGAATGTTCCCAAATCAACTATTTTGATCTCTAAGTTGGCTAAACAAAGTGCAAACAAGAATGAACATCCTAGTTTAAATTTAAATGAAATATGTACAATAATATATCTTAACTTTCATAAAAAATCCAGTGAGTTTTATATATGACAAATAAATAAAATGATACACAAAATATTTACAAATAAAAATTTACGTAACAGTCTTAAATTGAAGAAAAAAGAAATATGCATTTTAAATGTATTCTCCTTGGGACTCACAGACATATTTATGACAAAAAAATTGAAGAAAGACTATTAAACACCAGCTACACAATGCTTACATTTATTACAATCCATCATAACTGAAAAATAAAATAAAATTGCTAAACAAATTAAACTCAAGAAAAGAAATTTAACAAAAACATAAAAATATGGTAGCAAAGAAGTGATTCTTTATTGAATTTGCTTCATCATTATACTTGATATGAGAGCCTATGAATCTATTGGACCATAGATATGTCTTTCACATCTGATTAGAATTTGCAAGACCTCTTAATCATTGTGTAAGTGATAAATACAATAGTAATACGAGTTAATAATGCTGAAAATAAGTATCCAAAGAATACGTTTGATGCTGGAATAATCCTCTGTAACCAAATAACTAGCTTAAAAACAACTACAGAAAAATATTAATTCAATTTTCAGCAAACAAAAAAAGAAATTATCTTTAAAAAAAAAAAAAAACTTGGGCCTCCAATCTACCACTTAGATAAGACTCATGTTATCACAATGTCAAACTCATATACAATGGTGTAAACTCTGAAGCTAAGCTTTAAAAACTAAGAAACATTATCCGTGTGCATACCATAGTCTGGAAAAAAACTAAGGATTCCTTTCATAGGTGCAATTCTTTTAAACCTTCTCCAAGAAACAATTATCAACTGACTCTTTCGAGTTGGTTCCATAGTCTTCTCAACGAATAGACAAATGGTTCAAATATGGCTAATAGGAAATAAGACTTTTAAACACTCAAGATTACTTATGGAAGAACCTTTTAATACATTGTTTATTTATTATTATGAAATGGGTATATTTAATCATAAAGTTGGTACATATGATGAAACTAGGGGGCACCTTACCTTTTAATACAATCCTCATAAAAAAAAATCATAAAATATAGCCATGTAAAACCTTGTATTTCTTCCTTTATGACTTAATGCAAAAAGAACACATCCAAAAGATATTCATCACATTTATGCATACATAACATCATATATCTCCCAATAGTCACACAAACATACACAAACATAGATAAAGGTTTGTATGTTGAATCATATAGCCAAAATATTCCAAAGTGTGATGCATATGTTCTCAAAAATAGAGTGAACTTGATAGTCTTCCTCTTAAATATAACCCAAAAATGCTTTCTATTAGTCAAATCAAACCATAGTCATAAAAGACATTAAAAACTTAAAAATACATGTTTTAAATGGAACCCTGAAACCATATGACATACCATGAGGTTCCCTCAACATCACATCTCCTTGTTCAAAAATAAATACTATAGCAGCTTCTTCTTCCTTGTTCAAAAATAAATACTATAGCAGCCTCTTCTTCTTTAGGTTGCTCAAGAGGAGGAGAATGCCTTTTTGGATGCTCGAGACTTGCTAGTTTTTCTACTTGTGGTTCAACTTTAGGCATAGGAAGGAGCTTGGGTCTATTTCCTGAGGAGGCAAAAGTAATTGCTTTCTACAAGGGAGGTTGAGGTTCATATGGCTCCCAAATTGTTCTTTTCCCAAGAGGAGATGGAGGTCTAATATCCCAATTAGTATTCTAGGGAGGTGGATGATGATGAATCTCTACTAAATTTGGACAAGGCTACAAGGCTTGTGTCATGTGCATGGAAGGTGGGTGGTGTAGTGAAGAAGTAGCAGGAGGAGGAAGGGGGCCCAAGGTACAGGTGGCATGTTCTAGATAGTTGATTGAACTCTTCTGATTCAATGTCAAAATCTATAGAAAATTATATCTTTCTTTACCTCTACCTCTTATGGATCCTCTTGATCCACGACTAAAAAAACTCATTTATGATTTACAAAGTAAACATTTCATGAGAATTTAAAAATCATCAACCATAAAATGATATTAACATGTATCAAATCAAACATTTATATGCAATGTAGAAACTACTCATTTCCCTTTTATATCCATCTACACAAATCATTTTCATGAGACATTCTCATGTTAATTGTTGTCGGGGTAGGAATATAGGAAAAGGGATAAATAGAATGGAGTAAGGATATGCCAAAATGAACTTTGGGAGAATATATTCAACATAAGTACTCCAATATGAATAATAAATGACCAAATACCATCCATTAACATTCTTCCACAACAAGACATTACCCTAGTTGACTAGAATTCATCTTAATGATGATAAATTAACAATGAAAACATTGTCACAATTACTATTTTATCATTCAATATTCTCTTTACTTATGCAATCCATACTTCCATATTTTCTCTTAATACCACACATGATTCTTTTATCAAATGCAAGTTCTTGAAAAATCATCTTCTACTATCATATCAAATAGTCATTCTACAGCCATCATATTTATCCAAACGTAGAAAATGTAAACCATTTCTTTCTTCATTTTTTTAAAACTCTTAGACTTAGTATAAAGTCATAGTATATTATTATCCATGTAGTATCGTTGTTTAAACAATAATCAAATATTATGAAAGGACCTATACAAGGTTACGACTAAAACCTGATCTTATCAACTTCAACTACAAATTTACACACAAGGACATTGAAAGAGAAATACATCTCATTTATATGATTTCCATTTAGGGGAATAAACTACAAATTTATAGGAACAAATTAAGAGCAAGCGAAGACTATAGTTACAGTGATAAAGAGAACCATCACATCTAATGAACAGAGATCGATCATGATAAAACTCAGTCAAGTTTTTTTAACTTGCAAGATGGATGATAGGGTTTTGTAAATGAGCAAGATATGTCAAACAAGAATCTTATGAAAGAAACTGGGACAACGATGCAAGTATTCATATGACCAAATAATATTGATTGGATGAAAAGTATATGTACCAAGTGCATTTAAAAAAAACACAGACCCTTTAGTAAATGAGTATTGGCATCGTTATTTTTTTTTTCCACAATCTATCGTGATAAATCCTCCTTGTCACTACACTTCTAACAACAATAATATTCATCAAATTCGGTGCCCTACACCCAAGTATTTTTCAACATAATTCCCTCTAGAACTGTAATGCTTTATCAAAATGTAGACTTTATATTTCTCTTTCACACACATAGACTGGGTTGGGGTTTCAGACTGGGTGGTTTTGACAATTTTATGGAAAAATCGGGGATGAGTGAGCAATGGGAGGATTCATAGCCATAAACACAAAAATGAAAACAAATGCACATAACATCAAATTCTTCTTATCACCCCAATATTTTACAAAACACATTTGGACTTATGATAATTTTACAGTCACAACTGGCAGTTTAGGAAAGACGAAAATGTGTGCAACAATGTAAATTTCAAAGGAGGTGAAATCAATAGCCCTTATTTATTCATTCAGTTAGAAAAACATGAGTGTGCATATTTACATTAATAAAAGTCATTTAGTGGAACAATAAAGAAAAACCATAACCTTGTTCTCAGGCCGAGATGCCTTCATCGAAATGAACCAGGATTCATATCAAAGCCGATAGAGCCATCAAGCTGGTAGAAGCTCGGAGCTTATAAGAACAATGCGATGGAGAGTAGGAGGAAAATAATCATTTTTATAATCTTGGGGCGATGGGCGAGAGAACGGTTAGGGTTTTGATAGCAGAGTAACAGTCAAATTCAAATAACAGTGTAGTAGATAAACCATCAATCATTGTACATACCTAGTAGCTAGAATTTGTTTGCAGGCTATGAGCTAGATAATGTTTTGGTCCAAGTTCCAGGATGCACCTCAAGCCACCAACATGTTCAAAATATTTCCAAGAATAACCTTGACAGAAAAAACTTTCAAGAAATGGAAGGAGCAGAACCACTACTGAATGCACAAATGGTTACACAACAAATTTTTTCCATACACCACTATCTAGAAAAATCGCAATTCAACTACCAAATCAGAACCTTTACTGTTCACGTCGTAGTTAGTAGGAGGTGAAAAGCTCAAGGTGGTCTATCATTCCAAGTGTACTCCACCATCAAATGAAGTTCATCAGAGTGCAAGACTTCATCAATGATGGATTGGCTTGTTTACATTTAAAATGCATGGTACAACTGAAATATGGTGGAGATTACAAACATAATATCATCGTTTAATGCACAGTACAATCATCAAGTTAGGAACTGGCATGCATTGTCTAAAATCCAACAAAATGGCAACTTAACCACACTTTCCATCACCCATTTTGAATTGCCAAATCATAAAATCATACCATAGGTTTAACAATAGAGTCATCAGCTTATCACAAAAGAGGAGACAGGTAAGTGCTAATGCATGGGTCTACTCGACAAATAAAATCAAACCATGAACCTTTTATATTCCATAACACTGTAAACTTTTCCACGTAATACTCATATTATCGCTCAACTAAGTAGAGAACAACTACAATATTTTTTAGAAATGGGCCAAAACATATATACCACATTTAATAAGTAAAAACAACATCATGTATTTATATACGCCAACATTCAATTCCATTACAAGGAAAAGGCCTCGTAGTAGAAGTCATAGCAAAGGTTTTTAGTGTTACAAAATTGGCAAAAATTGTCAAAAAAACATCGACGAAGGTTATTACATATATCTTTTATAACTATAAAAACTCGACGGCTTGAGGTTTTAGCAGATATTTTTCCATTGGTGCACTTTGTTGTAAAAATGCGCATTGGTGTGTACCTTCATACAATGCACATGTTCTATACAATATGAATACTCCGCATCGGTGCACTCAAATAGATCGAGCACTAGAGAGCACCAAATTTTAACGACACACTGATGTGACATTTTACATCATATGCACTGGAAATTTCTAAATTTTTTAAACTTTAACGGTGCTATATATTTATAACAACTCCTCGATGCATTTCATAATAATAAGAACTGGTGCGTACAAAGTATTATAATGGCTCGGTTCAGTTCAACAATTAAAACTCTCCAGTGCGATAAATTACAAAAAGCATCGGTGCGTACATGATTTAAATATTCCTGTGCATATTAACAATTAAAACGAACTAGTGCGATTAACAATAAAATATGCACCAGTAAATGCGACTGAGATGTGAACATTTTTATTTTTTTAATTGACGATGAGTTTAATTTACATTGGAATACCGGGGCGTCTAAATTATTTAAACGCAATGGTGCATATAATTCGTGAAATGCACCGGTGCAACATATAGTACCAAAAGCATCATAGATGATTCTTTGAACAATGACACTTGACATTGTAGCGAAATATCTATATGATTTTTTTAATTCCATTATGTATCAAAAATTGAAATATTTTTTATAGTACTATTTATTTCGATTTTAATTATTGTGTTTGTTTGGATTAATTTCTTATATTATATGTTATAGCATCTATTGTAACATTTAAGCATCCATATATTTAATTACCAACATAATGTACCATTTCACATATAACATTTGACAATAACATTGGAGAATGCAATATAATAAATTTTTTTATTTCATTATATATCAATAAGAGGGCCTTTGTCATACAAAATAGGACAACATAGAGACAACAATAATCAATATGTCAACAAGAATGTAATTGCAACACTTATTGGTAACTCATTGTCTTTCAATTCGGACATTATGTCTAGTACATTATAAAAAATGTTTGATTATCACAGACAATTATTTCAAAATTAATATACAACATCATGCATTAACATAAAAAACAATGAGATGAACAAAGTTCGTTCAAAGAAAACTTCCAATGTAAATATGATAAATAATCCTTAAATTGACAAGTAAATAATAAACTATATAATTGATAAGAGAATGATGTGATTACAAATAGGAGATCCCGCACATATAATGATTAAAAGACACATAGTAACCCTTCATAAAGAGTTTCAAATTTTAATAATTATTACTTTTTATTATATTATTAATTAACAATTCAATTATTATTTATTAGCATTTGCATATTTTATATTCATAACATTGCCTTCTTCCTAGAGATGCTGTGTCCTCAAAGCATGATTATGGAAGACTTTTATCATTTTTCTTGCTTGTGACGCTTTCTCGTGAACTTTTCTATTGGTAACTGCAAAACTTGATGGCAGGAGATGATAAACTTTCTTTTGAACACTGAGTGAAATTGTTGTGTCATTTGTGAAGTGATCCATCCGAGATCTACCTTCAATGGAACTGTTTGTTGATCGATTGTTCGGATAGAACTTCTCATTTCCTGCTTCCACTGAGTTTCTTGACTTTGTCTCCATTCTGTTTTGAAATCACAACTCGTTTATTTATGTTCCTCTTGACCTTGTCGTTGGTCATATCAATTTTTACAATTTGGATGACGATAAGGCATCCTAATCTTTTGTAATTGTTCTTCGGAACCATATTGTCTTGATGTTTGTAGTGATTTGTCACTATAAACATTCTTATTATTTTGACTGCCATTTGAATTTGTATTGGTTCCCCTTTTTGGTGTTTGAATTTGAGTGTTTGATGACTTGTTTGTTGGGTTAGCCATCATTTCCTTGTCACCTAATGATCCCTTGTGATCAAACTTTAATTGTAACGATTTCTTATCATGCTTTAGTTTTCTAATTTGTATGATTAAATATTGACTATTTCTTCTTAAACGTAAGATTTCTTCCTTATAATCTAACTCGGTGACTTCATTTTGAACATCTTGATTCTCTTGCTCTCTTTCTCTTAACGTTTGTATTTGCTCTACAAATCGCCGATTAACCTTCTTCAAGGAGGAATTTTTTTCATCTTTTCTTGATAATTTTTGCTGGAGATTTTGAATCTCCTCTTCTAAATTTTGATAGCACTATGTTTTATCTTTCATATTCTTGATTTGAAGCAGAAAATTTCTCATTATGAACTCTTAGACGAGAGATATCTTCATCTCATTCCTGTATGTCCTTGTCAAATTTGTTTTTCGCAGTTTCAAATTCATTAATTTGTTTGGTGGACTCCTGAATACGATCTTTCAATTTGGAATTTAATGTCTTTATTAAACCATTAAAATATTTATCTTTATCATTTTCAAATTGTAAATTTTTTATTGCTTTCCTTGTAGTATCCTAATTCACCTTCCAATTTTTGTATTTGTGATTGCAATTGTGACTGGCCTTGATTTTCTTTCATAATAAAATATTTACCACATATTAGACAAGAGTGATTGAAATTCTTAAAAACTGTCACATAGTGGAATTCCATCTCGCAATAAGGACACTTAGTCCAAATTTTAGACTTATATATGGAATCTATAATCCACCATTCACTTCTTCAATAAATGCACAAATATGCTTCAATAACTTCCTTCAATATCTTCTTTTTTTTATCCAATAATGATCATTACTATTATTAAAAGCAATAATAATTATACCAATATGGCATACACCGAACTTTTCCAACCAAATGATAATAAAATTTGATAAAGAATATATTCCAATAAAACCAATAATGTATATATATATATATATATATAAAATAATTAATAAACTTTTGAATTTTTGAATTTTTTTTGTATTTTATTAAAGGGTTACTTTATATCCCCATTTAGCTCATGATTAGTAATATATATATATATATATATATATATATATATATATATAGAGTGTGGTTTTATAAAACCACGTGTTGGTTTTATAAAACCATGTATTGGTTTTACATTTTTTTTGTATTTTTCCTTTCAAATGTTTTCTTTCTTCTTTTTCTTTTTAATTTTGTTTTCCCACTTCTTCTTATTTGCATGGAATAATTAATTACTTTGAATTGATGGTCAAAAGTCAAATTAAACAAAGTCTAAATAATGGCCAAAGGCCAGATTGGGAAACACTATCCGATACCAAATGAGATGAACAATCATTCTAAGAAAAATTCCAATGTAAATATGATAAATAATCCATAATTGGACTAGTAAATAATAAACTATATAATTGATGAGAGAATAATGTGATTACAAATAGGAGAGCCCGCATATATAATACTTAAAGGGTACATAGTAACTCTTTATAAAGAGTTGCAACTTTTAATAATTATTACTATTTTTTATTTATTTTTTTTTGACAGAAACGGTTAAGATTTATATTAAAGGTCTGTGGCAAAGCCACCCAATGTTTTACAAGCCAAAATTGTAGCAGTTCTATCAATCACGCTACCGTTAATTACAAATGCCTGTATCTGATCAGGGCTTTTTAGTGATAGCTGAAAGCAGTAAATTGATAACAGACAAAAAACCAGAAAGACAAAGAGAACCTAGCTAGGAATTAACGATGACGGGCCCCAGCAAACAGGCTTGCCTTTGACGGGTTCTTGCTCGAGCTTGGATTTCCTGTTCCGCGGAGGTTCTCCATAGCAAGCTCCAAATTCTGCAGCCTTTGGTCCAGATTCTCTATGGCGGCCATGATTTTCATCTCCAAATTTCCCAGAGCTACCTCAAACTCTTCACGATTGCTTCCGACTTCTTCATCCAGCCTATCCAGTCGTCTTCCTCCTTGCGCGTCCATACGGTTCATAAATTCTCCCTGCCTTCTGACCCGGCGACGGAGCACCCGAATTTTCGCCTCTAATTCCAGCAATGGATCGGGGGAAGACGCCGCCGAGCCTTCTGTATCGGCCATGATAAGCTGGAGCCAGAAGCCAACCGGATAACACAGTTTACCGACGAGAAGAGAAGGCTTCCTCCTTCCTGTAGAATCCTCTTTTAAAACCAGGGTGGTAAATCTAATAGAGCCGGAGCAGGGGAAGTTGCCGTTCTTAATGCTGATGTCCACTTCATAACATGAATTCGGCATCATTGCCCTTAATTCTTCGCATGTCGCCGTATCCTTCAGCCTGTTCCGGATGGCTCCTTTACCCAAATTCGTACCCTTTCTTAAATAACGACTCGTACTGCTTAGGTCAGTTAACTCCTGAGGATCCTGCACCCGCGTGATATCGTAATTGAAACTGGCATTGAAGTCCCCTGTGGAAGTGGTGTGCGGTCTGAGCTGGGCTGAGGAAAGCAAATCCCCTCGTATGGAGACGACCGGGAGATAGACATGATGCGAGCAGATCTTTCTCCATTGAAAACCATGATCCCTGGTACGTCGCCTGGTACGAACCATCATCAGTCTAGTCGAAGAAGCCGTCACCCATGCTGAGGAGGAGCGAGCGGAGGTGAGTGGTAGATAAAGGTAGCTGGGGGGGAGGAAGATGTCCTCACGTGAGGACACATCGCATTCCCAAGTGAAGTCCATCCAGCCACGGAGACGCCAGGTGCCATATGCCCGCAGCATGCGTCCCACACGTCCTTTAATTGTCCCATGCCAAATGCCCATAGTATGCTTGTTCGGGGACGAGCTCAAGGAGTTACGGGATAGAAACCTTCTCAATTTTCCCATTAATTTTGAGAAATCCTTTCCGTAAGTTAATTGCTTCATTAGCTGCTTTGTCAGCCTGTTCATTATTTTCCCGCAGGACGTGGAAAAAATCGATGTCTTGGAAAAGAGGGATTAGCAGAGCAATTCTTTGGAGAACCTGTCGAAGTCGCATGGATGCAGGTAAATTCCTAGTGTTTATGCATTGGATAATCACCCTGGAGTCCCCTACAACAGTTGCTTGCTGTACGCCATGGAGAAGAGCTTGGTTTAGGCCTTGCCAAAGGGCCAGGGCTTCTGCCAAGTTGTTGGATTCCACTCCTAAATTCCAGGAATAAGAGAACATCAATTGTCCATCGAGGCTAATGAGAACCCCTCCCCCTCCTGCCTCCCCTCTATTTTTTATTTATTATCAATTAACAATTTAATTATTATTTATTTGTATTTGCATATTTTATATTCATAACAAATAAATATGGATAGTCATTTTATTTTTATTTTTAATCCACATGAACAATCAGTATTTATACTAGTCAACTACCAAGCATTACAATTGTAAATATATATATATACTCTTCTTAACCTTTAGTAAATGGCTCTCATTTTATTACTCAACCTCTAACCGTTGATCTTTAAACTACCATTCAAATATTTAATCATAGTTCCAAGCACATATATGATAATATTC
The DNA here is from genome assembly GCA_027924585.1 of Larix kaempferi. Classification (NCBI taxonomy): domain Eukaryota; kingdom Viridiplantae; phylum Streptophyta; class Pinopsida; order Pinales; family Pinaceae; genus Larix; species Larix kaempferi. The sequence continues at coordinate 14,773,719 of BSBM01000600.1, forward strand.
AATTATTTCTTTTACTAAACATAAATCCATAGTATGATAATGTTGACACTTCATTCTAATTCGATTCTTATAATAATATAAGCTTTTCTCTTATACACGTATTCCAGGTGGGCATGGAGATATAGAACTAAATAAGCTTTTCTCTTATACACGTATTCCAGGTGGGCATGGAGATATAGAACTAACTTACGACTTCCCTATAATTCGAATATAGGAATTAATATCAAAATTGCATTTTGCATAAAAATTCTAGAACGCCAATAAATTTTCGAAGTAAAAATAAAGAGAATTTATGGATCAAATTATTTTTCGCATCAAAGATTCTTAGAACGCCAAATAGATTTTCGAAATATATACACAGAAAATTAAAGGCCCGTTTACAATTCCTGACATGAATTCTGGAAAATGCCATTAAAACTTCGAAATAGATACATTGGAAATTTACAAAATCAAGTTACAATGGATTCTGGAAACGCCTTTCACTTTTCGAAATAAACACCGAAAATTAAAGATCAGGTTACAATGGATTCTGGAAACGCCTTTCTCTTTTCGAAATAGAACACAAAAATTAAAGATCAAGTTACAATGGATTCTGGAAACGCTTTCCTCAAAATAGAACACATAAAATTTTAGATCAAGTTACAATGGATTCTGGAATTTCTCTTTTCGAAATAGAACACAGATAATTAAAGATCAAGTTACAATGGATTCTGGAAAAGCGTTTCTCTTTTCCAAATGTACATGAAGTAATCGCTGGAGTGCAACTAATTTCCAGGTCTTAATTCGTTAATCAGATCTCGAAGTTTTAATGGGTGTTGAATACATAGCCAGAGTATCCAATCGGTAGCCCAAACACAGAGTTAAGGTAGCGTTTCAGTGCATAGAAAGGGTATTGATTCAAGGTTCAATCGCTAAGATGACTTAAATGTTTAACGCATGGGCAGGGTACTAATTCAACTGTCTTTCAATCTCAGATACGTTAATACCAAAAGCAGAGTTTAGATCGCCAAGCATTGGCAACAGGGCTCCCGACTTGGCTGTTTCTTATTACTGGTTTTACACAAGGATAGATATATTGAAATCACAGATAGAAATTAATCATAGCCAACACTGTCGTGGAATAAATAAATAAAATCTCAGATCAAAATTAAAATGGTGATAATGAATCAGATCAAATTTGGGTATATATATAAACATCATCACAGCAATCGCTTTTCGACTTTTTAAAATTTGCACAGAGATTTAGAATTAAAAACCAAGGAAACGATCTTAACAGATCGGCTTTCCAAAAATTGAGCCATAGGTTTTAAAAAAATCCACAGGGCCGTCGTTGGATGGATCGACCTTCACGCCTTTACACAGAGGATTCCAATTTAAAAAGAGACAGAGTTGAAATGGAAGTATGCAATCTGGGCATTGTATGGATCTAAACTTAACACAATAAGATTTTAAATCGCAGAACGGTTCACATCTTTTACACACAGAGTAGTAAGCCTATAATTTAATTGATCGATTCTTGAACCAATGGTTTCGATTTCTTGCTGTATCCAGAGAATCTAAGTATTCAAAAAGAATCTATAAACTTATGTGAATCCAAAAAGAAAAACATAGAACATAATTCCATATGATAATAGATCGATTTCCAAGCCCTTATAATTTTGTTTTTAAAGAAAACTAGAATATCAATTTCAAATAACGGAAACAATATAAACAAAAATGTTGAACCTGATTTGATTTGTGGAGTTTGAGATGAATTAGATCATTGTAGTAGCGGCTAATTTGATTGTCCGAGTCCATCCAGCTTTGACGAAGATATCGATAACCCCTTGGTTGATCTCCCTACCGTATCGGGAGTAGTCTTCTTCCTCCCTAATCCCGGAGCAAATGGGGTCGTAAGAACACACAAGTAAGCTTTCTGCTGGGATCTCCCTATCCCCGGTCAAGCTAAGCCCAACTCACAAGAACCATAAAATAATGCTCGCTTATGGTACCCGTCCAATACTAGGGAGGGAGTGATAGATGATTTTCTCCTTCTCCTCCCTTCTTTTATAACAAAAGTCTGTGTGTCATGTGTCTTGTGTCTTCTCATGCACATAATTTATTTAATTTAATATTTTATTAATATTTATTCTCAAGTTACAAGTGTCTCTTCCTATCTTAAGTGTGCACCCAATTCCCTAAATCAGTGCAATTAAATGTGGGTGGTTTTTTTTTCTTCTCCCCAGCCTCCAATTTGTCAGAGATTTTATCTTTTTTTTTTTTTTATGTTTATACCTGGAGCCAAATCTACTACCTGGTAGTAGCCCTAGTACCAACCAGGCTAAAAAAAATGGGAATTGTCAGTTTTGTGTCTTTACTTGTGTTTTTTGTGGGTATTTGTTGTCTGGGTGAAGTTTTGGTCAATATTTTTGTACTATCGTTGTTGATGGTACGTTCCACTGGTTCTTGCTTATTTTCGCCGTCCCCATTATCTCGCGCTGCTCTATTGGGGTTTTCTTGAGAGGGATTCCTTGTGGGTATCTCTGGTCTTCTTTCTGTTCTTTTGGTTGTTTGTACTCCACTCTTTGTTGTCCTTATTCTGCGGTGGTTTGGTATACTCAGGGTTGGGGCTGATGTCACTATCGGGGACAGAACCCTTGAGGTTTGTGACAAACGCTTCTTTGTAGATTGTTTTTGATAAACCTGGGTCACGTGAAGATAAGACGCCTTCAGGGGGTTTTGCTGATGGTTCTAGCAGTTTGGTAAATCCAGAAATTATTACCACTGTGACAGGTTTGCCAACACTTGGCTGTAAGCGGCGTATGAAAAACGTGAAGAAGCCTGTGTGAGGGGACTCCTTGGTCCCTTTCGAACTGGTGAAAAAAGGATGGGCCCTCTACGTCCTGGGAAAATATGTTACCTGTGACATGGTCAAGGCCCTGAGTGAAAGAGCTTTGGTTGGTAAGTTTGAATACTTATCTCTCAGCCGCCTTGAAATTCTAAACTGGGTACGCAGGAAGTGGAAGCTGTATATAAAAAATATCCCTAGAATTCTTCTGTTAACTAATGGTTGGATATTATTTCACTTTCTCTCTGAGGAAGACCGTGGCAACATTGAAAGTCGTTTCTGGGTCATTGGGCATGGCTCTCTGGTTCTTTCCCAGTGGTTTTCCGGTTTTGATCACCATAAGGAAAAGATGAGAAAACGTCACTTGGTAGGGGAGGGAATCAGTGACTAGTTTTCCTCCCCTTCCTCTCCAATGTTGGTCCTCAAGGGTTTTACTACCATTGCCAATTCTATTGGTAGATTTATTGTGATCGAAGAAGAGCAAATCTGTGGAACTGAGAGACGGACTCCTCGGGTGTTGGTTGAGATGGATACGTATGAGGGTTTATTGAGCGAATTGGAAGTCATATGGGAGGGTGGCACTTTTATTCAGACGATGGATTACTGGAGAGTATTGTTCATATGTAATGCATGTCATGGGACTGGACACTCCAGGCTACATTGTCCTGCTCTCGGATCTGATGCTATGGGGGGTCGTGATGGTCCGAAAAAGTCGGTTTCTGTTTTGCTGGTTGATGAACTGGATATTTTCTTGCCTCTGGATCACTCCTCGGCGACGGCTTTAGTTGGTAAGTTTGTTTCATCCATTCCAACTTTACTCAAGTTCTTATCCACTGAGGAACTGTTAAATGTCCTCTCTATTGGTCCTCTTGCGACGTCCTCACTTGAACATTCCATGGCTCCTCCTGTTGTGGATGGTCAGGACCTGTCTCCGGAGTCGGATACCCCGACCATTTTAAAGGGTTGCTCGACCGATCGGTAACCCTGTGTGCGGAATCCCCCTTTGACTTCCTCCCCGATGTTTTCTCCTCAGCCGGTCTCTAAGAGTTCTCCTCTTGTTCCGGGTTTTGAACTTGAATCAGTGACTAGTTTTCCTCCCCTACCATTGTCCCAGCACCAGACTCTAGATATTTTCTTTTCGCCCACTCCTCTTGCAGATTTGGAAGATTCACTGCCACTCTTAGGTGCTCCTGACCCATCTTGCAGATCTTTGCCGGTCTACTCTTCCTCCGAGCAGGTTGATCCGTCGATCATTCCCATAAACTCGATTTTTAATGGTAACGTCACCATTCGAAAGACTAGAAAAGGGCCTAAAGCCAAAGGGGGTGGTAGGGGTAATCGTCTCAATCCACCGGTTTCTTCCCTATTTGCTTTTGGTTTAACAAAGGATTCGTCTTTAGTTTCTCCTGTCTCTGGGGCTCTTAGAGATCAAGATACAACCCGTCCTGGGGTTACCTCATGAATTTGTTGTCGTTAAACGTTAGTGGACTGAGCAACGGTCCTAAGCGTGTTGCATTCAAACGTCAACTTTCTACCATTAATCCTCATTTTATACTACTCCAAGAAACCATGACCACGAGCTTGTCTGTTGTCAATTTTTTCCTCAAGTTAAAACATGGTTGGTTGGAAACTGGGATGGATTCCACAGGGTTGTCAGGCGGCACTTTGGTTGCTTGGAACGCTGATATGGCTAATATGAGGGCTTACAACACTTTTGCAGGTGTCATGATTGAAGGTTCTTTTAAAGGTTTTGCGGACACGGTCCGCATCATAAACATCTATGGGCCTTACTGCAGAAGAAAGGTGTTTTGGGATCGTGTTGTTTCGTCTGGAATTTTATCTGGTGGGTATACTATCGTGGCTGGTGACCTTAAATTTACTACTTCTCATGTGGACGAAGTGTGGGGGAGTGGTAATTCTATTGATCCACTGGTTGAGTATTTTCTCTCACTTTTTGAGGATGCGAACTTGGTTGATATAAAACCTGCGATTATTACTCCAACTTGGACAAATAGGCGCACTGGGGAGGCGGGCATTGCCAAGGGGTTGGATCAATTCTATGTATCTGAAGCGCTCTGTAGTTCTGTGAACAGGTTCGGGTCTTGGACCTATTCGGTGGGTTTTTTCGACAACAGTATTATCATATTGCAATTAGATTTCGACTGTGCTTTCAGCTACTATCTGTTCAAATTTAATTCGGCTTGGTTGGACGACCTCTCTTTCAGCTCCTTTGTAAGACATTCTTGGTTGAAGATGTCGTCGGTGGATATTAGATCTCCTTTGAAATTTTTTTGGTACAAACTCACTCTTTTGAGGAAGGAGGTGCGATCGTGGGATTCAGATATGAAAAAATTGCTTTGCATGCATTTTTTTAATATCAATTAAGAAACATGAGTGACTTCAACGTTCATTCAAAATATTAAATAGAATCTAATTCCACTCTTACATTAAAAATAAATAAATTAATAAATAGTTCAATTCTTAGAAATTAAATTATATCTTGAACATCACTTACAATATCTAAAATTCTACTCTTATTTTAACAATTAAATTTTAATAATTTTTTTTTTAAATTTGATATTAAAACATTTAATGGTATGTCGTCATTTCCAAGTTCCCTATTGACTTAGAAAGCTAGCAATTTTTGGGTGATTTGTTTTTGATGGACATGTTGTCGTTGAATATGGTTTAGCAGTATGTTAGAAAAACTTGAATACTGGTGGAACCAATAGCAGTTCCATGCATTCACCTCCCCACTTACATGAACCACCTCCTTGCATTCACCAACCTTTCAAGACACCATGTACAACTTGTTTTTTTGAGTGGGTAAAGTTGAGGGATCAAACCTAGCTCAATGCTAGGTATCAATGTTGTTGTGGGTTGGGAGTTTTGCATTGCATATTATGTTGAGGAATTTTCAATGGTCATATTTTATCTGTTTTACATTGACCCCGGTAAGATAATTTTATCAATCTCTAATAAATGACCATAAAAGTAGTTCAACAACACTAAGAGAGTACATTCAACATGGGTACAAAGTTCGGGTGCAAAAGAAACTCTTAGATCAACTAAATTTCTAGCTAAAAGCTAAATGTTTTGCTAAGAGAAGACATAAAATAAGGTGCAAGTACAAGAAACATACTAGAACTAAAGTGTCTTGGGTGTTGCATCAAAGAGAGGATGTCAAAGCCTGTTGGAGTTGGATACCATGAATGAGTGATAGAACTATGAAGCAAGGTTTTCATTAAAGTCATCCATAACTATGAAAGGGCCAATGCACTAGGGGATGATTTTATCTGGGGATTGTTCAGGTTTGAGGGTTCTGGCTTCTCAATCCTTTGGAGTTCGAAAGAGTGAGGAAGTCCATCTCTCATAACATTCAAGGGTGGGAAGTTGAGAACTCTTTAAGGCACAAGTGATGAGTTATGGTTTTGATCGTCACCCCTAAAATGAAGCAAGGACATGAATGGATCTTCGGATATGCAGTTGGTGCTTGTTCTTAGTATTTTTAATTTTGATCCTCAAGAAGTTTTGAATTTTCAAATCTATCATGCGTGTTTTTTTCATCGTTTTGTATCTTCTAATTTTTGGGTTTGGGAAATAAAAAAACAAGAAATTTTATTAACAAATAGTTTACAGAATTACATTTAGATAAGATTATCTTGCAAGCTCACCGCTGGGTTTGATATTCAGTTTTGACCCTTAGAGTAACAAAAAACTAATGTTCTCACTCTGATCCACCTTGACTTCAAGACTATTACAATTTTCCATATCTAAACAAGACTGATGCTTGATATCTTGCCATGCGCCTCTTAAATATACTTTGTGTTTCTTTGATGATGGATAGTGAATGGTGATATTTCTCTTGTTATTGGAACCTTTTCTTTGTTCTTTTTGGATGGGGAAATGACAAGATGATAATTTGGTTGTATTTTGGTGCTTTATCCTTTTTGAAATTTTGATTTGAGTCTTTCGACTGGGATAATTGAGGACATTTCAAACTATTTGGTGATTTTTGGATTGGTTGTTTTATCAATATGCATGCTTGATTGGATTCCCACTCTTCCTCAGTGGGATTTGATAGCTAATAAGTGAGTGTGTAAGCGTAAATAATAAACAATTTAAAAGGGTATGTTTGGCACCTTAGAATAGTTTCTATGCCTTCAAACTCGTCGTTTACTTTCCTTTTTCTATCTAAGGATTTGGTATTGGATAGAACTACTCATAGACATAGTTTGCTTTCGTCTAAGTAGATATTGTATATGGGGCAAGCCTTAGAAGGGTGATGAGAAAGAGGTACATTTTTTCTATAATCTTTGCCTTATCTAGTTTTCATGCCTGATTTATTAGAGTAGAAATATGCATGTGAATATGTATCTTGGGAAAACTACAACTTTTTATTGATTGGAAACATTACAACTGCAAATAAAGTTGATCACTTAGTCTACATTGTAAAGAGCCATTTCTTAGACATTACTCCCTTGTCACATGTTCAATTTTTTGTTATTTTTGTTCATAATCTACTGTAGGTTTGACCTCCATATGGTTCATGTGATAAAATTATATATTTGTATAATCTTTTTCATCTCCATGCTTATTTTATTGACCTTATTCCTACAAAATCATTGATTTTAATTGCATCATTCATGAAATTCAGAGTTCATTGGTAGCTACTAGTGAGGCAAATATGAAATAGGAAGTTCCTACTTGCATGTTTTATAATTGGCTCCTCTACATTCTAGGCCATCCCATGATATTTCTTACTGTTTCGGAGCTTTTTGGTTGGAAAATCATGCCGCGTCCATTCTTTGATCTTGTATGCTTAATTCAACTTTTCAATTGCTGGTATAAATTCAAGATTGGTCTTCACCAACATAGAGGACCCACACAATGTTATATCTATAATACCAAGCACTACATTGTAATATTCTTATATTTTCAAAATAGTGACAAAGTATTTGTATACTATCAACCCATTATACCAACCATCAAATATTACATTTTCTAATGATTGTACATCCAGATTACTAATCTCTAATGACTTTATTTCTTCCATTTTTTTACAATAGAAGCAAATAACATACCATATTGTCAATCATTTTATTCTTCTATTATTCTTCTTTTTTTGGTGGATACTATTGGAAAACTTGACTGGGGGTATCTATTCCTCAGAATTTTCCCAAGGTTTCTAAGGGCCCGAGTTACCACCTTTCCCCCTTGCATTGGTGAAATGGTCTATGAAAGTTGAGCATATCCATTTGGGAATCAAACCTTGGTGTGATCAATAACAACACCTCCAATTTACCAACCAGGAAAGCCACAGTCGACTTTGTGAAAAACCATAAGCATAGTAACGAGTGTAATATGATAAAAAATTGGTCATCTAGCCATTAAGTTCAATCATTCTTCATAGAAGATAGTATATGTACTGAGTACGAAAGGAATTCTGGTATTGATACCCACGATGTAAGTACACACCCATGTGTCTTTCGTTGTCTTAAAATTTTATAAGAACAAGGGAGGATAGAGACAGAGTAAGGGTACAAAGTAGTTAAGTATCATATTTTTTTGGATGAACTTGTTAAGTATCACATTCGTCTAGTTCAATTCCTCTTTTAGGTCTTTAGTGGCATTTAGTTTTGAGGTGAAAATGAGGTTCTATGCAACCTTCATAGCCATGATCTCATGTTTTATGCCTTACAGTCTTTTGTGTTAGTTGGTTTGTTGTTGTCCTTCCACTATATTCTCTACTCCAAATCTCATATTTTATAGTGTTGCTTGTATTGTGATTCTAGCCATTTTTATAGGATCATATTAGTCGTGACTTTATCACCCTTGCAAATTATTTTCTACATTATATCCCTTTCTCACTAATGCGTTTTATCTATTATATGTTATTTTCTACTAATCTTTGGTTTTGGATTTTCAAAAGTCGTACTTCACCAACCTTGTCTACATATCCAACTTAATTTTTTTTTTTTCCAGATAATAATGGTCTTGAAGCGAAATGTTCATGAGATCATTGCTATTATTCATGTATATCATCATGTTTCTATATGCATTATTTAGTGGATCATTGCCCATCATGCACCAAGAGGAGATGGTACTTTCCCAGCACTTGCCACTAGCACCATTTAATATTTTTCATTTAATTTACATTGGTACATGATTATGTATCATTTTTTAACACTCCAAATTTTGTTTATTTATTAAACGACCATGATACCCTTCTATTTGACGGCATGAAACATACCACACGCTTGGAGGAATTGAACCTGGTGGGAGGAATCTCACCACCCCCTCTTTACAAACCAATAAAATCCTCGGCGGTGATTCCTTTTTGTTATGAATAATCCTCAGCAGTGATTCTTTTCTGTTATGAATACAACCCCAACAATGTTTTAGTTTCCATTGCATCTTCTCTTGGTTTCATTTTGGCCTATGTAGCATATTTCTATGCAACAATGAACTAAATGGTTCATATAATTATGTACATCTATTATTTGCTTTAATTAGTTCTAAGGGGCAAAGAGAAACAATGATGAAAATACCTCTTCTAGGGAAAGCAAGTTCTGAAATGTAAACTCCCTTTTATTACTTTTCCAAATAGCTAACAATAATCTTATAGGACATATGTTAATCAGTTCACTATCAACAAAGTATATTGGGTTTGCACCTTGTCTAACAAAAAAAAATTATAATGTTTATTTATTTATTTCCTATTTGATCTCAAGTATCTCACACAAATACAAATGCTACAGTTTGGTCTAAATATGGTTTAGGATTACTATTGTATTAAAACATATGCTCCATATCTAAGATTTTTGTGCAAGGTATCTTCTTTTTTGTCATGGAACACTATTTTTGAAGAGTCGACATAGATGGACTAAGCAGTTAACTATGTTTCTTCTTTCAAAGACACTATTCTACTACATGATCCTGTTGTTTCTTTTGTTGTCGAACTTCTATGTACACAAGTACTCCAACTCATTTCCTGCAGAGCAAAAGAAATTGGAGTGATAACACATGGTGAAGATATAATCTTCTTCTCCCACGTCCCTATGAAAGATCAACTTTAGTTAGAGTCATTGCTTCTAAAAATGCTAGGTTGATTGATCATGTTGGAGTGTAATTTTCCTCCAAGAGTCCAAGTTTTGTATGAGCAAGATCTAGGTGAGTTGTGTGGGAGAAGTGTAATAGGACTACACTACGGTTTTATTGCATTTCCAATTGCTCTTTATGAATGGTTCATTTTTTTTAAGGTATTTTTCTTCAAAGGCTTTACACAGTTTTTTTGGAAAACAAAGTACTACCTCCTGCTATGTGGTAGATGCTTGACATTAAGATGAGAGAAAGCATTTATTCAAAAGTATATATATATATTTCTCTGTGTTGTGCTAATTGTAGGCATCAGGCCAAAGCTTTCTTGTTGTGTATTATAGTAGTCTTAGATTAGGAGTTTCTAGCCTTTCAACCATGCAACCTGCAACACGCTAAACTTGTCCTTTGGGAAAAATCCTAATCATTAGTCACAATGGAATTTTGGTTTAGCCACTAAGTCAATTCACGAAGACAATTATTTTTGAAAATAAATTCTGTGCAATATAAGTTGTAGTTACAAAATAACAAAAAGAGCTTATCATACGAAAACCAACACTTGTTATGATGGTTGCTAAAGAAGATGCCTATTATTACAAAATGACAGAAAGATCTTGTCATATGAAAACCCACATTAGTTCGGATACAACTATCTGAGAGTGTTATTACCACCTTAATAGATTCTCATTTTAACTTTGGATCTAGTGTTAAAATATATGCATTTCCGACATAAAAAATCTATGCAAAAGTTTATCGCTTCTTAAAAATTGGATTTATGCTATATTACTATCATATCGTACGTGTATTGTGCAAGCTGTTGAGAGTTCTTGAAATTGATGGTATGTTCCCATCATCTCTTGAGGGTTCTATCTTTTATGTACACTTTTTTTATATTAAAAGTACACAAATCCACCCTAAATTAAGAAATTTTCTCTAGTGTAAATTATTAAGTGCATTGTTCATTATTATAAGTTATTTTCCATGTGAAGAATTAATAAGTGCATTATTCATGATTATAATAATTTTTCCTTATAATAATGTGAAGAATTATATAATAGGTAAGTGGGTGCAGAACAATTTTTGTTGTTGTTTTCGTAAAGACTGACAAAATGAAAAGGAGTGTAAATCCAAAAAATAAATAAATGAGGGAAGACATGCCATGGTTGTATAATGCACACAACAATTTAACATAAACATGATACAAATAAATGTAGACCTTGGCTTAATAAAGCAAGTGTTGATCTAATTAGTGCTTTAGTATCCTACAATTCCATTGGTAATCAAAAGGGAGAAATCACACCTAGTTACTTGTAAATTGAGAATTCTTAGATCAGATTAATGTGTTTGATGTTCCATTAAAAAAAATGCAAATGTCAAACTTGAATAAAAATAATTAAATTATATTGATTTTATCTTAAACTTAGATATATAGAGTACCTTATCAAAATCTTGTGTAAATGTTTTCCTAATATGTTAAAACTAAAGATTAAAAAAAAATTACACCTCAACAAAATAGATTCATAATAAATCTTTATTTAAAATGGATCTATTTTGGTTATAAAAACAATAGAAAAAAATAATGTTATCTTAAGAAAAGATACATGTGCATATTTCTTAGACCTAGGATCCTGAACCATGGTAAATACCAAGGAGCGCTTGACGAATAGTGAGCTAATTTATAATGGTTTTATTTTATTTAATAGTATGCAAGTCCTTGGTATGACAAACAGATCGATATCGAGCTAGTCGAACTACCTGAACTACAGTGATAGAGCGCTTCTCAGAATTATGAAGCGGATAGTGCTTAAACCATGGTTTTGATGAGGCAAGGTTGAAATATAATTGCGAAATCGGTTTTGTCTGGTTGCTATAGTCCAGGTTTGGTCCATAGTTGATTGGGCAGTCATCCAGAACCAAATCGCAGTCTTAATAGAGATCGTGGCATTGTTAGAAACAATATCTGGGTTGCTTAGGTCGTCGAATCCGATTGAGATCCGTAGTTCCTATATATTACAAATCATGAAATTGAGCAAACAGTAGTGCATTAGGCTTAATATTCATTCAGACTAGTGAATACCATTAAGGGAATTTATAATATTGAGAAGAATTTAACCATGATAATTAAATGGGTCCTCGTCCATAGTATTGTTTTCCATATACGTAGGGCCATTCGACGTTGGATTCCTAGCAATAGTCCTAGTGAATAGTGCCTTGCTCCTCTTTGAAGCAGTAACCCCACGAATACTGCCCACCTGGGGCCCCATCCCATCCGCTGGTTTAACAACATTTCTTCGCACGTGAGGTGTAAAGATGAAGAAATAAATTAAGAGTCATAGTGGAGGTGTAAATATTACATGTGATTTCGTGGGAGGTTTGGGCTAAGAAAGTAGTGAGCTCTTTTGTATGAGTATCGAGATCGTCGATGGTGCTGAATTAAGGAAAAGCATTGGCAACCACAATGAAAGCATCGTAGGTGTAGAATCCTTTCGCCAAGCAATCGTCATTGTTTCATGATCTTTTCGCTTATTTTCTAATGGTTTAGTCAAGATTTGGTACATTTATGTTAACTATCTTAAATTGTAGGTGGCTTTTTGTAGCCATATTCTTAAAAGTGAGAAGACCAAATTTTATGAGAACGATAGAATAGGGTGTATTTTTCTAATCTTAAGATTATAAATTATAAGCCATTGGATTTGTCACATCTTTCTTCATTATAATTATCTAGAAAAAATACACCTCAACCTTCACATCCATATAAAGTATATAAAGTAAAAATTACACATGAATAAATTTACACATCGATAAATTTTGAGGAGGGACTTGCAATTCTTGAGAAACCATAAACAAACTTTTAATAGTAACTGGCCAATCCCATAAAACGCCAATCCCATAAAACTTTTTTGAGGAGGGGCTTTTAATAGTAACTAGCCAATCCCATAGAACTTTTTTGAGGAGGGGCTTTTAATAGTAACTAGCCAATCTCATAAAACTTCTAAGCATAAGATTACACAATTAACAAGTAAAGACCATTATATTGGAGGGACACATATGGAGATATACATAGAGATTATATGACAACTAGGAGGAGGGGCTTTTAATAGTAACTAGCCAATCTCATAAAACTTCTAAGCATAAGATTACACAATTAACAAGTAAAGACCATTATATTGGAGGGACACATATGGAGATATACATAGAGATTATATGACAACTAGGCACGTTGTAATTAACAAGGAAGAACTAGAGAGAGATGAAATTCCATTAACAAGTTAAGACCATTATATTGGAGAGACACATATGGAGATATACATAGAGATTATATGACAACTAGGCACGTTGTAATTAACAAGGAAGAACTAGAGAGAGATGAAATTCCTTGGTACGACAAACACACGGAGATTTATGCTTTGTGGAAGCATAGAGAGACCGTAAACACATGGAGATTTACGAGAACAAAGAGAGAGAGCGCGCTTCTCAAATTTATAAAAACATACCTATACACTGTTTATTGCTGAGATATGTGGTCAGTGTTCAAACCACGGTTTTGATGAGGCGAGGTTGAGATCATTGAATCGCGAAACCCTCTCCAGTGGCTTCAGTTATGATAGAGGGGGATGGCGCTGGGGATGGAGGCGTAGTGGGACATTGGCTGTGGCAGTTACCTGGGCCGCAATATTCTTCCGTGTTGCCGCAATATCCATAAATGCTGCAGCAATCGCCGACGGGACAGAGCTCTCCCTCGCATGACCCTGTAGGGTGGGGTGGCGGTGGCGGCGGGGATGGGGATGGCGGTGGGGGTGGAGGCGTAGTGGGACATTGGCTGTGGCAGTTACCTGGGGCGCACAATAGTAGTCCGTGGTGCCCCAAAACAAACTTGTGCTGCAGCAATTTTCATTTTGTGGTGCAATTTTCATTTTTACACTTTACTCTTAATATATTAATAATCATTTAACATGTGAAATTTTCATTTTTATACCTTACCTTTAACATTTAACATGTGAAATTTTCATTTTTACATCTTACTCTTAACATTTAATATGTGAAATTTTCATTTTTACATCTTACTCTTAACATTTATGTGAAATTTTCATTTTTACATCTTACTCTTAACATATTAATCATTTAACATGTGAAATTTTCATTTTTACATTTTACTCTTAACATATTAATCATTTAACATGTGAAATTTTCATTTTTACATTTTACTCTTAACATATTAATCATTTAACATGTGAAATTTTCATTTTTACACCTTACTCTGAACATATTAAAACCATAACCTTGTTCTCAGGCCGAGATGCCTTCATCGAAATGAACCAGGATTCATATCAAAGCCGATAGAGCCATCAAGCTGGTAGAAGCTCGGAGCTTATAAGAACAATGCGATGGAGAGTAGGAGGAAAATAATAATTTTTATAATCTTGGGGCGATGGGCGAGAGAACGGTTAGGGTTTTGATAGCAGAGTAACAGTCAAATTCAAATAACAGTGTAGTAGATAAACCATCAGTCATTGTACATACCTAGTAGCTAGAATTTGTTTGCAGGCTATGAGCTAGATAATGTTTTGGTCCAAGTTCCAGGATGCACCTCAAGCCACCAACATGTTCAAAATATTTCCAAGAATAAACTTGACAGAAAAAACTTTCAAGAAATGGAAGGAGCAGAACCACTACTGAATGCACAAATGGTTACACAACAAATTTTTTCCATACACCACTATCTAGAAAAATCGCAATTCAACTACCAAATCAGAACCTTTAATGTTCACGTCGTAGTTAGTAGGAGGTGAAAAGCTCAAGGTGGTTTATCATTCCAAGTGTACTCCACCATCAAATGAAGTTCATCATAGTGCAAGACTTCATCAATGATGGATTCGCTTGTTTACATTTAAAATGCATGGTACAACTGAAATGTGGTGGAGATTACAAACATAATATCATCGTTTAATGCACAGTACAATCATCAAGTTAGGAACGGGCATGCATTGTCTAAAATCCAACAAAATGGCAACTTAACCACACTTTCCATCACCCATTTTGAATCGCCAAATCATAAAATCATACCATAGGTTTAACAATAGAGTCATCAGCTTATCACAAAAGAGGAGAAAGGTAAGTGCTAATGCATGGGTCTACTCGACAAATAAAATCAAACCATGAACCTTTTATATCCCATAACACTGTAAACTTTTCCACGTAATACTCATATCATCGCTCAAGTGAGTGGAGAACAACTACAATACTTTTTTTAGAAACGGGCCAAAACATATATCCCACATTTAATAAGTAAAAACATTATGTATTTATATACGCTAACGTTCAATTCCATTACAAGGAAAAGGCCTTGTAGCGGAAGTTATAGCAAAGGTTTTTAGTGTTATAAGATTGACAAAAATTGTGAAAAAAACATTGACAAAGGTTATTAAAGATATCTTTTATAACTATAAAAACTCGACGGCCTGAAGTTTTATCAGATATTTTTCCACCGGTTCACTTTGTTGTAAAAATGCGCATTGGTGT
Source organism: Larix kaempferi (assembly GCA_027924585.1). Taxonomy (NCBI): domain Eukaryota; kingdom Viridiplantae; phylum Streptophyta; class Pinopsida; order Pinales; family Pinaceae; genus Larix; species Larix kaempferi. The sequence goes on from BSBM01000600.1 coordinate 14,789,164, forward strand.
GTACCTTCATACAATGCACATGTTTTGCACAATATGAATACTCCGCACCGGTGCACTCAAACGGGTCGAGCACGAGAGAGCACCAAATTTTAACGACACACTTATGTAACATTTTACATCATATGCACCGGAAATTTCTAATATTTTTTTTAACTTTAACGGTGCTATCTATTTATAACAATTCCCCGATGCATTTCATAATAATAAGAACTGGTGCGTACAAACTATTACAATGGCTTGCTGCATTTCAACAATTAAAACTCTCGAGTGCGATAAATTACAAAAAGCATCGGTGCGTGCATGATTTAAATATCCCTGTGCATATTAACAATTAAAACGAACCAGTGCGATTAACAATAAAATACGCATCGGTAAATGCAACTGAGATGTGAACATTTTTATTTTTTTAATTGAACGATGAGTTTAATTTACATTGGAATACCGGGGCGTCTAAATTATTTAAACGCAATGGTGCATATAATTCGTGAAATGCACCGGTGCAACATATAGTACCAAAAGCATCATAGATGATTCTTTGAATAGTGACACTTGACATTGTAGCGAAATATCTATATTATTTTTTTAATTCCATTATGTATCAAAAATTGAAATATTTTTTTATAGTACTATTTATTTCGATTTTAATTATTGTGTTTGTTTGGATTAATTTCTTATATTATATGTTATAGCATCTATTGTAATATTTAAGCATCCATATATTTAATTACCAACATAATGTACCATTTCACATATAACATTTGACAATAACATTGGAGAATGCAATATAATAAAAAAGTTTATTTCATTATATATCAATAAGAGGGCCTTTGTCATACAAAATATGACAACATAGAGACAACAATAATCAATATGTCAACAAGAATGTAATTGCAACACTTATTGGTAACCCATTGTCTTTCAATTCGGACATTATGTCCAGTACATTATACAAAATGTTTGATTATCACAGACAATTATTTCAAAATTAATATACAACATCACGCATTAACATAAAAAACAATGAGATGAACAAAGTTTGTTCAACGAAAACTTCCAATGTAAATATGATAAATAATCCTTAAATTAACAAGTAAATAATAAACTATATAATTGATAAGAGAATGATGTGATTACAAATAGGAGATCCCACACATATAATGATTAAAAGACACATCGTAACCCTTCTTAAAGAGTTTCAAATTTTAATAATTATTACTTTTTATTATATTATTAATTAACAATTCAATTATTATTTATTAGCATTTGCATATTTTATATTCATAACATTGCCTTCCTCCTAGAGATGCTTTGTCCTCAAAGCATGATTATGGAAGACTTTTATAATTTTTCTTGCTTGTGACGCTTTCTCATGAACTTCTCTATTGGTAACTGCAAAACTTGATGGCAGGAGACGATAAACTTTCTTTTGAACGCTGAGTGAAATTGTTGTGTCATTTGTGAAGTGATCCATCCGAGATCTACGTTCAATGGAATTGTTTGTTGATCGATTGTTCGGATAGAACTTCTCATTTCCTGCTTCCACTGAGTTTCTTGACTTTGTCCCCATTCTGTTTTGAAATCACAACTCGTTTATTTATGTTCCTCTTGACCTTGTCGTTGGACATATCAATTTTTACGATTTGGATGACGATAAGGCATCCTAATCTTTTGTAATTGTTCTTTGGAACCATATTGTCTTGATGTTTGTAGTGATTTGTCACTATAAACATTCTTATTATTTTGACTGCCATTTGAATTTGTATTGGTTCCCCTTTTTGGTGTTTGAATTTGAGTGTTTGATGACTTGTTTGTTGGGTTAGCCATCGTTTCTTTGTCACCTAATGATCCCTTGTGATCAAACTTTAATTGTAACGATTTCTTATCATGCTTTAGTTTTCTAATTTGTATGATTAAATATTGACTATTTCTTCTTAAACGTAAGATTTCTTCCTTATAATCAAACTCGGTGACTTCATTTTGAACATCTTGATTCTCTTGCTCTCTTTCTCTTAATGTTTGTATTTGCTCTACAAATCGCTGATTAACCTTCTTCAAGGAGGAATTTTTTTCATCTTTTCTTGATAATTTTTGCTGGAGATCTTGAATCTCCTCTTCTAAATTTTGATTGCACTATGTTTTATCTTTCATATTCTTGATTTGAAGCATTAATTTCTCATTATGAACTCTTAGACGAGAGATATCTTCATCTCATTCCTGTATGTCCTTGTCAAATTTGTTTTTCGCAGTTTCAAATTCGTTAATTTGTTTGGTGGACTCCTGAATACGATCTTTCAATTTGGAATTTTATGTCTTTATTAAACCATTAAAATATCTCTCTTTATCATTTTCAAATTGTAAATTTTTTATTGCTTTCCTTGTAGTATCCTAATTCACCTTCCAATTTTTGTATTTGTGATTTCAATTGTGACTGGCCTTGATTTTCTTTCATAATAAAATATTTACCACATATTAGACAAGAGTGATTGAAATTCTTAAAAACTGTCACATACTGGAATTCCATCCCACAAAAAGGACACTTAGTCCAAATTTTAGACTTATATATGGAATCTATAATCCACCACTCACTTCTTCAATAAATGCACAAATATGCTTCAATAACTTCCTTCAATATCTTCTTTTTTTTATCCAATAATTATTATTACTATTATTAAAAGTAATAATAATTATACCAATATGGCATACACCGAACTTTGTAAACCAAATGATAATAAAATTTGATAAAAAAATATATTCCAATAAAACCAATAATATATATATTATAATTAATAAACTTTTGAATCTCTTTTTTTTTGTATTTTATTAAAGGGTTACTTTATGTCCCCATTTAGCTCACGATTAGTAATATATATATATATATATATATATATTGGTTTTATAAAACCATTTTTTTGTATTTTTCCTTTCAAATGTTTTCTTTCTTTTTCTTCTTTTTAATTTTGTTTTCCCACTTCTTCTTATTTGCATAGAATAATTAATTACTTTGAATTGATGGCCAAAAGTCAAATTAAACAAAGTCTAAATAATGGCCAAAGGCCGGATCGGGAAACACTATCCGATACCAAATGAGATGAACAATCGTTCTAAGAAAAATTCCAATGTAAATATGATAAATAATCCATAATTGGACTAGTAAATAATAAACTATATAATTGATAAGAGAATAATGTGATTACAAATAGGAGAGCCTGCATATATAATGCTTAAAGGGCACATTGTAACTCTTTATAAAGAGTTGCAACTTTTAATAATTATTACTATTTTTTATTTATTATTAATTAACAATTTAATTATTATTTATTAGTATTTCCATATTTTATATTCATAACAAATAAATATGGATCGTCATTCTTTGCTGGAACTGTTTGGAAGACTCGTCGAGGTCGTAAATTTTTTATTTTTATTTTTAATCCACATGAACAATCAGTATTTATACTAGTCAACTACCAAACATTACAATTGTAAATATATATATATATATACTCTTCTTAACCTAGTAAATGACTCTCATTTTATTACTCAACCTCTAACTGTTGATCTTTAAACTACCATTCAAATATTTAATCATAGTTCCAAGCACATTTATGATAATATTCCATTATTTCTTTTACTAAACATAAATCCATAGTATGATAATGTTGACACTTCATTCTAATTCGATTCTTATAATAATATAAGCTTTTCTCTTATACACGTATTCCAGGTGGGCATGGAGATATAGAACTAACTTACGACTTCCCTATAATTCGAATATAGGAATTAATATCAAAATTGCATTTTGCATAAAAATTCTAGAACGCCAATAAATTTTCGCAGTAAAAATAAAGAGAATTTATGGATCAAATTATTTTTCGCATCAAAGATTCTTAGAACGCCAAATAGATTTTCGAAATAAATACACAGAAAATTAAAGGCCCGTTTACAATTCCTGACATGAATTCTGGAAAATGCCATTCAAATTTCGAAATAGATACATAGGAAATTTACAAAATCAAGTTACAATGGATTCTGGAAACGCCTTTCACTTTTCGAAATAGAACACCGAAAATTAAAGATCAAGTTACAATGGATTCTGGAAACGCCTTTCTCTTTTCGAAATAGAACACAAAAATTAAAGATCAAAGTTACAATGGATTCTGGAAACGCTTTCCTCAAAATAGAACACATAAATTTTAGATCAAGTTACAATGGATTCTGGAAACTTATTTCTCTTTTCGAAATAGAACACAGATAATTAAAGATCAGGTTACAATGGATTCTGGAAAAGCGTTTCTCTTTTCCAAATAGAACACAGAAAATTAAAGATCAAGTTACAAAGAATTCTGGAAACGCCTTTCACTTTTCGAAATAGAACACAGAGAATTAAGATCAAGTTACAATGGATTCTGGAAACGCCTTTCTCTTTTCGAAGTAGAACACAGAAAATTAAAGATCAAGTTACAATGGATTCTGGAAACACCTTTCTCTTTCGAAATAGAACACAGAAAATTAAAGATCAAGTTACAAAGGATTCTGGAAACGCCTTTCACTTTTCAAAATAGAACACAGAGAATTAAGATCAACTTACGATGGATTCTGGAAACGCCTTTCTCTGTTCGAAATAGACGCAGATAATAAAAGATCAATTTGACAGTTGAATTTTGGAAACGCCTTTCACTTTACGAAAATAGAGCACAGAAAATTAAAGATCAATTTACAGATGAATTCGGGAAACGCCATTCAGATTTCAAAATAGGTACAGTAGAGATTAAAAGATCTTTTGACAGACAAGGCTTAAGCCATCCAATGTACATGAAGTAATCGCTGGAGTGCAACTAATTTCCAGGTCTTAATTCGTTAATCAGATCTCGAAGTTTTAATGGGTGTTGAATACATAGCCAGAGTATCCAATCGGTAGCCCAAACACAGAGTTAAGGTAGCGTTTCAGTGCATAGAAAGGGTATTGATTCAAGGTTCAATCGCTGAGATGAATTAAATGTTTAACGCATGGGCAGGGTACTAATTCAACGGTCTTCAATCTCAGATACGTTAATACCAAAAGCAGAGTTTAGATCGCCAAGCATTGGCAACAGGGCTCCCGACTTGGCTGTTTCTTATTACTGGTTTTACACAAGGATAGATATATTGAAATCACAGATAGAAATTAAACATAGCCAACACTATCGTGGAATAAATAAATTAAATCTCAGATCAAAATTAAAATGGTGATAATGAATCAGATCAAATTTGGGTATATATATAAACATCATCACAGCAATCGCTTTTCGACTTTTTAAAATTTGCACATAGATTTAGAATTAAAAACCAAGGAAACGATCTTAGCATATCGGCTTTCCAAAAATTGAGCCATAGGTTTAAAAAAAATCTACACGGCCGTCGTTGGATGGATCGACCTTTACTCCTTTACACAGAGGATTCCAATTTAAAAAGAATCAGAGTTGAAATGGAAGTATGCAATCTGGGCATTGTATGGATCTAAACTTAACACAATAAGATTTTAAAAACACACAAGCAAGCTTTCTGCTGGGATCTCCCTATCCCCGGTCAAGCTAAGCCCAACTCACAAGAACCATAAAATAATCCTCGATTACGGTACCCGTCCAACACTAGGGAGCAAGAGATGCTTTTCTCCTTCTCCTCCCTTCTTTTATAACAAAAGTCTGTGTGTCATGTGTCTTCTCATGCACATAATATATTTAATTTAATATTTTATTAATATTTATTCTCAAGTTACAAGTGTCTCTTCCTATCTTAAGTGTGCACCCAATTCTCTAAATCAGTGCAATTAAGTGTAGTGGTCTTTAATAGAGTCCTAGCCTGGGCGGTTTTTTTTTCTTCTCTCCAGCCTGCGATTTGTCAGAGATTTTATCTTTTTTTTTATGTTTATACCTGGAGCCAAGTCTACTACCTGGTAGTAAGTGTAGTACCAACCAGGCTAAAAAAAGTGAGAATTGTCATTTTTGTGCCTTTACTTGTATGTTTTGTGGATATTTGTTGTCTGGGTGAAGTTTTGGTCAATATTTTTGTACTATCGTTGTTGATGGTACGTTCGACTGGTTCTTGCTTATTTTCGCTGACCCCGTTATCTCGCACTGCTCTATTGGGGTTTTCTTGACAGGGATTCCTTGTGGGTATCTGTGGTCTTCTTTCTGTTCTTTTGGTTGTCTGTACTCCACCCTTTGTTGTTCTTATTCTGCGGTGTTTTGGTATAGTCAGCGTTGGGGCTGATGTCACTATCGGAGACAGAACCCTTAGGGTTGTGACAAACGCTTCTTTGTCGATTGTTTTTGATAAACCTGGGTCACGTGAAGATAAGACGCCTTCAGGGGTTTTTGCTGATGGTTCTAGCAGTTTGGTAAATCCAGAAATTATTACCACTGTGACAGGTGTGCCAACATTTGGCTGTAAGCGGCGTATGAAAAACGTGAAGAAGCCTGTGCAAGGGGACTCCTTGCTCCCTTTCGAACTGGTGAAAAAAGGACGGGCCCTCTACGTCATGGGAAAATATGTTACCTGTGACATGGTCATGGCCCTGAGTGAAAGAGCTTTGGTTGGTAAGTTTGAATACTTATCTCTCAGCCGCCTTGAAATTCTAAACTGGGTACGCAGTAAGTGGAAGCTGTATATCAAAAATATCCCTAGAATTCTTCTGTTAACTAATGGTTGGATATTATTTCACTTTCTCTCTGAGGAAGACTGTGGCAACATTGAAAGTCGTTTCTAGGTCATTGGGCATGGCTCTCTGGTTCTTTCCCAGTGGTATGCCGGTTTTGATCACCATAAGGAAAAGATGAGATTTATTGTGATCGAAGAAGAGCAAATCTGTGGAACTGAGCGACGGACTCCTCGGGTGTTGGTTGAGATGGATACGTATGAGGGTTTATTGAGCGAATTGGAAGTCATATGGGAGTGTGGCACTTTTATTCAGACGCTGGATTACTGGAGAGTATTGTTCATATGTCATGCATGTCATGGGACTGGACACTCCAGGCTACATTGTCCTGCTCTCGGATCTGATGCTATGGGGGGTCGTGATGGTCTGAAAAAGTCGGTTTCTGTTTTGCTGGATGATGAACTGGATATTTTCTTGCCTCTGGATCACTCCTCGGCGACGGCTGTAGTTGGTAAGTTTGTTTCATCCATTCCAACTTTACTCAAGTTCTTATCCACTGAGGGACTGTCAAATGTCCTCTCTATTGGTCCTCTTGCGACGTCCTCACTTGAACATTCCATGGCTCCTTCTGTTGTGGAAGGTCAGGACCTGTCTCTGGAGTCGGATACCCCGACCATTTTAAAGGGTTGCTCGACCGATCGGGAACCCTGTGTGCGGAATCCCCCTTTGACTTCCTCCCCGATGTTTTCTCCTCAGCCGGTCTCTAAGAGTTCTCCTCTTGTTCCGGGTTTTGAGCTTGAATCAGTGACTAGTTTTCCTCCCCTACCATTGTCCCAGCACCAGACTCTAGATATTTTCCTTTCGCCCACTCCTCTCGCAGATTTGGAAGATTCACTACCACTCTTAGGTGCTCCTGACCCATCTTGCAGATCTTTGCCGGTCTACTCTTCCCGAGCAGGTTGATCCGTCGATCATTCCCATAAACTCGATTTTTAATGGTAACGTCACGATTCGAAAGACTAGAAAAGGGCTAAAGCCAAAGGGGGTGGTAGGGGTAATCGTCTCAATCCACCGGTTTCTTCCCTATTTGCTTTTGGTTTAACAAAGGATTCGTCTTTAGTTTCTCCTGTCTCTAGGGCTCTTAGAGATCAAGATACAACCCGTCCTGGGGTTACCTCATGAATTTGTTGTCGTTAAACATTCGTGGACTGAGCAGCGGTCCTAAGCGTGTTGCATTCAAACGTCTACTTTCTACCAACGAGCTTGTCTGTTGTCAATTTTTTCCTCAAGTTAAAACATGGTTGGTTGGAAACTGGGATGGATTCCACAGGGTTGTCAGGCGGCACTTTGGTTGCTTGGAACCCTGATATGGCTAATATGAGGGCTTACAACACTTTTGCAGGTGTCATGATTGAAGGTTCTTCTAAAGGTTTTGCGGACACGGTCCGCAGCATAAACATCTATGGGCCTTACTCCAGAAGAAAGGTGTTTTGGGATCGTGTTGTTTCGTCTGGAATTTTATCTGGTGGGTATACTATCGTGGCTGGTGACCTTAAATTTACTACTTCTGTGGACGAAGTGTGGGGGAGTGGTAATTCTATTGATCCACTGGTTGAGTATTTTCTCTCACTTTTTGAGGATGTGAACTTGGTTGAAATAACACCTGCGATTATTACTCCAACTTGGACAAATAGGTGCACTGGGGAGGCGGGCATTGCCAAGACGTTGGATCAATTCTATGTATCTGAAGCGCTCTGTAGTTCTTTGAACAGGTTCAGGTCTTGGACCTATTCGGTGGGTTTTTTCGACCACAGTATTATCATATTGCAATTAGATTTCGACTGTGCTTTCAGCTACTATCCGTTCAAATTTAATTCGGCTTGGTTGGACGACCCCTCTTTCAGCTCCTTTGTAAGACATTATTGGTTGAAGATGTCGTCGGTGGATATTAGATCTCCTTTGAAATTTTTTTGGTACAAACTCACTCTTTTGAGGAAGGAGGTGCGATCGTGGGATTCAGATATGAAAAAATTGCTTTGCATGCATTTTTTTAATATCAATTAAGAAACATGAGTGACTTCAACATTCATTCAAAATATTAAATAGAATCTAATTCCACTTTTACATTAAAAATAAATAAATTAATAAATAGTTAAATTCTTAGAACTTAAATTATATCTTGAACATCACTTACAATATCTAAAATTCTACTCTTATTTTAACAATTAAATTTTAATAATTTTTTTTTTTAAATTTGATATTAAAACATTTAATGGTATGTCGTTATTTCCAAGTTCCTTATCGACTTAGAAAGCTAGCAATTTTTGGGTGATTTGTTTTTGATGGACATGTTGTCGTTGAATATGGTTTAGCAGTATGTTAGAAAAACTTGAATACTGGTGGAACCAATAGCAGTTCCATGCATTCACCTCCCCACTTTCATGAACCACCTCCTTGCATTCACCAACCTTTCAAGACACCATGTACGACTTGTTTTTTTGAGTGGGTAAAGTTGAGGGATCAAACCTAGCTCAATGCTAGGTATCAATGTTGTTGTGAGTTGGGAGTTTTGCATTGCATATTATGTTGAGGAATTTTCAATAATCATATTTTATCTGTTTTACATTGACCCCGGTAAGATAATTTTATCAATCTCTAATAAATGACCATAAAAGTAGTTCAACAAGACTAAGAGAGTACATTCAACATGGGTACAAAGTTCGGGTGCAAAAGAAACTCTTAGATCAACTAAATTTCTAGCTAAAAGCTAAATGTTTTGCTAGAGAAGACATAAAATAAGGTGCAAGTACAAGAAACATACTAGAACTAAAGTGTCTTGGGTGTTGCATCAAAGAGAGGATGTCAAAGCCTGTTGGAGTTGGATACCATGGATGAGTGATAGAACTATGAAGCAAGGTTTTCATTAAAGTCATCCATAACTATGAAAGGGCCAATGCACTAGGGGATGATTTTATCTGGGGATTGTTCAGGTTTGAGGGTTCTGGCTTCTCAATCCTTTGGAGTTCGAAAGAGTGAGGAAGTCCATCTCTCATAACATTCAAGGGTGGGAAGTTGAGAACTCTTGAAGGCACAAGTGATAAGTTATGGTTTTGATTGTCACCCCTAAAATGAAGCAAGGACATGAATGGATCTTCAGATATGCAGTTGGTGCTTGTTCTTAGTATTTTTAATTTTGATCCTCAAGAAGTTTTGAATTTTCAAATCTATCATCGTGTTTTTTTCATCGTTTTGTATCTTCTAATTTTTGGGTTTGGGAAATAAAAAAACGAGAAATTTTATTAATAAATAGTTTACAGAATTACATTTAGATCATATTATCTTGCAAGCTCACCGCTGGGTTTGATATTCAGTTTTGACCCTTAGAGTAACAAAAAACTAATGTTCTCCCTCTGATCTACCTTGACTTCAAGACTGTTACAATTTTCCATATCTAAACAAGACTGATGCTTGATATCTTGCCATGCGCCTCTTAAATATACTTTGTGTTTCTTTGATCATGGATAGTGAATGGTGATATTTCTCTTGTTATTGGAACCTTTTCTTTGTTCTTTTTGGATGGGGAAATGACAAGATGATAATTTGGTTGTATTTTGGTGCTTTATCCTTTTTGAAATTTTGATTTGAGTCTTTCGACTGGGATAATTGAGGACATTTCAAACTATTTGGTGATTTTTGGATTGGTTGTTTTATCAATATGCATGCTTGATTGGATTCCCACTCTTCCTCAGTGGGATTTGATAACTAATAAGTGAGTGTGTAAGCGTAAATAATAAACAATTTAAAAGGGTATGTTTGGCACCTTAGAATAGTTTCTATGCCTTCAAACTTGTCGTTTACTTTCCTTTTTCTATCTAAGGATTTGGTATTGGATAGAACTACTCATAGACATAGTTTTCTTTCGTCTAAGTAGATATTGTATATGGGGCAAGCCTTAGAAGGGTGATGAGAAAGAGGTACATTTTTTCTATAATCTTTGCCTTATCTAGTTTTCATGCCTGATTTATTAGAGTAGAAATATGCATGTGAATATGTATCTTGGGAAAACTACAACTTTTTATTGATTGGAAACATTACAACTGCAAATAAAGTTGATCACTTAGTCTACATTGTAAAGAGCCATTTCTTAGACATTACTCCCTTGTCACATGTTCAATTTTTTTGTTATTTTTGTTCATAATCTATTGTAGGTTTGACCTCCATATGGTTCATGTGATAAAATTATATATTTGTATAATCTTTTTCATCTCCATGCTTGTTTTATTGACCTTATTCCTACAAAATCATTGATTTTAATTGCATCATTCATGAAATTCAGAGTTCATTGGTAGCTACTAGTGAGGCAAATATGAAATAGGAAGTTCCTACTTGCATGTTTTATAATTGGCTCCTCTACATTCTAGGCCATCCCATGATATTTCTTACTGTTTCGGAGCTTTTTGGTTGGAAAATCATGCCGCGTCCATTCTTCGATCTTGTATGCTTAATTCAACTTTTCAATTTCTGGTATAAATTCAAGATTGGTCTTCACCAACATAGAGGACCCACACAATGTTATATCTATAATACCAAGCACTACATTGTAATATTCTTATGTTTTCAAAATAGTGACAAAGTATTTGTATACTATCAACCCATATACCAACCATCAAATATTACATTTTCTAATGATTGTACATCCAGATTACTAATCTCTAATGACTTTATTTCTTCCATTTTTTTACAATAGAAGCAAATAACATACCATATTGTCAATCATTTTATTCTTCTATTATTCTTCTTTTTTTGGTGGATACTATTGGAAAACTTGACTGGGGGTATCTATTCCTCAGAATTTTCCCAAGGTTTCTAAGGGCCCGAGTTACCACCTTTCCCCCTTGCATTGGTGAAATGGTCTATGAAAGTTAAGCATATCCATTTGGGAATCAAACCTTGGTGTGATCAATAACAACACCTCCAATTTACCAACCAGGAAAGCCACAGTTGACTTTGTGAAAAACCATAAGCATAGTAACGAGTGTAATATGATAAAAAATTGGTCATCTAGCCATTAAGTTCAATCATTCTTCATAGAAGATAGTATATGTACTGAGTACGAAAGGAATTCTGGTATTGATACCCACGATGTAAGTACACACCCATGTGTCTTTCGTTGTCTTAAAATTTTATAAGAACAAGGGAGGATAGAGACAGAGTAAGGGTACAAAGTAGTTAAGTATCATATTTTTTTGGATGAACTTGTTAAGTATGACATTCGTCTACTTCAATTCCTCTTTTAGGTCTTTAGTGGCATTTAGTTTTGAGGTGAAAATGAGGTTCTATGCAACCTTCATAGCCATGATCTCATGTTTTACGCCTTACAGTCTTTTGTGTTAGTTGGTTTGTTGTTGTCCTTCCACTATATTCTCTACTCCAAATCTCATATTTTATAGTGTTGCTTGTATTGTGCTTCTAGCCATTTTTATAGGATCATATTAGTCGTTATCACTCTTGCGAATTATTTTCTACATTATATCCCTTTCTCACTAATGCGTTTTATCTATTATATGTTATTTTCGACTAATCTTTGGTTTTGGATTTTCAAAAGTCGTACTTCACCAACCTTGTCTACATATCCAACTTAATTTTGACCTTATGAATACGGTGAGATAACTGTGCATCATAAATATTTCTAATTAAGATTGTAATTATTTTTCCTTGAATCAACCTGAATATTCTCGTTCTCCTTCTTTTTCTTTTTAGAAATCTGTAGACAATTTTATCTTTAATACAATATTTAAAACATTTCCAACATCTCAAAACTTTGTATGAAGTGGTTATGAGTTGAGTTTTTTTTTCCAGATAACAATGGTCTTGAAGCGAAATGTTCATGAGATCATTGTTATTATTCATGTATATCATCATGTTTCTATATGCATTATTTAGTGGATCATTGCCCATCGTGCACCAAGAGGAGATGGTACTTTCCCAGCACTTGCCACTAGCACCATTTAATATTTTTCATTTAATTTACATTGGTACATGATTATGTATCATTTTTTAACACTCCAAATTTTGTTTATTTATTAAACGACCATGATACCCTTCTATTTGACGGCATGAAACATACCATGAAACATACCACACGCTTGGAGGAATTGAACCTGGTGGGAGGAATCTCACCACCCCCTCTTTACAAACCAATAAAATCCTTGGCAGTGATTCCTTTTTGTTATGAATAATCCTCAGCGGTGATTCTTTTCTGTTATGAATACAACCCCAACAATGTTTTAGTTTCCATTACATCTTCTCTTTGTTTCATTTTGGCCTATGTAGCATATTTCTATGCAGCAATGAACTAAACGGTTCATATAATTATGTACTTCTATTATTTGCTTTAATCAGTTCTAAGGGGCAAAGAGAAACAACGATGAAAATACCTCTTATAGGGAAAGCAAGTTCTGAAATATAAACTCCCTTTTATTACTTTTCCAAATAGCTAACAATAATCTTATAGGACATATGTTAATTAGTTCACTATCAACAAAGTTTATTGGGTTTGCACCTTGTCTAACAAAAAAAAATTATAATGTTTATTTATTTATTTCTTGTTTGATCTCAAGTATCTCACACAAATACAAATGCTACAGTTTGGTCTAAATATGGTTTAGGATTACTATTGTATTAAAACATATGCTCCATATCTAAGGTTTTTTTGCAAGGTATCTTCTTTTTTGTCATGGAACACTATTTTTGAAGAGTCGACATAGATGGACTAAGCAGTTAACTATGTTTCTTCTTTCAAAGACACTATTCTACTACATGATCTTGTTGTTTCTTTTGTTGTCGAACTTCTATGTACACAAGTAATCCAACTCATTTCCTGCAGAGCAAAAGAAATTGGAGTGATAACACATGGTGAAGATATAATCTTCTTCTCCCACGTCCCTATGAAAGATCAACTTTAGTTAGAGTCATTGCTTCTGAAAATGCTAGGTTGATTGATCATGTTGGAGTGTAATTTTCCTCCAAGAGTCCAAGTATTTGTATGAGCAAGATCTAGGTGAGTTGTGTGGGAGAAGTGTAATAGGACTACACTACGGTTTTATTGTATTTCCAATTGCTCTTTATGAATGGTTCATTTTTTTTAAGGTATTTTTCTTCAAAGGCTTTACACAGTTTTTTTGGAAAACGAAGTACTACGTCCTGCTATGTGGTAGATGCTTGACATTAAGATGAGAGAAAGCATTTATTCAAAAGTATATATATATATATATATTTCTTTGTGTTGTGCTAATTGTAGGCACTAGGCCAAAGCTTTCTTGTTGTGTATTATAGTAGTCTCAGCTTAGGAGTTTTTAGCCTTTCAACTATGCAACCTACAACAGGCTAAACTTGTCCTTTGGGAAAAATCCTAGTCATTAATCACAATGGAATTTTGGTTTAACCACTAAGTCAATTCATGGAGACAATTATTTTTGAAAATAAGTTCTGTGCAATGTAAGTTGTAGTTACAAAATAACAAAAAGAGCTTATCATACGAAAAACAACACTAGTTATGATGGTTGCTAAAGAAGATGCCTATTGTTACAAAATGACAAAAAGAGCTTGTCATATGAAAACCCACATTAGTTCGGATACAACTATTTGAGAGTGTTATTACCACCTTAATAGATTCTCATTTTAAATTTGGATCTAGTGTTAAAATAGATGCATTTCCGACTTAAAAAATCTATGCAAAAGTTTATCGCTTCTTAAAAATTGGATTTATGCTATATTACTATCATATTGTGCATGTATTGTGCAACTTGTTGAGAGTTCTTGAAATTTATGGTATGTTCCCATCATCTCTTGAGGGTTCTATCTTTTATGAACACTTTTTTATATTAAAAGTACACAAATCCACCCTCAATTAAGAAATTTTCTCTAGTTTAAATTATTAAGTGCATTGTTCATTATTATAAGTTTTTTTCCATGTGGAGAATTAATAAGTGCATTATTCATGATTATAATAATTTTTCCTTATAATAATGTGAAGAATTATATAATAGGTAAGTGGGTGTAGAATAATTTTTGTTGTTGTTTTCGTAAAGACTGACAAAATGAAAAGGAATGTAAATCCAAAAAATAAATAAATGAGGGAAGACATGTCATGGTTGTATAATGCACACAACAATTTAACATAAACATGATACAAATAAATGTAGACCTTGGCTTAATAAAGCAAGTGTTAATCTAATTAGTGCTCTAGTATCCTACAATTCCATTGGTAATCAAAAGGGAGAAATCACACCTAGTTACTTGTAAATTGAGAATTCTTAGATTAGATTAATGTGCTTGATGTTCCATTAAAAAAAATGCAAATGATGTCAAACTTGAACAAAAATAATTAAATTATATTGATTTTATCTTAAACTTAGATATATAGAGTACCTTATCAAAATCTTGTGTAAACTTAGATACGTAGGGCCATTCGACGTTGGATTCCTAGTAGTAGTCCTAGTGAATAGTGCCTTGTTCCTCTTTGAAGCAGTAACCCCACGAATATTGCCCACTTGGGGCCCCATCCCATCCACTTTTTTAACAACATTTCTTCGCACGTGAGGCGTAAAGATGAAGAAATAAATTAAGAGTCATAGTGGAGGTGTAAATATTACATGTGGTTTTGTGGGAGGTTTGGGCTAAGAAAGCAGCAAGCTCTCTTGTACGAGTATCGAGATCACCTATGGTGCTGAATTGAGGAAAAGCATTGGCAGCCACAATGAAAGCATCGTAGGTGTAGAATCCTTTCGCCAAGCAATCCTTTCGCATTAGTCAAGAATTGGTACATTTGTGTTAACTATCTTAAATTGTAGGTGGCTTTTTGTAACCATATTCTTAAAGATGAAAAGACCAAATTTTATGAGAACGATAGAATAGGGTGTGTTTTTCTAATTTTAAGATTGTAAATTATAAGCCATTGGATTTGTCCCATCTTTCTCCATTATAATTGTCTAGAAAGAATACACCTCAACCTTCACATGCATATAAAGTAAAAATTACACATTAATAAATTTTGAGGAGGGGCTTGCAATTCAACAAACTTTTAATAGTAACTAGCCAATCCCATAAAACTTCTCAGCATAAGGGGCTCAATTAACAAGTAAAGATGACACATTAGCAGAAAACCATTATTTTAGACTATATTAGAGGGACACATATGCAGATATACATAGAGATATGACAACTAGGCACGTACTAATTAACAAGGAAGAACTAGAGAGGGATGAAATTCCTTGGTACGAACAAACACACGGAGGTTTATGCTATGTGGAAGCATAGACAGACGGTAAACAAATCGAGATTTACGAGAACTGAAGAGAGAGAGGGGGAGAGCGTAAACATATGGAGATTTATGCTTTGTGGAGGCATAGAGAGACCGTAAACATATGGAGACATACATACACACTGTTTATTGCTGAGATATGTGGACAGTGTTGTTTATTGCTGAGATATGTGGACAGTGTTCAAACCACGGTTTTGATGAGGCGATTGATCACGAAACCCTCTCCACTGGCTTCAGTTATGATAGATGCGACTCCCTCTCCACTGGGAGGCGGAGGCGTAGTCGGACATTGGCTGTGGCAGTGACCTGGGGAGCAATAGTCGGCCGTGGTGCCGCAAAAGAAATCATTGCTGCAGCAATAGCCTTCGTCACAGAGGTATCCGTCAGCGCATGACCCTGGAACATGGGGTGGCGGCGGGGGGTGGGGGTGGGGGTGGGGGTGGCGGCGGGGGCGGGGGCGTAGTGGGACATTGGCTTTGACAGTGACCTGGTGCGCAATAGGCTTCCGTGTTGCCGCAAAATCCAGAAGTGCTGCAGCACAAGCCGTCGGAACAGAGCGCTCCGCCCGCTTCCTTTCCGCATACCGGTGGCTCTGCAGACACAGAAGGCATACTCAGAAGGCACACTACAGTGAAGGCGAACAGTTTTGCAATACTCGTCGCCATGGTATTAAATGCAACTTCGCATGGTGAAATCCAAGACTGCAAATCCCTATTTTATAGCAATATTTCCCAACATCCCACGACGACGTGCTTATATTTAATGTAAATATTTTATAGCAATATTTAATGTTTGTTGCTTTGTAAATAATATTCACTCTAAAATAGGGCCAGGAACAAGTTGTTGATAGAGCGGACAATGAAACGGCTGAGGAAATATTAAAAACGTGCCATTTACGGCTGCGGAAACGTGATATTTCCCAACATCCCACGACGACGTGCTTCTATTTAATGTAAATATTTTATAGCAATATTTAATGTTTGTTGATAGACTGGACAATGTATTATACATTTAACCTTCATATATCCTTGGTTATAAACTCCAGCTTATAATTATGACATATTTTTATTTTATTAAGCGATTTAAAAATCTAAAGTATGGAAATGGTTGTATAAATATTAATCATTTAACATGTGAAATTTTCATTTTTACACCTTACTCTTAACATAATAATAATCATTTAACATGTGAAATTTTCATTTTTACACCTTACTCTGAACATATTAATCATTTATCATGTGAAATTTTCATTTTTACACCTTACTTTTAACATATTAATCATTTAACATGTGAAATTTTCATTTTTATCTCTGAGTGTGAAATTTTCATTTAAATATCTTATTCAAAACAATTCAAATAATTATTTACTATATATATATAATTTTAATTGTTTTTTTGTTTATGTTCAATCAGTAGAAATTTAAAAATTGAAGATGCCTTTAAAGAAAAGACTCTACCATAAACAATTTTTCGAAAATAAATGTTATTTCAAAAAAATAAATTTAACATGTAAAATTTAAATTTAAATGTCAAATGAAAACCAATATTAAAATTAAAACGTCATATAAAAAAAATTATGAGCCAAGTAGGATGTCAATGTCAAATTTCAACCCTAAACACGCCGGCTCATACACCAATATATTCTTGTAAATGCATATATAAACATAAAACAAATTTTAATTATGTAGTTATAAGTACTTTCATGAGCTATTGGATAAGAGTTACTCACATCAGATTCTCATGTTCGACCTTTTTTTCCTTGAGAAATTTTGTTTTGAAACTGGACTATTGAAATTTTAATTTTAGAACTGAATGGATTTTAGGGAAAAAAAAACCCTAAAATCACATTTTACTATTAATGAGATTATTATCTTAGGTTATAAAGATTGCAAATGAGAAAAATCTACCATGAATAACCATCATTTTATTATCACACGATGTTGGCATCTTAACCTCTACTAATGAAACAAAATTATTCATGATTCAAAACATTATGACAATTAGTCAAAATGAGAATAATGTGTGTCAATAGGTTCATTACCTTTGGACATCCGTAATCATTACCCTAATTCAATGTTCACCATATTTTGGAACTGACACTGTTTCAGTACTTTCTATCTAACATTTTCTCCTTAAAATCCTGTGTATACATGTTTGTGCCTATCCATATCTACTATGGACTGCACACTTTCTGTACGCTTGAGTATTCACTTTATATCCTTGTTGTGCATGTTGGGTTGCGCCTTGCACATCATTGAGAAATATGGACCCTACAACAAATATGTATCCATATATATCTTGGGATTGAAGGAGGTGACTATACAAAAACCTGCATGTGCTATTTTTTAGTTGAAATATGAGCGTGTCACACGGGGCACTCAAATGACCCCATTTCTAGCAAGGGTGAATTTTTTTGGCAAGCCATAACTCCACCCCTTCCATATAAATTTTCAAAAATCTAATGATTTAGATCATCTAGAATTAAAATGGGCCAAAACCGTGAAGCGTAGAGTTCCCAACAATGGGATGAAACTATGGCTTATGTCATAGTTCCCATGAAATTTAGGGTTAATTTTCCTTGGATAAGGGAGGGTGATTTGAGTTCATTTCACATCCCCTTATCTCATAAAAAATCCAAGTATATATTCTCTAAAACCCATTGAATCATTCACTTAAGATATGGTAAGGCTTATTCCAAGAAGCATACTCTAACTTTCTATATGGACATGAATATAGTTCTTATGCATTTTATAAACACTATACTTAACTGGTTAACTAGTTATTTATTTAGTCATTGATTGTTGTTAATTGGTCATTTATTTAGTCATTAATTGTTGTTTACTGGTCATATAATTAGTCATTGATTTTTGTAGATAGGGCATGCAAAAATCAAACCACCAACCTCCTTACTTTAAGGAATGTGCTCTTTCATTGAGCCAGCACCCTTAAATAGAATAATCAAATTTCACACCAAACAAAAGTTCACACTGTGTTGTGTTGGCTTGGTTTTCTATAGTGAACAAAATTTGAAAATAGTACATCAAATTTAATATTGCACTAAGAAGAAGAAATAACTTTGTTCCTAGGGAACCTTTTTCAAGCATGAAAAAAATTATTTACAAGTTTCCAAAAGGGGAAAAATTATATATAACAAGCTTTGCTTAATTTATTCTATATAAGAATAGCCTACTTTTCATAAACAAACATTTTCATATTTTGATAAATTAGTTTCTCAAAAGAGAATACTGATACAAAGGCTCTCACAAACTCATCTAAAAAATGAGCTGGATAAAATACTTTGAAATGTTACAAATTTCAAATTGTTAGTATCAACACTAAAACTCTACCTGCATGTGCAGAGTTGGAAACCTCAGCTGAGAAATTGATTTTACATCTTTGTCAAGAACAACCACCACAAAAATAGGAATTGTTGTAAACAGTACATTGTACAATGATAAAAAAAATATTCAAATGTTGCCTGCCTTGAGAACATGGTCAATGCATTGCTGAAGAAAATGGAAAACCCAATGACAAAATTCTTGTACAAAAAGTACTTCATTTGCAATAAAAGTGAATGTTGTAATGAAATTATGGACAATAACCTGACACGTCTGTAATGCCCCTAGAATCTTAGTTAAAGTTTAAATACTTTGTAATAATGTTTTTTATTATTGTTGAACAATTATTTGACCAAGTGTGGTCAAAGACACTTGTTTGAGGATATTGTATTGTTTTTATTATTTAATAAATAAAAACAGGAGAATCCAATACGAAGTAGTTGCTGAAAGAGTGTTTGCTGGCCCAGAAGGAGAAATGGCATGTGTTGGGAAGATTTCCCATAGTGGTGAAAAACACTAATTAATACCTCAATAGGTGCAGGAGGCATCATCCCTATTTTTAAGTTCATAACTCTAGATGGAGGTTCTAGAGCACGACGCTCATGATAGACCTAACTCCTAGGCAATGCTTTATTAAGCAATTCCAATCAGACAAGAAGGAGGCTTGGATGGAAGAGGTAAATTATTTTGTTGAGTTGAGATGGAGAACTGAGTGATAGTTTTGGGTTGCTTCAGCTGTCTTTGTCCTTGTGGTCCAACAAACAGGCTCGGGGGTTTCAGAACAAGTAAGCTTGGTTGTTCTAGAAGATTGGTTGGGAGGAACGATGGACTTCATATTGGATTCAGTCTGTTCTTTTAGTCAATTTCTATTATTGTTTACTAATATTCAATAGTTTTTATTAACTATTTAAGTATTTACTATGTGAAATTATTGGAAATTGATGAAGTGTATTTTATACTATTTTAATGCTATGTAAACAATTTTGTTGCTAATGAATATATTTATTTATGCTTACCATGTTTACGCTACCTAGATTCTTCTATTATGTTGTATCATAGAAATTCTTGGCCTAGGGTTTCTATTTCATAATTCTACACATAGGATTAATGTTTATAAAACTCAATAGTATTATATTATGTTCTGTTATCAATATTCTTTACATCTAAGATGTTATAATTATATTATTGTAGATAGAATCAATATTTTGTTTATAATCTATCTATGTCCTTAATTCATCTTCAGATTATAAATTATTGTACGAACCTAGGGTTTGTACAAGAGAAAATATTACAGTACATATATACAAATTAGTTAGATAAACAAAATGTGCAATAGATAGTAATAACACTGTATTCAATAAATAGAGTTATTATACCAACATTTGTATACATAAATACTTAATAAGAATTCTGTTTTGAATAACAAGCATTAAGTCAAATAATTTCAATACATTAAATCATCAAATATGATTCAATATTGGCTCATAAGCATTCTTATTCTAGTTGTAAACAATACCAAGTAAACATGGCTTCACACAAGTGTTTATAATCAAGCAGAGCCGTCAGGCTCACATAATAATGCTAAGTTAAATAATTAGCATTGAAATGTTAATACATAGTTGCTAAGCTCACATGCGTTGCATGCTAGGTTAAGGAAATAGCATGAAATCGTTTTACTAAAGCCGTAAGGCTAAATACGATATTCGTATGGTTAAAACAGAAAGTCAAAACCTCTTCCGCACAAAGCTGAAAGGCCATTATAAACATGCTCTTGCATATATATATATGACGCATATGTTCAAAAGAATTAACTTATAGGTTATAAATATAAAATCCAAGAGGCTAGGTGATTTCCAAACTAACAAACGATTAAGCATTATGTTGGACAATGCATTCGCAAACAAAATAGATATACATTATGTACGACAGAGCCATAAGGCCACACAAAAGGAACATGTCAAAACGTTAAAAAGAAATACGAATGCGTAATGTTATAACACAACTGTAAGTGTTTCATTTCAGACTTCATTACAATGCCGTAGGGCTGTAAACATTACCAAGCTAGGTTAAACATGAGTATTTTTAGTCGAGAAGCATTCTTTCTAACTGCTCATTTGAGTTGGATAGTTATGAATTAAACCAAAGTCATCTATGTATAATAGAGTTAAAAGATAAGTTAAATCATCCAAGTATTTCTTTAAAAGAAATGGAACATGCCGACAGGATTGGTAAATAAACAAGTAAATCTTTAAATAGGAGAACAACACGAATCGTGGAATAGGTAAGCAAGTATCATGCTCAAAGCAAAGTATTGTCTAACTGGTAATTACCGGCTTCATCGCCTTCATAGCAGTCAAAACCCTTCCCACACTTTAGTGCTTCTTATTTACGAGACCACCTGTAAGCATTTACAAACAAGTTAGTTAGGGTTTAAATAAAAAATAGTAACCATTGCTTAACAAGTAATCAAAGTATGCTCACCAGAAGTAATGGCAGTCATCATTCTCCCTTAGCAATGGCACAGCCTGATTTTTACCCTACAAAACAAACAGGAATACAAATTTAGGCGATATCATTTAAACAAATTCCTAAAATTTAATCAGGGGGTTATCACGACCTCTGTGAAAGCATCATACAAAAATAACTAGTATAAACATCTTGTATTTAAAACGTAAAATAATAAGGGTCTAATATATCAAACTTACCTAGAATGACCATAGTGGCTCGGAGCCGAGCATCCATCGCACTCTGCAAGCCTGGATTCCAACAACGTAATCTCTTAGGGATTCAAGTTTAAACCCTTAATACCAACTAGCAGAGCCCCAAACCCAAACGATTAACAAGCCAAGTCACATAATCAAACTATGAAATGAAAAGACCTTACGGTCTGGGGAAATACCTCGTAAGCACTCCATAGGATGCCGTAGCAACTAATAAAATATATCATCATTAAAATCACAGTAACTAAACCTGTTACACTTCACCAATGCGATAACATAGAGGGGAAAACTCTACATAGAGCCACCCCCATCGCAGCATCATAACGCTACACCTACAAAGAAAAATGGTCCATGCATAACCTCATTGCATAACAAAACCCTGGGGAAGATCAGTTACGATCCCAAGGATCAAAGATCAACGACCCAAAGGATGCCACGCGAGGATGGCCATACGGTACAACATCCTGCATTTAAATCCATCACATGGCTTGACCAACTCTGTCCGAGTTGGAACTCAACATGGCCTGCATTAACCAAGAAATCTCATTGAATTAATATAGAGATAAAAAACGAGATTTACTTATACATCAGTTTAATACATGATCTTAACATTGGATTAATGTCCAGCATTACGATTTCCACGTATGCTTTACAACTGTAGGCTTGGGGAATTCGAATCACATGTGTATGGGTTTGAACGTTAACATTTAGCCCAAATGCATTTCAAGCCAACAATTGTACATTTCCATAGATCAATTTTAATGCAAAGTTTAATGCGAACAATTAGCATAGAGCTGGCATAGGATCATAGTAACAGTATGACCCTAGCTCATATTATATAACATATAATACGAATTACATAAGGTTGTGAATACGACTATCAACATAGTTTTCATACCATAGCATAGGATTATGCCTAGTTCATACATAATACAATATAACATATAGTTTATAACAAGCAATACGTTTTAATATAAGTCATATAGGAATCGATTTATTATGCATTAGTGTTATGCATAGTTTTGATTGCAGGGCTATATTAATACAATGAGTTAAGAGCATAACCTTTGTACTATGTATATAATAACATAACATGTTAAGAGTATAACAATTGGACTATGTATTTAGTTCATAGGATGGGTGTCGTATAGATACCATAGTTATGTCGATATAAAGCTCAAGGAGCATATTGAATTATATCCAAAACATCACATAGGTTATAGTATAGCAAGTTTATCATGACACCATAATGAAATAATGACAGGGAACCAGCTTAACGAGTCACGGCTTAGCCATTAAGCTAGAACGATAAATGTTGGTTTCAGGATGACAAGTTAAGATATATAAACAATAATCATAATGGATTGCTACAACCATAATAATCGCATGTAGTCGTAAAGCTAAGACTAACTTTTATTCCAGAATTCACTTTCAGTAAAGTTTACGACGTATGCATGAATTACATAAATGCAAGTTATACCTTTTAGATGGATGATGCCGAGTCACACAACATGCTCTTTGTATTGCATACCTGCAACATAAGAATTAAGGCCGTTAACATACTCATATAAAATTTAAAAAAAATTGATTAATTTTAGGGTTGTGACAAATTGGTATCAGAGCACAGTTACAAACACTAGGCCTGAAAATAGGCTCGAACACGGATGAACATCATTAAACAGAAAATAAAAAATGACTTATGTTTTTCTTATGATATTTCTGGAACAGAAATATAATCATTGTTTTGAAGGAAAATGGAAGGAGTAGAGACATATCCTGAAGATGGAACACATCAGAGTGAACAAGAAAATATAAATAATGATAATTTATGGGTTGATTTGAATGATAACCGAAATGATAATCAATCTGGAATTCTACAAACTGTGAAAGAATTAAGAGTAGAAATTTTAAGTGTAAAGGAAGATACCGAACGTATCTTGAAAGCTCAGGAGGAGTTAAATAACGTTCTGCTTACTAAACTACTTGAGAAATAAACGGTAAAGAATAAACTGTTAGATGAAGAAAATGTAAAAACTCCATCATATAAGCGTAGAGGAAGGAAGTTAACATTTGCAGATAATGAAAGTTATTCATCTAGTGATATTTCAGTAGGAGAACATAAACAAAAACATAATACAAGTGATAGTAGTGATGATGAACAAATTACTAAAAAGAGTAACATTATGAGGATATTTCTGGAGAATTCAAGAAGATAAAACCACCTATGTTCAATGGTGAAGTAGAAACCGGAGAGGAAGCCGAAGCATGGCTGTCTGGAATGCATGAATATTTTCATATTGATAATTACTCCACAGAACTTAAAGTAAGAATGGCTATTTATAATCTGTCTGGAAAGGAGGATATATGGTGGCAAGGTATTAAAAGGGTAAATAACATAAAATAACGTAATATTAGATGGAGTTCATTCAAGAAATTATTTAAAATAAAATACCTATCTAAACAGTATTATGAGGAAAAGGCTAAGGAATTTTATGATTTGAAACTTGGAGCATTATCCATGAAATAATTGTGCAGTAAGTTTCTAATTTTATTACGTTATGTACCTTACATTATAGAAGAGAAACCAAAAGTACAAAGATTTCTAAGTTGTTTTCCTGTTATGTATAAAGAGAGGATTGACTATGATAATCCTAAAACTTTGGAAGAATCAATGAGGAAAGCTAATTTCTGTTTAGATCAAAATAAAAACAAAAGAGATAGTTTACCAGCATGGAAGGGGAAGAACTTTGATCCAAAGAAAAGAGTTAATAATTTTTTCAAAAGTGCTGGAAATAATCATAGAAATTATCAAAGTAATAATTTCAGAAATAGGCCTCCAAATGCAGTTAATAATCCAAGAGGAGATACATCTGCTACTTATAACAGAGTTAATAATCCAAAAGGTCCTTTACAATGTTGGGAGTGTGGTGAACCCCACTACTTTAAAGATTTCCCAAAGAAGAAAAAGATTGTTAATAATATACATTCCATACAACAAGATACTACGGTAGGTGATGTGGCCAGAAGTATAACAAGGATCAGTGCAGCATTGGAGAATCGACAGGCAGAACATCAATCAACAATGGTCAAAATAGAAGATATGTTACAAAATAAGTCTATTTCTTTGTTGATAGATCCAGGTGCAAGTTTAAGTTATATATCTCCTAGAATGGTATATGCATGTAAAATTCAACAAAGTAAATTTGATAAATCATGGTTAGTTCAGTTAGCTATAGGCACAAAAAGGAAAGTAACTAGTTTTGTTGAAAACTATGAATTTTACATGAATGAAATGAAAACACATGTAGATTTGAATGTTTTACCTTTAGGATCTTACGATATGATAATAGGAATGGATTGGTTAAATAAACATAGAGTGATTTTGAATTTTTATGAAAATTTTTTTACATTCAAAGGTGAAGAAAATAAATCTGTTATAGTTAAGGGAATTTCTAGAAAAGTTACGATAAGAGAAATCTCTGCTTTACAAATGATAATATCTGTTAGTGTAATATCCCAACTTTTTGACTAACTATGTTATGAGGTTATATTGGGTCATGGCCCCGGTATGTGTGATTTATTATGTTTGACATAGCATTAGTTTGTTTTGATTTATTCCTTCATGAGTTGATATATTGGGCATGGACCCTGATTTGTTTTCATTATTGATATATGCAGGGCAGGAAAGCCTGAATGAATAAACTATGTTGCATTATGAAAATTGGTTACAAATTATGATCTACTGAGATTACTCTTTTTGTTACATTATACTGTGCAGAGCATGATTTACATGGTTGATTATTTAGTGTGTTGAGCGTGGACTTAGAAACACACGAATGACCTATATATTGGGCTTAAGCCCCGACGTATTTAGAGGATTGTACTTCGTACTGGGCCTAAGCCCCAATGTACGTTGAGTGTTGGGCATGAACCCTGGAGCACTCCAAGCTTGAAAGAAATGATTACTGGATCCGAGGCCACTTAATATCCTAGATGTTCCTCACAACCACATTCTAGCTCTAGTGTTGAGAAGAGGCTCTGGAATTGCACTAGCGTAACGCTCATGTGAGAGTGTTGAGTTAAAAGGCTCTGAAGAGCACTTGGGGTTACTAAATCTCACGTGTTGAGTCAAGGGGACTCTGAATAGCACCTATGTGTCTTATCACAACTATTTCGACTTGATTAAATAAATCTTATTATCATCATCAACTGCGGGAACTACCATGTTAGAACAAGGGAATCTGACATGCAAACGGAGAGACTAGAGGTGCCCTACCAGCTACCAAAACTGTCCACAAAAATGGACCCCCTTCCATTAAAAAGAATTAAAAGAAGCATTATGTGAAACAAAATGCTTAAAGGATCCCAAAGCTAAGTATTAGTAATTAGGAGTTTCAATATATATAATATTGATTAGTTTTATTATATATACTTATGCTTAAGTGGGCTGCCAATTATAATTTATTATTTATTAATATTTGGATAGGATTGTAATTGTTATTATTATTATTATTATTATTATTATAAAAATATTAAAGATCAAAAACACTTTGGTAAAACAAAGTGAGACCTCCTAGTTTCCAAAATAACTAACAGTTAAATAAACAAATATTGTTTTTATAAATTAAATTATTTTAAAGAAGCCAGTAATTTCCAACAGTCATAATTCAATATTTGTCCTACTTAAGGAGGACAGACCCCAAAGTTTGGGGGATCTTTTTCTTTTGGTATTATTATTCCCAGAAGAACTCTTTGCTCAAGGAAGTGAACTCTACCCATAGATTTGGAGATCTGAACCAGCTACACACCTAGGGCCTCTACTTCTCAGTTTGCATGTCAGAACCAGCTCGGGGGGATTCATACTGAACCAGGAACGGTTGTAGAATCATGGTTGGGAGGGAACGTGGTAGTACCAAAGTCATCCAATCCAAGATCAATTATCGGGTTAGCTAAGAGTCAGTAATTTTCCCTAACTAGTCATGGAGTGTGCATGTCATTGCTAGTAAGATGAGCTACAGAAATCAATAGGCCATCATCAGCAGGACAAGCTGCAGAAATCAACAGGTATGAATCATTTATAAAACCCTCCTACATGTTTATATTTCGTTATGAATGAAATGTTAAAATAGCAATGTCCTCTATATTAGTCCTTGATTAAGTTCTCTCAAAATTGAATGGCATTCCCAGCAGGACTAGCCAGCTAGTCTTTGCTAGTCATTTATATTATATGAATCGTGATTTTAAATCAGTAAGACTTTAGTATTTAAATTCTCTTATCTAACCCTTGATTTAAATTACAAAAAAAGACGTTTAAACTACAGAAATTAAACATTTAACAGAAATCGTTAACCTCATGTAAAAATATTCGAAAGTCAAGTTCTACAAACTATAGCCAGAGAAAAATGTAGACATTATCCCAGTCTATCTTAGTTTTCTTTTCTTTTCAAGACCGTGCATACCATAAATACAATAAAGATAGCAGGTAGAACGAAGATCGCATACATTGTGCTTTAACAATTTGTTTTTATACCGATACCGATTTTATCAATAACCCTGTGTTAATCAATAGACAACCCTGAGGTTTCTTTTCCCATTTCTTTTCAACATATAAACTTGCGATATTCATCTACAGGAAAATATTCGAGCTTCAATTCAAATAATAAGAAGATACAGAAAGAAGTCCTCTTCCAGGGTCAAAGTTTCTTAATACATCAAAACGCAGAGATAAATTACAAATAGAACAAGATACAATGCACATCATTCAAATTACTTCCCCATACAAGCGTTCATTCTATCAAACGCAGACAGCTTCAATCGAGATCAACTCAGACCCTAGCTACACTATCAAATAGGAGACACCAAGGGCCAGCATCACTTTTAGATATTTCTGAGCAAATTGTATAACATTATATAGAAATTTAACAGATGAGATCAGGTCAACCATACATTCCAGTTAGAGGTCGTGCCTACTATTTCAAACATAAATTGCATTATACAAAGAAGTGAAGTGTCGATGAAATAGACCCAGCTTCATATTACAGAATAGTCAGTCCCAGTTGCATAATTTAAACCCTTAAATTACATTTAGAAGACCCCACAACTCCTGGTCTAGCCATTTAGGTGACCCCCAGAACTCCCCGAAGTGAATCAGTAAGCCAATGGCTTACAGGAGTTTCACTCTAATAAACAGGTCAAACGCATACATACAACACCAGAGCTGCAGGAGATAGGGCATGATTGGGTAAGCTAGACTTACCATATACCCTAGCCACATCTACATCACCTCGAACCCTAGTAGCTCCCATACCAAAGCTTTCCCCTCTATCATAAATGATATGCAATATTGGTTAGCTCAACCATGTATGCAAATAGCAGAAGAAAGATAGGAAAATACCAAATACGAATAGAGAGCTTTTCCTTACCTGTATGGAGCAGGATATTCTTACACTATCAACGGGCTCATTATCTAGCAAACATGCTGACCACGAGTAGAGCTTGGGTCAGTACCCAACACAGTAACCACAACCAACGAAGTGCAGAGCCAAAATGAAGAATAAGTCGAATGCAGAAGCGATGGGTAAAAGCCCCAAATCATTTTCTCCAAACCCTCGCGATAGGATGTTCCCCATACTCCTTTAAAGTGCATTAAATGTTACACCAACCTCACCATAGTGGAGGTGAAATTAATTGTACAAGCCTATAGTGAAGTCGCAGTGCCAACTCTTGTTTAAAA
This sequence comes from Larix kaempferi, assembly GCA_027924585.1. Classification (NCBI taxonomy): domain Eukaryota; kingdom Viridiplantae; phylum Streptophyta; class Pinopsida; order Pinales; family Pinaceae; genus Larix; species Larix kaempferi. The sequence goes on from BSBM01000600.1 coordinate 14,817,908, forward strand.
TAACTAAGGGGTTCGATTTTGCACCAAGTCTATAAGCAAAACTATAAATCAACGCACATTTGTGTAGCTAGGGTTTTCACCCTAGCTTGTGCAAATGAGCACCTACTAAGGAGAAGGGACTCCTTAGTAGTAGTTCAGAAAAGCAGTAAAAGAAAAATAGTACAGTAAAATAGTAACTACTCTAAGCATGTGCATGAAACAAAAAAAAAAGACAAGATAATAAAAATGGTTTTTGTATTGATTATACCTCCAATGTGAAGGTTGGTGAAGCCTTTGCAGGAGTCCAAGAGGGTTGCTTCCAAGCTCCAGTTTTGTTCCTTTCTCTTTCTCCAAAGGGTTTTGGAAATGGGCCAAAGGGGCACTCAAATGTGAAAGTAGCTCGAGGGTGAGCTAGGGTTTCAGGAGTGATTTTGGCAGAGTAAGGGTCTGGTTGACTGTGGATATGAAATGAGGGGCCTCCATCACCTATTTATAGGTTTTTAGTGGTGGAGTGCTGGCCCATGGTTTTGGGCACCATATGGTTTAGGTCAGCTGTATAGGGTTTTTGCTTCATTTTTTCCCTCTTTTTTCTCTTTTTTGTATTTTTTATTCCCTTTTTAGAGGGTTTTTGCTATTTTTGGAGGAATTTAACTTATTTTGGGGGGAACAGGGGTTTTTTGGCCTTTTGGAGGCTTTTTTAATGGTTTTTGGGCCTTTTGGAGGCAAATATGGTAGGAAATATGGACAAATGAGTCATGCAATGGGGTAGATGAGGTAGTGAGCACTTTTTGAGTGTTAACAGATTGCCCCATGATGTGTGAGGGCAGGAGCTCATCGTATGGTCGATAGACATCATAAGTCTTTTATGATTTTCCTGGGATGTGGAGAAGAGAAGAAACGAACTAAAGCCTGGAACAACGGTCCCGAACAAACTGCAAAAACTAAAAGTACATGACCTCAATAATGAATGAGGAATAATCTGAACATATGGACGAGGTGGGCATTTCCATGCTCGTATCAAGATATAGAACAACAATAACAATGGGGTCCAAAACATGGGGACCTGAAATATACATGGCCTCAAATAATGAATGAGGAAGAATCTCAATATATGGACGAAGTGGGCATACCCATGCTCGTATGAAGATATATAAAACATAACAATGAGGCCCGAAAAGGGGGACCTGTAAGATACATAGAGAACCACTGTGTACATCATAAGAGTCCAGATGGGACACAAATATGGGATATATTGCTGGGCTGACCATGTCTGAGCTGAAGAACGGATACACTGGAATAACAATAGTGCTCCGGAATGTGGTACCAGAGGAACTGATGAGCTGCTGGATCATAGTGATGGGGAGTCATACCCTCAATAGTACATGGAACTGGAACTGAACTGGGTACTCAAGGAAGCATATGACTGGATGGCTTCCGAATACAATCGCCAACGCAACTCAGACATCCACGGGAACATATAACTGGGCATTCCAAAGTGACTCACCAATGTGCTAGAGTCGGGGGAAATCCGGGGTCTTCGACCAATAATTGAAGGGATATAAACCCTGCGCGATTCTCAATGATGCGATCAAGGTGTTGAAGTCGAGCATGTGAGAAACAACCACTCAGAGAGGCAATGATGACTCCTCTCAAAATGGTTCGTAGGCACTCACCACAGATGGTGATGGGTCCAAGGCGCAGGGACCTCTGGGTCTATCCTCTGGAATAGAGGGGCTGTCGTCGACAGAGGGAGACCTGCAACTAGCAAGGCAATGGTGTTTCCTTGATAGGAGCGTGAGGTGGAGAACCGAAGTGTGAGAGTACAGATGGTAGGACTGTCATATTGTGGGGGATAACTAGGCAAGTAGAGTGGGTGGACTCAAGCTTCCTTTGTTCAGAGTATGAAGATGGGGGATGATCGGGCAACATATGAAACTGACTGGAGGGAAAGGGATCACAACTGTAATGGATCAAGGATAGTGACTGGGGTGAGTGGCACTCAAGTTGGTGTAAAATGGCAGGAGACTACAGAATACTCTGAACAAAGGCAACCTAATTGGGGGTGCTGCCGAGATGATCGCTCATAGTGCCGAGAGGAACAGGGGGAATTCTTCATGGGTTAAGGAACGAGAAGAAGTGTGTTCAAAATGGTACTATCATGTGGATTTGTACGAGCCCAGGACAGTTCATGCTCGTGATTGCTTTCAATTTTAAGGAGTCTGAAAGCGATAAGAAGACTCTGAAATAATGGAATGGTACTATCGTGTGGATTTGTACAAGCCTAAGACAGTTCATGCTCATGGTTGCTTTCAATTTTAGAGAGTTTGAAAGTGATAAGAAGACTCCAGGGGGTTGCTTTTTCGTGTGTTAGTCTCCAAGGCCCGAAGAAGCATAAAATGATGCAATGAAGAACTCTTCTAGCCGGTGTGACTAGAGTATTCCTTTTTCGTAATTAGTTTACTAGGTCCAGAAAAGGGTTAAACTTATACCAGATAGACGCCCTTTCAGGTACTTTGACGAGCAGGAAAGGAAGCAATATTGCTCGGCGATCTTTTCATTGTTTTAGGAGTCAGAAAAGAGCTTAACAGAAACTCCCTAAGTGCCTTTTTCGTAAAGGACTTGTCCAGCCCGAAAAAGGGATAAAATTATACCGAACAAAAAGAATGGCCAGGCAAGGAGGAAGTGCTTAATCAAGGAACATTGATGATGACCAAGAACGAGGGAGGGGGGGGAACACTGGTGGGAATCCTTGCGGGATAATGAATGGTGGAAAAATAATGAAATAATTGCAATATGAAAGGAGTGAATGGCTCATGTAAAAAGGTGGAACAATCCGATGGCGGCTGATGTGGCCCACAAATCGAGGCAGCAAGGTGTCGGGACACAATGTTGAAACTATACCTGGTGAGAGTGAGAAATGACCTCAAGCATCATCACGAGCTCAAAAAAATGAATCCGGCGATTAAAAAATGACAAAAATGGAGAACGACCGAAGTGGCACGCAAACCGAGGCGACGAGGGGCGTTTTGGAAAAAATACCCAAAAAATCTGGGGGTGAGAGCGAGAAATGATCTCAAGCATCATCGCGGGCGCGGGAATATGAATCCGGCAGTGCAAATGGTGCGAAAAATGGAGGTCATAAGGACTCCGGAATGGTCAAAGGAAATAACTAGGCAAAAAAATGGTTACAAATAAAGGTGAGCCCACGCAGCCAAGGATGCAGTGGTGGGGAGAAATGATTACCCGTGGGGGAAGAATACTAGGTGTATCGAATCAAATCATATATACAAGTGACATGTGACCTCAAAAATGGTTGAGATCATGCATGTGATAAAGTGAGAAGGATTAATGACCTGCCCCCATGCTATGTGCAGGGGGTTTGTGATTGTGGATCACATATGTGTTGGTTTGAACAAGGGGGTCATGGACATGCTGAGATAGGTGTGATGGGGAAGGTTCAAAATGATTGATCATGCCCCCTATCCCAGGGTCGAGGTAATATATTATGCCACCTAACTCAGAGGTGTCAATGTGGTGCTCGATGATAGCGGGGTCCAGACCAGACATTTTGGTGTAGGACCAGGAAAAGACATCGCGGAACTCTTTGAAAAGTTTTTTGTATTCTCCAATCTCATACTCACTACAGGAGGCTCCTAATGTAATGAGTTCAGGGGAACCTCCCGGGGAAGAGATATCAACTTGGATTGTGGGTGAGATGTTGGCCATGTTACCTTCCTCAAAGGAATCAGGAGCGGGAATGGGATCCTTAAACCAGTCGACTTTGGTGGGAAGGAAATCTTTGGACTCAACCACAAATTGGGTGGCTGTGGTGGAGGAGGATTCTTCTGGAAGGAAATAGAAACGATGGTGCATGTCTTCCAAGGGATAATCCGAGGTAGTGAGAGACTCTAGAATGTCCTCATCATTGCGGAAACTTTGAGTTTTCAAATCGGTTGATGAGGGAGTGGTAGTCGAAGAAATCATATAGATGGTGTTAATCTCTTCGGATGAGGGTGATACTGGGGGGTGGATCTCCTCAATTGTGGGGGGTGCCGTCTCAAGGTCCAAATTATTCATCTCATAGAGAGCTGCTCTATAATCTAGGAGACCAGGATAGTGATGTGAGTAATGGCCGTAAATACCGCATATTGCACAAGGGTGGTTGGTACGTAGTGATTTATCACGAGGCTTAGGGGTTGAATCGAGTTCAACAACCGGGATGTTGGGGTCGTCGTCAAGCATTTGCATGTGTTCCTGTAATGCTGGTAATTGTGGACATTGATGAGTCAGATGGCCTAACTCACCACACAACGAGCATTTAGGAGGAGCACGAAACACGGGGGGGTTTTTAACTGTTTTGGGTGGGGGTACAGCAGTGTATGGTTGTGGGCCTCTGCCCCCAGTGTGCTTGATAAGAGGGGGGGGGGATTCGTAGATGACGAAGGGGTAGTGACACCAGGAGGTGGTTGACTAGTAGTGGAAATGGGTTGCACTGGTTGTAGGACGACATTTGGTGTTGACGGGGGAATGGGAGGTGAAATATACCACATAGGTAATCCTAAGGTTAACCCAGGGAGGCTAAGAGTAGCCATAACCAGGGCGCTTACTACTCCCGAGGGAGGGAATAGGAAGGGGATTGTGTGGATGGGTGCAACACCAATGTGACTAGGTACAAATGGTGGTTTGGGTAACAAGGGCGGTTGATTGTTGGGTGTTTGTGTATTGTGGGAAAGGGTACATAGGTCAGATACTTCGGTCGCGGGGTGACGAGGGTGGAATGGATTGGAATGTTGAGGTCATCGGTGTATCTGAGTAAACTTCAGGTCCCACAAAGGAAACAAATGAGTTAGTTTCACCACAAACAGGTTGTTCAACCATGGGGAGAACATTTTCAGGTGCAACGGGGGCATTGGGGTCGTAATAGGTGAGTTGGTCGACCTTGACCACGCGTCCGTCATGGGGGAACATCATGGTATGAAAAACGGATGAGGAAAACGCCTGCATGCCATCCATGTAGCTGCGACCAAGTAAGAGGTTATAATCAAGTTGGGCATTGATGACCTCGATGTCAATGAGCACTGTTTTACCAGCCAACTGGACGGGGACATTAGCTAAGAGACCTTGGGGTTGAGCCGAACGGCCGTCATAGGCTTGCAATGCAGTGGTGGATTGCTAGAGAGTAGGGGATCCCAACTTCTGCCAAACGAATGTGGACATAACGCATGTAGAGGCACCTTCATCGATAATGCACGGATGGATGAGAAGATTCCGAATGGAAACAGAAACTTGGAACGCTAAAGTGGAAGGCAGGCGTGGTTCGGACTGGTCCAAATCGAAGGCCATCAGACGTGAACCATTTGGGTCAATAGCACCAATGGTGGAGAGCAAAGTCTTGCGCTGTGAAGGACAATTTTTTAAGACCTCTAATGCAGACATGGCTGCGGGGGACTGGGCTAAGTCATCTACAATGTTTTAATTAGACGCAGTGTGAGCATTGGGATTATTGTTGATGCGACGAAGTGGGAAGCGAGGTGCTTTGGAGGTGCCATCTAGTGGAGCTGGAGGTATACGTAACGTCTGATCAGTGGGATGAGCGTTAGTGTTTTTGTTGGCGGGAGGGGCTTCAGGGGTGGAGCCATATTGGTTCCGACGGGTTTGGAGGTTGACATCGGTGGATGACATCATTAATAAGTGATGGGTACCTGAGTCTAACATGGGTTGATCAGGAGCGGCATAAGTGATCTATTGTTATGGTGGCGCGTTTCCTTGAGTGGGAGCCAACGGCTAAATGTTCATTATGCCTTGGGTTGGCAAGGGGTTTTGTAGGACCAAAGGTTGATGTTGAGGTGGTGGGGGGTTGGGCAGTGCCTGAGGAGCCGCATGCCCTTGGCGATGGGCATCATCAGTCCAGAGTTGCCGAGCTCGCTCCAAATGTGGGCAAGCATGTGTGTAGTGGCAATAGACCCCGCAAATAGAACAGGGATGGTTTGTTCGCAAATTAGGATTTTTGGCCGACTTGGGTGGTCGATCAGTGTTTTGGTTGGCAGGTGCTGCATTATTGTTGTTTGGGGGATTGGGAGGTTGACCGCCTTGGTTTGGAGGGGGGTTTTTCCCACGATTACGGCCTTTGCTGGCCCTGTTGGCGCTAGTTATTTTGGTTCTGCTGCGGATTCTGTTGGGCGTACACTTGCCCTTGGGCAGCAGGTGGGTTCTGGGGTTGTGCAGGTGCGGGAGCAGGATTCGATGGATAATAAGTAGGTGGAGGCTGCGCAAGTGCTAAACCTTGTGGGGGTTGCTGATACGCCTGTGGAACAGGTTGTGGGTTTTCCGCAAGGGCTGCCTGTGGTGGGTAATAAGCAGGTTGGGCTTGAGAGGACACAGGAGTTGGTGCAACCTGTGGGTGGTAATATGGTTGAGTTGTGACTGGTGCATAAGCGGGGGCGGCATGGCCAAATCACTGAGGTGGACACGATGGTCCGTGGGAATGATGGTGATGTGCCATGGGAGCATACGAATTGGTTTCTCCGGACTGTAATGTAGCCCGCGAAAGGTCGGGGCCATGGCTAGGACGTGCTACGGAAAAGGGTTGGGGATGTGAGGCAATACGGATAATGATGCCATCTGCGGCATGGGATGCCTGTAATGTCCCTTGTTAGGAATTTTATTAAAATTGCAATTTTCCACTTTTTTCCTTGGTTCGACCTTTGACTAATTTCGATCTCTAGGTCCCAAATTTGCCCCAAATGATCCCAAATATTCTGAGAAGGTATATGAATGATATTAGAACATAAAAATGTGTTTCATGGATTCCTTTGTACCTTTAAAACACTTCTGCAAATACTCTTTCAATTCTGGTCAATGTAGGTAACTTTACTAGTGATTTCCCTTTGCCTAGTATTGGTCTCTAGGTCTCAAATTGACTCCAAATGCCTTCAAATCTTCAAGGAAGGTTTATGAATGATATTAGGAATTGAATATAATGTTAAGGGATAACATATGGCCACCAAAATACCTCTACAAACTCTCTTAAGATTCTGAACCAAGTATGCAATTTTACTAGTAATTTGGGGTTCAAATCCCCCTAAGGTAAGTACTGAAAATGGCTTCCCAAATGCCTCCAAACCCACTCAAATTTATGAACAGAGGTATGTAATGTGTTAAGTATGTTATTGAGGTATCATATGAACCATTAATGGTTTATTACAACTGTTCTCACCCTCTCCCATTCAACTGCAAAAATCCCCAATTCGACCCTTGGGGAAATGGCACTATTTCTTCTCCCAATACAATTAAACTGAGTAAAAATGCTTCAAATGCTCAAGTACAGTACATGAAACTTGTATAAGACATCCATGGAAATATATTTATAAGAAAGATATCAGAGAATCATCCATTCATTCTAAATCATCTTCAATACATTGGCTCACAACAAGGTAGTGGGGAAATGGCATTGTTCTTCCATTAAAAATGAGATTTATACATTTCTACTTGTAATTTCGACCTGAAAATTTTTGGAGATGAAGAAAAGAGTATTTAATTCATATTACAAAAGAAATGGGGCATTAGAAGCTCCCCCAAAGAGTACAATAGCTCACCAAAAACGCCCTCCCTCAAGGATCAAGAATATGCCATCAAAACTGGAAATGGTTGAAGGAGGGAGATGCAATAGAAGAAACCATGAGCTGCCCTGTAGCTTACACCTGCAAATAAAGACTCGATTAAAGCTCCAAATGAAAGGTCTGAATGGCCTTTCCAATTGCCAACTTGGATGAGAATCTTTCACCCTCGAAATTGGCTAAGGCAAGAAACTAGTCATCCACTAGCTCTCCCTCTTCACAAATGCAATTGCAAATTCTACAAATGATCAAAAGCTGGTTTCATTCTTTGTTATTGACATTTATAAACTTCTAATGTCCTCCATGGGTCGAATTCCTTCCAAGAGACTCATGCCAACTCATGTTGGGAAGAGATTCCAAAGAACGCCACTTGTACAACAATTCCTAGTCTCCCACTTCCACCAAATCACATGTGGAAGCATCTTAGCTGCCCTAACACCCTTGAGCGCCCTCTTGGAGTCTATTTTTAGCCCTGACATGTCATATATGTCATATGTCAGCCTTCAGGTCTGATTTGTGTCATAGGTTTCATAGCATCTTCATCATTGTTGTCATAGAGCTAGGGAATCTAGCCCAAGTGTCTCACTAGCTCCAAATTGCCTCTTCCTCTTCCATGGGAGTTACTCTTCCTCTATATTTCGACCTTGGATGAGTCATGCAATGAATAATACCTTTTGGACTCCCCCAAGTATGTTACCATTCACCTTGAATTCGAATTGGTGAGAGAATGATGCCAAATGTAGTGGGGAAATCTAGCCATATGTGGGTCCCACTTCCTCCATGTGTCTTCATGATGAAATGCCACTTTGATTTTCACTTGTATATATTTATTTAGCTCCTTTATTAAATATTTATGCCATTCTAATGTTCAAACATAATTTATTATCCCCATTATTCCAAATCCCAAAGCTTCCACCCCAAACCTAGGAAACTAGTAATTTTCCTCCTTGGCAATTATTTGACCTTTAGCATCAATTTGACAAACTCTAATGAATAGGGCCAATGTGATTAGGCCATTGTGACCCAATACCAAATTTGGGACATGACAAATCCTCCCTTCCCAATATTGCTTGTCCTCAAGCAATTTTAAATGTGGGTGTTGAAGAACCTGCTTTCTGTATAATTCTTTGAAGTTGCCATTGAATTGCCCAACCTTGAGTCTTTGAGTTTCCATGAAGATTTTAGAGAGGAACCACCATGCTTGCTGGTGCACTAATCTGATTAAAATCACTTTATTAAGTGGGGAATCCATCTCCCATACTGCTTGCTTCCCCAAAAAATATGAAACCCATGAGATAAAAATTATTCCAGGGTCCCATTGCTTGTATTGCACCCCAACAATGAAGAGTGCTCTCCAACCCATACCATCAGATAAGATGATTCCTGGATCCCATTTTCTTGTATGCATTCTTCCAAACATCATGAGTACAAAATATATATCATCAAAGTACATAACTACATAATGAAAATGTACATCAAGGAGGTGCTTCATCAAAGAATCATGAAAGTGCTTGTACCTCCAAGCAAGTAGACCACGATTTTCCAAGTGCATACAATCTTCAAGTGACCAATCAAATCTGCTCCAATGACATAGGTGAGGATCCCATGTCCTATAATGCTGCTCCAAAAGGATGTGATATGCATCAAAATATTCAACCATGTATTCTTTCATCCAAGAAGTGAATGAAGAATCTCCACTAAAATCTGAACCAAATAATGAGTAGAAAAAACAAGGAGACTTCAAATGACTCAAAGAAGTCTCACCCATACATCCATGAATGTGAGAATCATAAAGATGTAACAAAGTATGTGGCTGCCAACAAAAATGTTTTCTCATGATAAATATATTCACCCAAGTGTTGAATGAAGTTCCTCTAACATCGAATGAACCCAGTGTTGAGCAAGAAAAACCATGAGTCTTCAAGTGACTCAAATCCATATCATAGGTGCATCCATGTAAATGTGAATCATCATAAAGTGACAAATTATGCTGCTGCAAATGTGAATAAGAATGTGCTCCAACCATGTCATCATGAAAGTTAAATCTAGGAGTTCCATACTCCTCATGTGGCACCATCAAAAAGAACCCTTTCACCCATACTTCATTGAGACTAATGTTGCAAAACATGGAACTGTAGGATGTAGGAGAATGAACTAAATCACCCAAATGATCAAAAAGTGCAGAAGTTTCATCATGGGAAGGATCCATGTGGGTAGTATCATGCAGCTCCTTCAAAAGTGGAAAACCTTTGTCATAGATTGGTTCCAATGTAGAGGAATCATGCTCTTCTTTAAAAATTGCATAAGCTTCATCAAGAGACAATTCAAGTTCCTCTTCCACCACATCAAGTGTTTGGATCTCTTCAAGTTCATCTTCAAACACATTAAGCACATTCAAATTTCCACATTTCTCATGATCCACCATGTCATGAGAATCCTCCAAACAATCTACCATTTGACAATCTGAAACATAGGAGGAAAAACAAGTATCTTGCAACTTTTCAAGGAGTTGCTCATTTTGAATTGTGAGCTTATGATTATCCTCATTATTCTTCAAGTATGCATCATGTAACAATTCATTAAGCTCAAACAAATGGTTTCTATCAAAAAGCAAAGACATGAAATTACCTTTGATGTGGCACATTGCTCTTTGAATCTTCTCCATGTCTTCAAGGAAGGATGTTTCCTCCAATGAAGTAGCTCTCCAACAAGAATTTGACACCAATGCTTGAGTGTCATGGAGAATGCTGAGGGACTCTTGGATCTTCTTTTCATTCATCTTTAAGGACCCTTCAAGAAAATGAGGTTCTTGCAAATGAACCTCCTCATATTCTTCATTTTTTCTTGGACCAACTTCATGAAGCTCAAGTGGTGATGGGGAAGTTGATCTTGGTTCTTCTTCAACTGCTACAAGGTCTTCATTATCATGCTTAATGAAACTTGTACTTGTAGAAAAACTTTCAAAAGTGATCTCTATGTCACCAACATAGAGGTGTGAGCACCCATCAGTAGGTACTCCTTCATAGTTTAAGAATCCATCAGTAGATGCTCTTTGGTTCATGTCTAAGCTAGAAGGTGTCTCGAAATGGTCTTCCATATTTTCAATAGAATCTTCTTCATGCTCTTGTGATGTCTCTTCCTTTTGCTCTTTAAAGCAAGCTAATGCATTTTTCCCCTTGTCTTCCTTAGGATCAGTATATTTGGAATCTCTTCTTGAATAAATCTCAAAAGCTCTCCTCAAGGAGGACATCATTTCATGCACACATATATGATACTCACTCCAAGGGTTTTCACAAGAAGGGCATAAACCTTTCTTCACTAACTCCACATCTTCATTTTTGGGCCTATTTTCAAAAACATGTTCAGCATAGTACTCAAAAGACATGGCATTTTTTGTATTTTTGCTCGAAGCAAGATATTCTTGATATTTTTGATATTGTTGGGGCAAGGTTTTATATTTTTCTCTCCATCTTTGGAACTCGCTCATAGAATTATCCTTGGTTGGTGTGACACACTCATATTCATTAGATCTAAAGTCATAAGAATAATCTTCATTTCTCTTGAAATTGTAATAAGTGTTGCATGATGGCACCTCTTCCTCATACCACTCACATTCTGCTTCATATTGCTCATAAGCATCTGCATATTCCTCATAAGAATTGTACTCATATGATTCATCATAATAGTAAGACATGGCTGCCAATTATTCTTGAATTTATGTACCTAATACACAGGTGCAAGGACCATGCTCTGATACCACTGTAATGTCCCTTGTTAGGAATTTTATTAAAATTGCAATTTTTCACTTTTTTCCTTGGTTCGACCTTTGACTAGTTTCGATCTCTAGGTCCCAAATTTGCCCCAAATGATCCCAAATATTCTGAGAAGGTATATGAATGATATTAGAACATAAATATGTGTTTCATGGATTCCTTTGTACCTTTAAAACACTTCTGCAAATACTCTTTCAATTCTGGTCAATGTAGGTAACTTTACTAGTGATTTCCCTTTGACTAGTATTGGTCTCTAGGTCTCAAATTGACTCCAAATGCCTTCAAATATTCAAGGAAGGTTTATGAATGATATTAGGAATTGAATATGATGTTAAGGGATAACATATGGCCACCAAAAGACCTCTGCAAACTCTCTTAAGATTCTGAACCAAGTATGCAATTTTACTAGTAATTTGGGGTTCAAATCCCCCTAAGGTAAGTACTGAAAATGGCTTCCCAAATGCCTCCAAACCCACTCAAATTTATGAACAGAGGTATGTAATGTGTTAAGTATGTTATTGAGGTCTCATATGAACCATTAATGGTTTATTACAACTGTTCTCACCCTCTCCCATTCAACTGCAAAAATCCCCAATTCGACCCTTGGGGAAATGGCACTATTTCTTCTCCCAATACAATTAAACTGAGTAAAAATGCTTCAAATGCTCAAGTACAGTACATGAAACTTGTATAAGACATCCATGGAAATATATTTATCACAAATATATCAGAGAATCATCCATTCATTCGAAATCATCTTCAATACATTGGCTCACAAGAAGGTAGTGGGGAAATGACATTGTTCTTCCATTAAAAATGAGATTTATACATTTCTACTTGGAATTTCGACCTGAAAATTTTTGGAGATGAAGAAAAGAGTATTTAATTCATATTAAAAAATAAATGGGGCATTAGAAGCTCCCCCAAAGAGTACAATAGCTCACCAAAAACGCCCTCCCTCAAGGATCAAGAATATGCCATCAAAACTGGAAATGGTTGAAGGAGCGAGATGAAATAGAAGAAACCATGAGCTGCCCTGTAGCTTACACCTGTAAATAAATACTCCATTAAAGCTCCAAATGAAAGGTCTGAATGGCCTTTCCAATTGCCAACTTGGATGGGAATCTTTCACCCTCGAAATTGGCTAAGGCAAGAAACTAGTCATCCACTAGCTCTTCCTCTTCACAAATGCAATTGCAAATTCTACAAATGATCAAAAGCTGGTTTCATTCTTTGTTATTGACATTTATAAACTTCTAATGTCCTCCATGGGTCGAATTCCTTCCAAGAGACTCATGCAAACTCATGTTGGGAAGAGATTCCAAAGAACGCCACTTGTACAACAATTCCTAGTCTCCCACTTCCACCAAATCACATGTGGAAGCATCTTAGCTTCCCTAACACCCTTGAGCGCCCTCTTGGAGTCTATTTTTAGCCCTGACATGTCATATATGTCATATGTCAGCCTTCAGGTCTGATTTGTGTCATAGGTGTCATAGCATCTTCATCATTGTTGTCATAGAGCTAGGGAATCTAGCCCAAGTGTCTCACTAGCTCCAAATTGCCTCTTCCTCTTCCATGGGAGTTACTATTCCTCTATATTTCGACCTTGGATGAGTCATGCAATTAATAATACCTTTTGGACTCCCCCAAGTATGTTACCATTCACCTTGAATTCGAATTGGTGAGAGAATGATGTCAAATGTAGTGGGGAAATCTAGCCATATGTGGGTCCCACTTCCTCCATGTGTCTTCATGATGAAATTCCACTTTGATTTTCACTTGTATATATTTATTTAGCTCCTTTATTAAATATTTATGCCATTCTAATGTTCAAACATAATTTATTATCCCCATTATTCCAAATCCCAAAGCTTCCACCCCAAACCTAGGAAACTAGTAATTTTTCTCCTTGGCAATTATTTGACCTTTAGCATCAATTTGACAAACTCTAATGAATAGGGCCAATGTGATTAGGCCATTGTGACCCAATACCAAATTTGGGACATGACAATGCCCCCGACGCATCGTGTGGGGAGGAATCACTGCGAGGGGCATCAGGTATGATGGAATATAGATAACCCGACTGGGCGTAAATAAGGTCAAATTGCTGGGCTTTGAGGATGGCCTCTTCTTCGGACTGGGGTCGTTCGGATGCCACATCCTTGGAAATGATAGGAAGGAGGGATTTTAGAAACCAATCTAAGAAGATAAGGTCATCTAACTTGATTTTGCAGAGGCTACGGTGTCGACGCCACTCATGAATGTGGTCAATGATGTGGGTAGCCGTGTTCTGTCTGTAAGATAGTAGGATCTCAACTCCCGCGTCATAGCAGACAGGTAACTGAAAGAACTGCAGAAAAGTCGATGCAAGGGAAGTAAAGGTGGCATGGGTCCCATGGGGCTGCTCGATGTACCACCTAGCTGCAGAGCCAGTGAGGGTGCGCTGTAACAGACGGAGGCGGACAGAGTCATCCACTATGGAGTTGGAGGAACACCATAGATGGAAGGACATAATATGGTTCTGGGGGTCCTCACCTGCCTTGCCCTCAAACTTAGGGATGTCGGAGGGGAGCTTGGTGGGCATGTGAGGCCACGCAGGGTCGTGTCTGATGGGATCGTTAGTCAGTCTAGCTAGGTCAGGAAGGTTGAACTAGCCATGAATGAGAAACTAGTAGAAGGATGTGACATACTAGTGGGTGTGACCATGTTGGGGCCAATGCCCCCAAGTGGAGGGGCAGGGTTTGGGATGTTTCCCCCAAGTGGAGGAACGAAAGAGGTATGGGATGGTCTTGCACCGCCAAGGGTAGTGTGAGTCATTGATGGAGTGGGGATAGGTATTCCAGCTATTGGAATGGGTACAGTGATCGGAATGGTAGATGTGGGCCCCATCGAGGGCATACCCAAAGCAGGTGTGGTAGCTGGTGTGGTGGTGGATGCTCCACCAATGGTCCCTACAAAGAAAGGGGTGGAAGTCACGCCATCCATGGGGCTGGTTGGTGCAGTGTAAGTGGGGTTCTCGGACTCTTCCTCAGAATCAGAGGTAAAATAAGGGGTGTCTAGATCGGGTGACGGAGTTTTATGCCGTTGATGAGTGGAGTCAAGTGACAAGGCTCGAGATCTATGATGAGTTGTATCAAGTGATGAAGATCTATGTCTATGATGGGTGATGTCAAGTGAACCCTGCTGTGGGGGCTCGCCTCGGAGGCGCCGAGAATGTCTCGGGGACTCAATGGTGACAGATGGTGTCAAGTATTTGGAGTTGTGTTGAGTGAAAAATAGCTTAAAAACCCTAATGCAACCGAGTGTGCAGAAGGAGAGCTCAAAAAATATGGCACTCAGGCCAACAACCAACTCAAAACACTTACTGTAACAACTGTGCTACAATAAGTGGAGTATCAACAGAAATGGTGAGAATACCAACAAGCAGCAGGTTTCCTAAAAAATAAAAATAGTGGACTCGCTAGACCAAAAGGAGGTAAGGGAGCATGCAAACACCTAGCTAAATAGTATTCTGACTCAACTAGACATATCCTCTGCAAGGTGATGAAATCCAAGTCAGACAATATGGATAGTAGAGCCAAGTGGCTAAAGATATCCCCCTACCGGAAGGGACACTAGGTAGTCAATCCTAGAAGGAAAGCAACTAAGATACCCCGTTCATGACACGTTCGGTTGGGTGAATCTGCCGTTTGGTTCTATTGCCGTTGTATCCCCATACGGGTGATACACCGAGAACTATGAAAGGTATCCTTCGGTTACTGAATGGATTGCGGTATTCCACTCAGGCTTCCAGAACCAGTCTGGCGACTTCAACCCTCCTAGGGGAGAGGCCTTCCCGATAAATTGGTTTTAAACCATGTCAAAAAATACTAGGGGATTTTGGTTCCCTAATGGACAAAAGCTATGTCTCAAGTGTAAGCAACCGAGGGGTGTTATTTGGATGCCCATCCCCCCGATCATACCTAACTAAAAAAATTCTTATGTGTTCCCTAAGTGGGGTTAGAATGTTGGTTGTGTTAAGTAGTATTTTAGGGCTCACTTGAATTAGGTGACAGAGTGTGTGCGTGTGAGATGATGAACCTAAGTAAAAGTGCCACAGGGTGGGCAACTTTCTAACTAAAAATAACAATACAAAATTTAAATTTTGAAATGCAAAATTTTCTCTTTTCAATTAAAATGCTGAAATTTTTTTAAAAAATATTCTGTAAATGGAACAGAAATAATACTGCAGAAAAAAGGCTGTAGGGAAGTATGGCTGCAGATAGGACAGATGGTTGTGCAGGTGCAGAAAATATTGCAGCAAAGTGCTGGGTTCAAAACAGTGAAAAAAGTGCAGAAAATAGACCGCAGGTCCGTGGCACGTCTGAGCAGTTGGACTGCGGGAAACAGCGCACCATTCGCGGATGAGTTGCGGGATTTTGGCCAAAAGACGCAGGCAGACCGCGAGAAAAAGGTTGAAAGTCGCAGGTGGGTTGTAGGAAAATGGCTGAAAGCCGCAAGCGGGACGCGGGAAAAAGGCCGAAAGACGCAGGCGGGTTGCAGGAAAATGGCTAAAAGCCGCAAGCGGGATGCGGGAAAAAGGCCGAAAGACGCAGGTGGGTTGTAGGAAAATGGTTGAAAGCCGCAAGTGGGTTGCAGAAAAATGTCTGAAAGCCACAAGCAGGACACGGGAAAAAGGGTTAACAACCGCGGTCAGACCACACGAAACAAGCTCATAGCGGCGGTCAGATCGCAGGTAACAGACTGGAAACTGCCGGTAGATCACGGGAAACAGTCTGAGAGCCGCGGTCGGATCGCAGGTAAATGTATAAAAGGCACGGTTGGAACACAACTGCGGAGGGAAAAAGACGCGGTTTACGGCAGCCAAAAGGGACAGCCGAAAGGAAAAAACAGAAAAATATTGCAGAAAATAAAAAACGTTTAAAACTTTAAAACTATAACCAGAAATTCAAAGGAACACAAGGGGAATTGCCAAAACTGTCGCTAGGGTTTTCACCCTAGCTTGTGCAAATGAGCACCTACTAAGGAGAAGGGACTCCTTAGTAGCAGTTCAGAAAAGCAGTAAATGAAAGACTGTACAGTAAAATAGTAACTACTCTAAGCATGTGCATGAAACAAAAAAAAAGACAAGATAATAAAAATGGTTTTTGTATTGATTATACCTCCAATGTGAAGGTTGGTGAAGCCTTTGCAGCAGTCCAAGAGGGTTGCTTCCAAGCTCCAGTTTTGTTCCTTTCTCTTTCTCCAAAGGGTTTTGGAAATGGGCCAAAGGGGCACTCAAATGTGAAAGTAGCTCGAGGGTGAGCTAGGGTTTCAGGAGTGATTTTGGCACAGTAAGGGTGTGGTTGACCATGGATATGAAATGAGGGGCCTCCATCACCTATTTATAGGTTTTTAGTGGTGGAGTGCTGGCCCATGGTTTTGGGCACCATATGCTTTAGGTCAGCTGTATAGTGTTTTTGCTTCATTTTTTCCCTCTTTTTCCTCTTTTTTGTATTTTTTATTCCCTTTTTAGAGGGTTTTTGCTATTTTTGGAGGAATTTAACTTATTTTGGGGGAAAAGGGGGATTTTTGGCCTTTTGGAGGCTTTTTTAATGGTTTTTGGGCCTTTTGGAGGAAAATATGGTAGGAAATATGGACAAATGAATCATGCAATGGGGTATATGAGGTAGTGAGCACTTTTTTAGTGTTAACAATTTGTTTATATGACCATAAGCTTTTAGTCGTGAACCTTACAATGGGAAACCTCTCATGTTATGCACTACCATGGTAATAGGATAATCTTTTTCTTTTTATAACTTATCATTTTGCCCTGGTGAATTAGTATCAATAGCAACATAGGCGCCAAACTTTAGAGATAATATCCTCAGATTTATTATACCTGCAAACACAAAGGCAAAATACGATATTAGCAAAATGCTAAGTAAGTCCGGCAACCCTTACTCTTACCCATACCTCTTGGCAACCTTGCTGAGGTATGTAATTACCTTTCCTGGAGTATTTTAATAACCACCATGGGGATAACATACCATCATCAAAGGAGCACATCACCTGAAGGTGCAGTAGACAATCACAATTAAAATCACATGATTCCTAAAATAGTAAGGAGTGGTATGTTCTACATTTAGAACCAACATTTCAATTGCAACAAAAACATCCCATCATAACATTTCCACATCGCTTCCGCAATCTTAAACTTACACATAGATTAGACCATATAAAAACAGAAGTCTTAGGATTTCAATTGTTTCATGCCAGTATGGATGTTTTAATGACTTTAGTTTTAATGTATGAATCTTTTACTGTAAATTGACGAATATTGCATGCAGGAAAATTTTTAAATTTTTGCTATTTTTGGGACATTACAAGTGGTATCAGAGTGAGTTACAAACACTAAGTGACCTATTGGGCTCACTACCAAACATAGCTGTAGAAATAGGAAAGTGTTTAAATTATTGTATTAGGTTTTTACGAAAAGAATTAACTAACACATTGTTTTTCCAACAACAGATACTTATATAAATTTTAGGTACAAGTAGTAGCAGAAAAATGAGTGCAGAACAAGGCAGCAGTATACGAGGCAACCTAAATTCCCCACCACGAGAGAAATAAATTATGGTGGAGCTCAACTCAGATTTAGATAAATCCATGCAGCAACTACAGGTAGAATTCCAGAGTTTCAGGGATGAAAATATGCAAGAGAGAAGGGAACAGCGGGCTATAAATGAAGCCTTACTCCAAAGCCTAACAGGGGCAAAACCCCATGGATAGCCTACTCTTTCTGTCAACACTCTTAACCTGGGGAAAGCAACCAACTACAAAATAGGAGAACACGAAGATCATAAATCAGAACCATTGGAAGAGGACTGTAAGAGCTCTTCCAATGACAATGGCTCCCCACCTCCTTGCAAGAGAAGGAGGAAGAGTGATGACAGCTTACAAGGAGAGTTCAGAAAGATAAAATCCCCAACATATGACGGAGAAGTTCACTCGGGGGAAAAAGCTGAAGAATGGTTGTTAGGGATGAATAAATACTTTAAAGTTCATAATTATTCCAGTGAGATGCAAGCCCGACTAGCCATATACAACCTAAATGGAAAAGCTGCCAGATGGTGGTGGGACCTAAAGCACATTAAGGGACAAGAGCTGCGAGACATAAGCTGGGACACTTTTAGCAGAATCTTTCAGGACAAATACATGTCTGAAAGATTCTTCGACAAGAAGATAAAAGAATTTCATGAGCTGAAAAATGGGTTTCCTGACTATGGAAGCTTTCATAAATCGATTCTTAGACTTGCTGCACTATGTGCCTTATATTAAGGACGAGAAGGTGAAAATCCAGTAGTTCTTGGGTGGGATGCCACCAAACATTAGAGAGAAAATAAAATTCGACATGCCCAAAACCCTTGACATAACCCTACATAAAGCCAGGTTGTGCTATGAGCACGGGCAGCCAAGAAATGACAACATCAATAGAAATAGGGATAGATTCAGGACCTTCTCAGATAACCGCAGGCCGGGTTTTAAACCCCCACCATTTTGGAAACATAACAACAGTTTCCCACCCCGCAGAGGTTTCAGCCAATCCCAAGCTCGACCAAATGCACCCCCACCACCAGCCAACAGGCCAGCCTTCAACAAAGGGGCAAAGATAGTCCCACCAACTGTCTCTTGTTGGAAATGCCAGGGACCACATTACTACAGAGACTGCCCCAACAAAATAGATGGGACTTTACACAACATCTAAACGGAACCTACCGTGGGGGACGTGGCAAAAACACCGAGGATTTATGCCGCCCTTGATGGACGATAGGCAGATCATCAAGCTACCATGGTAGAAATTGAGGGTAAGATATCTAACACTGCCATTTCAGTTCTAATAGACCCCGGTGCTTGCCGAAGCTACATCTCTCCTAGGATAGTAGAAACTTGCAAACTAAACCGAGAAAGTCACAAGGTACCATGGCTGGTACAACTAGCTACGGGTACCAAGCGGAAGGTTTCCGAACTAATTAAAGGCTGTGAGATTGATTTAAATGGATTCCCAACTAGAGTAGATTTAAACCTCCTACCATTAGGGTCTTATGACGTAATTATAGGCATGGATTGGTTAGAGGGACATCATGCCTTACTAGATTGTTTAAAAAAATCCATCTTATGCACGGATAGTCAAGGAAACCAAAGAACCATCCAAGATATACCTAAGGAAGTATCAGTACGGTAGATATCAGAATTACAAGCAAAGAAATGCTTAAGAAAGGGTTGTAAACTATTTGCAATCCACCTTCAATCAGTAGAAGCCGATAGGGAACAAAAGATCGAGGATTTCCTGATACTAGTAGAATTCAGAGACGTATTTCCCGAGGAGATACCCAGGTTACCACCCAAGCGGGACTTAGACTTTTCCATAGAACTAACCCTCGGATCTGTACCCGTCTCTAGGACTCCGTACCGTATGAGTACACCCGAACTAGTAGAGCTCAAGATACAGTTACAAGAACTAATAGACAAGGGGTACATTCGACCGAGTGTGTCTCCCTGGGGAGCACCAATCCTCTTTGTTAAGAAGAAGGATGGCACGATGCGTATGTGCATCGATTACCGCCAAATCAACAAGTTAACCATCAAGAACCGTTACCCACTCCCTAGAATCGACGACTTGTTTGACCAAGTCGGAGGAGTAAAGATCTTCTCGAAGACCGACTTGCGATCCAGATATCACCAGGTGAGAATCTGTGATGAGGACATCAGTAAGACCATGTTTCACACCCGATATGGCCACTACGAGTTTGTAGTAATGCCTTTTGGTCTGACGAATGCACCCGCCAACTTCATGTGTATGATGAACAACGTTTTCAGTAAGTACCTCGACAAGTTTGTTCTAGTCTTCATAGATGATATCTTGATCTATTCCAAGAATGAAGAAGAACATGAGGAACACCTCTGAATAGTCCTATAGATATTGCGATAACATCAACTATACGCAAAATTTAGCAAGTGTGATTTCTATAGACCTCAGATACAGTACTTAGGGCATATCATTTCCTAGAAGGGGACAGCGGTTGATCCCGAAAAGATCAAGGCTATCGAAGAATGGCCCACACCTATGTGTGTTTTCGACATACGATCATTCCTAGGTTTAGCCGGTTATTATCAAAAGTTCATTGAGAACTTCTCTCGGATCGCTTGCCCCATGACCACCTTACAGAAGAAAACCAGTAAGTTTATCTGGACCGATAAGTGCGAGGAAAGTTTTCAGAAGTTAAAACAACTTCTGATTAGCGCACCAATTTTACGAATTGTCGACCCCAATGGGGACTTCGTAGTTTGCATCGATGCCAGCAAAGAAGGACTCGATGGAGTCCTTATGCAAGATGACTTTGCCTTCTGCTACGAGTCAAGGAAGTTAAAGGAACATGAGAAAAACTATCCTACTCATGACCTCGAATTGGCCGCCATTATCCACGCTCTAAAGATGTGGATACATTACCTCATGGGTAAGAAATTTCTACTAAAGACGGACAACATGAGTCTAAAATATCTGTTTGATCAACTAGACCTGAACGCTAGACAGGCTAGGTGGTTAGCCTTCCTTAGTGAATATCACTTTGAACTGAAACACATCAAGGGGAAAGAAAACAAGATCGCCAACGCCTTAAGTCGATGAGCTCATATGTTATACAAGGTAACTAAAATTCGAACTGACTCTGACTTACACGACAGAATTAGAACGGCATGCCAAAATGACCGGTTCTATGTCGAGATCCTTAAAAAGATCCAGGAAGATAGGATTTTTCAACAATAGAAAGAATACAAGATAGATGAATCAGGATTTGTATGGGAAAAGGAGAGGCTTTACATTCCCGAGGGGGGGGGGACATTAGACCTAACATACTCACCGAATTCCATCGGAGCCCCTATTCAGGACACCTCGGATATCAAAAGATGATTTCAACCGTAAAGAAACACTACTTTTGGCCTAAACTAAAAGCCGACATCGCATTGTTCATCGCAAAGTGTCAGGAATGTCAGTTGGTCAAAGCAGAACACCAACACCCCTCCGGACTACTTCAACCATTAGCCATTCCAGAATGGAAGTGGGAGGTAATAAGTATGGATTTCATTACGAGTCTACCCAAGAGCAAGAAACAAAATGACTCCATCTTCGTAGTAGTAGACAAGCTGTTGAAAGCCACACATTTTATACCAGTAAAATCTACCTACAAGGCAGTTCACATTGTGGAAATCTTCCTAAAGGATATTTTCCAGTTACACGGGATACCCAAAGCAATTATCTCAGATCGAGACACAAAGTTCACTAGTAACTTTTGGAGAGCACTGTTCTCCGGATTAGAAACACAACTACAGTTTAGTACTACATACCACCCCCAAACTGACGGACAGACGGAACGAGTAAACCAAATCTTGGAGGATATGCTGAGAATGTATGTCATGAACAATCCCACTAAGTGGGAAGACTACTTACACCTCGTGGGGTTTTCATACAACAACGGCTATCAAACCTCAGCCAAAATGAGTCCTTTCGAGTTACTCTACATTCGAAAGTGTCGGACCCCCATCACCTGGGATAGCCCGGTGGACAGGCTTATGCTAGGGCCAGACTTACTAAAAGACTTGGAACAATTAGTCTCCAAGGTACAACTAAATTTAAAAGAGGCCCAAGACCGCCAAAAGAGTTGCACAAACAAGAAAAGGAAAGAAAAGGACTACCAGATCGGTGAACATGTTATCCTAAGAATAAAGGCGAAACGAAGCTCATTGAGCTTGGGACGTTGCGGTAAAATAGCCCCAAGGTTTTGTGGACTGTTTGAAATACTGGGAAAGAAGGGCCCAGTAGCATATGAGTTAGCCCTACCAGCACACATAAAAGTTCAAAATGTTTTTCATGCTTCTTTATTAAAGAAATACGTATACGATACTAAACATGTTATTGATTGGTCCTTATTATAGGTGGAGCCCGAAGGGGAGTTCACGCCAGAACCACACCCCATTCTGGACAAGAGAGAGGTCCAGCTTAGGAGGAGGACCATTACTCAGCTAAAAGTGCAATGGAGGCACTTTGCACCAGATGATGCCATTTGGGAGAATGAGGCTACCATGAGATAGGCATACCCCGCCTTGTTTTACCCCGCCTTGTTTCATGATCTCATTCCTAGTCCCTAGAAACACCGGGACGGTGTTGTTCTAAGTGGGGACGGATGTAATATCCCAACTTTTTGACTAACTATGTTATGAGGTTATATCAAGTCATGGCCCCAGTATGTGTGATTTATTATGTTTGACATAGCATTAGTTTGTTTTGATTTATTCCTTCATGAGTTGATATATTGGGCATGGACCCTAATTTGTTTTCATTATTGATATATGCGGCGCAGGAAAGCCCGAATGAATAAACTATGTTGCATTATGAGAATTGGTTACAAATTATGATATACTGAGATTACTCCTTTTGTTACATTATACTGTGCAGAGCATGATTTACATGGTTGATTATTTAGTGTGTTGAGTGTGGACTCAGAAACACACAAATGACCTATATACTGGGCTTAAGCCCCGATGCATTTAGAGGATTGCACTTCATACTGGGCCTAAGCCCCGATGTATGTTGAGTGTTGGGCATGAACCTTGGAGCACTCCAAGCTTGAAAGAAATGATTACCGGATCTGAGGCCCTTAATATCCTAGATGTGCCTCACAACCACATTCTAGCTCTAGTGTTGAGCAAAGGCTCTGGAATTGCACTAGCGTAACGCCCATGTGAGAATGTTGAGTTAAAAGGCTTTGAAGAGCACTCGGGGTTACTAAATATCACGTGTTGAGTCAAGGTGACTCTGAATAGCACCTACGTGTCTTATCACAACTATTTCGACTTGATTAAATAAATCTTATTATCATCATCTACTGCAGGAACTACCATGTTAAAACAAGGGAATCTGACCTGCAAAAGGAGAGACTAGAGGTGCCCTACCAGCTACCGAAACCGTCCACAGAAATGGACCCCCTTTCATTAAAAAGAATTAAAAGAAGCATTATGTGAAACAAAATGGTTAAAGGATCCCAAAGCTAAGTATTAGTAATTAGGAGTTTCAATATATATAATATTGATTAGTTTTATTATATATACTTATGCTTAAGTGGGCTTCCAATTACAATTTATTATTTATTAATATTTGGATAGGATTGTAATTGTTATTATTATTATAAAAATATTAAAGATCAAAAACACTTTGGTAAAACAAAGTGAGACCTCCTAGTTTCCAAAATAACTAGCAGTTAAATAAACAAATATTGTTTTTATAAATTAAATTATTTTAAAGAAGCCAGTAATTTCCAACAATCATAATTCAAGATTTGTACTACTTAAGGAGGACAGACCCCAAAGTTTGGGGGATCTTTTTCTTTTGGTATTATTATTCCCAGAAGAACTCTCTGCTCAAGGAAGTGAACTTTGCCCATAGATTTGGAGATTTGAACCAGCTACACACCTAGGGCCTCTACTTCTCAGTTTGCATCTCAGAACCAACTCGGGGGGATTCATACTGAACCAGGAATGGTTGTAGAATCATGGTTGGGAGGAACGTGGTAGTCCCAAAGTCATCCAATCCAAGATCAATTATCAGGTCAGGTAAGAGTCAGTAATTTTCCCTAACTAGTCGTGGAGTGTGCAGGTCATTGCTAGCAGGACGAGCTACAGAAATCAATAAGCCATCATCAGCAGGACAAGCTACAGAAATCAACAGGTATGAATCATTTATAAAACCCTCCTACATCTTTATATTTCATTATGAATGAAATGTTAAAATAGAAATGTCCTCTGTATTAGTCCTCGATTAAGTTCTCTTAGAATCGAATGGCATTCCCAGCAGGACTAGCCAGCTAGTCTTTGCTAGTCATTTATATTATACGAATCGTGATTTTAACTCAGTAAGACTTTAGTATTTAAATTCTCTTATCTAACCCTTGATTTAAATTACAAACAAAGTCGTTTAAACTATAGAAATTAAACGTTTAACTGAAATCAATAACCTCATGTAAAAATATTCGAAAGTCAAGTTCTACAAATTATAGCCAGAGAAAAATGCAGACATTATCCCGGTCTATCTTAGTTTTCTTTTCTTTTCAAGACCGTGCATAGCATAAATACAATAAAGATAGTAGGTAGAACAAAGATCGCATACATTTGTTGATGTATATGTAACTTCAGAATGTATTTCATATATGTATATTGTATTCCTATAGAGATGTTATTATTCCTCTATACAGAAGTGTCGTCATTAATATTGTAAGTGTCATAACTTATACTTGATGGGTTATTAGACCACCTTGTTGGGGTCGGCCCTGTATAAGTCATGTGGGTCGAAGGGTTATTAGACCACCCTATTGGGGGTCGGCCATGTGGGTCAAAGGGTTATTAGACCACCAAGTGTGGGGTTGGCCCGGATTAAGTTAACCATGGGTTAAGCTAGACATGTAGGCCCCATTAGTTTATTGGGCAGGACAGAACAAGTATAAATAGAGATTGGGAGATCTCTATTCGATCATTCATTCACACACTTCTCTCATTCGGAAAGTGGCGCACTTATGAGGAGGAGGCTCTGCTGCTAGGAGAAGACTATCTCTTGTATTCTGGTTGTATCATTGCTCTATCTATCTCTGAGGAAGTTGTTGGGGTTTTTCACCTTTATTGTTTTCCCCAAGTAAACTCTGTGTCTCTTTTGTGCTTGCATTATTGTGTCCATGTTTGATATGCTGTAGATTTGCTGTACATGTTGTTCTCTCAGTTAAGATCCTAGATCAGATTGAAGTAAATTCTGAAAATTTAACATGGTATCAGAGCTATCTTGAAAGAAGGCATGATATGGCATGTATGACACTTGTTGCACTTACGATGCTAGGGTTTGATATAGAAAAAACCAGTCATCATAGCACTTTCGCTATAAATCCATTTTGGAGAAGTTTTCAGATATGAAACTTTTACAGGTTGAAGAGTAGATCCCCATGTACCTTGTGTCCAAAGGAAAATATCTATTTCGTTGTACTTTGTAATTTATGATCTGTACAATATAGGGTTTTTGCCTCTTCCAGATCTGAGTCAAAACCAGGTGACCTTGGGAAAAAGGTCATAACTTGGGCTAGCAAGCTCCAAATGAAATTTTGTAAAACTTGACAGGTAGTAAACAGATTGTACTATCTCAGGAAAAGTTTTCAGAGGCTGAAGTTGAACCAGTGACACGTGGCATGCCATACAAGTTAGCTCTTCTGTTTTATCCCATAAATAGGTCACGTTGCGACACTTGGCATAACTTTCTCTCAGAGAATCCAATTGAGGTCAGAAATGTCGGGATGGAAAGATGGCAGGTCAGGCTATCTCATGAAACTTTTTCAGACCTTGTGGATCGAAAAGTTCGGAGTTACACCAGAAACAATCAGGTACATATTTCTGTCATAACATAATTATTTTTGAGCACCTTCATTCATGGCTTCCAGAATTTAAGGTTTCGGAGAAAGTTGGAATTTTTGTAATTGGACACTATGGCTGAATGCTACTCATCAAAATCAAAATTTAGAGACCAAGATCAGAATTTTTGGTTGGGTAGAAGGCCGGGCTTGATCAGACCCTAGTTCGGGACTTTGATCGGAAAAGTGGAAAATTAGGGCTTCTGCAAAAATGGGAATTTTTGAAATCTATGACCACGGCTGCAAGCTCCTCAGAAAAATAGAAGCTTAGAGCTTTGGGTCGAACCTTTTGATTGGGACAAAAGGTGGGCTTTATCAAACCCCAGTAAAGGGTCACGTCTAGTGAATCTGGAAGTTTCAAAGGCAAAATTGAGGAGTGAAACTTTGCAGTTTTCAAATTCTGAATATACCAGCTTGATCAGCTCATCAAGGCGCATATTTCTATCCTTTCGGAAGTTTGAAATTCAAAGTTTGAATTTTTGGGGTTTCTCTGACAAACGCTAATACAGCTCCAGATCCAGTTCCTGCAAATCAAGTGGATTGGTTTAATCCTAGAAGAGGATGGATTGGTCACCTGCATAAGTGAAGTTCATGTTTCAGAGGGAGATGAGGCTAAGGCATTACATAAGAAGATTACAAGCAATCTCGACAGGTATGACTCATCTAGGTATGTATTGAGATTTGTTCATGATTAAGTTTATGATATGTTTGTCTTCATGTTATTACGGTTAGAACAATCTTGATTTTAGACTTGTCGTATCACCTTAACAAAATTATGAATGCATTCATTAGGGTGTTGACACTTATGATTGTACTAATGCATTATGGTGTTGTATGAGGTTTATGTTGTCCGCTAACATAAAAGGTACACCAAGAAAGACAAATCATGTTCTAGTTCAAGAACATATGATCATGATGACATGAAGACAAAGATTCATTCATTGTCATGGATCACTTAGATGATCTACTTACGAGGTATGTATAACTTGGTTCTACAATGGATAACTTATGAGACATGCAGGTTACTAGCACAAGTCATTGAAGAGAACCAGAAGACATTATGCGGGTATGTTAGACATAACTAGCTAGCATGCTAATCCAGGTATGTTTTTCCTATATCAAGCTAGAATCCTACCTTGTGTTAGGATCTTATACTGTTGTGTTGTTGATAATGATTATTCATGAAGTCATAGGTTTGAATAGTCATGGTTGTATGCATATTATGTGTCTTACCATAATTGATGATATGACTAACCAGAAGAATCATGAAGGTATAGGTTTGAGTAATCATGGGTTTAGGCATATTATGTTTCTTACTTTAATTTGTGATATGACTAACCATAAGAGTCCTATATAAACCTTGAAATGCCTATTATTTCTATTTGAAATGATCATGACTTTACATACTTAATATTATTGTGTTTTGATAGTATTAAGAATATACTAATGAATGTATGATTATGTATGAGACCTCAATGATAACACAATGATGATACTAATAAGCATGCATAGTGATTAAGGATGGATATAAGTTCAAGGACAGGAAATCCAGGAAGCAAAGATCAAGAGGGAGGACACTCTAGTTGTTCCTGCAAGGAAGCAAAGATCAAGAAGGAGCACACTTCAGTAGTTTCTGCAAGGATGCAGATATTCAGAGGGAGTTGACCACTTCTCACAATCCACATCAGAATGGAGTTGCAAAGATTCAGAGGGAGTCCACCCAGCAACCAAACAAAGATAAGTATTTGAATTGTCATTTCTTACATAATGTTATTCAATGATGTCTATGCTTATGCTCCTAGAATTAGGTTGTGTATTATGCATAGTTGCATTGATGAATAGTATACTACTAATATACATGGGTAAGTGGCCTATGGCACTGTACAACATTCCATTGCTACTTATGTAGAATGAAACCTCTTTGCTGACATGTTAGGAGTTGTGCACACTCTTAACAATGTTCTAGTAGAGATTGGAAGGCATCTAGAAAGCTACGGAATATGGATAAATGTTGTATTGAAGCATTGGCTAAGATAATTGCATGACTGTATGACATATTTCTTTATGTGTAAGAATTTGTTCTGAAAACTATAAGATGTTTTCTAATCATTCAATTTAACTTGTTGTGTAGGAAAGATCGTATACCATCACCTACAAAAGAAGGACTACAACATTTGTTCAGCAACAAAGTTATCTATTGAAAATATTGAAGATATTGAAGTTTCCAGGATTTGGGAAGAATGCCATGATCGAGGAGTATCAGTCGATCATGAAGATGTTTGGTATGTAGTCCCAAGACCTGAAGGGGAGTCTGTAGTGACTTACAAGTGGATCTACAAGATTAAGCATGCTGCAGATGGCAGCATAGAAAAATACAAAGCGAGTGATGAAGTAGAAGATACACCAGATAGATTTCAAGACAGCTTTCTTGAATGGTGTAGTCAAGGAAGTATATGTGGAGCAGCCACTTGGTTCTAAGACACATGACAAGGAGTCATATATGTACAGAACTTGGTATGGTAGGATAGACAACTTTCTATCCAGTTTGTTCTTTACCAAGAGTAAAGCAGATTCCAACCTTTACTACAAGGTTGAGGAAGGCAATCCAGTGATACTACTTTTGTATATGGATGACTTGTTTATTACAGGTAAAGATAGATTTATTGTCGACACGCAACGGAAGCTTGCTTCTGAGTTCGATATGAAGGACTTAGGGATGATGCACTATTTCCTAGGTATGGAGGTGTGGAAGAGTATAGATGGTATCTTCCTTGGACAAGGGAAGTATACTGTAGATATCCTGAAGAGGTTCGGGATGATGGATTGCAAGGCCATGGCTACACCTATGGCATCGAATCTGAAGCTTCTATGTGATGCTTCATCTGAACCGGTTGATGTCTCCATGTATCGTCAGATGATTGGATCCTTGATGAACCTAACGAATACAAGACCTAATATTTGCTTTGCGGTGAACACATTGAGCTAGTTCCTGATGGATCCGAGGAGTGTTCACCTGGTTGCTGTAAAGCATATTCTGAGGTACCTGAAGGGTATAGTTGATTATGGGCTCAGGTATGAAGCGAATCAAAAGTTTAACCTGCAAGGTTATGTTGATTTAGATTGGGCAGGCAGTGCTGCAGATAGGAAGAGCACATCTGGGTGCTGCTTCAGTATGGGATCAAGTGTGATCTCTTGGTTTAGCAGGAAGCAGTCCTACATAGCACTGAGTACATCCAAGGCAGAGTATGTTGCAGCCCGTTCGGCTAGTTGTGAGGCAGTATGGCCTCGGAAGCTACTGTCTGAGTTATTTGATCTCCCGTTGGATGCTACTGGTATCTTCTGTGATAACCAGAGTTGTGTGAAGCTGTTTGAGAGCCCAGTGTTTCACGACAGGTTGAAATGCATAGAGATCAAATATCACTATATCAGGGATATGGTGCAGAGAGGAGCAATGAAGCTCCTATATGTTGTGACGGACGAGCAGATTGCAGATGTGTTGACGAAGCCACTAGCCAGGGTGAAGTTCGAGTACTTCAGGGAGAGGCTTGGTGTTTTTCAGATTGATGACACTTCAAGGAAGAAGTGATGGACACATTTGCAAAATCCATTCCAATCATGTTGGAAGGATGATCCTTCACATGGATGTGGATGTAAGCGTTAGATGATGAGCATCAGGACGATGCTCCAGTTACTGCTCTGTATATGCATGAGGAGGATGCTGGATATGATCAGTTGGATCATTTATATGTATATGTATGTACGCATCATGTTGGATGCTGGATATGATCAGTTGGATCATTTATATATATATATATATATATATATATATATATATATGTATGTACGCATCATGTTGGATGCTGGATATGATCAGTAGGATCATTTGTATATGTTTTGTATATGCATCATGTTGGATGCTTGGACCGTGTATCTGTATATGTATCAGGTGGATACTGTGTATGATCAGGTAGATCATGTATGTTGATATGTATCAGGTATGATCAGGTGGATCATGTTTTTGTATTTGTATCAGGTGGATACATTGTATGATCAGGTGGATCATGTATGATGATATGTATCAGGTAGATACTTGGTATGCATCAGGTAGATGCATTATATGATCAAGATGATCATGGATGATGAGCTTCAGGATGTTTCTCCAGATGACATGTAGTAGGATGTTGCAGTGATGATGATCAGGATGGTCATGTATACATCAGGATGATGTATGGTGAGTATCAGGTTGATACTCTGTGGCCATGGATCAGGTTATGCAGATGAGCATATAATTTGGCCCTGGGAGATTTGCAGATAGTCTTTCGAGGTTTTTCCTATGGCATGTAATATGGCCCTAGGATATTTGACAAATGCTCGTTCAAGGTTTTTCTCTGGGAGGACATATAATTTGGCCCTGGGAGATCTGCAGATAGTCTTGCAAGGTTTTGCATATGGCATATAATTTGGCCCTGGGATATCTGGCAGATGCTCTTTCGAGGTTTTGTCCTATGGCATATAATAGCGCCCTGTGAGATCCGATAGGTTGAGCTATGTGCTCGTAATAAGTCCTGGGATGCTCTTGCAAGGTTTTTCCATGACCACATGTAATATCGCCTTGGGAGATCCGATAGGTTGGGATGTGTTCCCGTAATAAGTCCTAGGATGCTCTTGCAAGGTTTTGTGGTGATAACATATAATAGCTCCCTGGGAGATCCAATAGGTTGAGATGTGTGCTCGTAATCAGTCCTGGGATTCTCTTTCGAGGTTTTGTGGTAGGGTCACATGTAATAGCTCCCTGGGAGATCCGATAGGTTGGGTTGTGTGCCCGTAATAAGTCCTGGGATGCTCTTGCAAGGTTTTGTGACGCACGTAATAAGTCTCGAGGATTCCACAGTATGGCCAGTGATGACGAAGACCTGTAGGTGGTGGGCCTACATCCAGTATGAAAAAGGATTGGCTCTGTAGAACTTCCTATGATGAGTAGAGTCAGAGATTGGTTGAGATAGCAGTAGCAGTGACGATGCATCGATGACGATGATCCTGTGAGGCACCTACAACAATTAATTAACAAGAATACGTGAAATAGCAGAAATGACAGAACTCAGAATCACTTTTGTATTGATCACAGGCCACTTCGAGGGGGCAACCTCCTTTGAGCAAGCTCAATACAAATAACTTCACAGTGCCTTCATAGGTCTCAACACACACTTATATACTAATTCTAGGCGCCAATACTATGGGTCGAAACCATGGGCCGTTACAAACTATGGATCAACAATACTACGGGCGACTTACAAAGCATATGCGCCAACAACAATAACACAAACTATTGATCAACAAATACTACGGGATGACTTACAAAGCATATGCGTCCAACAACAACATACTAACAAGGTAAAGATATGGGTTCCTAACATCCCCTCCCCCTTAAAAAAAGCTTTGTCCTCAAAGCTTCAGATGTGGAAATTGTTGTTGAATCTGAAGGAGTGGTTCCCATGTAGCATCCTCTGGTTGCATGCCGTGCCACTGAATTAAGACCTCTGTGATAGAGCGAGAGCGAAGCTGACGTGTGCGCCGATTGAGGATGGCCTCTGGCTCCAAAAGGATGGATCCTTCATTATCCAGTTCGGGTAAAATCGTTTGGCCGTTGATGTTGGTGCCAAGAACTTTCTTCAAACAAGAGACATGAAAGACTGGATGAATGTGAGAAGAAGGAGGAAGTTCCAATTTATAAGCAACGGACCCAATCTTCTGAAGAATCCGATATGGCCCATAGAACTTTGGAGCAAGCTTATGACGCCCTTTGAGTTTCAAGGAGGATTGCTTGTACGGTTGGAGATGAAGAAAAACCATATCGCCGACTTGAAAAGTGCGCTATGAACGGTGCTGATCCGCTTGTTGCTTCATGCGATTTCTTGCCATGTGAAGATTGTCCCGCAAAATGCGAAGAATCTGATCGCGGTTGCGAAGGACCGTGTCAACTTCCTGAACTGGTGAACTGGTGGGGGTGTATGGAAGAAGAGCTGGAGGTGCTTGACCATAGACTGCTTCATATGGGGTCATTTTAGAGGCAGTGTGGTAAGAGGTATTGTACCACCATTCAGCAAGAGGGAGCCACTTTGCCCACTGATGTTGTTGTTCTAAGGTGAAGCAACGAAGATAAGTTTGCAAGCATTTATTGACAATTTCAGTCTGACCATCTGTTTGTGGGTGATACCCTGAACTCATCTTCAGTTTGGTGCCAGTGTGGCGAAATAGTTCTGTCCAAAAATGACTAGTGAAAGTCGCATCACGATCCGAGACAATGGAAGAAGGGATGCCATGAAGACGAAAGATCTGGTCCATAAAAATTTGAGCAACTGAGGAGGCTGTATAGAGATGACTGAGAGCACAAAAATGACTATATTTGGAGAGGCGATCAACCACAACGAGAATCACTGTCTTCCCACCAGATTTAGGGAGCCCTTCAATGAAATCCATAGAAATATCTGTCCAAATCCGTGTAGGTATGGGTAAGGGTTCAAGCAATCCTGGAACGAGTGTTGTTTCCCCCTTATTGCACTGGCAGGTATCACATTCGGCCACCATTTGTTGAATTGTCCTTTTCATGCCCTGCCAAAAGAAGTTACGCCGTGCTCGTTCATATGTTTTGAGGAACCCAGAGTGCTCGGCCGATGGAGAAGCATGGAGTTCATAGAAGACAGCCTGTTGAAGATCTGTGCTCTGGGGAAGCACCAGACGACCCTTGTATCGCAGAGAAGCACCATCCCAAGAGTAATGTGGTACAGCAGAAGGGTTGTTGGTCAAGCGTTGGATGATCTGAGATAAGGAAGAGTCATTGACATAACCCTATTGAACAGATTGCAACCAATTTGGAACAGGCATAGAAATAGCTGAAAGAGAACCTTGGGCACCAAATGTGCGAGAAAGAGCATCTGCCACAATATTGTCTTTACCCTTCTTGTAAGTGATCTCATAGTCATAACCCATGAGTTTGCTAACCCATTTCTGTTGTGCCGGGGAGGAGACCCGCTAGTCCAAGAAATATTTCAGACTCTGGTGATCAGTCTTGATGCAGAAATGATTCCCTAATAGGTATGGACGCCACTTCTGTACTGCATGAAAAATAGCCATCATTTCCTTCTCATAGGTAGAGGCAGCTAAATTCTTACCTGAAAGGGCTTTGCTGGTGAACGCAATGGGGTGTTCATCTTGAAGGAGAACAGCACCAAGTCCATTGCCGCAAGCATCGCTCTCAATAGTGAAGGGCTTGGAAAAATCGGGCATAGCTAGCACAGGTGTAGTACACATAGCTTGTTTTAGTTTGTCAAATGCACACTGAGCAGCAGGTGTCCATGTAAAAGCATCCTTTTTCAATAGAGCAGTTAATGGAGCTGCAATCTTCCCATAATCCTTGACAAACTTGCGGTAGTAGCCAGTCAACCCCAAAAAACCACGAAGGCTCTTGAGTGTCTGAGGACGTGGCCAATTGTTCATGGCGTCAATTTTGGTAGGATCCACGCGAACCCCTTGTGCTGAGATAATGTGCCCGAGATACTCAACTTCCTTTTGTCCAAAAACACATTTAGACTGCTTGGCATGGATATGATGGTCAGAGAAAAGTTGCATGACAAGATCCAGATGCTGGAGATGTTCATCCCATGTTTTACTATAGATGAGGATATCATCAAAGAATACCAGAATGAATTTCCGCAAGTAGGGTCGAAATATTTTATTCATTAAGGCCTGGAATGTGGAAGGAGCATTAGTGAGGCCAAAGGGCATGACCAAAAACTCATAATGGCCATCATGTGTGCGGAAAGCTGTTTTAGGAATATCATCCTCATGAACCCGAATTTGATGATACCCAAAACGAAGATCCAACTTGGAGAAAAAGTGAGCCCCATGAAGCTCGTCAAGAAGTTCATCAACAACAGGAATTGGAAACTTATCCTTGATGGTGAGGTGATTAAGTGCTCGGAAGTCAATGCAGAGGCGCCATGAGCCATCTTTTTTGCGGACGAGAATAACTGGCGAAGAAAAGGAACTAGTGCTTGGGAGAATAATACCTTGCTTCAATAAGTCCCGAACGAGCATTTCAATCTCCGTTTTTTGGTGGAATGGGTAGCGATAGGGATTGATGTTGGGAGGAGCGCTGCCAGGAAGGAGCTGAATACGATGGTCTTCTGGCCTGGAAGGTGGTAATCCCACTGGTTCAGCAAAGACACCTGTATATCGATCCAGAATTTGTTGTAGATCCAAAGGAGTAGTGGAGACCGTTGATGGTTGCATCTGGATGGAATGGATCTGAGCGATGACACCATGTGAATTCTTCTTGAGGAGTTTTTCCATGCGATGTGAACTGATGATGCTGAGAGAACCTGGTTGTAATCCTGTCAATGTGTGTTTGTGTCCATTGAGGGAAAACTGCATCCAAAGTTCGGCAAAATCCCATAAGATAGGGCCGAGTGTGCGTAGCCATTGAGCGCCCAAAACCACATCACATCCGCCTAAGGGCAAGGCAAACATGTCAGAGTGCAAGGTATAATCTCCCATAGAGATACGCACATTTCGACACTTCCCTTTGCAAGGTAAGGTACCCCCATTGACAACCATGACTTCAAAGTTGGAGCAAGGACGGATAAAACAATCAGCTTGTTTGGCAATCCGAGGGTCAATGAAATTATGAGTGCTACCAGAATCAATGAGGACTGTAAGAGGAAGCTTCTTGAAGTAACCCCTGACCCGCATTGTTTGGTGGGTGGTGATTCCAGCTAAAGCATGGAGAGATATCTCTGGCTGGTCATCCTGAGACGGAGGGTCAATAGGCGGTTCCTGAATGTCGACCGGAGCATCCAGTGTTTCTGGATCTTCATCACCCATTTCAGAGGCAGGCGGAGACTCCACATCCAGGAGATAGAGCTTTTGCTGAACACATCTATGTCCCCGAGTGAATTTCTCATCACAATTATAGCAAAGACCCTTTTCTCTGCGTGCTTGCATCTCTGTTTCCGACAAATGCTTGATAGGAGTCGGTCGAGGAGCCTGCGGTATAGGAGGTCGCTGAGACCCCATATTTCGGAAGGGAACAAAAGTGGGCTTGGAGCGTTGTTGGGCTACAATCTTGTCTTCTGCCAATTTAGCCAACCCGAGTGCTTCCATCATTGTGTTGGGACAAAACATTTTGACCTCAGAGCGGATGGCATCCTTTAGACCACTGATAAAACAACTCCGGTAAAATTCATCAGACAATCCTTCGGTGTGGTTGGCTAGATTCTCAAATTCGGTTTGATACTCTCTCACAGTGCCAGTTTGGCGAAGTTTAGTGAGGGCTCCTGTGAAGTCATCAAAAGCACTAGGACCAAATCGTTGCAAAAGGAGCTGGCAAAAGTCTGGCCAGTTGGGATCTGGATGAGCCTTGATGTACCAACGGTACCATTGAAGAGCTTCCTGTTCCAAATGAAAGGATGCCAACGAAACTTTGTTGACATCAAAAGTATTATGCAGACTGAAATACTGTTCTGCACGATAGATCCATCCAGTTGGATCGGTACCATTGAAGCGAGGAAAATCAAGCTTCGGACCATGGAAATTGCTGGAAGAAGAGAACCCATTGTCTATTGAAGACTCGGACTGTCGTTTGTTGTTTATAGCTGAATGTTCAAGATGGAGACCAAGAAATTTTTCATCCAGATCCTGGAGTTTGGCTTGGATGGCTGCAAGGGCTTCCTCCATGGTTTTTGCTCCTGCACGGGTGACAACCATAACCAGGGATTTTTTTTTTTTGAGTGGGTAGGAAAACAAAAACATGAACTACTTCAGTAAAGGAAAATTTGGATTTGGGAAAAAATCAGAAGGGTAATTGGGGTTTGACTCGTTTTTTGGACACTGTTGGATAGACAGGGAAGCAAAAATGAGGATTTCAGCAGCGGGGTGAAAGGATGGGACAATTTGGCAGAGGGGAACAAGGAAGCAGAATTCAGAAAGGAACTCTGTGGTAAAAATTGAAGGTGATTGGGTGAAATCTGAGGAAGTTATGGCAAACCCTAAAAATAGACAAATGTGGGATTTCGGGCTGTAGGAAAGGGAATTAAGGATAGGGTCCTCAGGGATGAAATATGCAGAATGGAATGACAGGGGTTCCCTGAAATTTTCAAGGAAAACAGAGGTAAAACAAGTGAGATATGGAGAAAAAACGGGAATTATATATATATATATATATATATATATATATTTTTTTTTTTTTCTTTTTTATTATTTTTTATTTATTTTTTATTTTTATTTTATTTTTTTTATTTTTTATTTTATTTATTTATTTATTTATTTATTTTTATTTTTTTTCAGACTGGAGCGGCTACGGCTCGGTGTTTATTTATTTATTTATTTTACAGACTGGAGCGGCTACGGCTCTGCTTGCAGAATGGGATCTCCGGTTCGAAGGATTCTGGAACAACGCCGAACGGCTAGATCTGGAATGGTTTGCAAAATGAATCTGAAACGGCGCAGCAGTGATCGACAATAGTTCAGCTGAAAGTAGATATGGACCCCAGGTATGTGCGGCTTCCTAACAGTTCAGGGTTTTCACTCGGCCACCAATGCTGTCTGACAGCTTGCGTATTGGGGCAGTACCCCTCACTCCACGGCTCAGGTAAAACTGATAACTGCTTTGCCACAAACGATAGTTCTTGGTTTACCTCACGGGTGGGAACTAGTCAATCAGGTAGGGGTCGTTGCCCTTTTCGCCGGCAGGTCCTCTCAATGGGCCAGCTACTTCGGGGTTCCTGTGGTAGTCCTCACAATGAGTTTTAGGGCTTATGCCCAAGTACTTCCCATAGTTAAGCGGATAGGGATTATTCCCAAATCCGAAACTGCAACAGATGTGAAAAAATTTTTTGGCAGAAATTTCACCCAGCGAGCCCAAGAAAGTGCTCTGATACCAGATGTGAGGCACCTGCAACAATTAATTAACAAGAATATGTGAAATAGCAGAAATGACAGAACTCAGAATCACTTTTGTATTGATCACAGGCCACTTCGAGGGGGCAACCTCCTTTGAGCAAGCTCAATACAAATAACTTCACGGTGCCTTCATAGGTCTCAACACACACTTATATACTAATTCTAGGCGCCAATACTATGGGTCGAAACCATGGGCCGTTACAAACTATGGATCAACAATACTACGGGCGACTTACAAAGCATATGCGCCAACAACAATAACACAAACTATTGATCAACAAATACTACGGGATGACTTACAAAGCATATGCGTCCAACAACAACATACTAACAAGGTAAAGATATGGGTTCCTAACAGATCCCGAGAAGAAGACTTGTCTGGCAGAACTGTGTTAAGAAATACCTTCCTAGTTAAGAGGGAGTGTTGATGTATATGTAACTTCGGAATGTATTTCATATATGTATATTGTATTCCTATAGAGATGTTATTATTCCTCTATACGGAAGTGTCATCATTAATATTATAAGTGTCGTAACTTATACTTGATGGTTTATTAGACCACCTTGTTGGGGTCGGCCCTGTATAAGTCATGTGGGTCGAAGGGTTATTAGACCACCCTATTGGGGGTCGGCCATGTGGGTCCAAGGGTTATTAGATCACCAAGTGTGGGGTCGGCCCGGATTAAGTTAACCATGGGTTAAGCTAGACATGTAGGCCCCATTAGTTTATTGGGCATGACAGAACAAGTATAAATAGAGATCGGGAGATCTCTATTTGATCATTCATTCACACACTTCTCTCATTTGGAAAGTGGTGCATTTATGAAGAGGAGGCTCTGCTGCTAGGAGAAGACTATCTCTTGTATTCTGGTTGTATCATTGCTCTATCTATCTCTGAGGAAGTTATTGGGGTTTTTCACCTTTATGGTTTTCCCCAAGTAAACTCTATGTCTCTTCTGTGCTTGCATTATTGTGTCCATGTTTGATATGCTGTAGATTTGTTGCACATGTTGTTCTCTCAGTTAAGATCCTAGATTAGATTGAAGTAAATTCTGAAAATTTAACAACATTGTGCTTTAACAATTTGTTTTTATACCCATACCCATTTTATCAATAACCCTGCGTTAATCAATAGACAACCCTGAGGCTTGTTTTCCCATTTCTTTTCAACATATAAACTTGCGATATTCATCTATAGGAAAACATTCGAGCTTCAATTCAAATAATAAGAAGATGCAGAAATAAGTCCTCTTCTAGGGTCAAAGTTTCTTAATACATCAAAACATAGAGATAAATTACAAATAGAACAAGATACAGTGCACAGCATTCAAATTACTTCCCCATACAAGCATTCATTCTATCAAATGCAGACAGCTTCAATCGAGATCAACTTAGACCCTAGCTACACTATTAAATAGGAGATGCCAAGGGCCAACATCACTTTTAGATATTTCTGAGTAGATTGTATAACATTATATAGAAATTTAACATATGAGATCAGGTCAACCATACATTCCAGATAGAGGTCATGCCTACTATTTCAAACATAAATTGCATTATACAGAGAAGTGAAGCGTCGATGAAATAGACCCAGCTTCATATTATAGAATAGTCAGTCCCAATTGCATAATTTAAACCCTTAAATTACATTTAGAAGACCCCACAACTCCTGGTCTAGCCATTTAGGCGACCCCCATAACTCCTCGAAGTGAATCGGTAAGCCAATGGCTTACGGGAGTTTCACTCTAATAAACAGGTCAAACGCATACATACAACACCAGAGCTGCAGGAGATAGGGCACGATTGGGTAAGCCAGACTTACCATATATCCTAGCCACATCTACGTCACCTTGAACCCTAGCAGCTCCCATACCAAATATTTCCCCTCTGTCATAAACGATATGCAATATTGGTTAGCTCAACCATGTATGCAAATAGTAGAAGAAAGATAGGAAAATACCAAATACGAATAGAGAGATTTTCCTTACCTGTATGGATCAGGATAGTCTTATGCCATCAACGGGCTCATTGTCTAACAAACATGCTGACCATGAGCAGAGCTCGGGTCAGTACCCAACATAGTAACCATAACCAATGAAGTGCATAGCCAAAATGAAGAATAAGTCGAATGCAGAAGCGATGGGAAAAATCCCCAAATCATTTTCTCGAAACCCTCGCGACAGGCTGTTCCCCATACTCCTTTAAAGTGCATTAAATGTTACACCAACCTCACCATAGTGGAGGTGAAATTAATTGTACAATCCTATAGTGAAGTCATAGGGCCAACTCTTGTTTAAAATAACTAAGGGGTTCGATTTTGCACCAAGTCTATAAGCAAAACTATGAATCAACCCACATTTGTTTATATGACCATAAGCTTTTAGTCGTGAACCTTACAATGGGAAACCTCTCATGTTATGCACTACCATGGTAATAGGATAATATTTTTCTTTTTATAACTTATCATTTTGCCCTGGTGAATTAGTATCAATAGCAACATAGGTGCCAAACTTTAGAGATAATATCCTCAAATTTATTATACTTGCAAACACAAAGGCAAAATACGATATTAGCAAAACGCTAAGTAAGTCCAGCAACCCTGCCGAGGTATGTAATTACCTTTCCCGGAGTATTTTAATAACCACCATGGGGATAACATGCCGTCATCAAAGGAGCACATCACCTGAAGGTGCAGTAGACAATCACAATTAAAATCACATGATTCTTAAAATAGTAAGGAGTGGTATGTTCTACATTTAGAACCAACATTTCAATTGCAACAAAAACATGCCATCATAACATTTCCACATCGCTTCCGCAATCTTAAACTTACACATAGATTAGACCATATAAAAACAAAAGTCTTAGGATTTCAATTGTTTCATGCCAGTATGGATGTTTTAATGACTTTAGTTTTAATGTATGAATCTTTTATTGTAACTTGACGAATATTGCATGCAGGAAAAATTTTAAATTTTTGCTATTTTTGGGACATTACAATTAGAAAAGGTTGTAAATTTTTTGTTGTCACATATTAGATGAGAGAGATAAAAGTGATAAACTTGATATAAATGGCATTCCAATAATAAAATAATTTAAGGATGTATTTCCGGAAGAAGTTCCAGGACTGCCTCCTAAAAGAGAGATAGATTTCTCAATCGATATCATACCAGGAGCAGTACCAAATTCGAAGGCTCCTTATAGAATGAAAATCTTGGAATTAAATGAATTAAAATCTCAAATTCAAGAATTAATTGACAAAATGTATATACGACCAAGTGTGCCCCTTGGGGAGCACCAGCAATTTTTTTTAAAAAGAAAGATGGCACTTTAAGATTGTGTATTGACTATAGACAATTAAACAAGATGACAATTAAAAACAGATACCCATTACCTTGAATTGATGATCTATTCGATCAATTCAGAGGAGAAAATATATTTTCTAAGATAGATTTGTGATCGGGATATCACCAAGTAAGAGTAAAAGTGAAGACATTTATAAAACTGCTTTTAGGACCAGGTATGGTCATTATGAATTTGTTGTAATGCCTTTTGGTTTGACAAACGCACCAGCAGCATTTATGTGTTTAATGAATAGTGTGCTAAGTAAATACTTAGATGAATTCGTAGTCATGTTTATCGACTATATTTTAATTTATTCTAAGAAAGAACAAGAACACGAAGAACATTTAAGGATTGCACTACAAGTTTTAAGGGAACAAGAACTTTATGCAAAGTTTAGCAAGTGATATTTCTTTAAGGATAAGATACAGTACTTAGGTCATGTAATAACTAAGGAAGGTATATCGATTGATCCTGATAAAGTAAAAGCAATTATGGAATGGCCAGTACATAAAGATGTATCGGACATACGATCATTCATGGGAATAACTGGTTACTACAGAAATTTTATTGAAGGGTTTTCAAAAATTGCTTATCCTATAACTTATTTACAAAAGAAAGGAAAAAAATTAGAATGGAATAATAAATGTGAAGAAAGTTTTAACAAACTAAAACATTTGTTAACAACAACTCCTATTCTTAAGATTGTAGATCCTTGTAAAGAGTTTATCATTTATATGGATGCATGCAAGGAAGGATTAGGAGGGGTACTAATGCAAGATAACTACGTTGTAGCTTATGAGTCAAGAAAATTAAAAGAACATGGAAGAAACTATGCAACTCATGATTGGGAGTTGGCTGCTATAATTCACGCACTAAAAATGTGGCATCATTATTTGATTGGTAGATGTTTCCTATTAAAAATAGATAATGTAAGTCTAAAGTATCTTTTCGATCAGCAAAATTTGAATGCAAGACAAGCCAGATGGCTGTCCTTTCTGAGGGAATATGATTTTGAGATAAAAAATATTAAAGGGAAAGAAAATAAGGTAGTGGATGCTTTAATTCGTTGTGCTAACATGTTATTTATGGCTACAAATAGCAGTTACGAAATTGATTTGGAAATTAAAATACAAACAACAGAAAATGAAGAAAGGCAAGTAAAAACAACAGAAAATGAAGAAAGGAAAGTAAAAACAGATTTTAAATTTAGTAGAAATACATTATTAATGTATAAGGACAGATTGTATGTGCCAAATTATGTGGAAGTAAAGATGTTAATTATGAATGACACGCATAAAACACCTTATTCAGGACACCCTAGTTACTAGAAAATGATTACAATGTTAAAGAAAGAATACTATTGGCCTAATATGCAGAATGAAGTTGCTGAATACATAGCTAAGTGCATGGAATGTCATCAAGTGAAAACTGAACATCAACATCCAGCAGGTTTATTGCATCCCTTACCCATTCCATAATGGAAATGGGAAGTTATTAATATGGATTCCATAACTGGTTTTCCTAGAAATAATAAACATAATGATTCTATAATGGTTGTGGTTGACAAGTTAAGTAAGACAACACATTTTATTCCTATTAAATCTACTTATAAAGCTATTCATATTGCTGATATATTTATGAAGGAAATTTTCAGATTGCATCGTGTGCCTAAAAGAATTGTTTCTGACATAGATACAAAGTTTACAGGTAATTTTTGGAAAGCTTTGTTTAAGGGGTTAGATACTAAACTGAATTTTAGTACATCTTTTCACCCTCAAACTTATGGACAGACAGAAAGAGTTAATCAAATTTTAGAAGACATGCTTAGAATGTATGTTATGGATAAACCTGGAAAATGGGAAGACTATTTACACTTAGTTGAGTTTGTTGATAATAACCATTTTAAAACTTTTGCTAAGATGAGTCCATTTGAAATACTTTATGGACGAAAGTGTAACACTCCAGTTTCCTGGAGTAGTCCAGTTGATAGATTGATGTTAGGTCCTGAATTGTTAAAAGATATGGAGCTAACCCTGAAACAGGTGCAACAAAATTTGAAGGTAGCTCAAGATAGACAAAAGAGCTACGCTGATTTAAAAATAACTCAAAAAGAGGTCCAAGTTGGAGACCATGTTTATGTAAAGGTAAAGCCAATAAAGAGTTCTTTAAGATTAGGAAAGTGTGCTAAACTAGAACCCAGGTATTGTGGTTCTTTTGAAATATTAGACTGGATTGGACCAGTAGCTTATCGGTTGGCATTACCACCTACGGTAAAAGTACACAATGTTTTTCACGTTTCTTTGTTAAATAAATACATACATGATGCTACTCATGTTGTGGATTGGAATGTTATTAAGGTGGAACCGGAAGGAGAATTCCAAGTGGAACCAAAATGCATCCTCGACAGGAGGGAGATTATCCTTCGGAACCGCATTATTGGACAAGTAAAAGTGCAGTGGATGCACCTTAGTCCAGAAGAGGCTACTTGGGAGTTGGAAAGTAAAATGCAGGAGGAATATCCAATTCTATTTCAAGATGAAACAATGGAAGATTGAATAACACCAAGGATGGTGTTATCTCTAAGAGGGGATGTATGTAATACCCCTAGAACCTTAGTTAACGTTTAAATACTTTGTAATAATGTTTTTAATTATTGTTGAACAATTATTTGACCAAGTGTGTTCAAAGACACTTGTTTGAGGATATTGTATTATTTTTATTATTTAATAAATAAAAATAGGAGAATCCAATCTGAAATAGCTGTTGAAAGAGTGTTTGCTGGCCCACAAGGAGGAATGACATGTGTTGGGAATATTTCCCATAGTGGTGAAAACCACTAATTAATAGCTCAACAGGTGCAGGAGGCATCATCCCTATTTTTAAGGTCAGAAATCCAAATGGAGGTTCTATAGCAGGAGGCTCATGATAGACCTAAGTCTTAGGCAATGCTTTATTAAGCAATTCCCATCAAACAAGCAGGAGGCTTGAATGGAAGAGGGAAATTATTTTTTTGAGTTGAGATGGAGAATTGAGTGATAGTTCTGGGTTGCTTTAGCTGTCTTTGTCCTTGTGGTCCAGCAAACAGGATCGGGGGTTTCAGAACAAGTAAGCTTGGATGTTCTGGAAGATTGGTTGGGAGGAACGACGAAATTCATATTGGATTCAGTCTATTCTTTCAATCATGTTCTATTATTGTTTACTAGTATTTAGTAATTTTTATTAACTGTTTAAGTATTTACTATGTGAAATTATTAGAAATTGATGAACTATATTTTATACTGTTTAATGCTCTGTAAGCAATTTTGTTGCTAATGAATATATTTATTTATGCTTACCATGTTTATGCTACCTACATTCTAAAACACATAGAGGAAAAAGGATGATTGGATCACGAGCAAGCATGAGCGTGAAGGTGGAGAGAAAACCCTAGCTCTTTAGGGAAGCGTATTCGGAGCTTTTTCGCTCCAGGGTTCATGGGCTAGTTACGAATGGCTCACGAGCCTATCCCTAACAGACTGTCTAACATGGGCTCGGGGCCCTCTCACCGAGTTTCCTGATGGGATCAAGCTCCCCCCACAGCCATTGCCGACGGGCCCTCCAACGGTCAGTACTATGGAGTCCCAAGCTATGATTGGACGGGGTGCTAAAAAGAGAATGAGTCCAGGTGGATGCCTTCCTAGATCCTCGAAGATCCTAGCCATGCAAATCCAAAGTCAAGATCCAAGAGAGAATTGAAGAATGGCGTGAAAAAACCCTAATAGGGAAGTTTGTGGGTACTTTCCCTAAAGAAAGAGGGATCTGGTGAATTGGATCATGTCCACATGGAAACATAAGGGCCATTATGATCTCCAACTGGGTGCCAAAGGGTTTTTCACCATTATCTTCTTCAATGTAGAGGATCGGGATTAAATTCTGGAAGGAGGCCCATACTTCTTTTTCTCAGCTAGGTTATATCTTAGACCCTAGAAGGAAAGGTTCAACCCTGAATCTGAGGATGTGACTATTTCCCCAGTATGGATCAGACTATTTTCCCTTCCTTGTGAATACTGGGATCTGGAGATTCTTCAAGATATTGGTAACACTTTGGGTGAATTTGTTAAAATTGCGGATCAAACTAAATAGCAACGGTACACAACATATGCCTGGATATTTGTTTTCTTTGATCTTTCTAAGGAGATCCCTGAAGCAATAAGTCTAAAATGGGAAGACGAGGAATGGATCCAACCTCACGATTACGAGCAACTCCCCTTCTGCTGCCGTTAGTGTCATGTATATGGCCATTTGGGTAGGAATTTCCCACAGGTAGTTTCAACATCCTCTCCCCCTCGAAAAGTGGCTTAGAAGGTGATATGGACAAGGAAGCATTTTCCCAGGTTCGTAATAGGAGAAGAAATAGAATAGCAGGACAGAATAATGTGGTTAAGGAAACCCCGGGAAAGGGGATCAAATCATCTAACCCGTTTCAGATTTTGGAGAATCATCAGGAAGATGGGACAATAGTTAAGAACAAAGGCAAAACAAAAGTTAAGAACCTTCTTGCATTAACACTCCACCGAGACCCTCAATGCAACCGTCTGTGCATACCACGAAATCCTTACTTGGATCTACGATCTTCAAAACAGGTGCACTAGTAAGCAACTCCTTCAGCCGCTGGACACTTCTTTCACATTTTTCAGACCATGCAAATTTGATGTTCTTCTTCTGTAATGAAGTGATGGGGTGGGCTATCTTAGAGAAGCCCTAAATGAACCTTCTGTAGTAACCAGCAAGGCCCATGAAAGATCTAACATCTGCTGCATTCCTTGGAGTGGACCAATCCATAATGGTGTTACAAGTCCTTAG
Organism: Larix kaempferi; assembly: GCA_027924585.1. Taxonomy (NCBI): domain Eukaryota; kingdom Viridiplantae; phylum Streptophyta; class Pinopsida; order Pinales; family Pinaceae; genus Larix; species Larix kaempferi. Next base: position 14,862,899 of record BSBM01000600.1, read on the forward strand.
GGAGCACCACATGTGAAATATTAATCATTTAACATGTGAAATTTTGATTTAACATGTGAAATTTTCATTTTTACCTCTTATATATGAGTGTGAAATTTTCATTTAAATATCTTATTCAAAACAATTCAAATAATTATTTACTAAATCTAAATAATTTTAATTGTTTTTTTTGTTTATGTTCAATCAGTAGAAATTTAAAAATTGAAGATGCCTCTAAAGAAAAGACTCTACCATAAACAATTTTTCGAAAAAAAATGTTATTTCAAAAAAATAAATTTGACATGTAAAATTTAAATTTAAATGTCAAATGAAAACCAATATTAAAATTAAAATGTCATATAAAAAAAAAATTATGGGCCAGGTAGGATGTCAATGTCAAATTTCAACCCTAAACAGGCCGATTCATACACCAATACATTCTTGTAAATGCATGTATAAACATAAAACAAATTTTAATTATGTAGTTATAAGTACTTTCATGAGCTATTGGATAAGAGTTACTCACATCATCTCATGTTCGACCTTTTTTTCCTTAAATTTTGTAGAGAAATTTTGTTTTGAAACTGGATCTATTGAAAATTTAATTTTAGAACTGAATGGATTTTAGGGAAAAGAAAACCCTAAAATCACATTTCACTATTAATGAGATTATTTATTTAGGTTATGGAGATTGCAAATGATAAAAATCTACCATGAATAACCATCATTTTATTATCACATGATGTTGGCATCTTAACCTCTACTAATGAAACAAAATTATTCATGATTCAAAACATTATGACAATTAGTCAAAATGAGAATAATGTGTGTCAATAGGTTCATTACCTTTGGACATCCGTAATCATTACCCTAATTCAATGTTCACCATTTAGATCTACTATGGACTGCACACTTTCTGTACGCTTGAGTATTCACTTTATATCCTTGGTGTGCATGTTGGGTTGCGCCTTGCACATCATTGAGAAATATGGACCCTGCAACAAATATGTGTCCATATATATCTTGGGATTCAAGGAGGTAACTATACAAAAGCTCGCATGTGCTATTTTTTAGTTGAAATATGAGTGTGTCACACGGGGCACTCAAATGACCCCATTTCTAGCAAGGGTGAATTTTTTTGGCAAGCCATAACTCCACCCCTTCCATATAAATTTTCAAAAATCTAATGATTTAGATCATCTAATTAAAATGGGACAAAACCCCGAAGCGTAGAGTTCCCAACAATGGGGTGAAACTATGGCTTCTGTCATAGTTTCCATGAAATTTAGGGTTAATTTTCCTTGGATAAGGGAGGCTGATTTGAGTTCGTTTCAAATCCCCTTATCTCATAAAAAATCCAAGTATATATTCTCTAAAACCCATTGAATCATTGACTTAAGATATGGTAAGGCTTATTTGAAGAAGCATACTCTAACTTTCTGATATGGACATGAATATAGTTCTTATGCATTTTATAAACACTATACTTGACTGATTAACTGGTTATTTATTTAGTCATTGATTGTTGTTAATTGGTCATTTATTTAGTCATTAATTGTTGTTTACTGGTCATTTAATTAGTCATTGATTTTTGTAGATAGGGCACGAAAAAATCAAACCACCAACCTCCTTACTTTAAGGAAGGTGCTCTTTCATTGAGCTAGCACCCTTAAATAGAATAATCAAATTTCACACTAAACAAAAGTTCACACTGTGTTGTGTTGGTTTGGTTTTCTATAGTGAACAAAATTTGAAAATAGTACATCAAATTTAATATTGCACTAAGAAGAAGAAATAAATTTGTTCCTAGGGAACCTTTTTCAAGCATGAAAAAAATTATTTACAAGTTTCCAAAAGGGGAAAAATGATATAACAAGCTTTGCTTAATTTATTCTATATAAGAATAGCCTAATTTTCATAAACAAACATTTTTATATTTTGATAAATTAGTTTCTCAAAATAGAATACTGATACAGAGGCTCTCACAAACTCATGTAAAAAATGAGTTGGATAAAATACTTTGAAATGTTACAAATTTCAAATTGTTAGTATCAACACTAAAACTCTACCTGCATGTGCAGAGTTGGAAACCTCAATTGAGAAATTGATTTTACATCTTTGTCAAGAACAACCACCACAAAAATAGGAATTGTTGTAAACAGTACATTGTACAATGATAAAAAAAATCTTCAAATGTTGCCTGCCTTGAGAACATGGTCAATGCATTGCTAAAGAAAATGGAAAACCCAAAGACAAAATTGTACAAAAAGTACTTCATTTGCAATAAAAGTGAATGTTGTAATGAAATTATGGACAATAACCTAACATGTCTGTTATACCCCTAGAACCTTAGTTAAAGTTTAAAATACTTTGTAATAATGTTTTTTATTATTGCTAAACAATTATTTGACCAAGTGTGGTCAAAGACACTTGTTTGAGGATATTGTATTGTTTTTATTATTTAATAAATAAAAACAGGAGAATCCAATATGAAGTAGTTGTTGAAAGAGTGTTTGCTGGACCAGAAGGAGGAATGGCATGTGTTGGGAAGATTTCCCATAGTGGTGAAAAACACTAATTAATACCTCAACAGGTGTAGGAGGCATCATCCTCATTTTTAAGTTCAGAACTCTAGATAGAGGTTCTAGAGCACGAGGCTCATGATAGACCTGCCTCCTAGGCAATGCTTTATTAAGGAATTCCAATCAGACAAGAAGGAGGCTTGGATGGAAGAGGGAAATTATTTTGTTGAGTTGAGATGGAGAACTGAGTGATAGTTATGGGTTGCTTCAGCTGTCTTTGTCCTTGTGGTCCAGCAAATAGGCTCGAGGGTTTCAGAACAAGTAAGCTTGGTTGTTCTGGAAGATTGGTTGGGAGGAACGACGGACTTCATATTGGATTCAGTCTGTTCTTTCAGCCATGTTCTATTATTGTTTACTAATATTCAATAATTTTTATTAACTATTTAAGTATTTACTGTGTGAAATTATTGGAAATTGATGAACTGTATTTTATACTGTTTTAATGCTCTGTAAACAATTTTGTTGCTAATGAATATATTTATTTATGCTTACCATGTTTATGCTACCTACATTCTTCTATTCTGTTGTATCATATAAATTCTTGGCCTAAGGTTTCTATTTCATAATGCTACACATAGGATTAATGTTTATAAAACTGATAGTATTATATTATGTTATGTTTTCAATATTCTTTACATCTAAGATGTTATAATTATATTACTGTAGATAGAATCAATATTTTGTTTATAATCTATCTATGTCCTTAATTCATCTTCCGATTATAAATTATTGTATGTAAACCTAGGGTTTGTACAAGAGAAAATATTACAATACATATATACAAATTAGTTAGATAAACCAAATGTGCAATAGATAGTAATAACACTGTATTCAATAAATAGAGTTATTATACAAACATTTGTATACATAAATACTTAATAATAATTCTGTTCTGAATAACAAGCATTAAGTCAAATAATTTCAATACATTAAATCATCAAATATGATTCAATATTGGCTCATGAGCATTCTTATTCTAGTTGTAAACAATACCAAGTAAACATGGCTTCACACAAGTGTTTATAATCAAGCAGAGCCATGAGGCTCACATAATAATGATAAGTTAAATAATTATCATTGAAATGTTAATACAGAGTTGCTAAGCTCACATGCGTTGCATGCTAGGTTAAGGAAATAGAATGAAATCGTTTTACTAAAGCCGTAAGGCTAAATACGATATTTGTATGGTTAAAACATAAAGTCAAAACCTCTTCCGCACAAAGCCGAAAGTCCATTATAAACACGCTCTTGCATATATATATAACGCATATGTTCACAAGAATTAAATTATAGGTTATAAATATAAAATCCAAGAGTTAGGTGATTTCCAAACTAACAAATGATTAAGCATTATGTTGGACAATGCATTCGCAAATAGAGTAGATATATATTATGTACGACAGAGCCATAAGGCCACACAAAAGGAACATGTCAAAACGTTAAAAAGAAATACGAATGCATAATGTTATAACACAACCGTAAGTGTTTCATTTGAAACTTCAGTACAGTGCCATAGGGTTGTCAACATTACCAAGCTAGGTTAAACATGAGTATTTTTAGTCCGGACGCATTCTTTCTAACTGCTCATTTGAGTTGGATAGTTATGAATTAAACCAAATTCATCTATGTATAATAGAGTTAAAAGATAAGTTAAATCATCCAAGTATTTCTTTAAAAGAAATGGAATATGTCGACAGGATTGGTAAATAAACAAGTAAATCTTTAAATAGGAGAACAACGCGAATCATGGAACAGGTAAGCAAGTATCATGCTCAAAGCAAAATAATGTCTAACTGGTAATTACCGGCTTCATTGCCTTGATAGCAGTCGAAACCCTTCCCACACTTTAGTGCTTCTTATTTATGAGACCACCTGCAAGCATTTACAAACAAGTTAGTTAGGGTTTAAATAACAAATAGTAACCATTGCTTAACAAGTAATCAAAGTATGCTCACCAGAAGTAATGGCGGTCATTGTTCTCCCTTAGCAATGGCGCAGCCTGTGTTTTACCCTACAAAACAAATAGGAATACAAATTTAGGCGATATCATTTAAACAAATTCCTAAAATCTAATCAAGGGGTTATCACGACCTCTGCGAAAGCATCATACAGAAATAACTAGTATAAACATCTTGTATTTACAACGTAAAATAATAAGGGTCTAATATATCAAACTTACCTAGAATGACCATAGTGGCTCAGAGCCGAGCATCCATCGCACTCTGGAAGCCTGGATTCCAACAACGTAATCTCTTAGGGATTCAAGTTTAAACCCTTAATACCAACTAGCAGAGCCCCAAACCCAAACGCTTAACAAGCCAAGTCACATAATCGAACTGTGAAATGAAAAGACCTTACGGTATGGGGAAATACCTCGTAAGCACTCCATAGGATGCCATAGCAATTAATAAAGTATATCATCATCAAAATCACAGTAACTAAACCTGTTACGCTTCACCAATGCGATAACATAGAGGGGAAAACTCTACACAGAGCCACCCCCATCGCAGCATCATAACGCTACACCTACAAGGAAAAATGGTCCATGCGTAACCTCATCGCATAACAAAACCCTGGGGAAGATTGGTTACGATCACAAGGATCAAAGATCAACGACCCAAAGGATGCCACACGAGGATGCCCATACTATACAACATCCTGCGTTTAAATCCATCACATGGCTTGACCAACTCTATTCGAGTTGGAACTCAACGTGGCCTTCATTAACCAAGAAATCTCATTGAATTAATACAGAGATAAAAAATGAGATTTACTTATACATCAATTTAATACATGATCTTAACATTGGATTAATGACCAGCATTACGATTTCCACGTATGCTTTACAACTGTAGGCTTAGGGAATTCGAATCACATGTGTATGGGTTTGAACGTTAGCGTTAGCCCAGATGCATTTCAAGCCAACAATCGTACATTTCCGTAGATCAATTTTAATGCAAAGTTTAATGTGAACAATTAGCATAGAGCTGGCATAGGATCATAGTAACACTATGATCCTAGCTCAGATTATATAACATATAATACGAATTGCATAAGGTTGGTAATATGACTATCAACATAGTTTTCAGACCATAGCATAGGATTATGCCTAGTTCATACATAATACAATATAACATATAGTTGATAACAAGCAATACATTTTAATATAAGTCATATAGGAATCGATTTATTATGCATTAGTGTTATGCATAGTTTTGATTGCAGGGCTATATTAATACAATGAGTTAAGAGTATAACCTTTGTACTATGTATATAATAACATAACATGTTAAGAGTATAAAAATTGGACTATGTATTTAGTTCATAGGATGTGTGTCGTATAGATACCATAGTTATGTCGATATAAAGCTGAAGGAGCATATTGAATTATATCCAAAACATCACATAGGTTATAGCATAGCAAGTTGATCATGACACCATAATGAAATAATGACATGGAACCAGCTTAACGAGTCATGGCTTGGCCATTAAGCTAGAACGATAATGTTGGTTTCAGGATGACAAGTTAATATATATAAACAGTAATCATAATGGATTGCTACAACCATAATAATCGCATGTAGTCGTAAAGCTAAGACTGACTTTTATTCCACAGTTCACTTTCAGTAAAGTTTACGACGTATTCATGAATTACATAAATGCAAGTTATACCTTTTAGATGGATGATGTTGAGTCACACAACATCCTCTTTGTATTGCATACCCGCGACATAAGAATTAAGGCCGTTAACATACTCATATAAAATTTTAAAAAAATTGATTAATTTTAGGGTTGTGACAAATTGGTATCAAAGCACAGTTACAAACACTAGGCCTGAAAATAGGCTCGAACACGGATGAACATCATTAAACAGAAAATAAAAAATGACTTATGTTTTTCTTATGATATTTCTGGAACAGAAATATAATCATTGTTTTGCAGGAAAATGGAAGGAGTAGAGACATCTCCTAAATATGCAACACATCAGAGTGAACAAGAAAATATAAATAATGATAATTTATGGGTTGATCTGAATGATAATCAATCTGGAATTCTACAAACTGTGAAAGAATTAAGAGTAGAAATTTTAAGTGTAAAGGAAGATACCGAACGTATCTTGAAAGCTTAGGAAGAGTTAAATAACGTTCTGCTTACTAAACTACTTGAGAAAGAAACAATAAAGAATAAACCGTTAGATGAAGAAAATGTAAAAACTCCATCATATAAGTGTAGAGGAAGGAAGTTAACATTTGCAGATAATGAAAGTGATTCATCTAGTCGTATTTCAATAAGAGAACATAAACAAAAACATAATACAAGTGATAATAGTGATGACGAACAAATTAATAAAAAGAGTAAACATTATGAGGATAATTATGGAGAATTCAAGAAGATAAAACCACCTATGTTCAATGGTGAAGTAGAAACCGGAGAGGAAGCCGAAGCATGGCTGTCCGGAATGCATAAATATTTTCATATTGATAATTACTCTACAGAACTTAAAGCAAGAATGGCTATTTATAATCTGTCTGGAAAGGAAGATATATGGTGGCAAGGTATTAAAAGGGTAAATAACATAAAATAACGTAATATTACATGGAGTTCATTCAAGAAATTATTTAAAATAAAATACCTATCTGAACAGTATTATGAGGAAAAGGCTAAGGAATTTTATGATTTGAAACTTAGAGCATTATCCATGAAATAATTGTGCAGTAAGTTTCTAAGTTTATTACGTTATGTACCTAACATTACAGAAGAGAAACCAAAAGTACAAAGATTTCTAAGTTGTTTTCCTGTTATGTATAAAGAGAGAATTGAGTATGATAATCCTAAAACTTTGGAAGAATCAATGAGGAAAGCTAATTTCTGTTTAGATCAAAAAAAAAAAAAAAGAGATAGTTTACTAGCATGGAAGGGGAAGAAATTTGATCCAAAGAAGAGAGTTAATAAATTTGTCAAAAGTGCTAGAAATAATCATAGAAATTATCAAAGTAATAATTTTAGAAATAGACCTCCAAATGCAGTTAATAATCCAAGAGGAGATACATCTGCTACTTATAACAGAGTTAATAATCCAAAAGGTCCTTTACAATGTTGGGAGTGTGGCGAACCCCACTACTTTAAAGATTTCCCAAAGAAGAAAAATATTGTTAATAATATACATTCCATACAACAAGATACTACTGTAGGTGATGTGGCCAGAAGTATATCAAGGATCAGTGCAGCATTGGAGAATCGACAGGCAGAACATCAATCAACAATGGTCGAAATAGAAGGTATGTTACAAAATAAGTCTATTTCTATGTTGATAGATCCAGGTGCAAGTTTAAGTTATATATCTCCTAGAATGGTATATGCGTGTAAAATTCAACAAAGTAAATTTGATAAATCATGGTTAGTTCAGTTAGCTATAGGCACAAAAAGGAAAGTAACTAGTTTTGTTGAAAACTATGAATTTTACACGAATGAGATGAAAACACATGTAGATTTGAATGTTTTACCTTTAGGATCCTACGATACGATAATAGGAATGGATTGGTTAGATAAACATAGAGTGATTTTGAATTGTTATGAAAAAACTTTTACATGAAAGATGAAGAAAATAAATCTGTTATAGTTAAGGGAATTTCTAGAAAAGTTACGATAAGAGAAATCTCTACTTTACAAATGAAAAGATCTGTTAGAAAAGGTTGTAAAGTTTTTGTTGTTCACATATTATATGACAGAGATAAAAGTGATAAAATTGATATAAATGACATTCCAATAATAAAATAATTTAAGGATGTATTTCCGGAAGAAGTTCCATGACTGCCTCCTAAAAGAGAGATAGATTTCTCAATTGATATCATACCAGGAGAAGTACCAAATTCAAAGGCTCCTTATAGAATGAACATCTTGGAATTAAATGAATTAAAATCTCAAATTCAAGAATTAATTGACAAAAAGTATATACGACCAAGTGTGCCCCTTGGGGAGCACCAGTAATTTAAAAAAGAAAGAAAGATGGCACTTTAAGATTGTGTATTGACTATAGACAATTAAACAAGATGAAAATTAAAAGCAGATACCCATTACCCTGAATTGATGATCTATTCGATCAATTCAAAGGAGCAAATATATTTTCTAAGATAGATTTGCGATCGAGATATCACCAAGTAAGAGTAAAAGATGAAGACATTTATAAAACTGCTTTTAGGACCAGGTATGGTCATTATGAATTTGTTGTAATGCCTTTTGGTTTGACAAACGTACCAGCAGTATTTATGTGTTTAATGAACAGTGTGTTAAGTAAATACTTAGATGAATTCGTAGTCGTGTTTATCGACTGTATTTTAATTTATTCTAAGAAAGAACAAGAACACGAAGAACATTTAAGGATTGTACTACATGTTTTAAGGGAACAAGAACTTTATGCAAATTTCAACAAGTGATATTTCTTTAAGGATAAGATTCAGTACTGAGGTCATGTAATAACTAAGTAAGGTATATCGATTGATACTGATAAAGTAAAAGCAATTATGGAATGGCCAGTACATAAAGATGTATCGGACATACGATCATTCATGGGAATAACTAGTTACTACAGAAACTTTATTGAAGGGTTTTCAAAAATCGCTTATCCTATAACTTCTTTACAAATGAAAGGAAAAAAAAATAGAATGGAATAATAAATCTGAAGAAAGTTTTAACAAACTAAAACATTTGTTAACAACAACTCCTATTCTTAAGATTGTAGATCCTTGTAAAGAGTTTATCGTTTGTACGGATGCATGCAAGGAAGGATTAGGAGGGGTACTAATGCAAGATAACTATGTTGTAGCTTATGAGTCAAGAAAATTAAAAGAACATGTAAGAAACTATGAAACTCATGATTGGGAGTTGGCTTCTATAATTCACGCACTAAAAATGTGGCATCATTATTTGATTGGTAGACGTTTCCTATTAAAAATAGATAATGTAAGTCTAAAGTATCTTTTCGATCAGAAAAATTTGAATGCAAGACAAGCCAGATGGCTGTCCTTTCTGAGGGAATATGATTTTGAGATAAAACATATTAAAGGGAAAGAAAATAAGGTAGTGGACACTTTAATTCGTCGTGCTAACATGTTATTTATGGCTACAAATAGCAGTTACGAAACTGATTTGCAAGTTAAAATACAAACAATAGAAAATGAAGAAAGGCAAGTAAAAACAACAAAAAATGAAGAAAGGAAAGTAAAAACAGATTTTAAATTTAGTAGAAATACATTATTAATGTATAAGGACATATTGTATGTGCCAAATTCTATGGAAGTAAAGCTGTTAATTATGAATGAAATGCATAAATCACCTTATTCAAGACACCCTAGTTACCAGAAAATGATTACAATGTTAAAGAAAGAATACTATTGGCCTAATATGAAGAATGAAGTTACTGGATACATAGCTAAGTGCATGGAATGTCAGCAAGTGAAAACTGAACATCAACATCCAACAGTTTTATTGCATCCCTTACCCATTCCAGAATGGAAATGGGAAGTTATTAGTATGGATTCCATAACTGGTTTTCCTAGAAATAATAAACATAATGATTCTATAATGGTTGTGGTTGACAAGTTAAGTAAGACAACACATTTTATTCTTGTTAAATCTACTTATAAATCTATTCATATTGCTGATATATTTATGAAGGAAATTTTTCAGATTCCATGGTGTGCCTAAAAGAATTGTTTCTGACACAGATACAAAGTTTACAAGTAATTTTTGGAAAGCTTTGTTTAAGGGGTTAGATACTAAACTGAATTTTAGTACATCTTTTCACCCTCAAACTTATGGACAGACAGAAAGAATTAATCAGATTTTAGAAGACATGCTTAGAATGTATGTTATGTATAAACCTGAAAAATGGGAAGACTATTTACACTTAGTTGAGTTTGCCTATAATAACCATTTTCAAACTTCTGCTAAGATGAGTCCATTTGAAATACTTTATGGACGAAAGTATAACACTCCAGTTTCTTGGAGTAGTCAAGTTGATAGATTGATGTTAGGTCCTGAATTGTTAAAAGATATGGAGCTAACCGTGAAACAAGTGCAACAAAATTTGAAGGTAGCGCAAGATAGACAAAAGAGCTATGCTGATTTAAAAATAACTCAAAAAAAGATCCAAGTTGGAGACCATGTTTATGTAAACGTAAATCCAAGAAAGAGTTCTTTAAGATTAGGAAAGTATGATAAACTAGAACCCAGGTATTGTGGTCCTTTTGAAATATTAGACCGGATTGGACCAGTAGCTTATCGGTTAGCAATACCACCTACGGTAAAAGTACACAATGTTTTTCACGTTTCTTTGTTAAAGAAATACATACATGATGCTACTCATGTTGTGGATTGGAATGTTATTCAGGTGGAACTAGAAGGAGAATTCCAAATGGAACCAGAATGCATCCTCGACAGGAGGGAGATTATCCTTCGGAACCGCATTATTGGACAAGTAAAAGTGCAGTGGATGCACCTTAGTCCAAAAGAGGCTACTTGGGAATTGGAAAGTAAAATGCAGGAGGAATATCCAATTCTGTTTCAAGATGAAACAATGGAAGATTGAATAACACCAAGGACAGTGTTATCTCTAAGGAGGGATGTATGTAATACCCCTAGAACCATAGTTAAAGTTTAAATACTTTGTAATAATGTTTTTAATTATTGTTGAACAATTATTTGACCAAGTGTGGTCAAAGACACTTGTTTGAGGATATTGTATTATTTTTATTATTTAATAAATAAAAACAGGAGAATCCAATCTGAAGTAGCTGTTGAAAGAGTGTTTGTTGGCCCACAAGGAGGAATGACATGTGTTGGGAAGATTTCCCATAGTGGTGAAAACCACTAATTAATAGCTCAACAGGTGCAGGAGGCATCATCCCTATTTTTAAGGTCAGAACTCTAGATGGAGATTCTATAGCAGGAAGCTCATGATAGACCTAAGTCCTAGGCAATGCTTTATTAAGCAATTCCCATCAGACAAGCAGGAGGCTTGGATGGAAGAGGGAAATTAGTTTTTTTGAGTTGAGATGGAGAACTGAGTGATAGTTCTGGGTTGTTTCAGCTGTCTTTGTCCTTATGGTCCAGCAAACAGGATCGGGGGTTTTAGAACAAGTAAGCTTGGATGTTCTGGAAGATTGGTTGGGAGGAACGATGAACTTCATATTGGATTCGATCTGTTCTTTCAGTCATGTTCTATTATTGTTTACTAGTATTTAGTTATTTTTATTAACTGTTTAAGTATTTACTGTGTGAAATTATTAGAAATTGATGAATTGTATTTTATATTGTTTAATGCTCTGTAAACAATTTTGTTGCTAATGAATATATTTATTTATGCTTACCATGTTTATGCTACCTACATTCTAAAACACATAGAGGAAAAAGGATGATTGGATCACGAGCGAGCATGAGCGTGAAGGTGGAGAGAAAACCCTAGCTCTTTAGGGAAGCGTATTCGGAGCTTTTTCGCTCCAGGGTTCAGGGGCTGGTTCCGACAAGCTCGCGAGCCTAGCCCTGACAGATCGTCTAACGCGGGCTCGGGGCCCTCTCCCCGGGTTTCCTGATGGGATCGAGCTCCCCCCCACGGTCGTTGCCGACAGGCCCTCCAGTGGTCAGTACTATGGAGTGCCAGGCTATGATTGGACAGGGTGCTAATAGGAGAATGAGTCCAGGTTGATGCCTTCCTAGATCCTCGAAGATCCCATCCATGCAAATCCAATCTATCAAGATCCGAGAGAGAATTGAAGAATGGCGTGAAAAATCCCTAATAGGGAAGTTTTTGGGTATTGGCCCTAAAGAAAGAGGGATCTGGTGAATTGGATCATGTACACATGGAAACATAAGGGCCATTATGATCTCCAACTGGGTGCCAAAGGGTTTTTCGCCATTATCTTCTTCAATGTAGAGGATCGGGATTGAATTCTGGAAGGAGGCCCATACTTCTTTTTCTCAACTGGGTTATATCTTAGACCTTGGAAGGAAAGGTTCAACCTTGAATCTGAGGATGTGACTGTTGCCCCGGTATGGATCAGACTATTTTCCCTTCCCTATGAACACTGGGATCTGGAGATTCTTCAAGATATTGGCAACACTTTGGGCGAATTTGTTAAAATTGCGGATCAGACTAAACAACAGCGGTACACAGCATATGCCTGGATATGTGTTTTCTTGGATCTTTCTAAGGAGCTCCCTGAAGCAACAAGTCTAAACTGGGAAGACGAGGAATGGATCCAACCTCACAATTACGAGCAACTCCCCTTCTGCTGCCGTCAGTGTCCTGTATATGGCCATTTGGGTAGGAATTACCCACAGGTAGTTTTGACATCCCCTCCCCCCCCGAAAAGTGGCTTAGAAGGTGATATGGACAAGGAAGGATTTCCCAGGTTCGTAATAGGAGAAGAAATAGAATGACAGGAGAAAATAAGGTGGTTAAGGAAACCTCGGGAAAGGGGATCGAATCATCTAACCCATTTCAGATTTTGGAGAATCATCAGGAAGATGGGACAATAGTTAAGAACAAAGGAAAAACAAAAATTGATCCCATGGAAGGTGTAATCGAGGAAAGCGAGAAATTTCAAGAAGGGTTAGATCCGGCAGAACCAATGGCGGAGGATGATGAGGACGACATGGGGCTTTGGGAATTAAATCTTGATGAGATTGAGAGAGAATGGGACAAAAAAGGGAAAGGCTATGTTACCAGACATCAACTAGAGATTCTTAAGGTAGCTATCATCAGTGCCAAAGTCCCCAGACAGTTAGGCATAGCCTCTTATCTTCAGAAAGGTAACAAGAGGAAACCTCCAGAGGACGACCTAAAAAGAGGCAGAAAAACAAATAAGTAGAGGATTGCTGAGATAGGAGTTAAGCTGATTGAGTCTAGCCAGTATCCCACGATATTCGAAGCCTTTTCCGAAGTTAATAAGGTTACTCAATGAATCTAATATCATGGAATATTAGAGGGTGCAATCACCCTAGGAAGGTCAAAACTCTAGCCAGAAAGATCAAGCAGGAAAAACCGGATATACTCTTTCTCCAAGAAACAAAGTGCAGTTCTCTTTTTCTGGAGCAAATAAAGTAGAAAATTTGGAAAGGAAGTGAATGTATGGCCACTGATTCCATAGGCTTTGCGGGGGGCATGGCTATTTTCTGGCATCCTGATGCAGTGGGTCTGACGGATTGGTGGCTTAACCGCTTTTCCCTTAGTTCCCTGTTTACAGATCGTGTGTTTGGCTCCTCTACAAGGCTTGTAAATGTTTATGGACCAAGCGCTTTCCCTCATAAAAGGGATTTTCTCCATTAGTTATCTTGATTGCGAGACCAAGCCTCTTGTGGCTCATGGGTCATTGGGGGGGACTTTAATCTGATCGCGTCCCTGGAGGAAAAAAAAGGGGGAAGAAGAAACTTGAATAAATACCAGGAAGCTTTTGGGAACTTCATTACCCAGGTTCCTTTCATTGACATTGAAATGGGAAATGGGTTGTATACGTGGAACAATAAGAGGGGGGGCACCCATTTGGAGGCCTCACGAATTGATAGATTTCTAACCACAAAAGATTTAGTTAGAAATGGAGGTGAGACCCATAGTGGTGAAAACCACTAATTAATAGCTCAACAGGTGCAGGAGGCATCATCCCTATTTTTAAGGTCAGAACTCCAGATGGAGGTTCTATAGCAGGAGGCTCATGACAGACCTAAGCCCCAGGCAATGCTTTGTTAAGAAATTCCCATCAGACAAGCAGGAGGCTTGGATGGAAGAGAGAAATTATTTTTTTGAGTTGAGATGGAGAATTGAGTGATAGTTCTGGGCTACTTCAGTTGTCTTTGTCCTTGTGGTCCAGCAAACATGATCGGGGGTTTCAAAACAATTAAGATTGGATGTTCTGGAAGATTGGTTGGGAGTAACAATGAACTTCATATTGGATTCGGTCTGTTCTTTAAGTCATGTTCTATTATTGTTTACTAGTATTTAGTAATTTTTATTAACTATTTAAGTATTTACTGTGTGAAATTTTTGGAAATTGATGAACTGTATTTTATACTGTTTAATGCTCTGTAAACAATTTTGTTGCTAATGAATATATTTATTTATGCTTACCATGTTTATGCTACCTACATTCTACTATTCTGTTGTATCATAGAAATTCTTAGCCTAGGGTTTCTATTTCATAATGCTACAGATAGGATTAATGTTTATAAAACTGATAGTATTTTATTATGTTTTGTTATCAATATTCTTTACATATAAGATGTTATAATTATATCACTGTAGATGGAATCAATATTCTTTTTATAATCATCTCTCTCCTTAATTCATCTTCAGATTATAAATTATTGTATAAACCTAGGGTTTGTACAAGAGAAAATATTATAGTACCTATATACAAACTAGTTAGATAAACATAATGTGCAATACATTGTAATAACATTGTATTCAATAAACAAAGTTCTTATACCAACATTTGTATACATAAATACTTAATAAGAATTCTATTCTGAATAACAAGCATTAAGTCAAACAATTTCAATACATTAAATCATCACATAAGATCCAATATTGGCTCATAAGCATTCTTATTCTAGTTGTAAACAATACCAAGTAAACATGGCTTCACACAAGTGTTTATAATCAAGCAGAGCCATGAGGCTCACATAATAATGATAAGTTAAATAATTAGCATTCAAATGTTAATACACAGCTGCTAAGCTCGCATGCATTGCATGCTAGGTTAAGGAAATAGCATGAAATTGTTTTACTAAAGTCGCAAGGCTAAATACGATATTTGTATGGTTAAAACATAAAGTCAAAACCTCTTTTGCATAGAGTCGAAAGGCCATTATAAACATGCTCTTGCATATATATATAATGCATATGTTCACAAAAATTAAATTATAGGGTATAAATATAAAATCCAAGAGGCTAGATGCTTTCCAAACTAACAAACGATTAAGCATTTTGTTGGACAATGCATTCGCAAACAGATCAGATATACATTCTGTATGACAAAGCCATAAGGCCACACAATTTAGGAACATGTCAAAACGTTAACAAGAAATACGAATGCGTAATGTTATAGCACAGCCATAAGTGTTTCATTGCAAACTTCATTAAAGTGCCGTAAGGCTGTAAAAATTACCAAGCTAGGTTAAAAATAAACATTACAGTGTCGTAAGGCTCATAAGTATTTTTAGTCCAGACGCATTATTTCTAACTGCTCATTTGAGATGGCTAGTTACGAATTAAACCAAATTCATCTCTGTATAACAAAGTTAAAATATAATTTAAAACATCCAAGTATTTCTTTAAAAGAAATGGAACATGCCGACAGGCTTGGTAAATAAACAAGTAAATCTTTAAATAGGAGTCACATGGTTGTTAGAGCCTGCTGTAATGTCCCTTAAATCCGTAAATAATTTTATTATTATTATTATTGTGGAGTATTAATATCATTAATATCTAAAGTTCATTTAAAATTAACTTCAGTACTGTGAGAAAATGTTGAGATTGATACTGAATTACGTTTATGTTAACTTGTATGTTAAATTGTGATAAATTCGATGTTTAACTGTCGTATGGTATTCGTACCCTACTCAACCTATACTAAAACTATCACTCTGCTAGTGTTATTTACTCTACTCTGTTACGATGATTGTATGTTGGTCATGGTGTAGCTTGTATTCTTGTGAAAGTTGTCCTGATAGCTATGTTTATTTATGGTTCCACCGTAATTGGATTTGTTGGGTTAGTATTTTTAACTTCCTGGTTCGAGTGAAGGGTTTTTTTATGGGACCTAGGATTACTTAGCTTCTTAAATTAGCTAAATCATTGTAACATTTATATTTGCAGGTTCCTATGTATAGACCTAAGTAATACAATGGAAATCTAACTAAAGCTTAAGGTCCTAGTGCAATATTTGTGAAGGTGTGAGAGTTTATAATCGAACTCCAACTATAGAATTGGGTTGGAAAGACTTAAAACGCAGTGGAGGTGGTTGAATATTTTAATGCCATCATGTGATGTCCCTAAGGAAGGCTCCACAATGGCAGTATGGTAAAACCCCTAACCCTTGCAAAAATGCCTGTATTGTTTTGGCACTTGGGAGGGAGAGCTTAAGCTCTCGGCCCTTCTGTGGCTTGCAGGAAAGGCATCCATAGGACCAGAGCTTCGCTCTTGGTCTGCACATGCTCTCTATAGTAGAGTATCAATGTGGAGTGGTCATGAAAAGAACAAGGTAAGAACCTCTACAACCCTCTATTTATTTAATAATTCATTGAAGTTGTAAGCCTGTATTTAGATATATATTTAACTTTGATGTTTGTTATTTGTTTTCAGGAGGGTTTCGCACAGGAATTTTGGAGGGTGCTAAGGCTAGGTTTGAACACGCAGACACTGGAACCCTCGAGATAGTGTCCCTGGTAAGACCCGAGTTTCCATGGAACCCCTTGGTTTGTGAGATGTCTATGAAGAGTGGGTCTTTCTTTGATTTCTGGGTAGTGGGTGTGGTTGGTGCCTGGCTGCATTGTGGAGTGACAAGGAGTTGTAGGACGCCTAGTCTCTTTGGTTGTAAGGTCTGTTGAAATGTTTTTTTTCGGTTCCAGGGTAATGTTATCTAAAGAAAGGCCCTTTGGTTGTAGTTGTGAATGTTTTGTAAATGGATTCACTGTAATTGGAAGCATTAGCTTCAGGATATACGCCTTTGTTTGACTCGGGTCTGTATAATGAAACCTGGTTTTAATTACAATGATTACTATGATATCTATGTTTTGATTGTTATGTGGGTGTAATACTGTAAATTTGTGCTTCCATGGTTTCTCTATGTTTTGAAGGGGAGTTGAACTCCACCGAGATTCTATCTTTTAACTGTTGCCTACGTTTATTTTATCAAAGGCGAGGAATATGTTGTGTAAGCATTGCATTTTCATGTTGAACGTTTCTGGGCAAATCCCTGTTTATGTTTATGCAAAAATCTTGTTCATGATGACTCTGTGGCGAATGTTTTGATGAATAATTAGTTGGCTACTTTTAATCTTTGGATAGATCTAGAAAACAATTTGTAGTTTTACTTTTAAAGTCCGGCATGTGACTACTCAACACTATGAGCGTGATCCCAAACCTGTAGGTGGCCTTCATGTTTTTATTTTAAATGTTGGTCTATGCGGTGGTTCTTCATTTACTCAGTTATGGTTTATAAGGGTAAAACCTTATCTCTATATGTACCTTTTCATTTTAAATAAATTAATTAAGGGAAGCATGGATTTCAGCCAACACTGTGCGTAGTGTTTAAGGAGTCACATGTACAACCTAGAAACGCTGATAGCGTGGACTGGAAAAAGCCAAGGGATTCGATCCCTAACTAGAAAATGGTTTGTGAAAATCGATCCGTTTAGAATAACCGGCGTACTCTATATTATTGTTTCGACTTACTGTTTGTCGTGTAAATACTTGGTTAACATGATATTTAAAGGATCTAGGGTCTTGTGAAAATGATTGTCAGCATTTTTTTTTTTAAATTTAAAAAGAACAGAGTAAAACGTAAGGAGGCTCTGCTGCTAGTTTATTTGTTGTCTAAGTTTGTAAATCCCACGTGGATGATTTGTAATAATTGTTAAGTATTAATCTAGGCTTACGAAGCAGAGCTCTATCATGAGATTTCTTTTCTAGAGCGATCTTCGCCAGAAATCGACTCTTCCCTATGAATAATTATTTTACTTTTAATGTTGTTTGTTATTTGTTCTAGAGTCTACGATTTCAGTGTTTAGGATCTCTATATGGAATGATTGTTGTTTATGGTGTTTGAAATAATTTCATTATAAGCTTAATGAAAGGAGTAATCATAGATTCCGATTTCTTGAAGTTTAAATGTAGAGATTGAAAAGTAGAGGTTTGGGGTTTGAAGTTTTCGAATAAGTCTAATAAGTTTTTTTTCTAGTTTATAAAAGGAAAAGAGATTTATCCTAGTTTTAGTCTAAACAATAAATAAAACTTTTAAAGGATAACCTATCTATAAAATTTCTTAAGTTAAACCCAGGGTAGCATGACTAAATAATTATGTCAATGCACCAACAGAAAATAGAAAATTTAATTAAAGTTCATGAAGGACAACTTTCATCTTTCAAAGGAAACCTTAATAACTATAAAACTCAGCCTGTAAACCTATTTAAGAACATAAACACAATCTGATATAGAACAGAGGGTAAACCTCTTACCTGCAGTTGTGTTGTCTGTAATAACTCTTTAACCCTGCACACTTCCAACACAAATTAATAGGAAATACTATGTTTCTGACCTGTGGTGTGGTAATCGGAAAAGCTCAGAATTGCCACGTTCCTTCCAACCTTTGACCCGGAACCGTTCCTGGTTCTTATTCGGATCACCCCCAAGTTGGTTCCAACATGCAAGAAGATCTAGAGTACCTAAGGATGAGGTTGTTGGTATATTGGAGTTAATCTTTGTTTTCTTCTGAGTACTAGGTTTGGAATTATCTCCAATCCCATACAGAATAACGATAAGATCCCCTCCCTCTCTTGGCTCTTTCCCCTTTATAGGTTTCTTTGGAATGGGGCAGTTTGGTTATCTTGAGTTACATCAATGTTTTAATACTTTCTTGAAAATAAATCCTAGTTTGAATTATATGTAATATATTTAGAAGATAGTAATTTTTGATAACTATAAACTTTTTACTAGTTTCTAATTGAGTTTAGAAAAGCATTTTAATTAATTAATTTAGTTTATAAAATAACACACACACACACACACACATATTTACTTATATATATATATAGAATTTAATTAATTTGTTTTATCTTTTATTTCTTTTCAATTGTCTTCACATATATATTTATATTATTTTCATATATGTATATAGACTTCACTTATTTTATTTATCTTTATTTATTCCAAAATACTCCACATATATAATATTTTCATATATGTATATAGACTTTACATATTTAATTTATTTATCATTTATTATTCATGCATCATATAGCATAGTTGTTTAATCGATGCTTCCTTAAATTATGTCTGTTCTTTAACAAGGCCTCATGTGGGGTTTGGTCGGTCAACTAGGATAGGTAGCCCTAGATTTCCTTGCATGTTGGATTGCCTCGTATTCGTGGTAGTATCTTCCAGTCCTTGATGAGAAATAGATAATGATTCAGTTAATAAACTTGAATAAGTATGATGAATGTTGGTGTTATTCAGAGTCTTTCCAACTCAACACCCTTAAGTAAGGTAACCCCTAGTGCTATTCAGAGCTTATGCTCAACACTCTCAAATGGGAATTACACTAGTGCAATTCCAGATCCTTTTTCTCAACACTAGTACTAGGGTGAATTTGTAAGATACACCTAGGGATACAATGGTCAAAGATATGATGCTCTAGAGATTATGCTCAACATCATGTTGGAATGCTCCAGGGATTATGCCCAACACTAAATCAATTATCTGCTAGGGTTACCTATGTGCTCCAGAGCTTACATTCTGTTAGCACCGGGATTGTGCTAAGTGGTTGGAAGGGACAAAACCCAATCCATTAACTAAAGGAAGCCCCGGATCTCAGTCCACACAGCCCAGAAAGTCGAGACATTCAAAGCCCTGTGAAATGGACCTGATTTGAGGTGAGAAAAATTGATAAAAATTGGGGTTTTAATGGCAGAACCGAATATCAAGTTGCTAAAGTTGCACCCGCAGTGTAATAACACCTTTAGATGGCATAGATCGAGATTAGAGCAGATCAACGATCAAAGGATTTCTTTGCATAAAAAGGCCAAGGGTTGTTTAGGCGCAGGAGGGGCATTAATCGACGAAGGTGTTAAATTTTGCTCGACGGCAGATCAAGTAGATCGACGGTCCATATTTCGTTCGTGATGCAACTTGCACAAAAAAAGATCATGATTTGAATTTGAGAAGTATGGTTAAGGCTCCACATCTTCTAACGATTCATATCTCGCGAGGTGACGATCTACGGCTGAGAACAACTTCACAAATGTTACTTGTGTGCAAAGTTGATGGGGCCAAATTTTGCGAAGTTGGTAGGGGTGACACCATTCAATGGTCCGGATTGTGGGACGGGTCGAGATCTATGGTATCTAGTCGATCAAGGAGACAAGATGTAAAGGGGCATCTCCTCTGTCACCCAATGATCGCTAAAACTTGGGGGATCAAGCTCTATTTTGAAACTTTTCCTTTAACACAATCGGCAGTGCCTATGGCAGACATTTTGCGGAGATTCATGTGTCGATTGACTTGCAGACTTTTTTTTCCTTCTTCTTCACGTGATCGTGTTTCCTGTTATACATTTACATTATGTTTTCTCTTTCATATCTGAGATCAGTGTATAATAGCTTAGAATTCTTGGAAACAACCTCTGGTTATTATATCAGGTGTTCACTCAATATTGCTACTAAAATTGATATCAAATTCATCTTTGTTGGGTGCTCGTATCAACGGTCTGTTCTTTCTTGCTTCTTTTATCACCAGAAAATAGCATCACGACCACAAGAGGGTGTCTACCTTGCCTCTGTTTTAACAATCCTCACTGCAGCATTGCTATCTGATTTACGTATAACACCTTGACTCCATCTCCCAACATTTTTATCTTGTGATTATCCCGCCACACTTTTACACAACATGTCCTTTAGAGAAATATGTCATTCTATGTATGATTTGAATGAATATCATTAAAAAGAAGACTGTGTGTTTACCATTAATCATTTTCAGTCTTCTATCAAATTTGTATGTCCCTCATGATTGCAATTTTATTGACTGTTTTCAGTATTTATGAACTTCAAGAGAGATCCCTCTCAGACTATGATGGGTCAATAGCATAAGTCTAAAGTGGTTTTGTTGTTACCCCATCTTCCCCTCTTCCACAGATCTGGGGGTCATTTTCGATGATAACAATTTGGCGCCGCTGCCAGGGAACAAAAGCTCTATCATCCCTGGGAGAATGAAAACGCTTCAGACCTGATTGTTGATGGTGAACAACAGTCAGAAGCGGTAAGAGTTGTATTTCTTTCACCTGGAGACTCCACTCATTGAGTTTTCAATACAGAGGCAGCTCCACTGGGGAAAAATTTGGCGACTCCACTCGTGATGCAATTTGTAGACTCCAATGGAGGATGAGCTCAGCTGTTTTAGATATGGAAGAATTAAGGTCCAGATATCAAGGTCTAAATATTTTCTAAGAGGCACTATTCTTTTGTATTGGTCTCCTTTTACCCTTATGTATATATATCATAAATTATCTGTCTCGCCGAAGAGCTCTAGGTTATGAGAGAACCTCCTTTGTATAACCTTTGCTAGATCTTGAAAACGTACATTCTCCCTCCACGCCCAGAGCCGAACCCACCCCTTCTTTTGGATCATGCAAAATCCATACCCAGCTTCGCAAAACCCATGAGAGTGAGGCTGATAAGGTCCCCCCTATGCATACTCCTTCACCTTCCAGATCTCATCTAAGATATAGCCCTTTGAAGTACCCCCCTGTCCTCCATGAATTTCCTCCAAACTACCATGACTACCTCCCTGTTTTTGATGGAGACTCCAAAATCCTTAGTGCTGAGAAACATCTTCAAGGCTTTGAGCATTTTTTGGACCTTTTTGGAATAGAACATGATGATGTTTGTATGAGAATTTTTTCCCAATACCTCCAAGGAGATGTCAAGGAATGGTTCAAACACTTGCATCCTGAATCCGTTCATACGTGGGATGAATTATTTGATGTTTTTCTGGAGTTTTGGGGTAGGAGAAGGTGATGGGACCTAGTGCTTTCATAGTTTTACTCCATCAGAAGGAGGGAAGGCGAGACCATGTCCAGTTTTAACGAGAGGTTCACAAGCTTCTATTATAATATGCCAAAGGAAATTCAGCCCCTGGAAAATGCCGCTAAGTTACTCTATGCTTCTATCTTCCCTCTTGATTTATCGTTCCTCCTTTTGGAGAGAAGGTCTTCTAATTTGCAGCACATGTTCACTGACATGGTGGAGGTTGAAGAGAATCTCAGAATGTCTAGAAGAGTCCCGGAGAATGGCGATAGAGATAGGATGAGGAGGAGGTTAGAGCTCAGAAAAGAAGATGATGATGATACATTTGATGAAGGTCACACTCATCATTTGGAGAACTTTGTAGTGCGAAGTCTCGAAGAGAGGTTTGGCCCTCCTATATATGACGAATACAGATACGAAGAGATCATAGGCTTCCTAGACGTGGGTGACATGAAGGAGCCTTCATGTAGTCAGACTCAATATTCCGCAAGACCTTCCAGGGAAGAAGACACAACATTAGTTCCTAACTCCTCTATTGTAATCCACGAGAATATCAGGCCCGAGGGTGGTGAAGCCCTGTTTCCCGAAGCTGATTCATTCGCCAGAATAAAGGAAATTCTTAGATCCATGAATGAAGAATCCTTCGAGGCTCTGCATGAAGAACTTTTCCTTTATCGAGGGGAGGAAAGAGGAGCTACTGATCAAGGATTCCCTAGAAATATCCAGCAAGAAGAGTTTTCTTTTTGGACTAGTGTTGAAGAAGAGTATGGGATCCTTGAAGAAGTCCTTGGGCCTGGCATATATCTTCAACAATTTGACCAGATAGATGAGATTCTAGAACCCTAGTCTTGAAACATGGTTTTTACACAGGTTTTTCTAGTCTTGAACCCTAGTCTCGGGAGGAGAATTCTTTGCTTGACCCTTTTGAAAGCCAAAGAGGATTTTCTTTTGAGATGTGAAAATCCTCACAGCAGATCTAAGAGATGATGTATACCTCACAAGAAATTAATTGATTAAGCAAGAAAATAGAAGAAGAGTGGTCAATGCAGTATAATGAGCAACAGAATAATAATACAATAGAACTCAGATAGAAGCAAAAATACTTCACAGACACTAATTAATTAATCACAATATGGACAATAAGTAGTATAATGCATGAGGATTCGAATTCCTAAGGTGGCAATTCGAATTATCCTTCATGGAGTGATCAAAAGATCACTTGAGTGTCATTGGAGCACAACTAGTAGTCTATCTCATCATCGGTGGAGTCATCAATGCACAAGTAACTGTCAACCGTCAGTCAAACTGAGTCTAACTGAGTGTGGTTGGTGTAACTGAATGTAACTGGCACATGGAGACACTAACTGAATGAAGGAGGCTCAGTGGAGGGTGCATGAGGAGCTAACTGGATTCAGAACAGGTAGTCATGTCTGATCAGAGGTCAATCGGAGTGATAACAGTAGTGAGGAGTTAGTTTGGCCTCAAATCAAGGAAAGACTGGTGGCTAACTAAAGTAAATTGGACTGGTAGGTGAGAAAGGTGCCCTTCTCATGCAGTAGGTGAAAGGAGGGCGCATGACAGGCTACGACGGATGAAACTAAGTGGAAGGAATCTCCGGGGGCTAGCTAACTGAGGAATAGGTGTTGGGACTGATGACTAGAATGCATGCAAATGCATGCAAACCCTAAATGATGCATGCAAACCCTGAAAGTGCATGCATGACTGAAAATGTAAATGATCAAAATACTATTGGGACTAGGATGGAGTATAGGAATATCCTAACACCCCCCCTTAATCCATCCTGGGCCCTGGTAACTAAGACCAAAGGTCACCCAATACAATGAATAATAACAGTTAATAAACCAAGGAAGTGGGAAAAATCTCATGGGAAAAATACCCCCCCTCAAAACAGACTGTAAGGCACACATAAAAAATAAATGCTCCAAACTCAAGCAAGTGTGATGCTTGGTCATATGTCTGGAGGTATCTTCTTCTTGGGAAGAAGTGGATCATGCTCAAAACACATGTGCTTGTACTTGCTCTTCAGATCGAATGTGATGAGAACAAATCCAAAAGTATGAGGATGATCCTTGAACCTGTGATTTGAATTAGCTGAGGTAGGATGAAATCTATGAATGTGCAAATAGTCTTTTGTCTTCTCCTTCGAACCATCATGGGTGAGATTATGCCAAAAAGAACCATCAAATAATAAAGATTGCTTGGAATCCAAATTAGATCCAAGACTTGAATCATGGTTGCTTAAGATCTCCTTTGAACCATTTGAGGTGAGATCTAAACCAGTAAGTGCATGAGAAATTTTCTCAAGCGAATGGCAATGGCCATTATATTCAATAAACTTCTGAGAACATGAAAGAATGATCTTACAGTAGTAAATGAGAGGTGATTGCTTGGAATCCAAATCAGATCCAAGGCTTGAATCATGGTTTCTTGATATCTCCTTTGAACCATAAGAGGTGAGATCAAAACCAGTAGATGCATGAGAAATTATCCAAAGCGGATGGCAATGGTTTCTTGAGCTCTCCTTTGAACCAGTAGGGGTGAGATCAAAACCATGATGTGCATGAGAAATTATCCCAAGCGAATGGCAATGGCCATATTCTTCAATAACCTTCTGAAAGCATGGAATAATGATCATATAGTAGTAAATAAGAGGTGATTGCTTGAGGAGAGTGAATGCATTACCTCCAATAGCTGATTTTACCTCCGAAAGGATCATGTGATCATGTTGCAAACCAACAGACTCTGGTGCAAGAGAGGATTTAGGACCTTCTGCAATATCTAGAGTGTGAGCTAGCACAGAAAGAGAAGAAATTTGGAGCATGTATGTAGAATCTGCAAGTTCTTCTTCTTTGTGGAAAACTTCAATATGAGATGTGTTTGATACTGGTTCATGATCAATGAGATCATCAAGGAGGGTGAATGCATCACTTTGCTTGCTCTCGAAGGGGTTTGGACCAAATCCTTCATTCTGTTTGCCAAATTTTTCATCCAATTGGGCCCATAAATCTTTTGGAGTTTCAACAGAATCAATGAAGAGGTACATCATGTAACGAGACATAGAAAGCATCATTCTTCCAAGGGCTTTGTCACCTTTATTCAACCAGTCAATCTTCTCTTCAGAGGATTCGAACTCTCTTTCAAAATAACAATCAAAGAGATCATGGCTCTTCAAATATGCTATCATTCTTGGTTTCCATTCATCATAGTTTAATGGAGAAAGAGGAGGGATTTCGTCTGAATTCATGAAGCTGTGGAAGACCTGCAAAAACAATAGAGAATATCTACAACTGGTACTGCTGCAAAAATGCAGAAACTGCTGCACTCGAAATCTTGATAATAACCTGCAAAAAACTCTCAGGAATGGAGATAAACAATACTCTCAACATGTTCTAATACCATGTGAAAATCCTCACAGCAGATCTAAGAGATGATGTATAACTCATAAGAAAGTAATTGATTAAGCAAGAAAATAGAAGAAGAGTGGTTAATGCAGTATAATGAGCAACAGAATAATAATACAATAGAACTCGGATAGAAGCAAAAATACTTCACACACACTAATTAATTAATCACAATATGGACAATAAGTAGTACAATGCATGAGGATTCGAATGCCTATGGTGGCAATTCGAATTATCCTTCATGGAGTGATCAAAAGATCACTTGAGTGTCATTGGATCACAACTAGTAGTCTATCTCATCATCGGTGGAGTCATCAATGCACAAGTAACTGTCAACCGTCAGTCAAATTGAGTCTAATTGAGTGTGGTAGGTGTAACTGAATGTAACTGGCACATGGAGACACTAATTGAATGAAGGAGGCTCAGTGGAGGGCGCATGAGGAGCTAACTGGAGTCTGAACATGAATTCATGTATCATCGGAGGTCAATCGGAGTGATAACAACAGTGAGGAGTCATCCTGGCCTCAAATCAAGGAAAGACTAGTGGCTAACTGAACTAAACTGGACCGGTAGGTGAGAAAGGCGCCCTTCTCATGTAGTAGGTGAAAGGAGGGCACATGACAGGCTAGGAGGGCTGAAACCGAGTTGAAGGAAGCTCCGGGGGATAGATAACTGAGGGCTAGGTCCTGGGACTGATGACTGGAATGCATGCAAACCCTAAAAGTGCATGCATGACTGAAAATGTAAATGATCAAAATATTGGTGGGACTAGGATGGAGTATAGGAATATCCTAACATGAGACACTAGAGTAGAATTAGGTTTTTAATCCGAGGATTTCAAGGAGCCAAGGGAGTAATGGTATCAATGACCCATATGTTGGAGCATTTCCTCATGTTGCAAGAATTCAATCACAGCAGAGGAAGGTGCATGAGGCTGGTTGTTTCGGTCTTGCTGCGTTGTGCTCAAGCCTGAACATAGGTGATCTCGAGGCTTTATTTGAAGCTTACCACAAGTACTCTGTCCCTATACCTGAGGTGAGCAACAAAGGAGGAAAGCAAGTTAACAACCACTCCTTGTGGGAAAAATTGGCTAGGTTGCAAGCAGAACTGCAGTCTACTAGTGAACCAGAGGAGTGGCGACTGAAACAGATTCGCTTGGTCGAGGATATAGCAGAGAAGTTCAGAGAACATCATATTTCATGCGACCCCATAGTGGAGTATATGAGGAAATTTTTTAACTAGGGTAAGATATTTTGTTCCCACCAAGAAGACCATCCCTGTCGCCAGTATTTCTTGCCACTGCATCCTAGCTATCCGAATTTGGTTAGGTGTGGTGAGAAAGTCTGCTCAGAGTATCAGTTGCTGGACTCACTGTACTGGCATTATCATATCACATGATATGGAAGCCATCAGGATGACATAGGATAGGATATCTTGTACATAAATAAGCTCGACATGGCGAGCAGGCTTTTAGAAGTTTCCAAGCACAGTAATGGTTTCTAGTTTTCATTTTGCTTTCATTTTTAATAATAAAGGGCTATAGGCCGTGGATTTTGTGATGGTAAAAGGCCCAATGGATGAGGCACTGGTCCACTAGGGGTTCTTTGCTACCTCACAGGGAGGGTAGCATCCCCGAGTTGGAGCCTATTGTTAGCACCGGGATTTTGATAAGTGCTTGGAAGGGTAAAACCCATTCCATTAACTAAAGGAAGCCCCGACTCTCAGTCTAAACATCCCAGAAAGTTGAGACATTCAAAGCCCTGTGAAATGGAGCTGATCTGAGGTGAGAAAAAATTGATAAAACTGGGGGTTTTAAGGGTAGAACCGAATATCAGGTTGCTAAAGTTGCGCCCGCAGTGTAATAACACCTTTAGATGGTGTAGATCGAGATCGGAGTAGATCAACGGTCAAAGGGATTCTTCGCATAAAAAGGCCAAGGGTTTTTTAGGCGTGGGAGGGGCATTAATCGAAAGACGTGTTAAATTTTGATCGACGGCAGATCGAGCAAATCGACAGTCCATATTTCGTTCGCGATGCAACTTGCATGGAAAATATCATGATTCGAATTTGTGAAATATGGTTAAGGCTCCACATCTTCTAACGGTTCAAATCTCGCAAGGTGATGATATATGGATGAGAACAACTTCGCAAATGTTACTTGTGCGCAAAGTCGATGGGGCCAAATTTTGCGAAGCTGGTAGGGGTGACACCATTCAATGGTCTGGATTGCAGGTAGGGTCGATATCTACGGTATTTGGTCGATCAAGGAGACAAGCTGTAAAGGGGAACCTCCTCTGTCACCCAATGATCGCTAACAAGATGGATTCCATCTCAGCGCCGTCGGGCATCTTTCCACCTATCATGAGAGCCAGTTCAATAACGTTTTACGTCAACTCAGGTCTCGGGCATCATTGATGCTCATGTGATATATCTTGTCAGGAAATCATGGTGAAATGATTGCTCAGGGCTCCCTTCATTGTCACGGTAGTTATAAGCATGGCTCCCCATGGTGCACGACTCACGTCCATACCGGAAGGTGGCAAGCTCGACCATTCGGGCATTTTTTCAGTTGAGAGCAGGTTATGGAGAGTGGGTAGAGAGCCGAAGTGGTTATCATGCCAGAACAGGTGTGGTCTGAGGTGGAGGAGGAGCATGTTCCCTCCTCTTTGATAGCATTCGATCACGTGGAGGAAAACTCAGCCAGCGAACTGGAAGAGCACACAGGCCAGCAAAGGGATAGGCAGGTTCGACGTCAGTTGAAGAAGAAAGGGACCAGAGGAGACAAGCAAGACATTCATCAGGGCATGGAAATTGTCAAGGACTACATCATCCCCACCGAGAAAGTGACACCTCCTCCCGTAGCTGAAAAATCATCGGTGGACGAACCCCTAAAAATAGAAGATTTCTTCGATCCACAGGGAAAATTGAAAACTCCAGAATGAGGTGTCAGCCTGTTCACGGCGTTCCTTTTCCTTTCCTGGCAAGTCTATTTCTGGCTAAGTGTATGGGCATCTTTCTCTTCCGTTTTGAGGTAAATTTGGGACTATCTGTTGTTTGAAGCCATGGTGGTTTGTAACCTGTGAAAGACATCTTTATCATCAGTCATGTCTAGCCTGGAAGCCGTCGTTGTCATTTTTTGTAATGTGCTGTTAATGACAACGAGCTAAATTGTATAGGTGGCAGCGTAGTCGCAGTATGCTTCATAACTATTTTTGATGCTCGGTCCAGGGCCATGAGCCTATAAATAGCTGTGTAATAGGAGATAAACAAGTTGGAAAATCATCTTTTGGATAAAACTTGGGGGATCAAGCTCTATTTTGAAACTTTTCCATTAACACAATCGGCAGTGCCCATGGCAGACATTTTGTAGAGATTCATGTGTCGCTTGACTTGTAGTCTATTTTTTCCTTCTTATTCATGTGATCGTGTTTCCTGTTATACATTTACATTATGTTTTCTCTTTCATATCTAAGATCAGTGTATAATAGCCTAGAATTCTTGGAAACAAAGTTTGGTTATTATCTCAGGTGTTCTCTCAATATTGCTACTAAAATTGATATCGAATTCATCTTTGCTAGGTGCTAGTATCAATGGTCTATTCTTTCTTTCATCTTTTATCACCAGAAAATAGCATTACAATGGCAAGAGGGTGGCTACCTTGCCTATGTTTTAATAGTCCGCACTGCAGCACTGCTGTCCAATTTACGTATAACGCCTTGACTCCATCGCCCAACGTTTTTACCTTGTGATTATCCCGCCACACTTTTACAGAACATGTCCTTTAGAGAAATCTGACCTTCTATGTATGATTTGAATGAATATCATTAATAAGAAGACTGTGTGTTTACCATTAATCATTTTCAGTCTTCTATCAAATTTGTATGTCCCTCATGACTGCAATTTTATTGATTGTTTTTAGTCTTTATGAACTTCAAGAGAGATACCTCATAGGATGTGCTAGGTCAGTAGCATAAGTCTAAAGTGGTTTTTTTGTTACCCCATCTTCCCCTCTTCCATAGATCTGGGGGTCATTTTGGGTGCTAACAATTTGGTGCTGTTGCTAGGGAATGAAAGCTCTATCATCTCTGGGAGAACAACAACGCTTCAGACCTAATTGTTGATGGTGAACAGCAATCAGATGCGGTAAGAGCTGTATATCTTTCATGTGGAGACTCCATTCATTGAGTTTCTAATATAGAGGTAGCTCCACTGGGGAAAAATTTGGCAACTCCACTCGTGATGCAATTTGTAGACTCCACTGGAGGACGAACTCAGCTGTTTTAGATATGGAAGAATTAAGGTCCAGATATCAAGGTCTAAATCTTTTCTAAGAGGTACTATTCTTCTGTATTGGTCTCCTTTTACCCTTATGTATATATATCAGAAATTATCTGTCTCGCCAAAGAGCTCTAGGTTATGAGAGAACCTCCTTTGTATATCCTTCGCTAGATCTTGAAAACATATATTCTCCCTCCACCCCCAGAGCCGAAACCACCCCTTCTTTTGGATCATGCAAAATCCATACCCAGCTTTGCAAACACCATGAGAGTGAGGTTGATAAGGTCCCCCCTGTGCATACTCCTTCACCTTCCAGATTCTCATCTAAGATATAGCCCTTTGAAGCTGCCCCCTATCCTCCATGAATTTCCTCAAACTACCATGACTACCTCCATGTTTTTGATGGAGACTCCAAAATCCTTAGTGCTGAGAAACATCTTCAAGGCTTTGAGCATTTTTTGGACCTTTTTGAAATAGAACATGATGATGTCTGTATGAGAATTGTTTCCCAATCCCTCCAAGGAGATGTGAAGGAATGGTTCAAACACTTGCAGCCTGAATCCGTTCATACGTGGGATGAATTATCTGATGTTTTTCTGGAGTTTTGGGGTAGGAGAAGGTCATGGGACCTAGTGCTTTCAGAGTTTTACTCCATCAGAAGGTGGGAAGGTGAGACCATGTCCAGTTTGAATAGGAGGTTCGCAAGCTTCTATTATAATATGCCAAAGGAAATTCAGCTCCTGGAAAATGCCACTAAGTTACTCTATGCTTCTATCTTCCCTCTTGATTTATCGGTCCTCCTTTTGGAGAGAAGGTCTTCTAATTTGCAGCACATGTTCACTGATGCGGTGGAGGTTGAAGAGAATCTCAGAATGACTAGAAGAGTCCCGGAGCATGGCGATAGAGATAGGCTGAGGAGGAGGTTAGAGCTCAGAGAAGAAGATGATGATGATATGTTTGATGAAGGTCACACTCAGCATTTGGAGAGCTTTGTAGTGCGAAGTCTCGAAGAGAGGTTTGACCCGCCCATATATGACGAATACAGATACGAAGAGATCATAGGATTCCTGTATGTGGGTGACAGGAAGGAGCCTTCATGCAATCAGACTCAATATTTCGCAAGACCTTCTAGGGAAGAAAACACAACATCAGTTCCTAACTCATCTATGGTAATCCACAAGAATATCAGGCCCGAGGGTGGTGAAGCTCTATTTCCCGAAGCTGATTCATTCGCCAGAATAAAGGAAATTCTTAGATCCATAAATGAAGAAGCCGTTGAGGCTCTGCATGAAGAACTTTGCCTTTACCCAGGGGAGGAAAGAGGAGCTACTGATTAAGGAGTCCTTGAAAATTTCCTGCAGGAAGAGTTTTCGTTTTGCGCTGGGGTTGAAGAAGAGCATGGGATCCTTAAAGAAGTCCCTGGGCCCGGTGTATATCTTCAACAAGTTGACCAGATAGATGAAATGCTAGAGGGTGACTAGGCTGGCGAACATGGTTTTTACACACATTTTTCTAGTCTTGAACCCTAGTCTCGGGAGGAGAATTCTTTGCTTGACCCTTTTGAAAGCCAAAGAGGATTTTCTTTTGAGACACTAGAGAAGAATCAGGTTTTTAATCCAGGTATTTCAAGGAGCCAAGGGAGTAATGGTATCAATGACCCATATGTTAGAGCATTTCCTCATGTTGCAAGAATTCAGTTGTAGCACAGGAAGGTGCATGAGGCTAGTTGTTTCGATCTTGTTGCATTGTGTCCGAGCCTGAACATAGGTGATCTCTAGGATTTATTCAAAGCTCACCATAAGTACTCTGTCCCTATACCTGAGGCGAGCGACAAAGGAGGTAAGCAAGCTAACGACTGCTCCTTGTGGGAAAAATTGGCTAGGCTACAAGCAGAATTGCAGTCTACTAGAGAACCATAGGAGTGGTGACTGAAGCAGATTCGCTTGGTGGAGGAGATAGCAGAGAAGTTCAGAGAAAATCATATTTCATGCGACCCCATAGTGGACTATATGAGGAAATTTTTTAATTGGGGTAAGATATTTTGTTCCCACCAAGAAGACCATCCCTGTCACCAGTATTTCTTGCCACTACTTCCTAGCTGTCCGAATTTGGTTAGGTGTGGTGAGAAAGTCTACTCAGAATATCAGTTGCTGGACTGGCTACACTAGAATTATCATATCACATGATATGGAAGCTGTCAGGGTGACGTAGGGTAGGATAGCTTGTACATAAATAAGCTCGACATGGCGAGCACGCTTTTAGAAGTTTCTAAGCACAGTAATGGTTTCTAGTTTTCAGTTTGCTTTCATTTTTAATAATAAAGGGCTACAGGCTGCGGATTTTGTGATGGTAAAAGGCCCAATGGATGAGACACTGGTCCACCAGGGGTTCTTTGCTACCTCACAAGGAGGGTAGCATCCTTGAGTTGGAGCCTGTTGTTAGAACGGGGATTGTGCTAAGTGGTTGGAAGGGAAAAACCCATTCCATTAACTAACAGAAGCCCTGGCTCTCAGTCCACATAGCCCAGAAAGTTGAGACATTCAAAGCCCTGTGAAATGGACCTGTTCCAAGGTGAGAAAAATTTGATAAAACTGGGGAATTTAATGGCAGAACCAAATATCAGGTTTCTAAAGTTACGCCCACAGTGTAATAATACCTTTAGATGGCATAGATTGAGATCGGAGCAGATCAACGGTCAAAATATTTCTTCGCATAAAAAGGCCAAGGGTTGTTTAGGCGCAAGAGGGGCATTAATTGACAGATGTGTTAAATTTTGATCGACGACAGATCGAGCAAATCAACGGTCCATATTTCATTTGCGATGCAACTTGCACGAAAAAAGATCATGATTCGAATTTGTGAAGTATGGTTAAGGCTCCACATCTTCTAACAGTTCAGATCTCGCGATGTGATGATCTACGACTGAGAACAACTTTGCAAATGTTACTTGTGCGCAAAGTCGATGGGGCCAAATTTTGTGAAGTTGGTAGGGGTGACACCATTCAACCGTCCAGATTGCGGGCAGGATCGATATCTATGGTATCTAGTCGATCAAGGAGACAAGCTATAAAGGGGAACCTCCTCTGTCACCCAATGATTTCTAACAAGATGGATGCCATCTCAGTGTTGTCGGGCATCTTTCGCCTATCACGAGAGCCAGTTCAATCGCATTTTACATCAACTTAGGTCTGAGGCATCATTGTTGCTCGCGTGAGAGATCTTTTCAATCCATCATGGAGAAATGATTGCTCAGGGATTCCGTAATTGTCATGGTAGTTATAAGCATGGCTCCCCATGGTGCACGACTCACTTCCATACCGGAAGGTGGCGAGCTCGACCATTCGGGCATTTTTTTTCAGTTGAGAGCAGGTTATGGAGAGTGGGCAGAGAGCCGAAGTGGTTATCATGCCAGAACATGTGTGGTATGAGGTGCAGGAGGAGCAAGTTCCCTCCTCTCTAATAGCATTCGACCACGTGGAGGAAATCTCAGCCAGCGAACTGGAAGAGCACGCAGGCCAGCAAAGGGATAGGCAGGTTCGACGTCAGTTGAAGAAGAAAGGGACCAGAGGAGACAAGCAGGACGTTCATCAAGGAATGGAAATTATCAAGGACTACATCATCCCCACCGAGAAAGTGACACCTCCTCCTGTAGCTGAAAAAGCACTAGTGGACGACCCCTTGTAAATAGAAGATTTCTTCGATCCACAGGGAAAATTGAAAACTACAGAATGAGGTGTCGACCTGTTCACGGCGTTCCTTTTCCTTTCTCGGCAAGTCTGTTTCTAGCTAAGTGTATGGGCATATTTCTCTTCCATTTTGAGGTAAATTTGGGGCTGTCTGCTGTTTGAAGCCACAACGTTTGTACCCTGCGAAAGACATCTGTATCATCAGTCACGGCTCGCCTGATAGCTGTCGTTGTCAATTTTTGTAATGTGTTGTCAATGATAATGAGATAAATTGTATAGGTGGCAGCGTAGTCGCAGTATGCTTCGTAACTATTTTTGATGCTCGGTACAGGGCCATGAGCCTATAAATAGCTGTGTAATAGGAGATAAATAGGTTGGAAAATAATCTTTTGGCTAAAACTTGGGGGATCAAGCTCTGTTTTGAAACTTTTCCGTTAACACAATCGACAGTGCCTATGGAAGACATTTTGCAGAGATTCATGTGTCAGTTGAATTGTAGTCTGTTTTTTCCTTCTTCTTCATGTGATCGTGTTTCCCATTATACATTTACATTATGTTTTCTCTTTCATATCTGAGATCAGTGTATAATAGCCTAGAATTCTTGGAAACAAGCTTTGGTTATTATCTCAGGTGTTCACTCAATATTGCTACTAAAATTGATATCGAATTCATCTTTGCTAGGTGCTCGTATCAATGGTCTATTATTTCTTCCTTCTTTTATCACCAGAAAATAGCATTACGACGGTAAGAGGGTGGCTACATTGCCTCTGTTTTAATAGTATGCACTGCAGCACTGCTATCCGATTTACGTATAACGCCTTGACTCCACCACCCAATATTTTTATCTTGTTATTATCCCACCACACTTTTACACAACATGTCCTTTGGAGAAATCTGACCTTCTATGCATGATTTGAATGAATATCATTAATACAAAGACTGTGTGTTTACCATTAATCATTTTCAGTCTTTTATCAAATTTGTATGTCCCTCATGACTACAATTTTATTGATTGTTTTCAGTCTTTATGAACTTCAAGAGAGATCCCTCTCAGACTGTGCTGGGTCAGTAACATAAGTATAAAGTGGTTCTGTTGTTACCCCATCTTCCCCTCTTCCACAACTCCGGTGGTCATTTTGGGTGCCAACACATTCAACACATAGTCTTGTAACCCATGTGCTCTAGGGCTTATGCCCAACACATCATAGAAGTCAATGATGTATACCAGAACTTCTGCATAGTACTTAACAAAGGTCATCTCAGTATATTAGGGTTTGTACCCAACACATAATAACATCAACAAAGTACATCAGGGCTCATGCCTAGTACATAAATATAATCTGTGACCATCAAGTCCCATTCCCAATATATATAACAAAAGTAAAACAACTGCATTGGAGCTTACGCCCAGTATATGAAACAAAAGTAAAACATGTGCATTGGGGCTTACGCCCAGTATCTACATAATCAAAATAAATCATGTGCATCGGGGCTTAAGCCCAATATATAAAATAATCATAATCAAAAAATTTATATATTACATCCCTCCCCTCTTAGAACAACATTGTCCTAGTGTTCTAGGGACTAGAAATGAAATCACGAAATAAGGCAAGGTAAGCCTCCTTCATGGTGGTTTCATTTTCCCATGTGGCCTCATCAGGCTCGAAGTGCCTCCATTGCACTTTTAGCTGGACGATAGTTCACCTCCTAAGCTGTACTTCCCTCTTGTCCAATATGTGAAGGGGATCTGGCATAAACTCCCCCTCTGGTTCATCCTGTAACAAGGACCAATCAATCACATGCTTAGTATCATAGACATATTTCTTTAATAAATATGCGTGAAAAACATTGTGAACTTTTATGTGAGCCGGCAAGGCTAACTCATAAGCCACTGGCCCCTTCTTAACCAATATCTCAAAGGGTCCACAAAATATGGAGGTTAACTTTCTGCATCTTCCCAAGCTCAAAGAGCTCCTCTTTTCCTTTACTTTTAAGAAGACATGTTCGCCGACTTGCTAATCTTTATCTTTTATCTTCTTATCCACATAACGTTTATGGCAGTCCTATGCTTCTTTTAGGTTTTGCTACACTTTGGTGACTAACTATTCTAGGTCTTTTAGTAAGTCTGGTCCTAGCATGATTTTGTCTACCGGGCTATCCAAAGTCACTGGTGTCCTACACTTTCTGCCATAGAGTACCTCGAAGCGGCTCATCTTGGAAGAGGTATGGTACCCTTTGTTGTATGAAAACTCTGCGAGGTGCAAGTAGTCCTCTCACTTTGTGGGATTGTTCATTACGTACATTCTAAGCATATCCTCTAAGATTTGGTTTACCCGCTCTGTCTGTTCGTCTATCTGCAGATGGTAAGTTGTACTGAATTTTAAATGTGTCTCCAAATTGGAGAACAAGGATCTCCAAAAATTACTGGTGAATTTTGTGTCTCTATCCGAGATGATTTCCTTGGGTATCCCATGTAATCGAAAGATTTATTTTAGGAATATGTTCGCAATTTGAACGGATTTGTACGTATATTTCACTGGTATGAAGTGTGCCTCCTTGGATAACTTGTCGACCACCAAAAAAATAAAATAATTATGTTTCTTTCTCTTTGGTAATCCTGTAATGAAATCCATACTGAGAACCTCCCATTTCCATTCTGGAATGGGTAGCGGTTGCAGCAACCCTGAAGGGTGTCGGTGTTTCGCTTTGACCAGTTGGCACTCCTCGCATTTGGCAATGAATAATGATATGTCTACCTTTAACTTAGGCCAGAAGAAGTGTTTCTTTATTGCTGATATCATATTTTGATATCCCGGATGTCTCGAGTAGGG
Organism: Larix kaempferi; assembly: GCA_027924585.1. Taxonomy (NCBI): domain Eukaryota; kingdom Viridiplantae; phylum Streptophyta; class Pinopsida; order Pinales; family Pinaceae; genus Larix; species Larix kaempferi. Next base: position 14,899,468 of record BSBM01000600.1, read on the forward strand.
TTTCTGATGAAACTCTGTTAAAATTTTAGACTTAATGTCTCCGCCGTCCGGGACATAGAGTCTCTCTTTCGACCATAACAACCATGACTCGTCGATCCTATATTCCTTTTGTTGTTGGAATAACCTATCCTCCTAAATATTTTTAAGGATTTTGACATAGAATCAGTCATCCCAGCTTGCCGTTCTAATCCTGTTGTGCAAGTCTGAATCGGTTTGACTCACAATTACCTCATATAACATATGAGCTCATCGACTTAAAGCATCAAAAATATTGTTCTCCTTTCGTTTTATGTGTTTAAACTCGAAGTGGTACTCACTAAGGAAGGCCAACCATCTGGCTTGCGTAGCATTTAAGTCAGGTTGGTCAAATAAGTACTTCAAACTCATATTGTCCGTTTTCAATAGGAACTTCTTCCCCATAAGGTAGTGTCTCCACATCTTTAAAGCGTGGATGATGGTGGCTAATTCAAGGTCGTGTGTGGGGTAGTTATGTTCGTGTTCTTTTAACTTCCTTCACTCGTAGAATATTGCGAAGTCGTTCTTCATCAGGACTCCACTGATTCCTTCTTTGCTTGCATCCGTGGAAACAACGAAACCCCCATCGGGATCAACAATCCATAGTATAGGTGCACTAGTCAAAACTTGTTTTAGTTTCTGGAAGTTTTCTTCGCATTTGGTTGTCAAAAGGAATTTGTTTTCCTTTTTCTGTAAGGCGGTCATAGGACAAGCAATCCGTGAGAAGTTCTCAATGAACTTCCGGTAGTAACCTTCTAATCCTAAGAATGACCTTATGTCAGTAATGCAAGTAGGTGTAGTCCATTCCTCGATGGTTTTAATATTTTCTGGGTCGTCCACTATTCCTTTCTTTGAAATGATGTGACCCAAATACTGTATTTTTGGTTTGTAGAAATCACACTTGTTAAACTTGGCGTAAAGTTGGTGTTCCCGTAATACCCGTAACATAATTCAGAGATGTTCCTCATGTTCCTCCTCACTTTTGGAGTAAATCAGTATGTCATCAATAAAGACTAGTACAAAATTATCTAGATATTTACTAAATATATTGTTCATCATGCACATAAAATTGGCTGGTGCATTGGTTAATCTGAAAGGCATCACCACAAACTCATAATGGTTGTATCGAGTTCGAAAGGCGGTCTTACTGATGTCTTTGTCATAGATGCTTACCTGGTGGTATCCGGATCGCAAGTCGATCTTCGAAAGGATCTTTTCTCCTCTGACTTGATCAAACAAGTCATCTATCCTAGGGAGTGGGTATCGGTTCTTGAAGGTCATCTTGTTGAGTTGTCGGTAATTGATGTACATTCGTATCATCCCTTCTTTCTTCTTTACGAAGAGTATCGGTGCTCCCCAAGGAGACACACTGGGTCGGATGTATCCTTTTTCTATTAACTCTTGTAACTGTAGTTTAAGCTCCACAACCTCTGGTGTGTTCATGCGGTATGGGGCCTTTGAAGCCGATACTGATCTGGGTGTTAATTCTATGGAAAATTCTAAGTCTTGCTTGGGTGGTAGTCCAGGTATTTCCTCAGGAAATACATCTTTGAATTCTATAAGCACCGGAAAGTCTTCAATTTTTTGTTCTCTCTCGACTTCTATGTTTTGAATGTTAACTGCAAAAATTTTATAGCCCTTCCTTATGCATTTCTTCGCTTGTAAGGCGGATATCTGTCTGATAGAAACCTTCTTTGGTATGCCCTGAATCTTTCTTTGATTCCCCTGGTTTTCAATGCATAAGATTGACTTGTTTAAATAGTCAAGCATGACATGGTATTGTTCCAACCAGTCCATTCCTATAAGTACATCATACGATCCTAAAGGTAAGATATTTAAATCTACCTTACTCAGAAAACCGTTCGTATCTATCTCGCATTCTTTTACTAGTTCTGAGACTTTTCTTTTTGTACTAGTGGCTAGTTGTACCAGCCGTGGTTTCCCTTGTTTCACTCGGTTTAGTTTACATGTGTTGACAATTTTTGGGGAAACATAGCTTCGGCAAGCACCGAGGTCAATCAAAATTGAAATAGATGTGTTTGAAACTTTACCTTCTATCTCGGCCATAGAATCCTAATGGTCCGCTTGTCGGTCGTCGAGTGCTGCATAGATTCTTGGTGTCCCTGGCATGTCCCCTACCATTGGGTTTTCTTGTAAGTTGTGTAAAACCCCATCTGTTTTGTTTGGACAATCTCTGAAGTAGTGGGGCCCTTAGCATTTCCAGAAACTAACTTGTAGCGAGGAAACCTTGGCTTCTCTATTTATTTTTGGTCTATTGGTATTTGGTGCAGGCACATTTGGATGTGCACCAAATCGATTGAAATTTCTATTTGGTGGGAAAATATTATTCTGTTTCCTGTATGGCGGTGGCCTAAACCCTGGTCTTCGATTGCCGAAAAAGGACCTAAATCTGTCCCGACTTCTGTTTATGTTTTCATTTCTCGGTTTCCCGTGTTCATAGTAGATTCTAGCTTTGCGCAATGTTACTTATAGAGTCTTGGGTATGTCAAACTCAATTTTCTCTCGAAAATTGGGAGGAAGACATCCCAAAAACTAATATTTCTTAACCTTTTCATCTTTTATGTATGGCACATAGTGTACCAGATCCAAAAATCTGTTGGTGAAGGAATCCATGGTTAGGGATCCCATCCTTAGTTCGCGAAATTCTTTTATCTTTTTGTCAAAGAACCTTTCTGACATATACTCTTCTTGAAATAACTTGTTGAAAGTACTCCATATGATATTTTTTACCTCATTCTTTTTAGTATGCTTCAGGTCTCTCCACCACCTCGCTACCTTTCTGTTTAAGTTATAAATGGTCAATCATGCCTTCATCTCACTGGAGTAATTGTGCACTCAGAAATATTTATTCATTCCCAACAGCCACTCTTCAGCCTTTTCCCCTGTATTCATTTCTCCTTCATAGTTTGGGGCTTTGATCTTCTGGAATTCTCCTTGTAGACTATCATCATTTTTTCTCCTTTTCTTGTAAGGGGAGGGTGATCCATCACTAGAAGACATTTTATAGTCCTCCTCCATGAAGTCAGGTATGTGTTCTTCTCATCCCTCCTCTTTAGGACTGCTGGACCTTTTTGTATGATGATAGTTTTCTTTGGATCTGTTTGCGGAGTGGGTTGACTGTTTATGGGGGTTTACCCTTATCAAGATCTGAAGTAAAGCTTCGTTTATTGCTTGTTGTTCTCGTCTTTCATTCATGTTGTGATCTTTAAAACTCTGTAAATATGCTTGTAAACTCTTTATTGTATTCATTAAGTCGGAACTCAATTCCACCATGATTTCTTCTTCTCGGGGTGGTGAATTCAAGTTCTCGTGTCTACTGTTGTTCTCTTCTGCATCCATGTTTCAGATTGTATTTTATACCTGAAATTTTTATTCAGTCAGTAAAAGCAGCTTCTGTGAGTTTTTTGAAAAAAATCATGAGTATATTCTTGAAATACATTTCTGCAGTAGATGTCTTTTTAAGTAGTGAGCCCAAAAGGTATCTAAGCATTCGAAACTGGGCTCTGATACCACTTGTAATGTCCCTTAAATCCGTAAATAAAAATAAATAAATTATTATGGAGTATTAATATCATTAAGATCTAAGGTTCATTTAAAATTAACTTCAGTACTATGAGAAAATGTTGAGATTGATACTGAATTACTTTTTTGTTAACTTGTATTTTCATTTGTGATAAATTCGATGTTTAACTATCGTTTGGTATTCGTACCCTCCTCAACCTATAATAAAACTGTCACTCTGCTAATGTTATTTAATCTACTTTGTTATGATGATTGTATGCTGGTCTTGGTGTAACTTGTATTCTTGTGAAAGTTGTCCTAATAGCTATGTTTATCTATGGTTCCGCCGTAAGTGGATTTGTTGGTTTAGTATTTTTAACTTCCTGGTTCGAGTGAAGGGTTTTTTTTATGGGACCTGGGATTACTTAGCTTCTTAAATGAGCTAACGCATTGTAACATTTATATTTGCAGGTGCCTATGTATAGACCTAAGTAATACAATGGAAATATAACTAAAGCTTAAGGTCCTAGTGAAATATATGTGAAGGTGTGAGAGTTGATAATCGAACTCCAAATATAGAATTGGGTTGGAAAGATTTAAAACATAATGGAGGTGGTTGAAGCTTTTAATTCCATCACGTGATGGCCCTAAGGTAGGCTCCACGATGGTAGTATGGTAAAACCCCTAACCCTTGCGAAAATGCATGTATTGTTTTGGCACTTGGGAGGGAGAGCTTAAGCTATTGGCCCTTCTGTGGCTTGGAGGAAAGGCATACGCAGGACCAAAGCTTCGCTCTTGGTCTGTGCATGATCTCTGTAGTAAAGTATCGATGTGGAGTTGTCACGAAAAGAACAAGGTAAGAACCTCTGCAACCCTCTGTTTCTTTAATAATTTGTTGAAGTCGTAAGCATAGATTTAGATATATATTTAAATTTGATGTTTTTTATTTGTTGTCAGGTGGGGTTTCGTACAGGAATTCTGGAGCATGCTAAGACTGGTTTTGAACATGCAGACACTGGAACCCTCAAGCTAGTGGCCTTGGTAAGACCCAAGTTTCCATGGAACCCCTTGGTTTGTGAGTTGTATGTGAAGAGTGGGTCTTTCTTTGATTTTTGGGCAGTGGGTGTGGTTGGTTCCTGGTTGCATTGTGGAGTGACAAGGATTTGTAGCGCGCCCAGTCTATTTGGTTGTGAGGTCTGTTGAAATGTTGTCTTTCAGTTTCAGGATAATGTTATCTACAGAAAGGCCCTTTGGGAGTAGTTGTGAATGTTTTGTAAATGGATTCACTATAATTGGAAGCATTAGCTTCAGGCTATATGACTTTGTTTGACTCAGGTTTGTATAATGAAACTTGGTTTTAATTACAATGATTACTGTGATATCTAAGTTTTGATTTCTATGTGGGTGTAATACTGTAAATTTGTGCTTCCAATGTTGCTATATGTTTTGAAGGGGAGTTTAACTCCACCATGATTCTGTCTTTTAAATGCTTTCTACATTTATTTTATCAAATGTAAGGACTTTGTTGTGTAAGCATTGCATTTTCATGTTGAACGTTTCTTGGCAAAGCCCTATTTATGTTTATGCGAAAATCCTTTTTTCGATGACTCTGTGGAGAATGTTTTGATGAATAATTAGTTGGCTCCTTTTAATCTTTGGATAGATCTGGAAAACAGTTCGTAGTTTTACTTTTAAACTTTAGGGTGTGACTAACTGATGCTATGAGCATGATCTCACTCATGTAGGTAGCCTTCATGTTTTTATTTCAAATGTTGGTCTATGCGGTTGTTCTTCATTTACTCAGTTATGGTTTGTAAGGGTAAAACCTTAGCTCTGTCTGTACCTTTTTATTTTAAATAAATAAATTAATGGCAGCATGAATTTCATCCAACGCTGTGCGTAGTGTTTAAGGAGTCACATGTACAACCTGGAAATGTTGATAGCATGGACTGGAAAAATCCAAGGGAGTGGATCCCTAACCAGAAAATGGTTTGTGAAAATCGATCCATTTAGAATAACCTAGGTACTCTATCTTACTGTTTCAACTTACTATTTGGCGTGTAAATACTTGGTTAACACGATAGTTAAAGGATCTAGGGTCTTGTGAAAATGATGGTCAGCGTTTATTTATTTATTTTAATTTAAAAAGAACAGAGTAAAACGTAAGGACGCTCTGTTGCTAGTTTATTTGTTGTCTAAGTTTGTAAATCCCGCATGGATGATTTGTAATAATTGTTAATTATTAATCTGGGTTTAGGAAGAAGAGCTCTATCACGAGATTGAGTTTTATAGAGAGATCTTCGCCAGAAATCGACTCTTCCCTATGAATAATTATTTTACTTTTAATGTTGTTTGTTATTTGTTCTAAATTCTATGATTTCAGTGTTTAATATCTCTATATGGAACGAATGTTTTTTATGGTGTTTGAAATAATTTCATTATAATCTGAATGAAAGGAGTAATCACAGATTCTGATTTCTTGAAGTTTAAATGTAGAGATTGAAAAGTAGAGGTTTGGGGTTTGAAGTTTTCGAATAAGTTTGATAAGTTTATTTTCCAGTTTATAAAAGGAAAAGAGATTTATCCTAGTTTTAGTCTAAATAATAAATAAAACTTTTAAAGGCTAACCTATCTATAAAATTTATTAAGTTAAACCCAGGGTACCATGACTAAATAATTATGTCAATGGACAAGCATAAAATAGAAAATTTAATCAAAGTTCATGAAGGAGAATTTGCATCTTTCAAAGGAAACCTTAATAACTATAAAACTCAGCCTGTAAACCTATTTAAGAACATAAACAAAATCTGATATAGGACAGAGGGTAAACCTCTTACCTGTAGTTGTGTTGTCTGTAATAACTCTTTAGCCATGCACAATTCAAACACAAATTAATAGGAAATACTATGTTTCTAACCTGTGGGATGGTAACTGGATAACCTCAGAACTGCCACATTCCTCCCAAACTTTGACCCGGAACCATTCCTGGTTCTTAATCAGATCACCCTCGAGCTGGTTCCAACATGCAAGAAGATCTAGAGTACCTAAGGATGAGGTTGTGGTATATTGGAGTTAATCTTTGTTTTCTTCTGAGTACTAGGTCTGGAATTCTCTCCAATCCCATACATAATAATGATCAGATCCCCTCCCTCTCTTGGCTCTTTCCCTTTTATAGGTTTCTTTGGAATGGGGCAGTTTGGTTATCTTGAGTTACATCAATGTTTTAATACTTTCTTGAAAATAACTCCTAGTTTGAATTATATGTAATATATTTAGAAGATAGTAATTTTTTATAATTAGGAACATTTTACTAGTTTCTACTTGAGTTTAGAAAAGAATTTTAATTAATTTATTTAGTTTATAAAATAACACACACACACACATATATTTACTTATATATATATATATATATATAGACTTTAATTAATTTGTTTTATCTTTTATTTCTTTTCAATTGTCTTCACATATATATTTATATTATTTTCATATATGCGTATAGACTTCACTTATTTTATTTATATTTATTTATTCCAAAATGCTCCACATATATAATATTTTCATATATGTATATAGACTTTACATATTTAATTTATTTATCATTTATTATTCATGCATCATATAGCATAGTTGTTTAATCGATGCTTCCTTAAATTATGTTCGTTCTTTAACAAGGCTTCATGTGGGGTTTGGTCGGTCAACTAGGATAGGTAGCCCCAGATTTCCTTGCATGTTGGATTACCTCGTATTCATGGCAATATCTTTCATTCCTTGATGAGAAATAGATAATGATTCAGTTAATCAACTTGAGTAAGTGTGATGCATGTTGGTGCTATTCAGAGTCTTTCCAACTAACACCCTTAAGTAAGGTAACCCCTAGTGCTATTCAAAGCTTATGCTCAACAATATCAAATGGGAGTTACACTAGTGAAATTCCAAATCCTTTTGCTCAACACTAGTACTAGGATGCATTTGTAAGATACACCTAGGATACAATGGACAAAGATCCGATGCTCTAGATCTTATGCTCAACATCATGTTGGAGTGCTACAGGGATTATTCCCAACACTAAATCATTTATCTGCTAGGGTTACCTATTTGCTCCAGAGCTTACACTCAACACATAGTCTTGTAACCCATGTGCTACAGGGATTATGCCCAGCACATCATAGAAGTCAATCATGTATACCATAACTTTTGCACAATACATAACAAAGATCATCTCAGTATATTAGGTTTTGAACCCAACACATAATAACATCAACCAAGTACATTGGGGCTTATGCCTAGTACATAAAAATAATCTGTGTCCATCAAGGCCCATGCCCAATATATATAACAAAAGTAAAACAAGTGTATTGGGGCTTACACCCGGTATATGAAAAAAAATTAAAACATGTGCATTGGGGCTTACGCCCTATATCTATATAATCAAAATAAATCATGTACATCGGGGCTTACGCCCGATATATAAAATAATCATAATCAAAATTTTGGGATATTACACCTGCGCAAATCGTGGAACGGGCAAGCAAGTATCATACTTAAAGCGAAGTAATGTCTACGTGGTAATTACCGGCTTCATCGCATTGATAGAAGTCGAAACCCTTCCCACACTTTAGTGCTTCTTATTCACGAGACCACCTGTAAGCATTTACAAACAAGTTAGTTAGGGTTTAAATAAAAAATAGTAACCATTTCTTAACAAGTAATCAAAGTATGCTCACCAGAAGTAATGGTAGCCGTCGTGCTCCCTTAGCAATGGCGCAACCTGTTTTTTACCCTACAAAACAAACATGAATACAAAGTTAGGCAATATCATTTAAACAAATACCTAAACTCTAATCAGAGGGTTATCACGACCTCTGTGAAAGCATCATACATAAATAATTAGTATAAACATCCTGGATTTATAATGTAAAATAATAAGGGTCTAATATATCAAACTTACCTAGAACGGCCATAGAGGCTCGGAGCCGAGCATCCATCGCACTGTGCAAGCCCGGATTCCAACAATGTAATCTCTTAGGGATTCAAGTTGAAACCCTTAATACCAACTGGCAGAGCCCCAAACCCAAATGCTTAACAAGCCAAATCACAGAATCGAACTGTGAAAAGAAAAGGCCTTACGGTCTAGAGGGAAATCCCTTGTAAGCACTCCATAGGAGGCCATATCAACTAATAAAATATATCATTATCAAAATCACAGTAACTAAACTTGTTACACTTCACCAATGCGATAGCATGGAGGGGCAAACTCTACACAGAGACACCCCCATCGCAGCAGCATAACGCTGCACCTACAAAGAACATTGCTCCATGCGTAACCTCAACGTATAAAAAAACCCTGGGAAGATCAGTTACGATCCCAAGGATCAACGAGCAAAGACCCAAAGGATGCCACACGAGGATGGCCATACAGTACAACATCCTGCGTTTAAATCCATCACATGGATTCACCAACTCAGTCCAAGTTGGCACTCAACGGTGGCCTGCAATAACCAAGAAATCTCATTGAATTAATACAGAGATAAAAAATGAGATTTACTTATACACCAATTTAATATAGGATCTTAACATTGGATTAATGACCAACATTATGATTTCCACGTATGCTTTAGAACTGTAGGCTTGGGGAATTCGAATCATAGGTGTATGGGTTTGAACGTTAGCGTTTAGCACAGATACATTTCAAGCTAGCGATCGTACGTTTCCGTAGATCAGTTTTAATGCAAAGTTTAATGCGAACCATTAGCATAGAGCTGGCATAGGATCATAGTAACACTATGATACTAGCTTAGATTATATAACATATAATACGAATTGCATAAGGTTGGTAATACGACTATCAACATAGTTTTCAGACCATAGCATAAGATTATGCCTAGTTCATACATAATACAATATAGCATATAGTTGATAACAAACAATATGTTTTAACATAAGTCATATAGGAATCAATTTATTATGCATTAGTGTTATGCATAGTTTCGATTGCGTGGTTATATTAATACAATGAGTTAAGAGCATAACCTTTGGACTATGTATATATTAACATAACATGTTAAGAGTATAACAATTGGACTATGTATTTAGGTCATAGGATGGGTGTCATATAGATACCATAGTTATGTCGATATAAGGCTCAAGGAGCATATTGAATTATAGCCCAAACATCACATAGGTTATAGTATAGCAAGTTTATCATGACACCATAATGAAGTAATGACAGCGAACCAGCTTAAAGAGTCATGGCTTGGCCATTAAGCTAGAACGATAATGTTGGTTTCAGGATGATAAGTTAATATATATAAACAGTAATCATAATGTATTTCTACAACCATAATAATCGCATGTAGTCGTAAAGCTAAGACTGACTTTTATTCTGCAATTCACTTTCAGTAAAGTTTACGACGTATGCATGAATTACATAAATGCAAGTTATACCTTTCAGACGGATGATGCTAAGTTACACATCATCCTCTTTGTATTGCATAGCTACAACATAAGAATTAATGCCGTTAACATACTCATATAATTTATTTTTTAAATTGAGTAATTTTAGGGTTGTGACATGTCATCTAGGATGTATTTCCAAAACATGTTTAGCAAAAATTGATTTCTTTGAATTGCTCATATTCAAATGAATACATTAACAATGATGATTCAATGTCTATACTATACTCAATTTTTGACAATTCACCTTAGGAATCTTCAACCAACAACATCTGGAATATCTAGTGAGGTTGGAGTACACATTGTACAATCCATAAGAAAGATTTAACTATTAAAGAATTTAGAAATAACAAAAAGAAATCATTCGAATCATATTCTGAATTAATGTTATCCATAAAAAAGTATTCATAAGAATCCCAAAAAATATTTCATTTAAATCATCTTACTAGCTTGAGCTTATATCCCATATTACCTAAGTCCATATAGATGCAAAAATACATGCATACTTACTCACACACCACAATCTACTAGAGTAGGTTGGCTATTTCCATCCACTTGTTCATCTCCAGTATCATGCTTATAGAAAGTTTACAATGTCTACTTAATCGTGCACCATGATCTGCTAGAGTAGGTTGTCTATTTCCATCCACTTGTTAATCTCTAATATCATGTTTATAGGAACCTTTTTCATCCATGAAAAAAATCATTTACAAGTTTGAAAAAGGGGTAAAAATGATATAACAAGCTTTGCTTAATTTATTCTATATAAGAATACCCTACTTTTCATAAACAAACATTTTTATATTTTGAGAAATTAGTATCTCAAAAGAGAATACTGATACAGAGGCTCTCACAAACTCATGTAAAACATGAGTTGGATAAAAGACTTTGAAATGTGACAAATTTCAAATTGTTAGTATTAGCACTCAAAACTCTACCTGTATGTATAGAGGTGGCAACCTTGTCGAGAAATTGATTTCACATCTTGGTCAAGAACAACCACCACACCAATAGGAAATGTTGTAAATAATACATTTTACAATGATAGAAACCAATCCTGCAATGTTGTCTACTCTGAGAACATGGTTAATGCATTGAAAAAGAAAATGGAAAACCCAAAGACAAATTCTTGCAGAAAAAGTACTTCATCTGCAATAGAAGTGAATGTTGCAATGAAATTATGGGAAACAACCTGATATGTCATCTAGAATGGACTACCAAAACCTGTTAAGCAAAAATTGACTTCTTTGAATTGCTCATATTCAAATGGAGACATTAACAATAATAATTTAATGTCTCTACTACAGTCAATTTTTGACAATTCACCTTAGGAATCTTCAACCAACAATATATGGAATATCTAGCGAGGTCAAAGTACACACTACAAAATCCATAAGGAAGATTTAACTATCAAAAAATTTACAAATAACCAAAAAAAACATTCAAAGCATATTTCTAATTAATTTTATCCATAAAAAAGTATTCATAAGAAACCCAAAAAATGTCATTTAAATCATCTAACCATTTTTAGCTTATATCCCATACTACCTAAGTCCCTATAGATGAAAAAAATCATGTATACTTACTCATGCACCACGACCTACTAGAGTAGGTTGGCTATTTACATCCACTTGTTCATCTCCAGTATCATGTTTATAGAAATTTTACCATGTATACTTACTCATGCACCATGATCTATTGGTGTAGGTTGGCTATTTATATCCACTTGTTAATCTCCAGTATCATGTTCATAGGAACCTTTTTATGCATGAAAAATCATTTTCAAGTTTGCAAAAGGGGTAAAAATGATATAACAAGCTTTGCTTAATTTATTTTATATAAGAGTAGCCTACTTTTCATAAACAAACATTTTCATGTTTTGAGAAATTAGTATCCCAAAAGAGAATACTGATACAGAGGCTCTCATGAACTCATGTCAAAAATGAGATGGATAAAAGACTTTGAAATGTGACAAATTTCAAATTGTTAGTATCAGAAATGAAACTCTACCTACATGTACAGAGTTGGAAACATTAGCTGAGAAATTGTTTTCACATCTTGGTAGAGAATAGGCACAACACCAACAAGAAATGTTGTAAATAGTACATTGTACAATGATAGAAACCAATCTTGAAAAGTTGTTTACCCCGAGAACATGGTTAATGCATTGCAGAAGAAAATGGAAAACCTAAAGAAAAAATTCTTGTAGAAAAAGTACTTCATCTGCAATAGAAGTGAATGTTGCAGTGAAATTATGGGAAATAACCTAACACATCAGCTAGAATGGACTGTCAAAACCTGTTTAGCAAAAATTGACTTCTTTGAATTGCTCATATTCAAATGGAGACATTAACAATGATAATTCAATGTCTATAATACAATCATTTTTTTACAATTCACCTTAGGAATCTTCAATGAGCAACATTGGGAATATCTAGCGAGGTCAGAGTACATGTTGTACAATCCATAAGAAAGATTTAACTATCAAAGAATTTACAAATAACCAAAAAAAAAGAATTCAAAACGTATCCCTAATTAATTTTTTCCTTAAAAAAGTATTCATAAGAAGCCCAAAATATACTTCATTTAAATCACCTAACCAGTTTGAGCTTATATCCCATATTACCTAAGTCCCTATAGATGAAAAAATAAATGTATACTTACTCGTGCACCATGACCTACTAGAGTAGGTTGGCTATTTCCATCCACTTGTTCATCTCCAGTATCATGTTTTTAGAAATTTTACCATCTATACTTACTCGTGCGCCATGATCTACTGGAGCAGGTTGCCTATTTCCATCCACTTGTTCATATCCAGTATCATGTTTATAGGAACCTTTTTCATGCATGAAAAAATGATTTACAATTTTGCAAAAGGGGAAAAAATGATATAACAAGCTTTGCTTAAGTTATTCTATATGAGAATAGCCTACTTTTCATAAACAAACATTTTGATATTTTGAGAAATTAGTATCCCAAAAGAGAATAATGATACAGAGGATCTAACAAAATCATGTAAAAATTAAGATGGTTAAAATTCTTTGAAATGTGAAAAATTTTAAATTGTTGGTATCAACACTAAAACCATACCTACATGTACAGAGTTGTAAACCTTATCCGAGAAATTGATTTCACATCTTGGTCAAGAACAACCACCAAACCAACAACAAGTGTTGTAAATAGTTCATTGTACAATGAAAAAACCAATCTTAAAATGACGAATTCCCTGAGAACATGATCAATGCAATGCAAAAGAAAATGGAAAACCCAGAGACAATATTCTTATAGAAAAGGTACTTCATCTACAATAGAAGTGAATGTTGCAGTGAAATTTTAGTTTAAAATGTTGACAAATAGCTAACTTTAACGATCTCCCATAAAGAAATTTTGCATAAACTAATTTAAAGGTGGCTTAAATGAAAATTAAGGGAATCTATGTCTATAAAGCTATGATTTTGAAATACTTTGAACGATATCTGATTATAGCACCATTCACCATGGACTAAAAGAAATTGTTTGAGAAAGTGAAACTGTGGTATGGAAAAATCTGTTGCCATAGATGACTACATGATAACATAAGAGTTACATCAAGTTCATTTTTCATTAATAGTAGGAACTGCAATCAAATCAAAATTCAAATTTATAAGTATGACATTATATACACTTCATGCATTGAGACAAAACTAGGATTCCAAAAACAAGTGAGAAAAAGAGTTATGCAAGATCTCATCCCCATAATACAATGAAAGAAGAATGATTTAACATATTCAGGATAAGAGAAGGCATGTTGTCCTTCAAGCCCACTATCTCCAACACCAATATGTGCTTTGTGAATCATACCGATATCATTTGCACCATCACCAGTAGCTAAACAAATTTTATGGCCATCGTGATGTACAATTCTGTCACGAGTGCTTTTTGATTTGGATAAACCTGACAACAAATCACAGAGTCACATTGAAGAGCTAATGTTAAAAGAACCTTTGCTTAAGGTTGTTGTCTGAAAAAACAAGCCCAAGTGGCATTCCATCAACAATAATTTCATGAGATTTTTCTTCTTTATGAGATATAGCTGCATCCAAAGCAAATTCCCCTGCTTTAACTTGCTCATAGACAAATGATGGGTGAGCATGAAATAGATTCAGAATTTTGTTGGTAACATCTATAAATTTTAACAACTAAATTTCCCCAAAGGTCTTTGAAAGAAGAAGAGAAATAGAATGTTAAACATATGCAAAGTAAAACAGATTGTCAATTTATCCCAAATTTAAAAATAGCATAAGCAACGATTAAGTATCAATAGATGAAGCTATATGTGTTTATGGTTTCTTCTAGTTTTTTGAAGTCTCTAGATTGCGGAATGTTTTTATCTGAAAAAGAGCTATGCGAGATATCATCCCCATAAGTAAGAGTGTAAGTGTTCACTTTGAAGGCATTGGCTAAAAAAAATCATGCAAAAAAAGGATAAACCAATGAAGGTGGTTTATGTTCCAATGATTTATCTGACTTTTGTGATGAAGGAAGGTCAATGGCATTTTTATAGGGCTACACTTAAACAGAATATGGTTCTGGAGAGGTGGAATATAACAATTTGTTGATATGACAATATACATGTTATAGTGTAGGGTGGTACTGAACAAATATTGAAGATAAATGATACAAATTGCAATGTACTTCTTTAATAGAAGTCTTACAAAGGAAGTAAGAGACATCACACTAGAAGAGGCTTGTCTTGGAGAAAACCTTACCCTATTAATCTGAATTTTGTTGGTTTTATAGCATATGTGTTTGATTCCATCCAAGAAGAAATATAAGTTAGAATCAAATGTTTTTTGGTTATATTGAACACTCTTAAGGCTATATATTATTGGGTATCACTATTAACAAGGTAGTTATCAACATAGATGCAATTCTCTATACTAATCCTTGATTATACCGTTCTACATTTTTTTGAGAATACGATGCATTTCAGGGATAACTGATACACATGATCAATCTAAACTTAAATTAGATGTAAAAACTTATGATAAAGTGAAGCACAAAGTGGTACAATCACACTTTCGAAGATGTAAGGCTAGAATAGATTCTACAAAAGTAGATGGATGTAAAGAAAGCACAAGAGGTACAATTTGCAGATGTGGATTACCCATAGGGGGTGAAATTTGTAGGTATGGATGAGATGCTTTATTGGTTACAATAGGTCTAGAATCATGGGTCTTCAACATTTGTATGTTTTCCTTAGTTATGCATGCAAGCCACTAACCCCACTAAACACCTTAATTTTAATGGAATTATGTAAAGAGGGTGCAAGAAGTGCAATTTGTGGGTGTGGATCAGCCATATGAGATGAAATTTGCAAGTATGGCTAAGACTCTTTAATGTTTATTACAGGTCCCAAATATTATTTTTCAACATTCATATATTGTGCTCAGTGATGCAATTCATCCCTTCCCTAGCTAAATCATGCATTGAATGGGAGCAAGGTGGGAGTGCACTTGGGAGTGTGGTGCTAAGCCAAAATATGTTGCTCTATGCTATCTTTTGTAATCACACTCCAGTGGAGATCTCAAGGTAAACTATGACCATGATATTCCCAATGCAATGTTTAAATCTTCCTCAAATTCCAATTGATATCATCCTCCTTTTACCTTTCATTCTTTGATAAAGATCATACAAAATGCGATGAAGTTTAAGAGGCTAGCTAAAAAGGTAACACCAAGCAACTCAACAAAATTTGCAAAGCATGGTAGCAAAATTTAGTTACTTGTTTAGCCATACTCAATGTGACATCGACAACAACATGTGTTACAAGTTGTTGTTATTTAAATAACATACCATGGTTTTCATTTCTCAAAGGATCTTTGGCCCAAGTTTAGTTCATTATGTTCATGCCTAAATCTCTCATACAATTCTGTTTGTGTCATGTCAATAAAATGTTTAATGTGGGGTTCATGATCTCTTGAAACCCTTCTCAATTTTAGTACATATTTTTGGTTGGATGAAGGTCTAGTGTTTCCATGGAAAAAATATTGCACTAGTCCCTTTACTGCATCAATGAGCTTCATATCAGAGCGTGGAAACCTGCCAATAAAGGCCCAAACATCTATATGACTAGTATCAAGTTCTTCTCTTCTAACACAATACCTACGAAATGTTTTGACATTCAAATTAATAAGTTTTGATGTAGACTTAAGAAAACAAATGGCCTTGGTGTTTCTGTTCATGATTGATTGTGACAACACATGACAAGCTGCATTGCGGTCCTTTGAACGAGATTTCTTTCCAATTTTACTAAATCCATCTACTAAAATTTTAACAATATGAGAACTTGGCTCAGACTTTTTGTTCATCTTTATATTAAGTTTCTCTTAACAACAACCATAGACCTAGATTTCAACAATGAAAAAAATAGTTTGCATTTATCCCCATCACATTTAGAATAAAAAATGTTATCAAGTATTTGTCGAGTTTGAAAAGCAATAGTGCGTTTAGACAATGTACCTTCAAGCGAACTAATGAGACTTTCATCGATTTGTATGCGTTTTGGAGTTCTTCGGCTTGTGCTTGCTAATGGAGGCAATGAATATGGTTTGACTATACCTTGTACCATATCAATAGGATGTTCTTGTGTTTCAACGGGAGATTCGTGTTCATTGTTCTCTTGCTGGTAGTTGGGCGTTAGCAATTGGGCATCCTCTTGGATGGTCTCTACGAAATTTGTTTCATTAGAAATACATGCACCATCCAATGCCTCTATCATATCACCACGCGTGCACCTACATTTTACTCCTTGTACTTTGATGAGTGTCATGGGGTGATTGTTCTTTGACTATTGTGGAAATTGAAGGCCCCTCCTCACAACTGGAATTGGATGAGTGTTCATAGAATGTCTCCAAGTGGCCATGTCATTTCTTTTATTTTCTCTAATTTCTTCCATGATTTATTTGGCTATCTTATTCCTTGCCAATTTTATCTTTCAATTGCGTGGATTTCACATCCCCATAATGATCAATGATCTATGGTGCTCCTTAATTGAATATGAACCAAACTTGTTTTTTTTTTTTTGCTCAATTGGCTATAGATTCTCCACCACAATGATGAGTGAAAAGTTATCTTTTATGAGCTCCTCAATTCCAAGAAAACTAATGGTGGAGATGCTCTATGGTGCTCCTCAATAGAAGATTCTCCAATCTTGATAGTTTTTTGGCTCAATTGTGTCTAGATACTCCACCACAATGATGAATGAAATGTTTCCTTTGAAACTCCTCAATTGTAAGAAATATAATGGTAGAGATGCTCTATGGTGCTCCTCAATAGGAGATTCTACAATCTTGATAATTTTTTGGCTCAATTGTGTCTAGATACTCCACCACAATGATGAATGAAATGTTGCCTTTGAAGCTCCTCAATTAAAGAAATCTAATGGTATAGATGCTCTATGGTGGTCCTCATTAGGAGGTTCTTCGACCTTGATTTTTTTTTGCTTACTTGGTATAGATGCTCCACCACAATGATGAATGAAATGTTGTCTTTGATTCTCCTCAATCGTAAGTTTGCTCAAATGGGTCTAGTTACTCCACCACAATGATGAAAGAGATGAACTGCCTTTGATGCTCCTCAAATTGAAGACAATTGGAAATGGTTTTGGTGTTCTTCCACTGAATGCTTGAAGTTTGAGCAATATTTTGAAACTAAAATCGCATGCTGTTAGAACAATTATCAGATAGGAAATGTTCATATTTGTAAAGAACCTGCAATAATTAATTAATGCAAATACACGAGATATCAGAAATAATAGAACTCAGAATCACTTTTATATTGATCACGGGCCACTTCGAGGGGGCAACCTCCTTTGAGCAAGCTCAATACAATTAACTTCATGGTGCCTTCAATGACCTCAACACACACTTATATACTAATTCTATGCCCAATACTATGAGTCAAAACCATGGGACATATAATACTACGGGACAGCTTACAAAGCATATGCGTCCAATACTATGGGTCAATACTATGGGCTAATATAAACTACGGATCAACAAATACTACGGGACGACTTACAAAGCATATGCATCCAACAACAATATACTAACATAGTAAAGAGAAGGGTTGACATAGGTTCCTAACATCCCCTCTCCCTTAGAAAAAGCTTTGTCCTCTAAGCTTTGGTTGGAGAAATTGCTGCAGAATCTGAAGGAGTGGTTCCCCGGTAGCATCCTCGGGTTGCATTTCGGGCCACTGACGCCTTTGGAGTGTCAAGTAGGATTGCTTGGAAGGCTGTAGATGAAGAAGACCCCTGTCAGCTGCGTGGAAAATGCGCTCAGAACGGTGCTGATCGGCTTGTTGTTTCAGGCAAATTCTGGCCAGGTGAAGATTGTCCTGCAGAATGAGAAGAATCTGATCGCGGGTGCGAAGAACCGAATCAATTTCCTGAACTGGGGAGCTGCTAAGGGTGTATGGAAGAATAACTGGAAGTGTTTTTCCATAGACTACTTCATATGGTGTCCTTTGAGATGTGGTATTGTACCACTAGAGCGCTGCTAGGAAATCCATAGAAAGAGTTGGCCAAAGCTGTGTAGGGATGGGAAAGGGTTTGAGCAATCCCGAAAGGAGTGTCATTTCACCCTTGTTGACTTGGAAAGTATCATCGTCATCCACCATCTGTTGAATTGTCATTTTTAGTCCCTGCCAAAAGAAGTTACATTGTTCCCGGTCAGACATTTTGTAGAACCAAGAGTGCCCTGTTGATGAAGAAGCATGGAGTTCATAAAAGAGAGAGCCCTGTTGAACATATTGCAACCAATTTGGAACAAGCAGAGAAAGAGCTGTAAGAGAAACTGGGTCATCAATTGTGCGAGAAGGAGCATCTTCCACCATATTGTCCTTACCCTTCTTGTAAGTGATCACATAGGGATAAACCATGAGTTGGATAACCCATTTTAGGTGTGTTGGGGAGGAGACCCATTGTTCCAGAAAATTTTCCAGACTCTGGAGATCAGTCTTGATGCAGAAATAATCCCCTAATAGGTATGGCTGCCACTTCTGTACTGCATGCAAAATAGCCATCATTTCCTGCTGAGAGGTAGATGTGGCTAAATTCTTACCGGAAAGGTCTCTTGAAGGCAGCAAGCACATTGGTTCAGCAAAGATACCTGCATATCTATCCAAGGAAGTAGTGGATACTGTTGATGGGTGCATCTGAATGGAATTGAGCTGAGCGATGACACCATGTGAATTCTTCTTAAGGATTTTTTCCAGGCAATGTGAACTGATGATGCAGAGAGACCCTGTTTGTAAGCCCATAAATTTGTGTTGTGCCCCATTGACTTTAAACTGCATCCAAAGTTCAGTAAAATCCCATAAGATGGGGCCAAGTGTGTGTAACCATTGAACGCCCAAAACCACATCACATCCACCTAAGGACAAGGAAAACATGTCAGAGCGTAGGTTATAATCTTCCATAGAGATACGCACATTGTGACACTTCCCCTTGCAAGGTAAGGTGCCCCCATTGGCAACCATGACTTCAAAGTTGGAGCAAGGATGGACAAAACAATCAGCCTGTTTGGCAATCTGAGGGTCAATGAAGTTATGAGTGCTACCAGAATCAATGAGTATGGTAAGAGGGAGCTTCTTGAAGTATCCCCTGACCCGCATTGTTTGTGGGGTGGTGACGCCGGTTATAGCATGGAGAGAGATCTCGGGTGGGTCGTCCTGAGATGGGGTGTCAATAGGCGGGTGTTGAATGTCGACCTGATCATCTACTGTATCTGTAGCTTCTTCACCAAGTTCTAAGGCAGGCGGAGAATCCACATCCAAGAGATAGAGCTTTTGTTGAACACATCGATGTCCCCGAGTGAATTTCTCATCACAATTATAGCAAAGCCCTTTCTCTCGGCATGCCTGCATTTCTATTTCAAACAAATTCTTGATAGGAGTTGGTTGAGGAGAAGGCGTGATGGGAGGTCATTGGGAACCCATATTTCTGAAGGGAATAAAGGTGGGTTTGGAGCGTTGTTGAGCTGCGATCTTGTCCTCATCCAGCTTAGCCAACCCTAGGACTTCCATCATTGTGTTGGGACAAAACATTTTGACCTCTGAGCGGATTTCATCCTTGAGACCACTGATAAAACAACTCCTGTAGAATTCATCGGACAATCCTTCTGTGTGATTGGCTAGTTTCTCAAATTCCATCTGATACTCTCTCACTGTGCCAGTTTGGTGAATTTTAGTGAGTGCTCCTGTGAAGTCGTCAAAAGAACGAGGACCAAATCGTGACAAAAGGAGTTGGCAAAAATCTGTCCAGTTTGGCTCGGGATGAGCTTTGATGTACCAACGGTACCATTGAAGGGCTTCCTATTCCAAATGAAAGGATGCAAGTGGAACTTTCTGAACATCAAAAGTATTATGCAGACTGAAATATTGTTCTTCTCGGTATATCCATCCAGTCGGATCAGTACCATTGAAGCGAGGAAAATCAAGCTTCGACCCACGAAAATTGTTGGAAGAAGAGAACCCAGTGGCTGCAAAAGATTTTGGCTGTCTGGTATTGTTCATGGCTGAATGCTGAAGATGGAGGCTGAGAAATTTTTCATCCAGATCTTGGAGTTTGGTTTGGATGGCTACAAGTGCTTCCTCCATGGTGTGTGCTCCTGCATGGGTTACAACCATAACCAGGTGTTTTTTTTTTTTTTTAGGTGGAATGGGTAGAAAAACACAAACAGAAGCGGATTTAATAAAGGGAAATTTGGATTGGGGAAACAATCTGATGGGTAATTGGGGTTTGACTAGATTTTGGACACTGTCGAAAGGACAAGAAAGCAAAAAGGGGGATTTCAGAAGCGGGGTGATAGAATGAGAAAATTTGGCAGAGAGGGACAAAGAAGCAAAATTTAGAAAGGAACTCTGTGGTAAAATTTGAAGGTGATTGGGTGAAATCTGAGGAAGTTATGGCAAACCCTAAAAATAGACAAATGTGGGATTTAGGGCTTTGGGAAGGGGAATTGGGGATAGGGTCCTCAGGAATGAAAGATGCAGAATGGAATGACAGGGGTTCCCCAAAAATTTCAAGGGAAACAGAGTGAAAACAAGGGAGATATGGAGAAAAAATGGCTCGGGAACAGCGACGCGGAAGGGATCCGCAACAGATGGATTTGCAACGGCGCGGAAGGGATAAAAAATGGCTGGATCTGAAACGGTAACTGGATCTGGAATGACTTTCAGAATAGATCTGAAATGGCTAGATCTGGAGCGGAAGTGATCCGCAACAGATGGATCTGCAACAGCGGCGTGGAAGGGATCCGCAATAGATGAATCTGCAACGGCGCGGAAGGGAGCGAAAACGGCTGGATCTGAAACGGTGACTGGATCTGGAACGAATTTCAGAATAGATCTGAAACGGCTGGATCTGGAGCGGAAGTGATCGGCAACAGTTAAATAGATATGGACCCCAGGTATGTACGACTTCCTAACAGTTCAGGTGTTTCACTCAGCCACCAATGTTGTCTGAGAGCTTGTGTATTGGGACAGTATCCCTCACTCCATGGCTCAGGTAAAACTAATAACCACTTTGCCACAAACGACAGCTCTTGGTTTACCTCACAGGTGGGAACTAGTCAATCAAGTAGGGGTCGTTGCCCTTTTCGTTGGCAGGTCCTCTCAATGGGCCAGCTACTTTGGGGTTCCTATGGTACTCCTCACAATGAGTTTTAGGGCTTATGCCCAAGTACTTCCCACAGTTAAGCAGATAGGGATTATTCCCAAATCCGAAGCTGCAACAGATGCGAAAAAAATTTTGGCAGAAATTCCACCCAACGAGCCCAAGAAAGTGCTCTGATACCAGATGTGAAGAACCTGCAATAATTAATTAACGCAAATACACGAGATATCAGAAATAATAGAACTCAGAATCACTTTTATATTGATCACGGGCCACTTCTAGGGGGCAACCTCCTTTGAGAAAGCTCAATACAATTAACTTCACGATGCCTTCAATGACCTCAACACACACTTATATACTAAGTCTATGCCCAATACTATGAGTCAAAACCATAGACATATAATACTACGGGACAGCTTACAAAGCATATGCGCCCAATACTATGGGTCAATACTATGGGCTAATATAAACTACGGATCAACAAATACTATGGGACGACCTACAAAGCATATGCGTCCAACAACAATATACTAACATAGTAAAGAGAAGGGTTGACATAGGTTCCTAACAATATTTTTTTTATAAAAACACAAAACTCGTATGCATTTTATAAAGGCAAAACACATATGTGTTATATAGAACAAAAATGCGTACGCGTTTTGATCTAGTAACATTATCCCACATTAATGAAGTTGGTTCCACAGTTAGGGGTTTCATTAAATGTTTAATAAACATAAATCCATTCCCCCTAAGTCTTAACCCCCCCAAACCCCTAACACCCCCTCCTCCCCAACCCCCTAACTCTCCTTCTCATACCCCCTAACCCCCCCTCTCTCTCTCCTACACCCCCCCCTCTCCCCAACCCCCTAACCCCACTAAAACCCCCCCCAACCACCTAACACCCCTAACACACCCCATCCCCCACCCCCCTAACACTCTTTCACCTACCCACTAACCCCCTCTATCTCTCCCTCCTACACACACACCCAACCCCCTAACACCCCCCCCAACCCCTAACATCATTGAAACACCCCCCTAATCCCCTAACACCCTCACACACACCCCCCAACCCCCTACCTTCCCTGACACACCCCCCCAACCCCTTAACACCCCTGACACACACCCTCCAATCCCCTGACACCCCCAACCCCCTAACACTCCTTCACCTACCCCCCCCCCCCTCTCTCTCTCTCTCCTACACACACCCCCAACCCCCTAACATTCTTTCACCTACCCCCTAACCCCCTTGATATATCCCTCCTACACACCCCCCTAACACTCGTAACACCCCCCCCCCAAACCCCCTAACATCCATGACATACATGCCCAACCCCCTAACACCCCTAATACACCCCCCCCCAACCCCCTAACACCCCTAAAACACCCCCCAAATGCTCAATCTCTCTCTCTCCTAAACACCCTCCCAACCCCCTAACACACCCCCTCGACGCCCTAACACACCCACCCCAACCTCCTAAAACCCACAACACTCCTTCACCTACTGTGTGTCTGAGAGAGAGAGAGAGAGAGACAATGGGGAAATGGTGTGTACGGTGGTTGGGGGTGAGAGAGGGGTGGGGGTTAGGTGGAGATGGAGGAGTAAGGGGGTGAGGGAGAATGAGAGAGAGAGAGAGAGATGGTTTAAGAGACAAAGAGATATAGATCCAATGGGATAGTGGTGTGTTAAGGGGTTGAGGTCCGAGAGAGAGGGGCAGGGATTAGGTGTAGGTGGAGAACTTAGAGATATAGATAGAGAGTGAGGAGGGTTGTTAAGCGGTTAGAGGTTAGGAGTACAGGAGAGATAGAGTGGGAGAGGGGATTAGGAAGAGTTAGGGTGAGGAGGGGAGAGAGAGGGAGAGGAGGGTAGGGTTAGAGTTAGAATGAGAGAGGGAAGGGGTGTTAAGGGTGGTTTGGTGATGATAATATTAAAAGGACTTGGGAGGTGGTAAAGGATTAGAGGTAGAATAAGAGGGGGGGTGTTAAAGGGTTAGAGGTATATACCTCATGAGGTACATAATCATAGGGGTTAGACATAGAGAGAGGGGGGGTGTTAATGGGTTAGAGAGAGAACCAATGGAGTAGTGGTGTGTTAAGGGATTGAGGCCCGAGGGAGAGAGAGAGAGAGGGGTGGGGGTTAGATGTAGGTGCAGGACTAGGGGAGTGAGAGACAATGATAAGGAGTGTTAATAAGAGTTAGGGGGGACATAGGGGGAGAAAGAGAGAGAGAGAGATTGAGGGGGTTAGGGGTTTGGGGAGGAGTAGGGTGATTAGAGAAAAAGGGGGATATAGGGGAGGAGTTTGAGTGTTTGGGTTAGAGAGAGAGAGAGAGAGAGGGGTAAAGGGAGATACATCATGAGGTGGTAAGGGGTTAGAGATAGAGAGTGAGGTGGGGTCTTAATGAATTTGAGGTAGATAGAGAGGGGAGTGTTAGGATATTGGAGTTGATTGGAGCATGGGATAAATAGAGTGAGAGGAGGAGGAGGATAGAGGGTTAGTAAGAGTTAAGGGGAAGAGGGGAGAGAGAGAGAGAAGGGGGTGTTAGGGGTTGGAGGGGGGTGGGGTGTTAGATTGATGTGGGGATCTTTGGGAGTTGGAGAGGGGTTTAAAAGGGATGGAAACTTTAGGTGACAATCACGTGTATGTGTTTTGTTTGCTATAATGTGTATCCGATATTTAGCATTACAACTATATTGTTTAGTTTGGTGATGATAAGATTAAAGGGATTAGGGATTAGAGGTAGAACCTGGGGGGGTTAAAGGGTTAGAGGTAGAGACTTAGGGGGGTAAATTAGGAGATTGGGGGTAAGTGGATTAGGGAAGAAAGAGAGTTAGATATGGGGTAAGGGTTAGGGAGAGGAGGGGAGAAAGAGAGAGTGGGGGTTGGGATTTAAGTGTGGGGTTAGAGGTAGAACGAGAGGGGGGGGTGGTAAGGGTGGTTTGGTGATGATAACATTAAAAGGACTTGGGGGGTGGTAAGGGATTAGAGGTAGAATGACAAGGGGGGGTGGTAAGGGATTAGAGGTAGAATGTCAAGGGCGGTGTTAAAGGGTTAGAGGTATATACATAGGGGGGTACATAATCATAGTGTAGATAGAGTTAGAGAGAGAGGGGGCTCTTAAGGGGTTAGAGATAGAGAGTGAGGGGGGTCGTTAAGGGGTTAGAGGTAGAGATGGAGGGGGGTGTTAGGATATTGTGGGTAAGTGGAGAAGGGGAGAAGAAGAGTGAGAGCAATGGTTAGTAAGGGTTAGAGAGAGAGAGAAAGGAGTGGGTTGGTGGTGGGGGGAGGCTGTGAGAGAGAGAGAGGGGGGGGGGAGAACCAATGGGGTGATGGTGTGTTAGGGGGTTAGGGGAGAGAGAGAGGGGAATGAGTGAGAGAGGGGGTTAGTAAGAGAGAGAGAGAGATCAACGGGGTAAGGGATTTGTGGAGGAACTCAGGCTAATTAGAGAGAAAGAGGGGTATAGGTGAGGAGGGTGAGTGTTTGGGTTAGAGAGAGAGATAGAAGAGGGGGTGAGGATTAGGTGTAGGTGGAGGAGTAGGGGAGTGAGAGAAAATGATAAATTGGGTTAGAAAGAGTTAGGGGAGAGAGAGAGAGAGAGAGAGAGAACCAATGGGGCAATGGTTTGTTAGTGGGTCAAGGGAGAGAGAGAGAGAGAGGGTGGGGGTTAGGTGTAGGTGGAATAGGGTAGTGAGGGAGAGTGAGATACAAAGAGAAATTGAGAGAGAAACAGGGGTGTGATTGTGGGGGAGGAGGAGGAGGGGGTTAGGGGTAGAGAGATAGAGGGGTGTTCTTTTGTATAGTATTGGGGAAAGAGAGAGAGGGGGGTTCTTTCAAGTATAGCATTGGGAAAAAGAGAGAGCAGTGGGGGTATGAAAAGGGATGGTAGGATATGGGTTTAGGGAGAATTAGAGCAATTGGAGAAACAAGGAAAGGGGTGAAAGAGAGAGAGAGTAGGGACGGGGGGTAATAAGAGTTTGGGGGATAGACATGGGCAGGTGGATTATGGGAGAGAGAGAGGGGGGGGGGGATAAGGAGAGGAGGGGATTCATAGGGGGTTAGCAAGATTTAGGGGGAGGTGGGGAGTGAGACGGGGTTAGCAATAGTTAGGGGGAGGAGGCGAGTGAGAGGGAGAGGAAGGTGGGGTTAAGGGAGGAGTAAGAGTGGGGGTGTTAGGGGGATTAGGAGTAGGGGGTGTTATGGGTTGAGAGGGGGGTTTTGTTAGATGGTTGTGGGGGTATAATAGGAGATGTGGCACATTATAAAATTTGTGTGCACAATAACATGTACGCATTTCAGTATTACATAACGCGTGTGCGTTTTAGCATTGCAAAACATGCACGTGTTTTGTAATACTAAAACGCATACGCATTATTGTTTGGTGGGAAAAAAATGAATTTCAAACATTAAACCCAAACCACTTTTTGCCTATGTGTTTGCTTACGTGTCAGCTTTGGGTTAATCAAACCTGTGGTATGGAATATGATAAACCATAGCTAATTAGGCATCTCACCATTTTTCTCAATATGATTGTGTTTCACCCCTCATTACATTATGTTGCACACAATCACTTTCTATGAAATTTTAGACCCAGATAGCATTTTTTCTATGGATTCCAAATATGTAATTTAATATATATATATTCTTATTTTTTGTGAGTCTTTACTACAACAATAACAAAAATTGTTCTACACCTACTTGCCTTGTTATATAATTCTTCATAGTTTTATAAGGAAAAATTCTCTACATTGAACTAAGGTCGTAATAAAAAAAAGTGTACATAAAAAAAATGTAATAACAACATAGCATAAAATTCAGAACCTTGAAGAGATAATAACAATATAGCATGAAATTCAAGAACTCTCGAGAGCTTGCACACAATGATAATAATATAGCATAAATCCAATTTTCAAGGACTGATAAGCTTGTGCATAACTCTTTTAAATCGGAAATGCATCCATTTTAACACATCCAAAGTAAAAATGAGAATTTATGCAAGTGGTAATAACACTCTCAAACATAATCATTTTTATTTAGCAGTCATTATCATAACCAATGTGGGTTTTCATACGACAAGCTCCAAGCTTCGTCATTTTGTAATAATAAACATCGTCTTTAGCATCCATCAAAACTAGTGTGGTTTATCATAAGACAAGCTCTTTTTGTTGTTTTGTAACTACAATTTATATTGCATACTTATGTTTAAAACTAATTGTCTCCATGTATGGACTTACTAGTTAAGCCAAAATTCCATCCTAACCAATGACTAAGCTATTTCCCAAAGGACAAGATGAGCCTTCCACAAGTTGCACATGTTAAAATGTGTATAAGAACTTCAAAACTTTAATTATTAAAAAAATACCAGTTGGACTTATCCCCATCTCTTTCATGTTATTATTTTGTTTTGTTTGTCATCGACTAAGTATTTTCCAAAAAGATTCCAATGTCATAGAATTAACTTAAGAAGTTTTCTTTGTGAAATGACAAGTGGTTAAGGAAAGATACAATCTTACACAATAAACCAAGTTTAGTTTTTTGCAAAGAGAATATGCCAACGGGTTGTACTAGAGGAAAAAACACATGAATTTATATAACATTTTGTGTCTACACAAATGCATATGAGTTGTACAATTGAAAGGCTAGAAACTCCTAAGCTCGGTTTATTGCAATACACAACAGGAAAGCTTCGGGTTGGAACCTAAAATTAGCACAACACAAAGAAAATATATATATATATATATATATATATATATATGAATACTTTTGAACAAATGTTTCCTCTCAACTTAATGTCAAGCATCTACCACCTATGAGGAGGTAGTACTATGTTTTCCAAACAACTACGTAATGCTTTTGAAGAAAATCACCATTAAAAGAATGAACCATTCACTGGAGAGCAATTGAAAATACAATAAAACCATAGTATAGTCCTATTGCACTTGTCCCACACAACTCACCTAGATCTTGCTCATACAAAAACTTGGATTCTTGGACAAAGAATATTACACTCTAGCATGATCAATCAACCTAGTGTTTTCATAAATAAGGACTCTAACTAAAGTTGATCTTTCATAGGGACATGGGAGAACAAGATTATATCTTGCATTGTGATATCACTCCAATTTTTTTTCTTTGCAGGAAATGAGTTGGAGCACTTGTGCACATAGAATTTGGAGAAGAACAGTAGCAACGAGATCATGTAGTAGAATAGTGTGTATAAAAGATGAAACATAGTTAGCTGGTCAGTCCATCTATGTCGACTCCATAGAAAGGGTGTTCCATGAAAGAAAAGAAGATACCTTGCATAGAAATCTTGGATATGGGGCATTATTAATCCTGAACCATATTTAGACCAAATTGTAGCATTTGTATTTGTGTGAGATAGCTGAGATCAAACCGGAAATAAATAAAAACATTATAGATTTTTTTTGTTAGAAAAGGTGCAAACCATGTGTTCACTAATGGTAGTAAGACCCATGCACATCATACCCTTGGGGATTTTTGGGGTTTTTTTATAATAATAATCTAATTTTAAGATCACAACTAAGTCAAACACCAAATTCATGTCTAATACCTCCTCATTTGTTGGACAAGGAACCCCCTATGTGCAACGATTTGATTGCTAAAGTCTATGGAGGTGTACATACCCTACCCCCCTTCGGATTTGAACCTATGACCTCCTAAAAGGAAACACATGTTCTTAACGTTAAGCCCACTGAAGCTAAGCCCACTCAGGCTATACAAGATGCCTCTCCGCCACATTGGCGTTGATTTGTTGAGAGTTTGATATGTGATAATCCTTTGGAAATTGCAAGTTATTTACAAAGTTCTATGTATGTTGGATTTTCTCACCTCATCAATCTTGAGCCTTACTCAAGGGCCAACTACTTGTAAAGGTAGTTGCATTGGTTAGGTGGAAATTTGACCCTTGGTTGTGATTTCACACTTTTGATTAACAATTAGATTGTAGGATACTAGAGCACTAATTGGATCAATACTTGCCTCATTGAGCTAAGGTCTACATTTATTTATATCATGTTTATCTTAAATTGTTGTATGCATTATGCAACCATGGCATGCCTGCCTTCATTTATTTATTTTTTGGATTTATAATCCTTATTTATTTTTTAATTTTTATGAGTCTTTACTACAACAATAACAAAAATTGTTCTACACCCACTTGCCTTGTTATATAATTCTTCAAAGTTTTATAAGGAAAAATTCTCTACATTGAGCTAAGATCTTAATATATAAAAGTATACATAAAAAAATAAAAATATAATAACAATATAGCATAAAATTCAGAACCATGAAGTGATAATAACAATATAAGCATAAAATTCAGAACCCTAAAGTGATAATAACAATATAGCATGAAATTCAAGAACTATCGAGAGCTTGCACACAATGATAATAATATAGCATAAATCCAATTTTAAAAAACTGCTAAGCTTGTGCATAGTTCTTTTAAATCAGAAATGTATCCATTTTAACACATCCAAAGTTAAAATGAGAATTTATGCAAGTGGTAATAACACCCGCAGATATAAGCATTTTTATTTAGCAGCCATTATCAGAACTAATGTGGATTTTCATGACAAGCTCTTTTTGTCATTTTGTAATAATAAACATCGTCTTTAGCATCCATCAAAACTAGTGTGGTTTATCATATGACAAGCTCTTTTTGTTTTTTGTAACTACACTTTATATTTCACACTTATTTTTTAAAATAATTGTCTCCATGTATGGACTTACTTGACCAGGCTATTTCCCATCCCAAAGGACAGGATGAGCACATGTTAAAATGTGTATAAGAACTTCAAAACTTTAATTATTAAAAAAATCCCAGTTGGACTCATCCCCAGCTCTTTCATGGTATTATTTTGTTTTGTTTGTCATCCAGTAAGCATTTTCCACCCACCCAAAGCTGACCCATCAATCCACGGCTGACAAGTACAGAAAATGTGAAACACATACTTCGTGTTTGTCACTTAGTAAGCATTTTCCACCAACCCAAAGCTCACCCATCAATCCACGGCTGACAAGTACATAAAATGTGAAACCCGGGCTTCGTTGGATCACGGGCATTGTTTTGCACTTGACAACCAACTGGCCTGGATTTTGACGTTTCACATAACGTTTTTTTCATTTCAAAACGTATTTGACAGGTAATCATAAAAATGAACACGTCAATTGTATAACTCTTCAGATCCAACAAACCCTAAACACTGAGCTGTCTCATTAAATGTTCTGCAGTTCAATGCTTAGCTTTCACCATTAAACATAACACTTCCCGAGTTTCCACCATCCATAGGCAGCAGACATTGTAACCTGTAGGCTCTCTCCACGGTTACCTGCCAAGTTTGAATATGTAAACCAGCCCCGTCCATATTTTGTTTTGTAGTAAAAGGTTGGAAACAATGATAACAATGTTCAGTCTTACAACTGCGTGCCAAGCTACGTCCCAAAATACAGCCGCGAATTGGGATATCATGGTCTATAGCAATGGTCTGATTTGTCGGCCATGATCCAAAGCTTTAGGTATAGGATGGGTATAGAATGGTCTTGGACCGTATTTTTTATTCAATCCATAGAGCACGCGTTCTCTTCATTTGAGATATAAGAAATGCCTTGCTACCGATGTTTATACATAACAGTGTTGTAATTCTCTTCTCTTTTCTGAACCATGCATATAAGTGAGCATAAACAAAAATACATGGACATGTATCTCACAGAGAATCATTTGAAAAAAAATATTTACCAAATTATATTATGATTAAAAAAAAAAAAAAGGCATATCCATGTTGGTGGTAGGAGAAATTTAATGTAATGTTTATAGATTTGGTCTATTTTGTTATTGTTATAAAGCGATGAATGCGTATCCATATTATTGTGGTTAACGATGACAAATTTTTCAACATGCTGCCCAAGTCTTTGGGCTCTTTCGTGGAAAGCGAGCTCAGGTTACGATGATTTAGATGAATAATCTTCAAAAAAGCAGAAACAAAGGATTATGGTGTTCTTAATGGTTCTGTTTTGGTTAGATATATTAATAATTCTACATTCATATATTTTTAATTTTTAAACTAAAAATATTAATATTTTTTAAATAAAATAAATAATAATATATATTAAATATTATTATTAATAATGTAAAATAAAATTAATAAAAAAATATTGTAAAAAATATATATTTAAAAACAATTTAAAATTTAAAATTAGATATAACTTTTTTCATTATTTATGATCATTAATTTATATTATTATTTAGCAAAGATAATAATAATTTATACATTTTATTTTGTGGAAATTATATATAGTTGAGTTTTTAGTTAAAATAATAAATGTGAATATTATATATTTTATTCTTTATTTTTCTAATTTTATATATATATATAATTTATTTTTTATTATCTATGATCATTAATATTTATAATAAATATAATGATATTTTATAAAAAATACACATTAAATTTAAAAACTTTATTTATGATCATTGATATCTATAATAAATATAATAATATTTTATACATAATAACATGTTAGTTAAAATCTTAAAATTAGATGTAACTCTTTTGTGATAAGTATTAAAGAATATCCGTCTCTTTGATAAGTATTAAGTATTAAAGAAAATAACAATTCTTCCGTCTTCAAGAATATCGGTCTTTGTGATAATTATTAAGTATTAAAGAAAATAACAATTCTTCTGTCTTCAATAATATCCGTCTTTGTGATAAGTATTAAGTATTAAGTATTAAAGAAAATAACAATTCTTCAGTCTTCAAGAAGGAAAAGAAGTTCATCGGGCGTTTACACTCCACATGCTTTCACTTGTGTCCACTGGTGGAAGCAATGTTTTTTTTGTCACCTGCATGTTGAATATCCTTGTCAATATGTAATCCTTGATGCTCAATCGGCTTGAAAACCTGAGATGTAGCCAGAGAGGAGGAGGAATGGAGAGTTGGAGCAAGGGATGGATTGTTCCCCTATGAAAAATCTTGAGACTGCATGACTTCCCAATTGAACATACAATTTTCATAAAAAAATTGTCTTTATGATTCTCTCACTTCCCATCTCCTCCCCTTACCACTAATCCCCCCCCCTCTCTCAAATTTACCTTGATCCCTCCACTGACCCCCCATGCCTCACCCCCATACACCTACATTGACCACTATACATTTTTGTATATTACTAGTATATATATGTGTATACCAGCATATACACTTGTGTATATACCAATGTATACACCAGTGTATAAACCATTGTATATGTCAGTATGAAGCTTGTGCAATTTATCAAGTCGTTTATGAATATGACGACAAATCCATGAAAAATCTTGTGCAATCTATCAAGTTGTTTATGAATATGAAAAGTTGAACCAATATATAAACAATGAGCATGGGGATGATCATGATGGAGACAATGAGCATGGGGATGATGATAGTGACAATGAGCATGAGGGAGACAATGGTGACAGCGGGTATGAGTTCAATGAGGATGGCAATGGTGACAATGAGACAAAAAAACAATGGGGATGGTGATGCTAACAATGAGCATTACATTTGATGGGGATGGTGACAATGAGCATTACAAGAATTAACAACTCCCAATCTCTCTCTCTCTATCTCTCAACCACCAATCTCTCTCTCTCTCTAAATCACTCACCCACAATATTTATACACTAACATATACATTGTAGTGTAACTAGGTATAACACTAGTGTATACACTGTACTATAGGCACTAGGTATATATGCTAGTGTATACATTGTACTGTAGGCACTAGGTATATACACTAGTGTATACATTGTAGTAGTGTAACTAGGTATATACACTAGTGTATACACTATGCCATACACATACAAAATAAAACAAATTTCCAATGAACCTTTTGAACAAGGGTATATGATTTTGTATCCAAGACACTCCAAACATTGTTACAAAACCTTGCATCTAAACGAAGTGGTGTGATTATTCTATTTAACCATAGTGTTTCGCCCATTTATTCACCAATGTATATACGAGTCTATACAAAAATCAAAAGGTCACATGCATACACACCCATGTTCGAAAAAATATTATACATTGGTTAGAATGATTGCATATAGTGGAATATACACTAGTGTATATACTGTTCGAAAAAATGTTATACACTGGTTAGAATGATTATATATACTGGTATATACACTAGTGTATATACCTACCGTATATACACTACTCTCTCTCTCTCTCTCTCTCTCTCTCTCTAAATCACTAACCCACAATATTTATAAACTAACATATACATTGTAGTGTAACTAGGTATAACACTAGTGTATACACTGTACTATAGGCACTAGGTATATACACTGTATTGTTACACTAGTGTATACACTATATTGTAGGTATATACACTAGTGTATACACTGTACTAGTGTAACTATGTATATACACTAGTGTATACACTATGCCATACACATACAAAATAAAACAAATTTCCAATGAACCTTTTGAACAAGGGTATATGATTTTGTATCCAAGGCACTCCAAACATTGTTACAAAACCTTGCATCTAAACGAAGTGGTGTGATTATTCTATTTAACCATAGTGTTTCGCCCATTTATTCACCAATGTATATACGAGTCTATACAAAAATCAAAAGGTCACATGGATACACACCCATGTTCGAAAAACTCTTATACACTGGTTAGAATGATTGCATATACTAGAATATACACTAGTGTATATACTATTTGAAAAAATGTTATACACTGGTTAGAATGATTATATATACTGGTATATACACTAATGTATATACCTACCATATATACACTACTGTATCTCTCTCTTTCTCACTCTCAACCACCAATCTCTCTCTCTCTCTCTCTCTCTCTCTCTCTCTCTCTCTAAATCACTAACCCACAATATTGATACACTAACATATACATTGTAGTGTAACTAGGTATAACACTAGTGTATACACTATACTATAGGCACTAGTACAGTAGGAAAGAGATAGAGAGAGGGGGTCATGGGTTAGGGATAGAGGGAGTATGACAGAGATAGATAGAGGGTGGGGGGATATTAGATTTATAGAGAGAGGGGGGTGTTAGGGGGTTAGAGGTAGAGAGAGAGGGGGGTGTTAGGTGGTTAGGGATAGGCGGATTAGGAGAGAGATGGAGAGACCAGGGGGGGGGGTTAAAGGTATGGGGCTAGAGGTAGAGGGGGTGTTAAAGGTATGTAGATAGGGGGTGTTGTTAGGTTGAGTCCATTGAGTTCTATACACTATATGTCAGTTTGATGTTGGTTGAGGCTTGGGAGGATTAGCATCTCTTTTGAGGGGACCACATGTGCAATGAGTGAATATCTACATATAGAGGTATTATAGTCATTATTGAGAACATGTGAAAATATTATGTGAATGTCTTAGGGTAATTGGAGAAGGATCTCCTATTCTTTAAGGATTTATTGTGTAACATATCTTTCTTATCTATATTAGATTTGTGCTCCACGCTCACCTATGCATGGCTTGTGTTTCTTGTCTCTCATGCTATTTTAAGGATTTTGGATCATAACAGAATCTCATTGAAATTGGGTGATTCAACCCTTTCGTTTTGGGAAGGCTATTCTGATTTTGGATATCTCGAAAATGATGAAGGAAAGAGTGTCATGAATTAGGCCATATGGTTGGAAAATGAATCCAACTTGGTAATCTTGGCCTAGATGTCATCAATATTTTTTTGAGTAGATGTGTGGTTGTGGTATAACCATTTTGCAAGATAAATTATGGAGTGTTTCTAGGTGGAAAAATTTATGGGAAATCTCAATTCCTTGAGTGGTAGCCATAGGTTGATTGAATTATCTAAAATTAATTTTAGGTTGCCTGGGGACTTTTGATATATCCAAGGGTACATGGAAGTGAAATTCCATATAGTAGTGATGTTTGATGTGGTACTACTTGAAGTGGTACCAACAAGGGTTACAAGGAAACCATGTGAAACTTCTTGTATTTCCTATGTGTGCAAGTATTCCCCGACTGTATATTTACCCATTAAATGACATATCACTATGTTATTTATAGACTCTAGAATATGTCTCTCTAGCCTAATAGTTTTTATTTTTTTTTTGGCTTATGAAAGTGCTATGATACCAAATGTAATGTACCTTAATAACATAACAGGAAATTTAGAGAAGGAATAACATAATATAACAAGATTTTATAATGAAATGAACAAAATTACCTCAACAGTAGACAATTGTAGATAATTGAACACTACAATAGAAATACTTTTATTGATGAAAGCAATATTCATTTTCCTCTTTGATAGGGAAAAATTCAAATGAGTAGAGCTCCAAATACAATATGCTTCACAAGATATCTTATTACATTGCTTGTACTAAGTCTTCTTACTCATATTTCTTTCATTTTATATCTACTTAAATGGTCCTATTTAACATATATGGCCTAATAGATAGAAAACTATATATCTATTTAAGGGGTTTAGAGTATGACCCTAACATTAAACACAATACCCCTTTAAAACATTTATCCTCAAAACATTATAATGAAGGATTTTACATATAATGAAAGTGAAATGAAATAGTCTAATTTTCTCTTTTTTTTGTCACTATCACCATCAAGCTTGTACATTAGATATATGATCATAGCCATGCTTTCAATGGGGGAGAGCCTTGTTTCTAAGAGAATAATAGGATAGGGCGTATTGCTCTTAATTTTGAGATTATAAGTAATAAACTGCTTCTGGATTTGCTCAATTCTTCTCCATGATTTTCTAGAAATACTGCAACCCCAAACTTCACAGCCATATAGCTAACGTGAGTGAAAAGCGTTTTTAAAGAGGAATTTTATTTTGTCGTAGATCACAAGGTTTTCTAATTTACAATTTTTTTCAAGACCGGAGTAGGCTTTCCACCCTCCATTAATCATTTGTTCGATGCTATAGTTCCAGTTGAGCTTGTGATGTAAGCCAATTCCAAGATATTTATAAGAAGTTACTTCCTCCATGTTTCTATTGTCATAAGTACCCTTATTGGAATTGATAATAATTTTTTTTTTGTTGGTGTTAATGGTCATGCCCATATTGGA
This sequence comes from Larix kaempferi, assembly GCA_027924585.1. Classification (NCBI taxonomy): domain Eukaryota; kingdom Viridiplantae; phylum Streptophyta; class Pinopsida; order Pinales; family Pinaceae; genus Larix; species Larix kaempferi. The sequence goes on from BSBM01000600.1 coordinate 14,935,198, forward strand.
GCATAAATCCTTGAGAATTCTTAATTGCTTCTCAAGATCATAGGGGCGCCTCGCCATAAGGACAATATCATTAGCATAGAGAAGAAGCATGATGACTATTCCTCCTAAGGTTGTTCCAGCACAATCTACTTCTTCTAAACAACCTTCTAGCTTATCAATGTTAATGTTGAAAAGGGTATGGGAGAGGGGGCACCCTTGCTTAACTCCAATATTACATTTAATATCCTGTGACCATCGCACATTTTTTTTGAATTTGGCAGTGGAATTCTCATATAACCTTATAGTTGCAACCCTCAACTCGAAAGGAACCTTTAATTATTCTAATCTATTCCATACGTTCTTTATAGGCATTATATAAAAATCTTTTCTAAAGTCTATGAAACAACAAAAAATTATTGGATTTATTATTATGACACTCCTCCACAATGATCCTAAGCAAAACAAGATGGTCTATGGTTGAGTGATTCCTTCTACCTAGCCTTTGGCCCACTTTCCTTCGTTTTTTAGCCATATGTTAATCTTCTTTTCTAGAATAATACGGTATAATAATTATTATTAAATTAATATAATAATATTTTTTATTTTAAATATAAGAGAATTGGTAAGGTTGAAAATCGATTTGCTATCACTATACCAAAGGTCGCATTTACTTGATGGATATAAATTTATATAACAAAGGTCAAATTTACTCTAGGGATATACCCATATAAGCAGGTGCTAGATTTTATGGAAAATTTAAATTACGGTGAGGAAAGTATAAAACTTACTTCCTAGCAAGTGATTGTGTAGAAACCACATCTCATTGAGAATTCAATTTCAGGTGAAGAAAGTGCAAACGCTCAACACAATAATTAATAATCCATAGATTACTTAGATAATTATATTAATCAGTTCATTTGCTTTATTAATAAATTTTATAATTTTTTATGAACTATCTTCAAAACCATCTATTCAAGTCATTTCCATTTGAATTAAGGAAATATAAAAATAAATAAATAAAAACTGTTATATTAACATGTGCAACTTTTTTATTATCTATATTTGAAGCAACTTCTCCATGTTTACCTATGCTTCACAAATAGGTGGCACGGTTTGTGTATAGAGAGATGATCTACTAAATGCAGTGTAAAACTACCACTATGGATAGATGAGCTCATGAAGAAGATAAGAGATAAGATATGATAAGGACGTAAACTCTCGACTGTGGGGGCATTTGGACTTATCCCTTCCAGGACCTTTCCCTTCAAGGTCTTACTTGCTTTCCTGTCTTTTTCTTTTGGTTCCTTCTTTTCTCATTAATTGATCCATCTCTTCAAAATCTCCCCTAACTCCCTTTCCTTTCAAAATACTAATTCCTAAACTACTAGAAATCCCCTTATTCTACCATGTTGAACAGTCCCATTTCGGTCATCCGAATATCATTTACTGTGGGAAGCGGCGTGGATGTTTATCAGTCTTGAGCATAATATTCAATCCTTATTTTTCTCGTGTATAGCCATCGCGAGATACAAGAGCCAAAACAGGGAAATGATGGACGAGAAAGAAATTCCCAGATTGTCGTTGCTGAACGTATCAGACTTTCCCAGCTTTCTGCAACCTTCCAATGTCTACATCTTTCTGCTGCTATTAGTAATTGATCAGTTTGATCCATTATCAGAGGCAACGCTCAATATTGGGAAATTCTTTTGAGGAACTTGAATCAGAAGAAATAAACTCATTGAGAGCGATAACTTACCTTCTACGTTCTTGGACGGGCAGAATCCCAGAGGCAAACTCTGGTGCACAATTGTGGAAAGCGGCAAAATGCATGGACTGGCTCAATACAAAGGAACCTGCAAGCATTTTGTACATTTCCTTTGGCAACATTCATGATATAGCCCTTGGATGAAAACCAGTGGATTTATTTGATATGGATCATCCGTAGACGTAACTTTTTTCATTATTTATGATCATTAATTTACATTATTATTTAGCAAAGATAATAATAATTTATACATTTTATTTTGTGGAAATTATATCTAGTCTAGTTGAGTTTTTAGTTAAAATAATAAATGTAAATATTATATATTTTATTCTTTATTTTTCTAATTATATATATATATATATATAAATTTATTTATAATCATTAATATGTATAAAAAAATATAATGATATTTTATAAAAAATACATATTAAATTTAAAAACTTTATTTATGATCATTGATATCTATAATAAATATAATAATATTTTATACATAATAACATGTTAGTTAAAATCTTAAAATTAGATGTAACTCTTTTGTGATAAGTATTAAAGAATATCCGTCTCTTTGTGATAAGTATTAAGGATTAAAGAAAATAACAATTCTTTCGTCTTCAAGAATATCCGTCTTTGTGATAAGTATTAAGTATTAAAGAAAATAACAATTCTTCTGTCTTCAATAATATCCGTCTTTGTGTTAAGTATTAAGTATTAAGTATTAAAGAAAATAACAATTCTTCAGTCTTCAAGAAGGAAAAGAAGTTCATCGGGCGTTTACACTCCACATGCTTTCACTTGTGTCCACTGGTGGAAGCAATGTTTTTTTTGTCACCTGCATGTTGAATATCCTTGTCAATATGTAATCCTTGATGCTCCATCGGCTTGGAATCCTGAGATGTAGCCAGAGAGGAGGAGGAATGGAGAGTTGGAGCAAGGGATGGATTGTTCCCCTATGAAAAATCTTGAGACTGCATGACATCCCAATTGAACATACAATTTTCATAAAAAATTGTCTTTATGATTCTCTCACTTCCCATCTCCTCCCCTTACCACTAATCCCCCCCCCCCTCTCTCAAATTTACCTTGATCCCTCCACTGACCCCCCATGCCTCACCCCCATACACCTACATTGACCACTATACATTTGTGTATATTACTAGTATATATGTGTGTATACCAGCATATACACTTGTCTATATACCAATGTATACACCAGTGTATAAACCATATATGTCAGTATGAAACTTGTGAAATTTATCAAGTCGTTTATGAATATGCTGACAAATCCATGAAAAATCTTGTGCAATCTATCAAGTTGTTTATGAATATGAAAAGTTGAACCAATATATAAACAATGAGCATGGGGATGATCATGATGGAGACAATGAGCATGGGGATGATCATGATGGAGACAATGAGCATGGGGATGACGATAGTGACAATGAGCATGAGGGAGACAATGGTGACAGCGGGTATGAGTTCAATGAGGATGGCGATGGTGACAATGAGACAAAAAAACAATGGGGATGGTGATGCTAACAATGAGCATTACATTTGATGGGGATGGTGACAATGAGCATTACAAGAATTAACAACTCCCAATCTCTCTCTCTCTCTCTCTCTCTCTCTCAATCACTCACCTATAATATTTATACACTAACATATACATTGTAGTGTAACTAGGTATAACACTAGTGTATACATTGTACTATAGGCACTAGTACAGTAGGAGAGAGATAGAGAGAGGGGGTCATGGGTTAGGGATAGAGGGAATATGACAAAGATAGATAGAGGGTGGGGGGATATTAGAGTTATAGAGAGAGGGGGGTGTTAGGGGGTTAGAGGTAGAGAGAGAGGGGGGTGTTAGGGGGTTAGAGGTAGAGAGAGAGGGGGGTGTTAGGTGGTTAGGGGTAGGCGGATTAGGAGAGAGATGGAGAGAGGGGGGGGGGGTTAAAGGTATGGGGCTAGAGGTAGAGGGGTTGTTAGAGGTTTGTAGATAGGGGGTGTTGTTAGATTGAGTCCATTGAGTTCTATACACTATAAGTCAGTTTGATGTTGGTTGAGGCTTGGGAGGATTAGCATCTCTTTTGAAGGGACCACATGTGCAATGAGTGAATATCTACATATAGAGGTATTATAGTCATTGTTGAGAACATGTGAAAATATTATGTGAATGTCTTAGGGTAATTGGAGAAGGATCTCCTATTCTTTAAGGAGTTATTGTGTAACTTATATTTCTTGTCTATATTAGATTTGTGTGGGTTAGGGATAGAGGGAGTATGACAGAGATAGATAGAGGGTGGGGGATATTAGAGTTATAGAGAGAGGGGGGTGTTAGGGGGTTAGAGGTAGAGAGAGAGGGGGGTGTAAGGTGGTTAGGGGTAGGCGGATTAGGAGAGAGATGGAGAGAGGGGGGGTGTTAAAGGTATGGGGTTAGAGGTAGAGGGGGTGTTAGAGGTATGTATATAGGGGGTGTTGTTAGGTTGAGTCCATTGAGTTCTATACACTATAAGTCAATTTGATGTTGGTTGAGGCTTGGGAGGATTAGCATCTCTTTTGAGGGGACCACATGTGAAAATATTATGTGAATGTCTTAGGGTAATTGGAGAAGGATTTCCTATTCTTTAAGGATTTATTGTGTAACTTATCTTTCTTATCTATATTAGATTTGTGCTCCACGCTCACCTATGCATGGCTTGTGCTTCTTGTCTCTCATGCTATTTTAAGGATTTTGGATCATAACAGAGGCTCATTGAAATTGGGTGATTCAACCCTTTCGTTTTGGGAAGGCTTTTCTGATTTTGGGTATCTCGAAAATGATGAAGGAAAGAGTGTCATGAATTAGGCCATATGGTTGGAAAGTGAATCCAATTTAGTAATCTTGGCCTAGATGTCATCAATATTTTTTTGAGTAGATGTGTGGTTGTGGTATAACCATTTTGCAAGATAAATTATGGAGTGTTTCTAGGTGGAAAAAATTATGGGAAATCTCAATTCCTTGAGTGGTAGCCATAGGTTGATTGAATTATCTAAAATTAATTTCAGGTTGCCTGGGCACTTTTGATATATCCAAGGGTACATGGAAGTGAAATTCCATGTAGTAGTGATGTTTGATGTGGTACTACTTGAAGTGGTACCAATAAGGGTTACAAGGAAACCATGTGAAACTTCTTGTATTTCCTATGCGTGCAAGTATTCCCCGACTGTATATTTACCCATTAAATGACATATCACTATGTTACTTATAGACTCTAGAATATGTCTCTCTAGCCTAATAATTTTTTTTTATTTTTTTTTGGCTTATGAAAGTGTTATGATACTAAATGTTATGTACCTTAATAACATAATAGGAAATTTAGAGAAGGAATAACATAATATAATAAGATTTTAGAATGAAATGAACAAAATTACCTCAACAGTAGACAATTGTAGATAATTGAACACCACAATAGAAATACTTTTATTGATGAAAGCAATATTCATTTTCCTCTTCGATAGGGAAAATTCAAATGAGTAGAGCTCCAAATACAATATGCTTCACAAGATATCTTATTACATTACTTGTACTAAGTCTTCTTACTCATATTGCTTTCATTTTATATCTACTTAAATGGTCCTATTTAACATATATGGCCTAATAGATAGAAAACTATATATCTATTTAAGGGGTTTAGAGTATGACCTTAACATTAAACACAATACCCCTTTAAAACATTTATCCTCAAAACATTATAATGAAGGATTTTACATATAATGAAAGTGAAATGAAATAGTCTAATTTTCTCTTTTTTTTGTCACCATCACCATCAAGCTTGTACATTAGATATATGATCATAGCCATGCTTTCAATGGGGGAGAGCCTTGTTTCTAAGAGAATAATAGGATAGGGCGTATTGCTCTTAATTTTGAGATTATAAGTAATAAACTGCTTCTAGATTTGCTCAATTCTTCTCCATGATTTTCTAGAAATACTGCAACCCCAAACTTCACAGCCATATAGATAACGTGAGTGAAAAGCGTTTTTAAAGAGGAATTTTATTTTGTCATAGATCACAAGGTTTTCTAATTTACAATTTTTTTCAAGATCGAAGTAGGCTTTCCACCCTCCATTAATCATTTGTTCAATGCTATAGTTCCAGTTGAGCTTGTGATGTAAGTCAATTCCAAGATATTTATAAGAAGTTACTTCCTCCATGTTTCTATTGTCATAAGTACCCTTATTGGAATTGATAATAATGTTTTTTTTTTGTTGGTGTTAATGGTCATGCCCATAATGGAGCATAAATCCTTGAGAATTCTTAATTGCTTCTCAAGATCATAGGGGCGCCTCGCCATAAGGACAATATCATCAGCATAGAGAAGAAGCATGATGACTATTCCTCCTAAGGTTGTTCCAGCACAATCTACTTCTTCTAAACAACCTTCTAGCTTATCAATGTAAATGTTGAAAAGGGTATGGGAGAGGGGGCACCCTTGCTTACCTCCAATATTACATTTAATATCCTATGACCATCGCACATTTTTTTTGAATTTGGCAGTGGAATTCTCATATAACCTTATAGTTGCAACCCTCAACTCGAAAGGAACCTTTAATTATTCTAATCTATTCCATACGTTCTTTATAGGCAGTGTATCAAAAGCTTTTCTAAAGTCTATGAAACAACAAAAAATATTGGATTTATTATTATGACACTCCTCCACAATGATCCTAAGCAAAACAAGATGGTCTATGGTTGAGTGATTGCTTCTACCTAGCCTTTGGACCACTTTCCTTCGTTTTTTAGCAATATGTTAATCTTCTTTTCTAAAATAATATGGTATAATAATTATTATTAAATTAATATAATAATATTTTTTATTTTAATAATATTAAAATAATTTTTATTTTAAATATAAGAGAATTGGTAAGGTTCAAAATCGATTTGCTATCACTATACCAAAGGTCGCATTTACTTGATGGATATAAATTTATATAACAAAGGTCAAATTTACTCGAGGGATATACCCATATAAGCAGGTGCTAGATTTTATGGAAAATTTAAATTACGGTGAGGAAAGTATAAAACTTACTTCCTAGCAAGTGATTGTGTAGAAACCACATCTCATTGAGAATTCAATTTCAGGTGAAGAAAGTGCAAACGCTCAACACAATAATTAATAATCCATAGATTACTCAGATAATTATATTAATCAGTTCATTTGCTTTATTAATAAATTTTATAATTTTTTATGAACTATCTTCAAAACCATCTATTTAAGTCATTTCCATTTGAATTAAGGAAATATAAAAATAAATAAATAAAAACGGTTATATTAACATGTGCGACTTTTTTATTATCTATATTTGAAGCAACTTCTCCATGTTTACCTATGCTTCACAAATAGGTTGCACGGTTTTTGTATAGAGAGATGATCTACTAAATGCAGTGTAAAACTACCACTATGGATAGATGAGCTCATGACGAAGATAAGAGATAAGATATGATAAGGACATAAACTCTCGACTGCGGGGCATTTGGACTTATCCCTTCCAGGACCTTTCCCTTCAAGGTCTTACTTGCTTTCCTGTCTTTTTCTTTTGGTTCCTTCTTTTCTCATCAATTGATCCATCTCTTCAAAAGATCCCCTAACTCCCTTTCCTTTCAAAATACTAATTCCTAAACTACTAGAAATCCCCTTATTTTACCATGTTGCACAATCCCATTTCGGTCATCCGAATACCGTTTACTGTGGGAAGCGGCGTGGATGTTTATCAGTCTTGAGCATAATATTCAATCCTTATTTTTCTCGTGTATAGCCATCGCGAGATACAAGAGCCAAAACAGGGAAAATGGTGGACGAGAAAGAAATTCCCAGATTGTCGTTGTTGAATGTATCAGACTTTCCCAGCTTTCTGCAACCTTCCAATGTCTACATCTTTCTGCTGCGATTAGTAATTGATCAGTTTGATCCATTATCAGAGGCAACGCTCAATACTGGGAAATTCTTTTGAGGAACTTGAATCAGAAGAAATAAACTCATTGAGAGCGATAACTTACATTCTACATTCTTGGACGGGCAGAATCCCAGAGGCAAACTCTGGTGCACAATTGTGGAAAGCAGCAAAATGCATGGATTGGCTCAATACAAAGGAACCTGCAAGCATTTTGTACATTTCCTTTGGCAGCATTCATGATATAGCCCTTGGCTGAAAACCAGTGGATTTATTTCATATGGATCATCCGTAGACGTAACAGTGAAGACAAAATTGTCGAGGGTTTATTGAATGAAACATCAGAGAAAGGACTAGTGATGCCTTGGTGTCCAAAGCTGAAAGTGGATTAAGTGGGTTTACAAATTCAAAATCTGAATTTTAATGTCTCATGTATCTTAGCGCCTTTACTGAATTCAAATTTCAAACCAAAATGAAATTAATGCACACCGTATATATGGCATGGGGCATGGGCATGGGACTGGGACCGGGATCATGGGTTCAGCAAGATGTGAGGTCGCATGCCATTCATATGTGCATAGATGATGGGATCATGGGAGCAGTTGTCTCATAAATTCCTTATCGGAAAGAAAAACACATGGAGGGTTATGCGAATGTCAAATGATATGCCAGCCCCCCGCAACAGACTTAATTAGTTTGTTGTGGGGTGCATATTGCTTGTAGGCCACCGAGGTTCATGAAGAAAAAACGTTTTTGTAAAACCTGCCGCGTAATCAACAATGGACGTCGTAGGTTTGAATTAAGACATACAATTGTTGAAATTATGACACGTTCTCGTCTTGTGTGTAAATGGTGGACGTATTTATTATGACACCATCCCAGCACACTACAATTTTTCAAACAATTGGTGAACGTCGTAGTAATGTCTATAAGACATTAGTAGAATGACGTCTATGAAGAATGTTTTTTTTGGGGGGGCGGGGAAATTGCCATTTAGTTAGCAAGGGACATCGTAGGTATGACATAGGAACAATGATGGTATTTAATGTCGAACCTATGACAAGTTTGTGACATTCCAAAGTAACTACTTTTTTATGTTCATGCGTCGAACTATTGTCAGTATAATGTCGTAAATTAGACCCTTTTTTAGTAGATGGCAATGTTTTTATGAAGTTTTTTTAGAACTGGATCATTTTCATTCTATGTTTGCTAGGAGGATGAATTTTTCATTTGGTTTAGAGTTTTTTTTTTTTTAGAGCTTTTTGACAACTAGATCATCATTTGATTGCCACCCTAATAGGTCGATGACCAATGCACTTATGCACATGTGGGGGATATGATGACCAAGAGGGGCTAGCCATAGTTACCATATAGGATTATTCTATACATATTGAAGATGTTTTCCAGTGAAGATGATTATACCATGGATCTTGTGGAGTACCCATATGTAGGGTTGGGATGGAAAGGATGTATGAACATCCTATTAACCCAGGATGAACCACCAAATCACAGAGGTAATATAAGTGTTATGTTTTGATTAATATAGTTTCATTTTTTTCGTATTTAATGCACATATAATTTATTGTAATATTTTCTTTAAAATTTCTAATTCTTGATCAAATTGTCTAATTATTCGTGTCTACTATTTTTCATATATACACACATATGATGGGGAGGGGACTCCCCAACATGATAAGGATATGCCTAAAGTTGAGGATATACGTAATATCTAGAGACCTGGCTTATGATGTAGGCCAAATTGTACTTTTGATTAGGATCTAGCTAATCAATTATCTGGACTATTGGCTCAATAGGGAGTGCACCCTATAGAAGTTTCATGGATTATAGAGGACCATGATCTTGCATCTAAATGGGTGATCATTCCCCATGATATGATGTTATTGATGCATCATATTTTTAGTGAATCTAAGATATTCTAGAAGAGGAGGATTCATCCACCTCGTCCTCCTCCACCCTCTCCTCCACGGGTCGAGAAACCACCCTCTCCTCCTCTCCAATCCAACCAACCACCCTCTCCTCCTCCACATACCAAGCGAGCACCCTCTCCTCCTCATCAAGCTGACCAACCACCCTCTCATCTTCCACATGTCTATTTACCACCCTCTCCTCTTCCACATGCCAATTGACCACCCTCTCCTATTCCACATTCCAACCGAATACCCTCTCCCCCTTCATGGAATAACCAACTAGCTAAGACATTTTCTCCACTAACTAAATATATAGACACGATAGTTGTCAAGTGATATGGCTTATGGTGGAGATATATACTAGTTGTTTCACTCTACAATTTTATCTAGTGGAGGTATTGGTGCCTCTAACTTTGGTGGTGGAGGTACTAATGCCTCTATATCTAGTGGTAGATTATCTATCTCATAGCAGTTATTGATCACATGTATATATTTCATTGTTATGATGTATGTTTTGAATATATATTTGACTTTTATTATTTGGATTGGGATGTATATTGATTTTGATATTGTTGTTCATATATATTATGCATTCTCATATCATGTTGATGTTGATGTATATCGTGTGTTAGCGCGGGGTCAAGGCGCATAAGTTTTGGTACATTCAACGATGAAGGGGACAACGACAAGGGTAAAGGACCAGTTGTGGAGCGGATAAAGCGGAAGATAAGAAGATAGTGTGGAGTAGTTAGTTATTTAGCTAATTAATTAATGTGTCACTCTGCGAAGTGGACCAAGTGTAACGGCCAAGTGAGCCTATAAAGAGGAGTAGAATTGTAATCCTAAGGGCATCTTAATGATCATCGTTTGGATCTCGATCATTATCTTTATCATGGTCTTGTTTTCAGATATAATCTTTCTGTGTATTGTATCTGATCTCATCTGAACTTCAGCGCTTTTTGTTTTTTTCTCGGTGTTGATCTGCGGATCTATTTCTGTATTGGTTCTGTAGGTACAAATTCCTTGATGCTACGATGTAAGACATACTAATGAGTAATAAGAAGGAATGTTTTGTCTATGTCTATGTCTCTTTTACTTGTCGTAGTGTAAATGATTATGTGTTATCGTAGCATAATTGAATGTTTGTCATAGCATGATTAAATCTAGTGGATGTATGAATCTATAATATCGCAGTAATGTTATGTATTTCGGATTAGTTAGGTATGTTGGGATAATAGATTATTACGTAGATCTGATGAGTATGTTTTGATGCGAATAATGATTCTATCGATCTCCGGGTTACATGGTGATTGAGTGTGAATGGTGCATGTTCTCTTATATCTACAGAAACGTGGTTCCTGCAGCCCCCCTTAGATATCTCGGGTGAGACTTCACTCGCTCTGCAGGTGTTGCTGGAAAGGCTAAACCATTTCTGGGCCAACGTCTATGGGAGATTTCGTTGAGTTTTGTTGACACTTGTGCAAAGTGAACCCCTGTCGACATATATGTGTCAACAAATGGTTCTGTTATCGGGACCTTAGTGCGAAAAGGAGAGAGGACATGTTGTGGCATCCGACAAATCCATAGATCACTGAATGGTTCCATAAGAAGATGAAATAATTTGTTGAGGAATAAAATCGGAACCCTGGATGGTTGACGACCGAATGGTTGCAAAAGTACATCTACTTTGATATCCACGAAGTATTCTTCTGTGAATTTCCTAAAGTGCTATATGAATGGTTGGCGCAACTAACTTTTCAGAAGAAAAACTTCCAAGGAGGTGAGCTTGAACATTGGACTCCGGAACTGATACAGCAATTGAGTAGGGTTAACAACAAAGATTTAAGAGCTGTCGAGGTTTGGGTAGACAACATTTTGGAAGGATACATTACTGAGTTTGTTGTCGACATAGTTAAATCATACAACGACGCAGAAAGGAAGTTCTTCAAGGGTCCCAGAGGAAGGTATCTATTGTCGCTAAATTTATGGATCAAAATGCTCATGTGTGAAAAGGGAATATTGAATATGAACTATGACGAGTAAAACTCAGGTGCGCGGATGTTGTGGGTACTGCGCAGATGCGGGTCTGATAGAATGATGTGGGGTAGATGGATATGAGCTACGATGAAATTGTGAAGAAAGCTGTGGAAGATTGTGGTTTCCTGAGAAGTGGGGTGAGGTTTCATCCAGAGAAGAAGAGGAGGACTGAGATATAGAGAGAGAGTCTTAGTGCGACCAGAAAAGAGAACTATGAAACGAGACCACAAGGGAATAAGTGACCCTACTGTGATGAAGAGGACGACTAGGATACCCCTGAACTTGAGGAAGGACAGACCCAAAGCTACAACGTACCCACAACCTCGTGCATTACACCAAACTTTGGAGGAAGAAACACAAGCTCTTCGCAGGGTTGTGCTGTGTGTCAAAATAGTAGTAAGAGTAGCGGATCTACAAACACCAGTAGAAAACCAAGGATGGCGGGCGACGATGTAAAGATGCCTCTTTTTCAGGGTAATGGGACCAAGGATCCCAAACAATATTGGTTCTTATGCGATGCAATGTGGATAGTGAAACAAGTCCAGGATGATGATATTAATAAAGGACAATTGGAGATTACCTTTACGGGTTGTGCGCTGGATTGGTATATGAATTTTGTACAAGTACTTGCAAGGAATCTGCAGAAAAACTTGGCAGAAATTAGAGCTGGATTGATTGACGAATTTAGGAAACCGAAATAGGAATCACAATATATCACAGATTTGAAGGAAATAAATCAATTCCCTAATGAGTCGGTATGGGAGTTTGATCAGAGGTACAAAACTCTGATGTCCAAAGTAGGTTTTGGAATGAGCGAGATACAGCATAAACATTAAGGGAGTTTTGAGATTAAAAATGGGCCTCAAAACAAATAATGTACCATAAAAATTCACTTTATAAGAACCAATAAGATTCAAGATGATGATGTCAACCATAAGGGTAAAATTTGTAAAACAAATTGGAGGTAAAAAGAAAAAACTACTTTGTCTTATCATATTTTTGACATATCTCCTTAACCGTTTACCCAAATTTCAAGTTTGGGCACTCGTTGGATGTGGATTTTAATTCTGCATCTAACCCATACCCACACTGCATACTTCTGAGGCACCCACGACATGAAAAAATAAAAAATGCAATAAAAAAATGTATTTTATTATTGAATTTTTCATTTTTTCATGTCATGGGTGCCTCAGAAGTATGCAGTGTGGGTATGGGTTGGATGTAGAATTAAAATCCGCATCCAATGAGTGCCCAAAATTTAAATTTGGGTAAACCGTTAAGGATATATGTCAAAAATACGATAAGACAAAATAGTTTTTGTTTTTCCTCTCTAAATTTTAGAACTCTTATTTTATTATTATAACTCTTATTTTATGATTTCCCTTAGGAGGCCCATTTCAGACCTCAAAAATCCCCTAAAGTTGTTGCTCGAGGAATCCCTCGCGCGACAAAGGAATGAGATGATGTATAATTTCGCCCAGATCCTTCAACGCATGCCGACGGCAACAGATACACCTTCAACAAGCAGTCGTTTCGGAGATGCAAATCCCTTCAAGGTACAAGTTAACTTTGATATCCCTTTATTTGAAGGCCAGATCGATGTCGATGCCATAAACAAATGGTTGAATCTACTATAAGGGTATTTCTCTGTCCACAATTTTTTCGACAGGGAAAAGATCGTCTTTGCGCTCCTCAAGGTCGTCCCCCATGTCAAAAATTGGTGGGAAACTTATTGTGAGAAAAACTCATCAGACGAGTCTGGATTGTTTGAATATTTCAATCCCACTTGGGCCTCTTTTATAGATGCTATCAAGGAACAATATTACCCTGTTGGAAACTATGATGACCAGTACACAAAATGGGCCATTCTACACCAAGAGAGGGACCAAACAGTGTCGGAGTACACCAACAAATTTCATACCTTGCGCACAAAGCTAGGTATCAAGGACTCTAAGCGACACCTAGTACTGAAATATCGCAGTGGCCTACACTGCTACGTACGAACAGAGATGGATTTCCTGGAAATATCTTCACTCGAATTCGCCTATCGATATGCTGTCAAAATTGAGCAGAAATTTCAGCAAAAGAACAAGCATGACTTCGGACCTGCGGAGAAGCAGGGAAAGGGAAACTCTGGCTCGCAGAATAAGGGGCAGGGAAAGGACAACCAGTCCCAACCGCAGGCGAAGAGGGGTAACGAAAAGACAAAGAAGGACACCGGGAAGTGGTGCGAGTTCCAAAAAATCCCCTAGCACAACACTGATGAATGTCGCTCAAAACAGTCATTGGTGGCTGAGATCAAAGCTTCAGAATCAGATCCTAGTTCTGATTCTGACTCAGAACCTAATTTCACAGCCGCACGGAAAGGGAAGCAGATCATTGATGCAGAACCCAGTGCCATTGTTGCCACCACACAGATTCAACCAGAGGAACCTGAAGAGTCGAAGGCTGAAGAGCGCCTTTTCCACTCACAAATGTTGGTGAAGGGAATTCCCCTACACTTCATTGTGGATAGCAGCAGCTAAAAGAACCTGATCTCATCAGAAGTCATCAAGAGATTGGAGCTACCAATAACACAACACCCACAACCGCACACCATTGGATGGCTAAGCCAAGGCCGAGGGATCCGCGTTAGCCACCAATGTTGCCTACCATACAGCATCAAGCCCTTCAAAGATGAGGTATTGTGTGATGTGGCCCCACTTGAAGTATGTGATGTTCTTTTAGGATAGCCATATATGTGGAAGCACCATGCTGTATATGAATCACGACCTCGTAGTGTCATCATCACTTTGGGAGGACAACTCTATCGGATACCAGAGGTAGTTTCACCTACCCCGACCAAGCAGGGCAAGAAGATAATCTCCCACACTGGGAAATTTTCCCTATTTTCGATTTCCACTAAAGGAGAACATCAGATCGTAGAGACATCCACAACCTCTGCCCATTATCCCTCTGCTCAACAGAAACAAGAAAAACATACATTCAGTGCAGCATCGCCTATTCGAGTACCACTGCAATGCAAGGCCACGCATTCAAGGTGCTCCTCCAAAACAAAACCATCCACACCAGTGCAGACCAAGGATACCACAACAACCAAAACTGTTGAACAGCTCCAGTGCATCCAACAACAACAATCACAACCCTTTGAAGATTTCAAAGAAAGGAAACCTTTTCGCTTCAGCAAACGCCGCACTAGGAGCTCAACTCAACACACAGTTCAACATATGAGAAGGGATTTGACACAATGGAGACCATTGCTTCCTAAGGGGGGAGGATTGATCCAGATGGATATCAATGGCCACCCACCTATTCCACTGGCTCAAAGCAGTTTCCCATTTTGCCAATTTTCTAGTAATTGTTCTATAGTTTTTCGAGTCCCAAACTTTCGGGGCCGTTTTGAGGCCCTAAACGACGTTTTTTGGGAAATCGTGGTCCAACAAAGCATTTTTGAAGGTACTCGGTGTAGTCCTCGGATAGATCTTTCCAACGGGATACCGAGCGCCCCAAATGGAGATCGTATGCAAAAGTTATGACCTTAGGAAGTTGACTGTTCAACTAACCACCTCGAGGCCGCAAACTTTATGACGGTTCATCTTCTAGGGTTATGTTTTTGGATGTTTGGGATTCTTTCCCTCGTGCTTATGATAAATAGGCACTTTTGGCCTCTCTTTGTATTCATCTTGGCACGAATGATCATAGCAGCCACATCTCTTCTCGGAGATAGCTACCACCATTCCAGCTATTGTATTTTACAGTTTGCTCTATTTTCGCTATTTAATAGAATGTGTGTTTACTGTATCATTGTGTTCTTTGCAATATATCTCTCTATATGATTCTGTAAATGCTCTTTTATTTCGTTCCCACATAAATCCGGATCAATGGTATCAGAGCGATCTACTCTTTGATTGTTTCTCGGTGCATGTCCCCGACGAGGTCAGGATACAGAGAGTTGGGTCTCGAATTAATTTCACTTGGGGAAGACCACTCTCACCGCTTCAAACAGCCTTCCATGGCAGAAGAAAAGAGAGACGATGGAGCAGTAGATCCTATCAAGTTGTTGCTCGAGGAATCCCTCGCACGACAGAGGAACAAGATGATGGATAATTTCGCCCAGATCCTTCGACGCATGTCGACGGCAACAGATACACCTTCGAAAAGCAGTTGTTTCGGAGATACGACTCCCTTCAAGGTACAAGTTAACTTTGATATCCCTTTATTTGAAGGTCATATCGATGCTGATGCCATAGACAAATGGTTGAATCTACTAGAAGGGTATTTCTCTGTCCACAATTTTTTCGACAGGGAAAAGATCGTCTTTGTGCTCCTCAAGGCCGTCCCCATGTCAAAAATTGGTGGGAAACTTATTGTGAGCAAAACTCATCAGACGAGTCTAGATTGTTTGAATATTCCAATCCCACTTGGGCCTCTTTTATAGATGCCGTCAAGGAACAATATTACCCTGTTGGAAACTATGATGACCAGTACACAAAATGGGCCATTCTGCACCAAGAGAGGGACCAAATGGTGTCGGAGTACACCAACAAATTTCATACCTTGCGCACAAAGCTAGGTATCAAGGACTCCGAGCGACACCTAGTACTGAAATATTGCAGTGGCCTACACCGGTACGTACGAACAGAGATGGATTTCCTGGAAATCTCTTCACTTGGATCCGCCTATCGATATGTTGTCAAAATTGAGCATAAATTTCAGCAAAAGAACAAGCGTGACTTCGTATCTGCGGAGAATCAGGGCAAGGGAAACTTTGGCTCGCAGAACACGAGGTAGGGAAAGGAAAACCAGTCCCAACCACAGGCGAAGAGGGGTAAGGAAAAGACAAAGAAGGACACCGAGAAGTGGTGCGAGTTCCACAAAAACCCCTGGCACAACACTGATGAATGTCGCTCAAAACAGTCATTGGTGGCTGAGATCAAAGCTTCAGAATCAGATCCCAGTTCTGATTCTGACTCAAAACCTAATTTCACAGCCACGCAGAAAGGGAAGCAGATCATTGATGCAGAACCCAGTGCCATTGTTGCCACCACACAGATTCAACTAGAGGAACCTAAAGAGTCAGAGGCAGAGGAGTGTCTTTTCCACTCATAGATGTGGATGACATTGTTGACAAATTTATTAAATGGGAACTGGCTAAATCCCTATCAGGATATCCAGGCGCACATCAACTGAGAAAGCGACCAAGTCGACATAAAAAAAAAAAAATGAACTTTGGGAGTCCGTCGACATCTTTGTGACAAGGGTCAAATTCATATGACTATCGAGGGAATAGCGATGAAGTTTGAAACGGCTACAAGGTTTGGGGCTTGTCAACATTCGACAAGGTGCAAACGGGTCAAATCTAGTAATAAATGTGGCAGTTAAGACACGGCAGACGACGACGCAAGTGGATGAAGGTGCATTTAATGGCCAATGAGTGCACAAGATTTGGTAAATCAACGAAGGATTTGGAAATAATTGTCCAAGATCGACTCGATGGAAGGGGAGGGGGAAATTGAAGCTATAAATACACATGCAGATGGACAGTTTGACTGATTTTGCATTGCGAGAGTTAGTGAAGAAATTACAGAACAGAGCCGAGCGAAGAGTGAGTTCAGAGAATTACGATGGAGCAAGTAATCTCCAGCACTAGCACACATGAACGAATCAAGACAACGGAAATTGTCCATGAGAAACCAGATATTGCATCGGTGTGGATGATCATAACGAAGATAAGTTCCATTCGGCTAGTGGATACCTACCGAAGGACGAAGCGAGATACTCGCAGCTCGACACAGGCTACAATTGCAGCAGGAGAAGTAGGCACATCAGGCGCCACAAAGGAAGAAAAGACATCACGAGGAGAGAAACAAGGTCTGAAAGTAGCGGACATACCTGGGTATTTTCCATCGTGAAAGAAAGGGGCTCCAGCGATAAGACTCAGCAAGAATACTAAATACACTATCTACGAGCTAGCGACACTTCAGTGTGTCCACACCACTGGGGATGTATTGCAACGACTTCAAAAACTGGAATACATCGACCATGCCATCTTTGCTTATCTGGAGTACACTCAGAACACATTCATCGACAAAGTGCATGAAGATGGAGGCCCCATTACTAGGGAGCCTGTGCAATGGGCGTTGGGGTTGCAGCGTTCAAGGATGTTATCCATCATCCACATGACACACTTCGGGAGATCAGCGAAGGTGAATGCATGCATCAATAAATTTATTGTATGCTTTCATGGTGGATAGTTATGGATGGATATAAAGATCCCAATCACCGTCAACTTGATCGCGCAGATCACTGGGTTACCCAAATCAGGGATAGACCCATCACAGTACTTCTAGGGAAAGGACAATGACAAGAAACTAGTTGCGAAGATGAAGGTGAAGTATGGGGTGGAGGAAAACACTCGCAGATATCTGATCGACACAATAAATGACTAAGCTGTAAGGCTCACAGTGAAATTACTAGCAATAAAAATTGGAAGAAAGAATTGTTGATGCAATTGTAACTTCGAAATGTATTTCACCTATGTATATTGTACTCCTATAGAGATTTTATTATTCCTCTATATGGAAGTGTCGTCATTTGTATTGACAAGTGTCGCAACTTGCAAGTGATGGGTTATTAGACCTCCAAGTGTGGGGTCGGCCCCGATTAGTATAACCATGGGTTATTAGACTGAGTTAGACAAGTCAACCCTGCCAGGTTATTAGGCAGGTCAGGTCATGTATAAATAGAGTGCGGGAGGCACTCTATTTGATCATCTCATTATTCACTTCTACACTACTCAGAAAGTGGCACACTAGTGGAGGAGGAGGTTCAGCTGCTAGGAGGACTATCTATGTGTACTTTGGTTGTATCATTGCTCTTTCTATCTCTGAGGAAGTTGTGGGGTTTTTCACCTTTATGGTTTTCCCCAGTGAAACTTTGTGTGTCTATTGTCTCATGTGATTGCTTGGTGTGATTGATATGCATTGCTATACTTGATATGCTGTACATGTTATTCTCTCAGTAAATATCCTAGAGTATGTTTAATTAATGCTCAAAAATTAACATGGTATCAGAGCTAACCTAAGAAGAAGACACTGTGCGGTTGCAAAAACTAGGGTTTCTCTCCATAGATCTTGAAAGGCAGTAGGGTATTTTGACTCTCCTCATCAAGGCGCATCTTTCTGTCCAATCAGAATTCAATTCTGGGCACTTTCATTTTTTGCCCTAAAAATTAGGGTTTCCACAAAAATAGGAATTTCTGAAATCTGAGGACATAGCTGCAAGATCCTTGGAAAAATCGAATTTTAGAGCTTTGGATCGATATTTTTGGTTGGGTGACGCTCCGGGAAACTCAAACCCTAATTCAGGGTCCTCCCTAGTGAATCCGGGAGATTGAAAAGCATTTATGAAGGGTGAAACTTTGCAGTTTTCAATTTCTGAGTATGCCTGGATGATCAGCTCATCAAGGCGCATCTTTCTATCCTTTCAGAAAATTGAAATTCACATTTTGAATTTTTAGGGTTTCTCTAACAAACCCTAATCTACACCAGATCCAGATTTATGCAAATCAAGTGGTAAGACCTAAATCTTTTCTATTTCCATTTGAAGTACTCTTTAAGATGTCGCACCACACCAAGCTTGAGGATAATCTTGAAGGGGCTGATAACTTCCAAGCATGGAAGTATAGGATTGGGTTAATCCTGGAAGAAAATGAATTGGACACCTACATAAGTTCTGAGGTCCCTGTCCCAGAGGAAGAAGAGGATAAGGCCTTACATAAGAATAACTTGGTCAAGGCAAAGAGGATCATTGTTGATTCTATCAAATACCATCTCATACCACATGTGTCATCTCTAAAGACACCCAAGGAGATGTTTGATTCCCTAACCAAGCTATTTGAAGGGAAGAACATAAATTGGAAGATGACATTGCAGAACCAATTGAAAGGGGTAAAGCTTCAGAATGTAGAGACCATTCAATCTTATTTCTCCAAGGTCTCTCAGATCAAGGAAAAACTTGAAGTTGTGGATGAAGTAGTGGACAATGGTGAAGTTGCCATGACCACATTGAATGGCCTACCTAGGTCATGGGACTCCTTCATCTAAGGAATATATGCAAGAAGGAAGTTGATCTCATTCAGTAGACTATGGGAGTAATGCTCACAAGAAGAAGCAAGGCTTGTAGCCTGAGAAGAAAAGATGGGAAATGAAGATCAAGCTCTCACAGCTCACACCAAGAAAGGAAAGTTCAAGAAGGAGCCATCCCATCACAAGAAGAAATATTCCCACCCATATCACAAAGAAAAGAAAGATCTGAGGTGCTTCAATTGTAATGAGAAAGGACAATTTGCCTCAGAATGTCCCAAGAAGAGAAAAGAAGGTACTAACAAATCCAAGAAGAAGAACAACAACAAAAGGAGATTTCATGCTCATGCTGCCGAGGATGATGAACCTCCCAAGAAGAAGGCTAGAGCAAAAAGTGATGATTCATCAAGTGAAGATGAATATGTTCTAATCTCTGCTCTCACAGGTACTATCTCTCATGGATGTAATGATTGGCTTATTGACAGTGGGGCTTCCAAACACATGACTGGGTTTAAATAATATTTTGTAAATCTATCTGAACATGAGTCACCCCATAAAGTGAAACTTGGGGATGACTATCAATACCCTATCAAAGGAAGTGGTGAGGCCTCCTACAACTTAGACTCTGGGAAGTCTTTGAAGATGAAAGATGTTCTATATGTACCTGGGCTCAAGAAGAACCTAATCTCTATATCTGCATTAGATGCAAAAGGCATGAGGGTGCATTTGTAGATGGCCAAGTCCTAATGTGTCCAAAGGGTAAAACTATAGATGATGCAGTAGTGATTGGAGAGCAAGAGGGAGGATTGTACATGAATCCATGGAGCCAAGTGAACTTTGGCATAGAAGGCTTGCACATGTGCACTATAGAGCAGTACCAATTGCAAGCAAAGCTATAGAAGGTCTTCTTGAAATCAAGACAAAGCATAAAGGTGTTTGCAAAGGATGTGCAAAAGGAAAGAACATTAAGAAGGCATTTCCAAGCAGTGAAAGCAAAGCTAAAGGAATCTTGTAAATTATCCACTCTGATGTATGCGGTTTGATGTCATCTAGTTCTCTGAGTGGGTATGTATACTATGTCTCTTTCATTGATGATTTCTCTAGGAAGACTTGGGTTTATTTCTTAAAGAACAAAGATGAAGTGTTTGATAAGTTCAAGGAATTCAAAGCCTTGATGGAAAATCAAACTGATAAAAAGATCAAGACATTCAGATCCGACAATGGCGGAGAATTCACTTCAGGTTATTTCAAGAAGTTATGAAGTGATTCAGGGATTAAGAGGGAGTTGACTACTCCCTACAATCCACAACAGAATGGAGTTGTAGAAAGGAAAAATAGAACAATCATGGAAGTAGCACGGGCAATGCTGCATGACCGGGATCTGCCTATGCATCTATGGGCAAAAGCAACTAGGACAACTGTATATGTGCAGAACAGAACACCTCACAAGATGTTGGACAACAAGACACCAGAAGAAATCTTCTCTGGTAAGAAACCTGAAGTCAGCCATCTCATAATATTTGGTTTTCCAGTATATACACATGTTCCAAAGGAAAAGAGGACAAAGCTAGATCCTTCAGGAAAGAAGGGCATCTTTGTGGGGTACAGTGAAAGCTCGAAAGCTTACAGAATATACTTTCCAGGGTTCAAGAAGATTGATGTCAACAGGGATGTAACATTTGATGAAAACTCAACCTTCATCAAATCAAGGAAGGAAACTGTTGAAGATCATGAAGAACCAAAGGAAATGAGATTTCAAGGCACCACCATGAATGAAGCAATTCCAGAAGCAGATCGTGAAGTTGAAGATCCACAAATACCTATAGATCCACCCCGTGAGAAGAACTCTCACAAGAGGAAACCTGCATGGGCTAGAGAGCTCATTCAAGATGTAGAAAGGTATGGAATTCTAGAAGAAGAACACAGAGAAAGGAAGAGGACTAGATCACATACCAGTTATGTTGCCCTACTCTTTGATATTATGAACAAAGAACCTTCCAGTTACGAAGAAGCAACGGAAAAGAAAGAATGGAAGGATGCCATGGTCGAGGAATACCAGTCGATCATGAAGAATGATGTTTGGGATGTAGTCCCAAGACCTGAAGGGAAGTCGGTTGTGACTTCCAAACAGATCTACAAGATCAAGCATGCTGCAGATGGCAGCAGAGAGAAATACAAAGCGATATTTGTAGCTTGTGGCTTCTCCCAGAAAGAGGGGATAGACTATGAAGAAACTTTTGTTCCTGTAGCCAGGTACACTTCCATCAAATCAGTACTTGCCCTGGCTGCAGTGATGAAATGGAAGATACACCAGATGGATGTCAAGACAATTTTCTTGAACGGTGTAGTCGAAGAGGAAGTGTATGTGGAGCAGCCACTTGGTTTTGAGACACATGACAGAGAGTCATATGTGTGCAGGTTGAAGAAAGCCTTGTATGGCTTGAAGCAATCTCCTAGGACTTGGTATGGTAGGATAGACAGCTTTCTATCCAGTTTGGGATTTACCAAGAGTAAAGCAGATTCCAACCTTTACTACAAGGTTGAGGAAGTAAATCCTGTGATACTACTTCTGTATGTGGATGACCTGTTTGTTACAGGTGAGGATGGATTGATTTCCAATACCAAGAGGAAGCTTACTGTCGAGTTCCAGATGAAGGACTTGGAGATGATGCACTATTTTCTAGGAATGGAGGTGTGGTAGAGTGCAGATGGGATCTTCCTTGGACAAGGGAAGTATGCAGTAGAGATCCTGAAGAGGTTCGGGATGATGGACTACAAGGCCATGGCCACACCTCTGGCATCAAACCTGAAGCTTCTGTGTGATGCTTCATCTGATCCAGTTGATGTCACTGTGTATTGTCAGATGATTGGGTCCCTAATGTACCTGACAAACACTAGACCAGATATTTGCTTTACGGTGAACACATTGAGCCAGTTCCTGACGGATCCCAGAGGTGTTCACCTGGTTGCTATAAAGCATATTCTGAGGTACCTGAAGGGTGCAATTGATTATGGGCTCAAGTATGATGCGAATAAAAAGTTTAACCTGCAGGGTTATGTTGATTCGGACTGGGCAAGCAGTGCTGCAGATAGGAAGAGCACATCTGGGTGTTGCTTCAGTATGGGATCAAGTGTGATCTCGTGGTTTAGCAAGAAGCAATCCTGCGTAGCACTGAGTACATCCGAGGCAGAGTATGTTGCAGCTTGTTCGGCTTGTTGTGAGGCAGTATGGTTGAGGAAGCTACTGTCTGAGTTATTTGATCTCCCATTGAATGCTACTGGTATCTTTTGTGACAACCAGAGTTGTGTGAAGCTGTCTGAGATCCCGGTGTTCCACGACAGGTTGAAGCACATTGAGATCAAATATCACTATATCAAGGATATGGTGCAGAGAGGAGCAGTGAAGCTCCTGTATGTTGCGACGGATGAGTAGATTGAAAGATGTGTTGACGAAACCACTAGCCAGAGTGAAGTTTGAGTACTTCAGAGAGAGGCTTGGTGTTCTTCAGATTGACAACACTTCGAGGAAGAAGTGATGGACACATTTGCAGGAGCCATTCCAAGCATGGTGAGAGGAGGATCCTTCCCATGGTTGTGGATGTAAGCGCTGGATGATGACCATCAGGACGATGCTCCAGTTATTTCTCTGTATTTGCATCAGTTGGATGCTTTGATCAGCTGGATAATTTATTTGTATATGCATCATGTTGGATGCTTGATATGATCAGGTAGATCATGTACTTACGTATGTATCAGGTTGATGCATTGTATGATCAGGTAGATCATGTATTTATGTATGTATCAGGTGTATACTTGTATGATCAGGTAGATCATGTATGTGATATGTATTAGGTAGATACTTGGTATGCATCAGGCGGATGCATTGTATGATCAGGATGATCATGGATAACGAGCTTCAGGATGTTGCTCCAATTGATGTGCATTAGGACAATGCAGTGACGATGATCAGGATGATCATGTGTGATGAGTATCAGGATGATACTCTGGATGATGTACTATGTGATGATTATCAGTATGATCATGAGCATCAGGATGATGCTTCGTGCGATGATGATCAATTAGATCATGAGTACCAGGTTGATACTTGGAGATCAGTGATTATATGTGGCAGGTTGTGCAAGTAGCATGTAATCAATCCTCGGAGATCCGATAGGTTGAGTTGTGTGCTTGTAATCAATCCTGGGATGAGGTATTGCTATGTAGTATGTAATCAGTCCTCAGAGATCTGATAGGTTGAGATGTGTGCTCATAATCAGTCCTGGGATGAGGTATTACTACATAGACATGTAATCAGTCCTGGAGATCCGAGAGGTTGAGTTGTGTGCTTGTAATAAGTCTTGGGATGCTCTTTAGAGATCTTGTCGGTCGTGCTGCAGCACATAAATGTTCATGGGATGCTGTTTAAAGGTATTTTCTATTCACATGTAATCAGCCCTAGAGATCTGAGAGGTTGAGCTGTGTGCTCGTAATAATTTCTGGGATTCTCTTTAGAGATCTTGCCGGTCATGTTGCGGCACATAAATCTTCCTGGGATGCTCTTTAAAGGTATTGTGAAAGGGATGCATGTAATCAGTCCTGGGAGATCTTTTCGGTCATGCTTAGGCACATAAATGTTCCTGGGATGCTCTTGTCAGTTATTGCATCAACACATAAATCAGTCCTGAGAGACCACCTCTATCAGACCGTTCGCACAGATGATGAAGACCTACAGGTGGTGGGCCTACATCCAGTATGAAAAAGGACTGGCTCTGTAGAACTTCCTATGATAAGTAGATCAGAGATTGATTGAGATAGCAGCAGTAGTGATGATGACGATGACGTTGATTCGATGATGTTGATTCGATGACGATGATCCAGAGAAGAAGACTTGTGCTAGCAAATCTGTGTCAAGGAATACCTTCCTAGTTAAGAGGGAGTGTTAATGTAATTGTAACTTCGGAATGTATTTCACCTATGTATATTGTACTCCTATAGAGATGTTATTATTCCTCTATACAGAAGTGTCGTCATTTGTATTGACAAGTGTCGCGACTTGCAAGTGATGGGTTATTAGACCACCAAGTGTGGGGTCGGCCCCGATTAGTATAACCATGGGTTATTAGACTGAGTTAGACAAGTCGGCCCTGCTAGGTTATTAGGCAGGTCAGGTCATGTATAAATAGAGTTCAGGAGGCACTCTATTTGATCATCTCATTATTCACTTCTGCACTACTCGAAAAGTGGCGCACTAGTGGAGGAGGAGGTTCAGCTGCTAGGAGGACTGTCTGTGTGTACTTTGGTGGTATCATTGCTCTTTCTATATCTGAGGAAGTTATGGGGTTTTTCACCTTTATGGTTTTCCCTAGTGAAACTCTATGTGTCTATTGTCTCATGTGATTGCTTGGTGTGATTGATATGCATTGATATACTTGATATGGTGTACATGTTATTCTCTCAGTAAAGATCCTAGAGTATGTTGAATTAATGCTCAAAAATTAACAAGAATCGCCCTAATCAGTGCACATCAAGGGTGATTGCATCGGCGGAACAGTGCATGGTCGGAGTTCAAATGAACTGGTTGGTTGTTGTTCCTACTTAATGAGCTCATGGAGGATGCGGTGGTAGCACAAGAGAAGGGGAAACCCTTCACATATTCGTGGCTCCTAGTCCTAATTGTGCTAGTCGCATGGATGGAGCTGCCGCAATATTAGGGTATGGAGACCGAGATAGAAAAAGTGATCTGAGGGGCACGATACCAGAATATTTGGGAATTGAATGACGAAGAACAAAAAAAGGTAGCAATATTCAGTTTTTCATTTACTTAGAAGAACTGCGCACAGAAGCAGTGAAGGTTCCGCGACTAATGGAGACTGCGGCAAATAAGTATCGAAAGATCGCGAAGCTCATTGTGGGGCCGAGGGAGATATTCATCCAAGCGCACATAGATCTAGATAACCAATGTCTCACGACGCAATACAAGATGAGTGAAGCAGAAATGGATTCCATAGTGGAGGAATGGCAAGATGAGTGGAAAGTTCCAGTCGACGAAGACCAACTGTCGGACCCATAGGATGGGAAACCAACAGATGTGTTGAAGACACAAGTAGAAGCAAAGGAATCAGATGTGGAGGATGAAGGTTCGGATGACCATTCGCACATCGCAAGCCATGACGGGGCATCGACGGATACCCAGACGAATTCAGATATAGAGGCTCAACGACAGGAATCCAGAATGAAACATAGGATGGAGAAGGGTGAGGGGAGTACTACTGTTGGTCTCCCCGGTGAACAAATGAATCATATGATGGAGAAAATAATGACTATGGTGGAGGAGAACTGCGCAAAGGTCACACAACATGTGACGGAATATTTTCACCAAGTGTCCCAGCTACTACAGACGTTGAGCACTGCAATCGTGGAGACAAGGCTGCTGCCAGGAGCAGAGCCAAGTGCGTCAGGTCGATGTGGATATCGATACACAACGATGGATCTTACAGGAATTACCTACTGCAATCAAGACATGAAACAAAGAATTGGATGTTGTGATACAAGGATTAGACACCATCAGCATCGACTTAAACATAATTCCCATGGTTATGCTGCAACGCACTCACACTGGGGTGAGTGAAGAGATCAATGACCACAAAGAATCAATGCATGATCAAATGGTCATTTTTAAGTAGTAGGTGCGAAACATTGAAGAGGAGGTTGAGCGCCACCGTGAAGAAAAAGAGGTATTCATGAACGAAAGAGCAAAGGTGGTGGAGGATCGAAGAATATTAAAACATGCCATCTCCAAGGAATGTGAAGATGCACCATAAATAGGAAAAGAAATGTTTACGGAAGCAAAATCATTGAGGTTGGGAACAATCATCTCAAATCTTCAGAAAGAGAACAAAGAATTACAAACAAGGGCGGTGCCAAGCACACCACCAAAGTAGGTTGAGGAAAGGAAGAGCAAAATTGAGGATTTTGTGAAAACGATTGCGGAAATGGAGAAAGCGACGCAAAGCATTGCAGAAGAAATATGACAATTTTGGGGAAGTCTCGTGCAGGACAAGCATTTACACCAACTCAATGTGCAACTAGGAGAGGCAGAGCCACAGTAGAGGCACTGAGGGAATTGCTGAAGGTGACGTCCCTATTAGCACAGATGACAAAGGTGACAAAGTTGAAATAATTACCGCATCGCATCAACAAGGCGTGAACGAGGCAGTAAAGAAGAACGACGCAACTATATGAGCTGCAGAAAAAAGCAGAGCAACTGGTGGTCAAGGCAATGCCAGTCCTGATGTAGCTGAAGAACAATCTGGAGAAAGTGCAACAGATAGTAGGCGAGCACCCTACAGAGAAATAATTTGAATACTGTGAAACACTCAAAGTTGTGTCCAAGGAAGTTGTCGACCAAATCAGGGTAGCTTATTACGAGTTCAAGATGCAGGTGAATGCACCAACCGCATCCAGCTGAGGTGGCTCGAGGGAGAGCCACAAGTTTGTGTTGGGATCCTGTTGGAATGGGGTCAATGCGCATAATGTTTTGTACATTCGACGGCGAAGGGGACAACAACAAGGGTAAAGGACCAATCGCGGAACGGATAAAGCAGAATATAAGTGGATAGCGCGGAGTAGTTAGTTATTTAGTTAATTAATTAATGTGTCACTCTGCGAAGTGGACCAAGTGTAATGGCCAAGTGAGCCTATAAATAGGATTAGAATTGTAATCCTAATGGAATCTTAATGATCATATTTTGGATCTCTATCATTATCTTTATCATGGTCTTGTTTTTGGATAACATATTTTTTTGTATTGTATCTGATCCAATCTGACCTTTGACGCTTTTTCTTTTTTCTCGATGTTGATCTATGGATCTATTTATGTATTGGTTCTACATATACATATTCCTTGATGTTGCGATGTAAAGCTTATGTCTCTTTTACTTGTCACAGTGTAAATGATTTTGTGTTATTGTAGCATAATTGAATGTATGTCACAGCATGATTAAATCTGGTGGATGTATGAATCTGTAATATCAAAGTAATGTTATGTATTTTAGATCAGTTAGTTATGATGCGACGATATGTTATTATGTAGATATGATGAGTATGTTTTGATGCGAATGATGATTATGTCGATCTCTAAGTTACATGGTGATTGAGTGCGAATGGTGCATGTTCTCTTATATTTGCGGAAACGTGGTTCCTGCAGCCCCCCTTAGATATTTATGGTGAGACTTCACTCGCTCCACGAGTGTTGCTGGAAAGGATAATCCCTTTCCAGGCCGACATCTATGGGTGATTGTGTTGAGTTTTTTGACACTTGTGCGAAGTGAACCCCTATCGACAAATCTGTGTCAACATCGTGTTGATATTGTTCATGAATATTTATATGTATTTTCATGTCATGTTGGTGTTATTTCATTTATAATATGTATTGTGTATCATTGATCTAAATTAGAGATGAGATATAATTTTTAGATGTAATGTCCCTTTTGAGAAATTTATCAAAATGGTGAAATTTTCAATTTTTCCACTAGTTCGACCCTTGACTAGTATTGGTCTCTTGGTCTCCAAATGCTCCCAAATTGTTACAGAAGGTGTATGGATGATATTAGGACATAATTATGAGGTTCATGTATTCTTTAGAGTCTTCAAAAGGCTTCTTCAACTCTCCTTTGAGTTCTTTCCAAAGTAGGGAGTTTGACTAGCAATTTCCTTTTGACTAGTATTGGTCTCTTGGTCTCCAAATGACTCCACATGCTCCCAAATTGTTACCGAAGGTGCATGGATGATATTAGGACATAATTATTATGTTCATGGATGCTTTATAGTCTTCAAAATTCTTTTTAAACTCTACTTTTAATTCTTTCCAAAGTAGGGAGTTTGACTAGCAATTTGGGGTTCAGTTCCCCATGGGGTAGATGCTGGAAATGGCTCTCCAAATGATAGGGGACCCACTCGAATTTAAGAAAATAGGTAGGGGATGTTTAGGGTACATTAATATTATCTCATATGCATAACCATTAAGTTAATTAAGTGTTATAAAACACTATCCAATCATATGCAAAAAGACTAGTTTCAACCTTGGGGGAAATGATAGGAAATCTTCTCCAAATGCTATAAAAGTTAACAATATGACTCCAAAAGCTTATGCACTGAACATTAAACTTGTATAAAAGATAAATAAAATTCCATACATCAATAATACATCAATTTTTCACTTATCCATTTGAATTTATCAACACATTATTGACATACATCAACATAGTGGGGAAAATGACACCATTTGCTCATTAATGATCATATTTACATAATTCCACTTGGAATCTAAACCTGAAACTATTATGGGCATAAAATATGGATCATTTACATCATATTTTAAAATAATGGGGCATTAGAATCTCCCCCAAAGAGAGCAGTGGCTCACCAAAGGCGCAATTCCTCAAGGATCATTAATATGCCAAGAGATAGAAGAATGGTTGTAGAAGTAAGCTGAAAGAGACGTGACCATGATCTTCCCTGTAGCTTCAACCTATAACAAAATAATCCATTTTAGATCCAAATGAAAGGTCTTAATGGCCTCCCCAATTACCGACTAGGATGGAAATCTTTCACCCTCGAAATTGGTGCTAAGGAAAGTAGAGTAGCACTCCACTAGCTCTCCTCTCCAAATGCAAAATGAAAATTATGAAAATGATCAAAAGCTGTCATCCTTATTTGTTATTGTATTTTATAAAACACTAAGGTCCTCCATGGGTTGAATTCCTCCCAAGAGCTTCATGCCAACTCAATTTGGGAAGAGATTCCCAAGTATGCCACTTATCCTTCCAATTCTTATAGCCTCCTCCTTCTCCAAATTCGAATTGGTGTCTCTTTGGCTGCCCTAACTCACTTGAGCACCCTCTTGGAGAATATTTTTAGCCCTAACATGTCATATATGTCAGATGTTATCCATCATGTCTTATTTGTACCATAGGTTTCATAGCATCTTCATCATTATTGTCATAGAGCCAGGGAATCTAGCCCAAGTGTCCCACTAGCTCCAAATTGCCTCTTCCTCTTCCATGGGAGTTACTCTTCCTCTACATTTCGACCTCATTGAGTCATGCCAAGTATTATTCCCTTCCAAATCATCCCAAGAACATTGGACTTCTCATGGATTCGAATTGACAAGAGGGGGATTCCATGTGGCATAGAAAATCTAGCTTGTGTGGGTTCCACATCCTCCGTGTGTCTTCATGAGCAATTACCACTTTGATTTTCCCTTGTATTTATTTATTTATCTCCTTTATTAAATATTTATTCCATTCTGATTTCCAAACATCATTTATTATTCCACTTATTTCAAATCCCAATGCTTCCACCCCCAACCTAGGGAATTAGTAATTTTCCTCCATGACAGTTCATTTGGATGGGTATATTACAAACTTTGATTTGGGAATTTCTCTTAATGTGACCTACCTTCTCCATTTGGATCTAATTTCACATTATTACTAACTTGGACATCCTTATTAGCAATTATTTGACCCTTAGCATCAATTTGACAAACTATCATGAGTATGGCCAAGGGGCTTAGGCCATTGTGACCCAATGCAAAATTTTGGGACATGACAAATCCTCAGTTCCCAATATTGCTTGTCATCAAGAAATTTCAACACATGTATGTGGAAGAACCTGCTTTCTTTCCAAAATTTTGCTTCCCAAGACTTCTCTTCTAAAACCTTGAGTAGAGCCACCCATGCACTACAATTGTGTGTTTCTAAAAGCAAGGAGATGTGGGTTTTCTTTTTCACTTTGATATCCCCTATAACATCACTACTAAACACCAAAATTTTAATTAAACCAATAAAAACCATGTTTTCACAATTACTCTTTACCTCTTTTATATTTTGGAAACGCCCTTATGATACCACTGCATAATTCTTGAAGTTGCCACTGTGTTGCCCAACTTTCAGTCTTCGAGATCCCATAAAGATTTTAGAGAGGAACCACCATGCTTGTTGATGCACTAATCTGATTAAAATCACTTTATTAAGTGGGGAATCCATCTCCCATACTGCTTGTTTCCCAAAACATTTGAAATCAATGGGACTAAAAACTATCCCAGGGTCCCATTTCTTGTATTGCACTCCAACAATTAAGAGTGCTATCCAACCCATACCATTAGGAAAGAGAATTCCTGGATCCCATTTTCTTGTATGCATTCTTCCAAACATCATGAGTACAGAATATATATCATCAAATTACATAACAACATAATAAAAATGTACATCAAGGAGGTGCCTCATCAAAAAATCATGAAATTGTTTATACCTCCAAGTAAGTAGACCACCATTTGCCAAGTGCATACAAGATTCAAGTGACCAATCAAATCTGCTCCGATGACATAGGTGAGGATCCCATGTCCTATAATGCTGCTCCAAAAGAATTTAATATGCATAAAAATAATCATCCATGTGTTCTTTCATCCAAGAAGTGAATGAAGAACCTCCACTAAAATCTGAACCAAGTAGGGAACAAAGAAAACAATGAGCCTTCAAGGGGCTCACAGAGGTACCATTTGTGCATCCATTAACATGTGTATCATCAATAAATAACAAATTATGTTGCTTCCAATAACAATTTTGCTCCATTCATATATATCTTCACCCAAGTAGTGGATGAAGTTCCTCCAATATCAATTGAACTAAGGAAGGAGCAAGGAAAATCATGAGTCTTCAAGTGACTCAAGTGAACATCATAAGTGCATCCGTGTAGAGGTGTCTCATCATAAGGTAACAAGGGATGCTACTGAAAATGTAAATAATAAATGGCTCTAATAATGTCATCATATAAAGGAGAGATATGAGTTTCATGCCCCTCATGTGGCACCATCAAGAATAAACCTTTCACCCATATTTCATTAGGATGAATGCTGCAAAATATGGAAGTGTAGGATGTAGGAGAATGAACCAACTCACCCAAATGATCAGAAAGCACAGAACTGTCCTCATGTGAATGCTCCATAATGGTAGGATCATGCACCTCCCTCAAAAGTGCAAAACGTTCCTCATAGGTTGGTTCCAAGGTAGTGGAATCATACACTTCTTCAAAATTTGTGTCACCATTTCCAAGAGGAAACTCAAGTGCCTCTTCTACCACCTCAAGTGCTTGGATATCATCAAGATCATACTCAAACACATCAAGCACATGCAAATTTCCATGTTTCTCATGATCTACCATGTCATGTGTTAGGAACCCATGTCTTTACTTTGTTAGTATGTTGTTGTTGGACGCATATGCTTTGTAAGTCGTCCCGTAGTAATTGTTGATCAATAGTTTGTGTTATTGTTGTTGGCGCATATGCTTTGTAAGTCGCCCGTAGTATTGTTGATCCATAGTTGTAGCGACCCATGGTTTTGACCCATAGTATTGGCGCCTAGACTTAGTATATAAGTGTGTGTTGATACCTATGAAGGCACCGTGAAGTTATTTGTATTGATCTTGCTCATAGGAGGTTGCTCCCTCGAAGTGGCCTGTGATCAATATAAAAGTGATTCTGAGTTCTGTCATTTCTGCTATTTTGCATATTCGTTGCAGGTGCATCACATTTGGTATCAGAGCACTTTCTTGGGCTCGCTGGGTGAAATTTCTGCCAATTTTTTTTCGCATCTGTTGCAGGTTCGGATTTGGGAATAATCCCTATCCGCTTAACTGTGGGAAGTACTTGGGCATAAGCCCTAAAACTCATGGTGAGGAGTACCACAGGAACCCCGAAGTAGCTGGCCCATTGAGAAGACCTGCCAGCGAAAAGGGCAACGACCCCTACCTGATTGACTAGTTCCCACCCGTGAGGTAAACCAAGAGATGTCGTTTGTGGCAAAGCGGTTATCAGTTTTACCTGAGCCGTGGAGTGAGGGGTACTGCCCCAATACGTAAGCCGTCAGACAGCATTGGTGGTCGAGTGAAACCCCTGAACTGTTAGGAAGCCGCACATACCTGGGGTCCATATCTACTTTCAGCGGAACTATTGTCGATCACTACTGCGCCGTTTCAGCTCCATTTTGCAAGCCGTTCCAGATCCATCCGTTTTCAATACATTCGGCACTGTTCCAGATTCCTTTGATTCCTTCCGAGCCGTAGCCGCTCCAGTCTGGAAAATAAATAAATAAATAAAATAAAATTTCAGTTTTTTGTCCATATCTCCCTTGTTTTCACTCTGTTTCCCTTGAAATTTTCGGGGAACCCCTGTCACCCCATTCTGCATATTTCATTCCTGAGGACCCTATCCCCAATTCCCCTTCCCAAAGCCCGAAAGCCCACATTTGTCTATTTTTAGGGTTTGCCATAACTTCCTCAGATTTCACCCAATCGCCTTCAAATTTTACCACAGAGTTCCTTTCTAAACTCTGCTTCTTTATCCCTCTCTGCCAAATTTTCTCATTCTATCACCCCGCTTCTGAAATCCCCCTTTTTGCCTTCTTGTCATTTCGAGAGTGTCCAAAATCTAGTCAAACCCCAATTACCCATCATATTTTTTCCCAAGTCCAGATTTTCCCTTACTGAAGCAATTTCTATTTTTGTTTTCCTACCCAGTCAAAAAAAAAAAAAACTCCTGGTTATGGTTGTCACCCGTGCAGGAGCAAAAACCATGGAAGAAGCACTTGCAGCCATCCAAGCCAAACTCCAGGATCTGGATGAAAAATTTCTCGGCCTCCATCTTGAACATTCAGCTATGAACAACAAACGACAGTCCGAGTCTTCATCAGACAATGGGTTCTCTTCTTCCAGCAATTTTCGTGGTCCGAAGCTTGATTTTCCGTGCTTCAATGGTACTGATCCAACTGGATGGATATATCGTGCAGAACAGTATTTCAGTCTGCATAATACTTTTGATGTCAACAAAGTTTCGCTGGCATCCTTTCACTTGGAACAGGAAGCTCTTCAATGGTACCGTTGGTACATCAAGGCTCATCCAGAGCCCAAATGGTCAGACTTTTGCCAGCTCCTTTTGCAACGATTTGGTCCTAGTGCTTTTGATGACTTCACCGGAGCCCTCACTAAACTTCGCCAAATTGGCACTGTGAGAGAGTATCAAACTGAATTTGAGAACCTAGCCAACCACACTTAAGGATTGTCTGATGACTTTTACCGGAGTTGTTTTATTAGTGGTCTAAAGGATGCCATCCGCTCAGAGGTCAAAATGTTCTGTCCCACCATAATGATGGAAGCCCTAGGGTTGGCTAAGTTGGCAGAAGACAAGATTGCAGCCCAACAATGCTCCAAGCCCACTTTGGTTCCCTTCTGAAATATGGGTTCTCAGTGACCACCTATACCGCAGGCTCCTCGACCGACTCCTATCAAGCGTTTGTCTGAAACAGAGATGCAAGCACGCAGAGAAAAGGGGCTTTGCTATAATTGTGATGAGAAGTTCACTCGGAGACATAGATGTGTTCAGCAAAATCTCTATCTCTTGGATGTGGAGTCTCCGCCTACCTCTGAAATTGGTGACGAAGATCCAGAAACACTGGATGCTCCGGTCGACATTCAGGAACCGCCTATTGACCCTCCGTCTCAGGATGACCAGCCAGAGATATCTCTCCATGCTTTAGCTGGAATCACCACCCCCCAAACAATGCGGGTCAGGGGTTACTTCAAGAAGCTTCCTCTTACAATACTCATTGATTCTAGTAGCACTCATAATTTCATTGACCCTCGGATTGCCAAACAAGCTGATTGTTTTATCCATCCTTGCTCCAACTTTGAAGTCATGGTTGCCAATGGGGGCACCTTACCTTGCAAAGGGAAGTGTCGAAATGTGCGTATCTCTATGGTAGATTATACCTTGCACTTTGACATGTTTGCCTTGCCCTTAGGCGGATGTGATGTGGTTTTGGGTGCTCAATGGCTACGCACACTTGGCCCTATCTTATGGGATTTTGCTGAACTTTGGATGCAGTTTTCCCTCAATGGACAAAAACACACATTGACAGGATTACAACCAGGTTCTCTCAGCATCATCAGTTCACATCGCATGGAAAAACTCCTCCAGAAGAATTCACATGGTGTCATCGCTCAGATCCATTCCATTCAGATGCAGCCATCAGCGTTCTCCACTACTCCTTTGGATCTACAACAAATTCTGGATCGATATACAAGTGTATTTGCTGAACCAGTGGGATTTCCACCTTCCAGGCCAGAATACCATCGTATTCAGCTCCTTCCTGGCAGCGTTCCTCCCAACATCAGGCCCTATCGCTACCTGTTTCACCAAAAAAAGGAGATTAAAATGCTCATTCGGGACTTATTGAAGCAAGGTATTATTCGCCCAAGCACTAGTTCCTTTTCTTCTCCAGTTATTCTTGTCCGCAAAAAAGATGGGTCATGGCGCCTCTGCATTGACTTCCGAGCACTTAATCACCTCACCATCAAGGATAAGTTTCCAATTCCTGTTGTTGATGAGCTTCATGGGGCTCACTTTTTCTCCAAGTTGGATCTTCGTTCTGGGTATCATCAAATTCGGGTTCATGAGGATGATATCCCTAAAACAGCTTTTCGCACACATGATGGCCATTATGAGTTTTTGGTCATGCCCTTTGGCCTCACTAATTCTCCTTCCACATTCCAGGCCTTAATGAATAAAATATTTCGACCCTACTTGCGGAAATTCATTCTGGTATTCTTTGATGATATCCTCATCTACAGTAAAACATGGGATGAACATCTCCAGCATCTGGATCTTGTCATGCAACTTTTCTCTGACCATCATCTCCATGCCAAGCAGTCTAAATGTGTTTTTGGGCAGAAGGAAGTTGAGTATCTCGAGCACATTATCTCAGCACAAGGGGTTCGCGTGGATCCTGCCAAAATCAATGCCATGAACAATTAGCCGCATCCTCAGACACTCAAGAGCCTTCGTGGTTTTTTGGGGTTGACCGGCTACTACCGCAAGTTTGTCAAGGACTATGGGAAGATTGCAGCTCCATTAACTGCTCTATTGAAAAAGGATGCTTTTACATGGACACCTGCTGCTCAGTGTGCATTTGACAAACTAAAACAAGCTATGCGTACTACACCTGTTCTAGTTATGCCCGATTTTTCCAAGCCCTTCACTATTGAGAGTGATGCTTGCGGCAATGGACTTCGTGTTGTTCTCCTTCAAGATGAACACCCCGTTGTGTTCACCAGCAAAGCCCTTTCAGGTAAGAATTTAGCTGCCTCTACCTATGAGAAGGAAATGATGGCTATTTTGCATGCAGTACAGAAGTGGCTCCCATACCTATTAGGGAATCATTTCTGCATCAAGATGGATCACCAGAGTCTGAAATATTTCTTGGACCAGCGTGTCTCCTCCCCGGCACAACAGAAATGGGTTAGAAAACTCATGGGTTATGACTATGAGATCACTTACAAGAAGGGTAAAGACAATATTGTGGCAGATGCCCTTTCTCGCACATTTGATGCCCAAGGTTCTCTTTCAGCTATTTCTATGCCTGTTCCAAATTGGTTGCAATCTGTTCAACAAGGTTATGTCAATGACTCTTCCTTATCTCAAATCATCCAACGCTTGACCAACAACCCTTCTGCTGTACCACATTACTCTTGGGATGGTGCTTCTCTGCGATACAAGGGTCATCTGGTGCTTCCCCAGAGCACAAATCTTCAACAGGCTGTCTTCTATGAACTCCATGCTTCTCCATCGGCAGGGCACTCTGGGTTCCTCAAAACGT
Organism: Larix kaempferi; assembly: GCA_027924585.1. NCBI lineage: Eukaryota > Viridiplantae > Streptophyta > Pinopsida > Pinales > Pinaceae > Larix > Larix kaempferi. The sequence continues at coordinate 14,971,626 of BSBM01000600.1, forward strand.
ATGAACGAGCACGGCGTAACTTCTTTTGGCAGGGCATGAAAAGGACAATTCAACAGATGGTGGCCGAATGTGATACCTGCCAGCGCAATAAGAGTGAAACAACACTCCTTCCAGGATTGCTTGAACCCTTGCCCATACCTACACGGATTTGGACAGATATTTCTATGGATTTCATTGAAGGGCTCCCTAAATCTGGCGGGAAGATAGTGATTCTCGTTGTGGCTGATCGCCTCTCCAAATATAGTCATTTTTGTGCTCTCAGCCATCCCTATACAGCCTCCTCCGTCGCTCAAATTTCCATGGACCAGATCTTTCGTCTTCATGGCATCCCTTCTTCCATTGTCTCGGATCGTGATGCGACTTTCACCAGTCATTTTTGGACAGAACTATTTCGCCACACTGGCACCAAACTGAAGATGAGTTCAGGATATCACCCACAAACAGATGGTCAGACTGAGATTATCAATAAATGCTTGGAAACTTATCTTCGTTGCTTCACCTCGGAACAACAACATCAGTGGGAAAAGTGGCTTCCTCTCGCTGAATGGTGGTACAATACCTCTTACCACACTGCCTCTAAAATGACCCCATATGAAGCAGTCTATGGTCAGGAACCTCCAGCTCTTCTTCCATACACCCCCACCAGTTCACCAGTTCAGGAAGTTGACACGGTCCTTCGAAACCGCGATCAGATTCTTCGCATTTTGCGGGACAATCTTCCCATGGCACGAAATCGCATGAAGCAACAAGCTGATCAGCATCGTTCTGAGCGCACTTTTCAAGTCGGCGATATGGTTTTTCTTCATCTCCATCCGTACAAACAATCCTCCTTGAAACTCAAAGGGCGTCATAAGCTCGCTCCAAAGTTCTATGGGCCATATCGGATTCTTCAAAAGATTGGGTCCGTTGCTTATAAATTGGAACTTCCTCCTTCTTCCCGCATTCATCCAGTCTTTCATGTCTCTTGTCTAAAGAAAGTTCTTGGCACCAACATCAGTGGACAAACGATTTTACCCGAACTGGATAATGAAGGATCCATCCTTTTGGAGCCAGAGGCCATCCTCAATCGGCACACGCATCAGCTTCGCTCTCGCTCTATCACAAAGGTCTTAATTCAGTGGCACGGCATGCAACCAGAGGATGCTACATGGGAACCACTCCTTCAGATTCAACAACAATTTCCACATCTAAAGCTTTGAGGACAAAACTTTTTTTAAGGGGGAGGGGATGTTAGGAACCCATGTCTTTACTTTGTTAGTATGTTGTTGTTGGACGCATATGCTTTGTAAGTCGTCCCGTAGTAATTGTTGATCAATAGTTTGTGTTATTGTTGTTGGCGCATATGCTTTGTAAGTCGCCCGTAGTATTGTTGATCCATAGTTGTAGCGACCCATGGTTTTGACCCATAGTATTGGCGCCTAGACTTAGTATATAAGTGTGTGTTGAGACCTATGAAGGCACCGTGAAGTTATTTGTATTGAGCTTGCTCATAGGAGGTTGCCCCCTCGAAGTGGCCTGTGATCAATATAAAAGTGATTCTGAGTTCTGTCATTTCTGCTATTTTGCATATTCGTTGCAGGTGCATCACATCATGAGAATCCTCCATGCAACCTACCATCTGAAAATTTGAAACATAGGAGGAAGAACAAGTATATTGCAACCTTTCAAGAAGTTGCTCATTTTGAATTTTGATTTTATGAATATCCTCATCATTCTTCAAGTATGCATCATGTAACAATTCATTAAACTCAACCAAATTGTTTTTATCAAAAAGAAAAGACATTAAATTACCTTTGGTGTTGCACATTGCTCTTTGAATCTTCTCCATGTCTTCAAGGAAGGATGGATCCTTCAATGAAGAAACCTTCCAACAAGAATTTGACACTGATGCTTGAGTTTCATGGAGCATGCTAAGGGTCTCTTGTATATTCTTTTCATTAATCTTTAATGACCCTTCAAGAAAAAGAGGCTCTTGCAAGTGAACCTTCTCATCTTCTTCCTTCTTACTTGGACCAACTTCATGAAGATCAAGTGGTGATGGGAAGTTGATCTTGTTTCTTCTTCAACTACTACAAGGTCTTCATTTTCATGCTTAATGGGAGTTTGGATTGCAACAACACTTTCAAAAGTGATCTCTATGTCACCATCATAGAGGTGTGAGCACCCATCATTAGGTACTCCTTCATAGTTCAAGCATCCATCAGTAAATTCTCTTTGATTCATGTCCAAGGTAGAATGTGTCTCGAAATGATCTTCAATATTTTCAATAGAATCTTCTTCAAGTTCATGGGATGTATCTTCATATTTCTCCTTCAAGCAATCTGATGCACTTTTCCCATTGGTTTCCTTAAGATCAATACATTTGGAATCTCTTTTTGAAGGAAAACCAAAAACTTTCTTCAAGTAGGAAATAAATGCATTCCCCGAAGGTTCAGATATTTCACTACTCTTTTCATCCACACACATATGATTTTCTCTCCAAGGTATTTTATAAGAATGGCATAAACCTTTCTTCATCTCGAGCTTGTTTGAGACAATGAGGTATTGATCAAATGGTAGGGTGTTTCTGCAATCTTCACTCAAATTTTGCCATTCGATTAGAATTTTTTGCACATCAATTGGAGTATTAATATTTGATTTGGAATCAAGAAATTTAGGTGTATTAGGCCTTTCTGCACTCTAAAATTCATTAGATCTATTATTAGGTCTTGTTCTTGAGAAAATATGCTCACCCATTACCTTCTTTTCATCATGATGGGAACTATTGTTGCCTCCTATTACTCCTTTGCTCCCAAGTTGGCTAGCCAACCATTAGAATCCTTTCATCATCTGCTTGGTCATGTATTCAAAGAGTGGTTTCATGATTTTCCTAAGCTCTTCACCATCATCTCAGGTTCCCTTTTTATCCCTAGTCATAGTTTCCTCAAAAAATTGCTCTTCTTTTCCTACTTTTTTCCTCTTTAACAAAAGCACTTTTGGTTTCAATATCTAATGGTGGTCCCTGAATTGTTGTCCTCATGAATATCATACCACATTAGGTTCCAAGATCATGCTCTGATACCACTGTAATGTCCCTTTTTAGAAATTTATCAAAATGGTGAAATTTTCAATTTTTCCACTAGTTCGACCCTTGACTAGTATTGGTCTCTTGGTCTCCAAATGACTCCAAATGCTCCCAAATTCTTACAGAATGTGTATGGATGATATCAGGACATCAATATGAGGTTCATGGATGATTTAGAGTCTTCAAAAGGCTTATTTAACTCTCCTTTGAGTTCTGGCCAAAGTAGGGAGTTTGACTAGCAATTTCCCTTTGACTAGTATTGGTCTCTTGGTCTCCAAATGATCCCAAATTGTTACCGAAGGTGTATGGATGATATCAGTACATCATTATGAAGTTAATGGATTCTTTATATTCTTCAAAATGCTTCTTCAACTCTCCTTTTAATTTTGGCCAAAGTATGGAGTTTGACTAGCAATTTGGGGTTCAGTTCCCCATGGGGTAGATGCTAGAAATGGCTCTCCAAATGCTAGGGGACCCACTCGAATTTCAGAACAGAGGTAGGGGATGTTTAGGGAAAATTAATATTATCTCATATGCAACACCATTCAGTCAATTAATTCTGATACAACACACTCCAATCATATGCAAAAAGACTAGTTTCGACCTTGGGGGAAATGATAGGCAATCTTCTCCAAATGCTATAAAAGTTAACAATATGACTCCAAACGCTTATGTACTGAACATGAAACTTGTATAATAGATCAATAAAAGTCCATACAGCAATAATCCATCAATGTTTCACTTATCCATTCGAATTTATCAACACATTATGTCATGTCCCAAATGTTTCATTAAGTCATAATGGCCTAATCCCATTGGCCATATTCATGAGAGTTTGTCAAATTGATGCTAAGGGTCAAATAATTGCCAAGGAGGAAAATTAGTAGTTTCCTAGGTTGGGGGTGGAAACTTTGGGATTTGGAATAAGGGGGATAATAAATGATGCTTGAACATTAGAATGGCATAAATATTTAATAAGGGAGCTAAATAAATAAATACAACAGAAAATCAAAGTGGAAATTGATCATGAAGACACATGGAGGATGTGGGACCCACACAAGCTATATTTTCTATGCCACATGGAATCCTCCTCTTGTCATTTCAAATCCATAAGAAGCCCAAGGGTCTTTGGATGAGTTGGAAGGTCAACATACTTGGCATGAATCAATTAAGGTCGAATTGGAGTGGAAGAGTAACTCCCATGGAAAGGAAGAGTCATTTTGGAGCTAGTGAGACACTTGGAATAGATTCCCTAGCTCTATGAAAACAATGATGAAGATGCTATGACACCTATGACACAAATCAGACCTGAAGTCTGACATATGACATATATGACATGTCAGGGATAAAAATAGCCTCCAAGAGGGCGCTCAAGGGAGTTAGGGCAGCTAAGATGCTTCTAGATGTGATTTGGTGGAAATGGGAGACTAGGAATTGTTGTACAAGTGGCATTCTTTGGAATCTCTTCCCAACTTGAGTCGGAATGAATCTCTTGGAATGAATTCAACCCATAGAGAGCTTGTAAACTTTATAAATTTCAAGAAGAAAGAATTAAGGGAGATTTTGATCATTTTTAGAATTTTCAATTGCATTTGGAGAGAAGAGCTAGTGGAGTGCTACTCTACTTGGCTTAGCACCAATTTCAAGGGTGAAAGATTCCCATCCAAGTTGGTAATTTGAAAGGAAATTCAGACCTTTCATTTGGAGCTTTAATGAATTCATTTGTTGCAGGTGTAAGCTACAGGGCATATCATGGTCACTTATAGTTCAGCTTGCTTCTTCAACCATTTCAAGTTTTCATGGCATATTCTTGATCCATGAGGGATTGCGCTTTTGGTGAGATGTTGTTTTCTTTGGGGGAGATTATAATGCCCCATTATTTTATGTTCTGATGTAAATGATTTGTATTTCAAGTTCATAAGACTCTCAGGTCGAAATACCAAAAGAATTCATGTAAAAATGTTAAACAATGAAGAAATGATGCCATTTTCCCCATAGCTCTTGCATAGCGCTCTTGTGGTTGCATATAGTTAGTGAAGGAATGCCATTTCAAATTCATGTACATGTTAGATTTTATATATCTCTATAATAACCATATCATAATATCCACAAGTCAAGATTCCAAGAAAAACTATGTTAAATTGCTCATTAATGGACAAACAATGCCATTTCCCCACTACCTTGTTGTGAGCCAATGTAGTGTTTGTGAGCCAATGTAGTGTTTATAAATTCGAATGGATAAGTAAAATACTGATGGTTTATTGATGAATGGACTGTTATTGATGTATTATATGAGTTTAATGTTCAGTAAATAAGCTTTCGAATTCATTTGTAAAGTTTCATAGCATTTGGAGAAGGTTGAGTCTCGTTTCCCCCAAAGTCGAGACTAGTTGTTTTGTATCTGATTGAAGTGCATTGTTGAAGGGTTTATGAACTAAATCGAGATTCCCATGAGACCACATTGAAGTCCCCTTGAATTCCCCTACCTTTGATCTGAAATTTGAACCAACAATTGCTAGTAAAAATCCCTATCTTGACCAGATTTGAAAGAGGAGTTGCAGAAGTCATATGAACACTCCAAAGATGTAAAATTAGTCACAACAGATCTATTGAACAAGTAAATCAATCACAATGATGTAAAACAAATTGGAGTAAAAACTGTGCAAGAGAGATGCATCAGTGCTCTGTAACTTAGAATAGTGAGAATACAATACAATACTGTAACAATGAATGAGCAATTCGAAATATCCAAGGAGATCATTCGAATATTCTGCATGGAATAGTTTGGCTCCAACTAGGAGTCTCATCATCATATCAGTGGAGTCATCAATGCACAAGTAACAGTCAACCAGGTGTCAAACTGAGTCTAACTAAGTGTGGTAGGTGTAACTGGCACATGTAGGCACTAACTGAATGAAGGAGGCTCAGTGGAGGACACATGAGGAGCTAACTGGAGTCAGAATCAGGGTAATCTTTAGGGGCGAAATTTTGCCAATTGGCTATTTTTCGGGTTTTTTTTCAAAAAATAAATTCTCTATTTGGTCATTTTTAGTCTCTAATATCGCCTATATATACATAAAATATGTTTTTTTATCATAATTTTCGCCAAAATTTACAAATTTCAGTAGTAAATTGTATGTTTCATATTTCATATTCGCCTACCTATCTATATATATGTTTTTTTCAATCCAAAATAATTGCCTAGAATACTATACTTAAGTACAATATTAGAATCCTTAAAAAATACTCTGGTTAGAATAGACAGTCTAGTCTCACTGGAGGTCCATCGGAGTGATACAATCAGTTGAGAGTCGGTTTAGCCTCAAATCAAGGAAAGAACTCAACTAACTGAAGTGAACTGGAGTGGTAGGTGAGAAAAGTCACCCTTCTCAAGTGGTAGGTGAGAAGTGGGTGTCTCCCTGGCTAGGAGGGCTAAAACAGAATTGAAATAAGCTCTCGGGTGCTGGCAGACTGGGGACTAGGTGCTGGAGGCATCAAACTGGAGACTGGGATGCATGCAAAGTACATAACTGAATGATGATATATCCTAACACCCCCCCTCAATCTATACTATGATGTAAAAAATAATAACTGAATAGGGCCCTGGTTACTGAGACCAAAGGTCACCCCAATACAATAATCCAAAAAATGCTAGAAATAAATCTAAGTGAGGAAAGAAAGGAAAACCCAATGGGAAGAAAGCCCCCCTCTCAAACTGAACATAGAAGGATCTAATATATCTCCACCATGATGGAACTCACCCCCAACATTGAACGGAGGTAAGAGAACTTCTTCTCAGTGAATCTCTTGCTGAAGATATCTGCAATTTGCTCATCGGCAGGGCAATATTGCAGAATAATGTGCGATCATGCACAAGCTCTCGGATGTAGTGCATGTGAATCTCAATGTGCTTGGTCCTCTACCACTGAAATGGATCTGTGGAGATCTTGATAGCACTTTGATTGTCACAAAAGATGACGGTTGAAGTAGTGCTACCAAAATCAAACTCGGAAAGAATACCCTGCAACCAAATTGCCTGAATGCAGGCATTGGCTGCCCCTCGATACTCTGCCTCTGCTCAAGAAAGTGAAATGGCTGCCTGCTTTTTTCTTGACCAGAAAATAGGGCCATGGCCAATCATGAAAACATATCCGGAAGTAGAATTCTGATCAATGCTATCACCCGCCTAATCTGAATTAGTGAAACCAATGAAATCTAGCTCAAAATCTGCAGCATAGTTTATGCCAAAATGTCTCGTACCTTGCACATATTGAAAGATCCTTTTGGCTTCCCTAATGAAGCTCATGGGGATGCTACATATACCTTGATACAACACTCACAACATAAGGAGTATCAAGCCTTGAGTGTGTCAAGTATAGCAGTGAACTAATCAACTGTCGATACATAGTGCAATCTGCAAGCGGTGTAGAATTTCCCTCCTCAAGACTGATTCCTGAGAGGAATGGGAACATAGTTGCCTTACATTCTGCCATATTAAATTTTAATAGAAGGTCTGAAGCATACTTTTGCTGAGATAATGTGATCCCATCAAAATGTTGAGCTATCTCTAAGCCCAAAAATTGCTTCAGCAAGCCCAAATCACTCATGTCAAAAGCTAGATTTAAGGCAGTTTTTAGCTTGTTGATTGTAAGGAGAGTGCTACCAGTAATGAGAAGATCATCAACATAAAGAACAATAATCAGAAAATTACCTTTAACTTGTTTTAGTTACACATTCGGATAAGATTCGCATCTTTTGAAATTCTAAGAAAGAAGGAATGAGTCCATCTTTGCATACCAAGCTCTTGGGGCCTGTTTCAATCCATACAAAGATTTCTTCAATCTGCAAACTAATGATGGATCTGATATGTATCCTTCTGTATGCTTAATATATATTTCTTCATGTATATCTCCATGTAGAAAAGAACTCTTCACATCCATATGGTGCACTTCCCAGTGCTTGGATGCGGAAATAGCCAAAACTAGGCGGATGGAATCCATCTTTGCAACCAGTGCAAGTGTCTCAGTGTAGTCCACTCCTTGGACTTGGGAGAAACCTTTTTCCACTAGCCTAGATTTTTATTTGCTGATAGAACCATCAGAATCAACCTTCGTGCGGTAGACCCATTTACATTGGACTAATTTTCTTCCAGGTGGAAGAGAAACTAGCTCCCATGTAGCATTCTTTTGAAGAAAACTGTACTCTTCATCCATGGCGGTTTTCCATCTCAGATCTCGATGGGAATGATAATATGATTTAGGATCTGAAACTATCATCAAAAATAATTTCTCAGATAGCAAAGGATCAGAGAAAGAAAGAGCCATACCTTCTCTTTGAAAGTCTGCTCGAGTCCTTCTTGGATCAGCAGGATTTCCAATGTTTGGACCAGCAGAATCGAGTGTATTTTGGGCCCACTTTGGCAAGTGTGGAGGCACAAATGGATTAGCTTATGAAACTGATATATCATTTTCATCAAATTCTGATAAAATATTAGAAATATCAGAACCAATACTTTCATCATCTTCTTCAAATTCTTCTTCTGGTGGAGGCGGTGAATCGGCAGTTTCTTCCTCGACTCGCTCTAGATTTTGAAGCGGTTCTTCAAACTTGACACTTCGCTCAATGAATATATTTTTGGATATGATATCCATGAGTTTGTATCCATTTTATTCTTCAGCATATACCAATAGTATGCATTCAACACTTTGCATATCCAAAGATCTTCTCTTTTTAGACGGAATTCTAGCACAAGCGGTTGAGCCAAAAACCTTGAAATTGGACACATCAGGTTTGTGACCTTTGTAAGCTTCGAAAGGTCTAATATCAGTCAAAGATGAATGTGGAACCCTTTTTTGAATGTATGCATCAACATTAATGGTCTCATCCCAAAGGTTTTCATCCAAACCTTTTGATTCAATCATACAGGTTGCCATCTCTTTCCGTGATCTATTCTTCCTTTCCGCTACACCGTTCATCTGAGGTGTGGGGGGGACTGTGTGCTAGATATGAATGCCGATTTCGGTACAAAGTTGCAGAAGCTATGATTTGATATATTCACCTCCATTATCAAATCTAAGAGCTTTGATATTCCTTTCAGTAGCAGTCTCAATAGAAGCCTTTAAAAACTTGAATTTTTCTAGTACTTCCGACTTGTTTTTGAGGAAGAAAACCCATGTAAATAAGGAGAAGTCGTCGATGAATGTCAAAACATACCTTGATCCATTCATGGATGTATGTGGCAGCATACCGCTGATATCAGAATGTATCAACCCCAAAATAGTAGAAGCTCTGCTAGCTTTGCCTCGGTCAAATTTGTGCTCAGGGTGCTTCCCAATGATGCAACCTTTGCATATTCCCTTCGAGGATTTGATCGTCGGAAGGCCATCAACCATGGAATTTTTCTGTAGCATCTGAAAATATTTATAATTAAGGTGTCCAAACCTCTCATTCCAAATCCTACTGACCTCATTTCCATGTGTGAGAAGAGCAGTGGGCCTGTGTTGTGGCAGAAAGTGAGAAAACTCAAGCTTTTGTGGTGTGATTTGTTTTTCCAACTGCAATACGTTTTCCACTTGGAATATAAGAAATTTCAACTTTGTTAGGGCAGAATACAACTTTCTTTGGTGTACCAGTGTGATTCATCTGATAAACGGAAAGAAGATTTGAAGCTAAGGAGGGCACATAGAGAACATTGTGAAAACTGCCATGCTCTAAATGAATGATACCTTTGCCCTTTGATGAAATCTGAGAGTCATCCCCCATGTGGATGGGAATGGTGCTTGATGGATCATAATATAATATAGAATATTTATTCGCAGCCATGTGGTTCGAAGCTCCAGAATCAATGAGAAGAGTGGAGGAGTTCGAAATTGTTGCCATGAGTGCATGACCTCTTTCGGGATGATCATTTTTGTCCTTCTTCCTTGCACCGTCAGGAAGGGTTATGTTGTTTTTCTCCAAGAGAAGTGCCATTTGATCTATTGTCTTCTTCATGCATGAGCTTTTAGGATGATAGCCTCTGCTGCAATAAGAACATTTTGACTTTTCTTTGGTCTCTTTTCCTTTTTTCTTGTTTCTTGAACCGGATGGCTCATCCACTTGCTTGTTTTTCTTTCTTTGCTTGGACGGATCAAACTTTGGCTTCTCTTTCTTTTTCTTCCCTTTTCCATTCATAGCTTTGGATCCTCCAAAAAATAATGCTTGGGCTTTGGAGCATATGGTCCCCATTTGAATGAGTTTATCATGCTCCTTCGTCACGGATTCAATGAAGGCACTTAAGGTAGGCATTTCCAATTCAGAATTGTGAGCTTTTCAGAATTGAATGTAGAGACAAATACTGAATAATCTTTTCCAAGTTTTGAAAGGATAGAAAGAATCAATTGTTTATCATCTTTTACAACTCCACTTTGCTTCAATATCAATACCAAGTGCTTGAATTTGGTGAAGAAATCATTTATGGTATCGAAATTCTCAGGATTCAAGGCAATCAATTCATTTTCCAATTGAAAAGACCGCATGTCATCTTGCTTTCCAAAAATCTTTTCGAGTTGCTCCCATACTTCCTTTGGAGTAGTCAATCCACTAAGGTGAAAGTGAAGATCCTTGGAAATATTGAGGCAAAGAAGACCATATGCTTCATCCAATTTGTTGAAGTGCTTGGAATTCTCAATGAGTGTATTTGGCTCAACTTCGAGGCCCATGGTGACTCTGTAGTACCCTTTTGAGTGCAACATAATCTCCATGTCATTCTTCCATTCAAAATAATTGAAGGGAGTGAGAAGCTTTGAATAAGAAGAATCTATCTCAATGATAGCGAATGCTAATGGAGGAGTGATAAAACCTACAAATCACAAGAAAACAAGAACTATAAGGTCAAACAATCCACCCTTTTAGAGTTGCATCACACCTGGCATAGGAGATCAAGAAAGCTTGATGATCCAATGATATGTATCCAGGAATTCTGTGGAAAACTCAAGCTTCAGGAGTGGATTGGAGAAAAATTTCATCCTTGCATGCACATGAGCGAATGCACGTGAGATTTTGCATGCCAAAGTGTAGTATTTTGAGAAAATTCACTCAATTCTTCATGTAGAACACCTGCAGAAGAGAAATCTTGTCCCTGCCTTGGCTCTGATACCATGTAAAATTAGTCACCACAGATCTATTGAACAAGTAAATCAATCACAGTGATGTAAAACAAATTGGAGTAAAAACTGTGCAAGAGAGATGCATCAGTGCTCTATAACTCATAATAGTGAGAATACAATACAATACTGTAACAATGAATGAAAAATTCGAATTAGACAAGGATTTCATTCGAATATTCTGCATGGAATAGCTTGGCTCCAACTAGGAGTCTCATCATCAGATCAGTGGAGTCATCAATGCACAAGTAACAGTCAACCATGTGTCAAATTGAGTCTAACTGAGTGTGGTAGGTGTAATTGGAACATGTAGGAACTAATTTAATGAAGGAGGCTCATTGGAGGGTGCATGAGGAGCTAACTAGAGTCAGAATAGGAAATCTAGTCTCACTGGAGGTCCATCGGAGTGATACAATCAGTTGAGATTCATTCTAGCCTCAAATCAAGGAAATAACTCAACTAATTGAAGTGAACTGAAGTGGTAGGTGATAAAAGGTGCCCTTCTCAAGTGGTAGGTGAGAAGTGGGTGCCTCCCTGGCTAGGAGGGCTAAAATTGAATGGAAATAAGCTCCTGGGTGCTGGCAGACTGGGGACTAGGTGCTGGAGGCATCAAACTGGTGACTGGGATGCATGCGGATGCATGCATGTATGAAAAGTACATAACTAAATGATGATATATCCTAAAAAAATCATCCATAAACATTATAAATATGTCCTAATATCATCCAAGTACCTTCTATATCAATTTGGGAGAATTTTGGAGCCATTTGGAGACCAAGAGACCAATACTAGTCAAAGAGAAATTGCTAGTCAAACTCCCTACTTTGGATAGAACTTAAAGGAGATTTTCAGAATCCTTTTGAAGTCTATAAAGCATCCATAAACCTCATATTCACGTCCCAATATCATCCATACACCTTCTATAACAATTTGGGATCATTTGGAGTCATTTGGAGACCAAGAGACCAATACTAGTCAAAGGTCGAACTAGTGGAAAAGTTGAAAATTTCACCATTAATATAAATTCCTAAAAAGGGACATTACAGTGGTATCAGAGCATGATCTTGGAACCTGATGTGATATGATATTCATTAGGACAAGAATTCAGGGACCACCATTAGATATTGAAACCAAAATTGCTTTTGTTGAAAAGGACAAAGTAGGAAAAGAAGAGCAATTGTTTTTTAGGAAACTATGACTAGGGATAAAAAGGGAAACTCAAAGGATATTGAGGAGGTTAGGAAACTCATTAAACCACTCTTTGAATACATGTTCAAGAATATGATGAAAGGATTTGAATTGTTGGCTAGCCAACTTGGGAGCAAAGGAGTAATAGGAGGCAGCAACAGTTCTCATGGTGAGGAAAAGAGGCCAATGGGTGGGCATATTTTCTCAAGCACAAGACTCCATAATAGAGAAAATGAATTTCAGATAACACCAAGGCCTACTGCACCAAAATATCTTGAGTCCAATGATGTGGAAGAAACTCTAATCGAATGGAAAAATTTGAGTGAAGATTGCAGAAATACTTTACCATTTGATCAATACCTCATTGTCTTAAACAAGCTCAAGATGAAGGAAGGTAATAAGAATCCATTTCAAAATAGAGAATTGAATTATGCAATAAGTAAAATGCTACTTCCCACCTTTGATGGCTCATCTCAAAGTTCTGCACATACTTGGGTACAAAATGCATCATCTTTCTTGAAGGATCAAAAGGAAGAGACCCGTTTTACCTTGGACATGAATCAAAGAGCATCTACTGATGGATGCTTAAACTATGAAGGAGTGCCTACTGATGGGTGCTCACACCTCTATGTTGGTGACATAGAGACAACTTTTGAAATTGTTGCTGCAAACCAAACTTCCATTAAGCATGAAAATGAAGACCTTGTAGCAGTTGAAGAAGAAACAATATCAACTTCCCCATCACCACTTGAGCTTCATGAAGTTGGTCCAAGTAAGAAGGAAGAAGATGAGGAGGTTAATTTGCAAGAGCTGTTATAGGTCAAATCTGCACTTCTCCATCTGTGATCACATTGCTTTGTCGATCACACAAAAGGACACTATGTATGGAAGATCTGGATTGACCTTGGATGAGTTATTGCTAAGATCACACATCTTCAGCTGAAAAACATATTTTTTCTACAGTTTTCACTATGTGTGTGCTACTATTGCCAATGACATCTAGCGTTCTAAATGCTGGTATTATTGAAGAGAACCCGTGCACTTACCTCAAAAGATGTGTGCACTAGTTGTAAAGAACAAGAAATGCATACTGAGCACTAGTTTACTATCATGATACCTGCGCACATGCTAAGATGAATGGAAAAAATATATTAATATTACGAATTGGGATTAGTTGAGGTTGGTTTGTAACTCCCCCAACCTCCCAATTCAAACTGCCTCATGAATCTAACTTCCAGCCTTGTCCCATAAATACAAGGGGAATCCATGAGGAAAAGGCGAATGAAGAAGAAGCTATTGTTACGCTGAAGGATTTTCTAAGTCATTGTGAGGATCAGGAGCCTAGGACTCGGTTGCAGAAGTGTCAGGACAAATCAGGTATATCTGTACTTAACTACATTTCTTTGACAATAAAAGGTGGAAATACCCTTCCCGTCCCAATGAAATGTCTATTTTATTGAATGTCTAATTGTAATTGATGTTAAATCGCTTTCAATTTCCTTATATATATATTACAGTCAAGATACGCTGAGGAAGGTTAACTTGTTTTGCAGGTGCATTACTGTGGAAGATTGGGCGAAAGCCAGGACCAGCCATCGTTAAAAAGGTACTATTTTTGGAATCCTAATCTCGTTTCATTCATAGTAATTAGTGCAAGACATAATGTATTTACCTGTCACCCCATGTAAGTTGGTAGTGTCATCTACCCCACTATAGGGTATATTCCTGCACAACAGAACTGGCGACTCCACTGGGGAGCACCGGTTGTTTCTGCTCTGGGGACCTTGTCTAGGTTTTCTTTCAGTTTTACAGTCTGTTGGTTTTCTGAGAGGCTCTTATAGGTTACTTTGATTTTCCTTTTTGTCTTGATTCATTCCAGTCTATTTGAAGCAAAGCTATTTTGATTGCTTTAAGTCCCTGTGCATTGGTCTTCTGTGCATACATAAGCACATTTTCTGCCTTGTGCGCTAGTTTCCTTGAAACATAGCTGTGCACTTTGTGTTGCAGGTTCTGGTGTTTATACTAGACAGACATGCATCTTTCCTGTAGGTCTAAGCCTTCTACTAGGGTTTGGTTCCCAGGTTGTTGGGTCTACTTTTGGTATTTGCCTTATTTCTCTGACTGTTGTTGAGACATTTTTTTTATCTTGTTTGAGTCTTGTTTAACCTCTTGAAAGTCCCTTTAGTTTGCTTCACTTGCTTCAGCACTTCTTTTAGGTGTCTTTTCATTTTTTTAAGCCTTTTTGAAGCTGTAAGCGACTATCTGCTAGATACAGTAGCGCACTTTTTGCCCTAGATGCTTGTTGCATTGATACAGACCAGCGCACTCAGCACTTGTTGTATGTTGCAATAGCTGCGCACTTTTACTGAGTCTTGTCTTTTTTTTTAGGGTTTGATTCCAGTTTAACTCTTTAGGGTGGATTTTCAAAGGTCTGTTGGTTTGGATACCTTCTGAACCCTTATTCAAGTCAGTCTGAACTAGTTGAAGCCTTCTGATTAGCTTTTCCTTTGAGTTTGTGTGGCGGTAGAGTTACCTCGGTTTGCTTACCTACCCTATTTGTTTGGCATATGATTTTCTAGGGTTTTGATGCTTCAAAGCAGCCTCTTGGTTTGTTTTTCCTGTTGCATGCATCTTTTTTCCCTTTTCTTTTACATCTCGTTCCAAACTTAGATTTTTTTGTTTGAACAACTCTATAGGTCAAGTCTTTGTCAAGTCTATTGATTTGTTTAGTTTAATCCATTAGGTCTTTCATCTTTACCCACACTCCTTTTAGATCTTGCTTGTTTCCCTTTTTCAAATTCATTTTCTTTTGCAAAATAGAAGAAAAAATTGAAAATTGAAAATTGGTAGCTTAGTAGTAAGATTTGCCATTATTGTTTTGAAGTAGGATAGATTACATTGCTATTTGCTTTGGAAATTAAAAGAAAATTGAAAAAAAAATGCTTATGCTTAGGTTTGTCCATTTCTTGTTTTGAAAGACATAAACGAAAAAATAAAAAGAGTCTTTGTGAAGTTTTAAGGCATCATTTGTACACACTTTAATTTCTGTCATAAACCATACCACACACGTCACTACATATTTGAGTAAGAAACAACCTTTAAAAAGAAAATTTAATAAAATCAATTAGCAACTTTTTCTTTTTAGGTTTAACACTACATCAACTAGATTAGGCTAGGATTTCGGGTTAAATCACCTTAAACTGCCTGAAATCGGTTTCATTGCTCAATAATCGTAGTAAGACAATCTTTTAGGAAAACCCACTTATATCAAAGTATCCTGGCAACGCTCCACTCAAACCGGAGTTAAGCATGAGTCCGTGTGAGACTAGAACTGCTGAGGATACCCCCTCACTTTCCTTTCAAACATAAACTAGAGCTGATTCACGTACAGGGGTCCACTAGTACTTTTAAGTGCTTTTGGATTTCGGGATTTACTACCCTGCCCATACGTCTTGGCTAGGTTGATGACTATTCCCCCAGGTATTTTTGTATTTATGGTATCCTTAGTATCTTAACCCTAGGGCTCTTCATAGGTATAGTGGAAGGCCACTTCCACCGCACCTCAGACAAACACGGAAGGTAACCCTTTGCAGTAATCCAGGGAGGGCGGTTTGGTGATTCAAACGCTTGCACGCAGAGGACCTCCATCGGACGCCGTGTAACTGACCGTCGATACTCTATTGGTTTTTTCTAGGACCTCATCATCCCATACTTGCTTCTGAGAGTATTAGCTTTGCTTTCCTGGTTTTGATCACTGTAGGAAATTTTTAGTGGTGTGCTCTTTGTGCTGCTTGTTTTTAGTTGGCCTTAGAGATTTTTGGCCCGTTGAGTTAGAAACTATGGATAGTATCCCAGTGGGAACCAATCAAGGGACCCCTTTTCAAGGGGCTCCTTGTGCCTTTCCATTCATTGGGAACATTGGTACTCCCTTAATGGCTACCTTGAATCTTTCGGGATTCACTATAGGGCTACCTTGAATCTTCCAGGATTCACTATAGGGCTACCGGTTTGCTTGTTTTCCACTCCAAACGCCTTGCATGCTCCTGATGCTTCTCAAGTAAGCACCTCACATCAAGAGCATCAAAACCCTATGCCTGCCTCACCAGTAACATATTCTCCTCCTCCCTCTACCTCATGTGGTGAAAGTAGTAATACTAGTAACCAACATTCTAAAAGGAATAGACGGAGGAAGAATAGGGAGAAGATTCCAAAGCAAGGGGGAAACCAGACAGCCTCTGGAAGTCATGCTAGGGGAACCTACCCAACCTATGGTGGTCATGTTGGGAGAACTTGCTCAGTCACTGTAAATCATACTAAACCTAGCCACCTAGCCTCTGGAAGTCATGCTGGGGGTAGCCACCTAGCCTCTGGAAGTCATGCTGGGGGAACCCACTCAGCCTCTAAAAGTCATGTTAGGGGCACCTACCTAGCCTATGGAGGTCATGATGGGAGCAAATATTCAATCACTGCAAATCATACTGAAAGTATGTATTCAACCACCGTTGCTCATGTTGAGGACACGTCATTGATCACTGTTGGTCATATTAATGACAAGTCACCAGTTACTGTGAGTCATACTAGAGACACTGAATCAGCCACCGCAAGTCATGTTGATAAAGTTGACATTGTCGAAAAGCCTAATAAATAGAAGCTTAAGTTCCCTTGTAAGTTTTGCGAGGGAGACCACTTGACCTATTTGTGCCCTGTAATTCCAGAAGTGCAAAAAGTGTGGTCTGTAATTCAAAATTATTCTACTTCTGAGCAACCAGCCACTGCAAGTCATGCTAGGGTAAAGCTGTCAGCCAATGCTAGCCATGCTGAGAGTATTGATGTTGTAAAGGATTCTAAGCTTATAGGATGAAAGCCAAAGTTCCCTTGTAAAATTTGTAAGGGATATCATCTTACTCACTTGTGCCCTGCTATTCCATAGGTGCGGAGAGTGTAGTCCATGTCTGAGGGATCCTCTGCTCCTGAATTTCCTATAGGTTCCCCACAACCTAGTCAACCTTTGGTTGATGAAGTGGTTGAACCAATGAAATATTTGGCCAACCCCACTCTTCCTTCGGAGAGTGAAGTGATTGAATCGATGCAATCTTTGATTGATCCCATCATTCCTTCAACAAATGATGCACCTGTCCCTGAAGTATTCTGCATTACCAGTTCAGATGTTTCTGAAATGGGGGGCAGTTCATCTGTGCCGAGCGAACCCATACCAAGCTCTAGGATCATTTCCTTTGATTGGAATAATCTAATTGGGCCTCGTCTTCCTTCTTCTACACCTTTCCAAATAAAGGTTGATATCGGCAACCACGCGGTTCATCAATGTATTGTAGATGAAGCAGCCCCTGTTAGTATACTATCCCCTTATGCTTGGAGAGATTTAGGTTTCCCTAAGCTTGTTCCAGCTGTTAATTGGCCATTGACTTTCACTAGAAGACCTAGTCAGCCATTGGGATTCCTCCCTCAAGTACCCATTACTTTGGGTGGAAAAACAGTCTCAGTTTATTTTATGGTTTTAAAGGACCTTATGGACTTTGATATTATCCTAGGGCGTGATTACGTATATGCTATGCAGGATTTGGTGTCTACACTCTTTCGTGTGATGCATTTTCCTCACAACGAAAGCATTTTCACTATTGATCAGCTTACATTTGTTGATCCCTCTTATTACCCAACTATAGACCAAGTATGTCCCCCGTCAGTAGGCACTACCATGTCATAATCAAATTATGTGGCATATTGTTCCTTGAGTCCAATTGCTATTGATAAAAAGCCTCTGAATTCATGCTTACCTTCTCAGGACTGGGTCCCGGAAATTGACCAGGTGATGACTCCATCTGAATGTTTAGATATGTGTTCTATCTGGGATGATATACTTCCTTCTGATGAAGTTTTCCTAGAGTCTATAATGCAGTTTGCCATTCGTCTGGACATTGATCCACCAACGATCATTCTTCCACCTTCACTTTGAGCTCGTTAAAAACAGTAAGGAAGTTACGAGCATTATTCCACTCTTTCTTTGAGCTCTCTAAAAGTAGAAAGGAAGCTATGAGCATTCTTCCATCTCTCCTTTGAGCCCGTTAAAAACAATAAGGAGGTCACGAGTTTACTTTTTTGGGATCGTTAAACCTTTATGAAAAATATTTTTATGGA
The DNA here is from genome assembly GCA_027924585.1 of Larix kaempferi. Lineage (NCBI taxonomy): Eukaryota > Viridiplantae > Streptophyta > Pinopsida > Pinales > Pinaceae > Larix > Larix kaempferi. The sequence continues at coordinate 14,990,175 of BSBM01000600.1, forward strand.
GTTATCTCTAAGCTCTTGTTAGACTCCTTAAAATGGACAAGATCGCCGAGTATACTTGTTCACTTCAAACTCGCTAAAGGAATTGAAGGGACATCCGCTTAAGTATAAGTTTACCCATTTTTCGGACTTTTGCGGATTATTTACGAAAAAGGAATACTCTAGTCATCAATGGCTAGAAGAGTTCTTCTCTCATTTTTTTACACTTTTTCGGGTGAGGAGACTAACTATACGAAAAAAGGACTTTTGGAGTCTTCTTTAGGGTTTTCACACTCTCAAAACATGAAAATACCAATGAGCATTCACCTACTCGGGCTCGATGTGAAATCCACGAGAAGGTATATAGAGGATTGTCTAAGTTCTTCAGACTCTATAAACAAGAAAACACCCACGAGCACATACCAACTCGGGATCAATACTAAAATCCATAGGTAGGTGTATGGAGTTATTGTTTAAGTATTTCAGAGTCCTTAAAATTGAAAAGACCGGCGAGCAAGAACAGATCTCGGCTCGATATAAAAATCCAGAGATCAGTATTATAGAGTACTCATCTATCTTTTCTTCGAACTCTGTAAAAAATGAAGAAAGACTATTGAGTTTGCTTTCTTGGACTCATTAAAACAACAAGAAGGATATTCTTTTATAAAAAGAAGAAGGGAAGAGAAGGGTATCAGACATATTTTTCAGTTTCAAAGGAAGCCAGTCAATCATGTCCTTGAACACAGCACCTATTTGAGTCCATCATTTCAGTTGGGGTTTTTAGTTTTTGACCTTAGGGTGAACCTGATTTCAGATTTTTACTCCTTCGATTGGTTATTCTTCCAATCATATGGAGAATCTGCTAATGTATCCTACATTGCAGGTTTATATCACATTCCCCTTATGTTAAAAGCTTCCTACGTCACTTTGTGTTGTGCTCACTATTCAAGGATACAACCTGTGTCGGCCATTCTGCAGTTACCTTGACTTCATGTGTCGACCATCCTAGTGTTAGTTTGTTTCATCTTGTATTAGTCCTACTCCAAATCAGCTCAAACCTATGAGTGTTCCTCGTGTTGGATGATGGAGGATGCCTTAAGGCCTCCCTTCCAACGGATTTCTTCCCATCGAATTCAACTCATCATGCTCTGGGAATGAAGTTTAGAGTTTCGGTTAGTACCTTGGGGATTGTAGTCATCAGTGGTAGTTTCCGTCGTTGTTGGATAATGGGAATACATTAATGTCTCTTATTCGACAGGTTCTTCAAGTGTTCGACCTCAAGTCCACTTATTCACACTTGTTGGAACGTACTAGGTACCGTGGGCCCCATTATCATTATCAATGGAATCCCTCACGTTTGTTAATGGTACACATCAATGACCGGTAATCAAATGATACCCCGTTCGATTCCAGCTCATTTATTCACATGGTTAGTGTTAGAAAAACAGGATCGCAGAGCAATAAAAATAAACAGAAATGCAAATATAATCACACACACATTACAAGAGAGACACAGATATATCATGGTTCACCCCAACTTAGGCTACGTCCACACTGAATTTTCCATTCCTTATTATTATTACTGTCCAGCAAGGTGAAGGGATACAACCTGTAGCACAGCCACTGCACTTCCTCTTCATTGTCTCACAGTCTCTCTCCTGATATTAGAGATCTTTACAATGCATAAAACCTAATACATCTTACCCTAGCCGTATTACAATGTATTTCTTTTTATAAGGGAGATACAATGGGAAAATACCACGGGTTACCCAAAACCATGGGCCCGTAAAACAACCCCAAAAATTTTCTTCGGGGGCTTAGCCCCCGAACCCCCTTTCTAGGGGGTGATGCCCCCCCACTGGGGTGATTGTATAGTCCACCTACATATCATATAAAACTGGGGTACAAACACGGCTGAATAATAATATCTCTGAATCTATAGATCAGGCTCCACAACCAACAATCTCCCACTTGGAAACTGATCACAACAACTCCACCATTGCTGCACTTACTGGACTTGGACTTGGAAAATTTCTCCTCTTCACCTTCATTCTAGAAGTCCAACTGAAACCGAGCAGGAACTTAGTTTCTCTCTGGTCACTACCTTTGTGAACATGTCTGCAGGATTCTAGCTAGTATGTATCTTTTCCAGCTTCAACAGTTCATCTTCCAAAACAGAGCGTATGAAATGGTACTTGAGCTATCTATGTTTAGTCCTAGAATGGAATGTTGAGTTCTTTGCAAGATGAATGGCACTCTGGATGTCACTATACAACCTGCTATCCTTTTGCTTCTTACCCAATTCCTCCATAAACCTCTGCAACCAAATCATCTATGTACTAGCCTCTGTAACAGCAACATACTCTGCTTCCATTGTTGAAAGTGCAACAACCTTCTGCAATCTCGAAATCTAACTTACTATTGTTCCACCTACAGTAAACACATATCCTGTGGTGATCCTCCTGCTATCCTTATCACCTTCCATATCTACATCAACATATCCATGTAGAATAGTGTCTAAATCTCCAAAACATAATGCATGAGTGGTGGTACCTCTCAAATACCTAAGAATCCATTGTACTGCCTTCCAATGTTCTTTACCTGGATTGTTCATATATCTGCTCACAACTCCCACTGCTTGTGTAATATCTGGTCTTGTGCACACCATGGCATACATCAAGCTGCCAACTGCTGATTGATAGGGAATCTTGGACATGTAATCTGTCTCTTCCTGTGTCTTGGGACATATTTCCTTACTTAGACTGAAATGGTTGGCCAAAGGTGTACTTACTGGTTTTGCATTCTGCATTCTGAACCTCTCCAACACCTTTTGTATGTACTCACTCTAAGACAATGTCAATTTGCGATTTTTCCTATCTCTCGTTATTCTCATACCAAGGATTTGCTTTGCAGCACCCAAATCCTTCATCGCAAATGAATTAGCTAGCTTCCTTTTGAGTACATTTATATCATGCATGTTAGACCCTGCAACAAGTATGTCATCCACATACAATAACAAGATAATATATATTTCATTGTCTAGCTTCTTGAAATAAACACAGTGGTCAGAATGACATCTACTATAACCTTATTCTGTCATAAACTTGCCAAATTTTAAATACCACTACCTTGGAGCTTGCTTCAAGCCATACAAACTCTTTTTCAACCTGCATACCAAGTTCTCCTTAACTTTGACCTCATAACCTTGTGGCTGCTGCATATATATTTCTTCCTCCAAATCCCCATGGAGAAAAGTTGTTTTTACATCTAACTGTTCAAGATTCAAATCTTCTACCGCCACTAGACTTAAGATAGTCCTAACTGAAGTCATCTTAACAACAGGAGAAAATATTTCATCAAAATATATACCTTTATTCTATGCAAACCCATTTACAACAAGTCTGGCCTTGTACCGCTTCTTGCCTCCTTCTTCTTCCTTCAACCTGTAAATCCATTTGTTCTACAATGCTCTTTTACCAGCAAGCAACTGAACCAAAGTCCAAGTCTGGTTTCCTACCAATGAGTCCATCTCCTCATTCATGCCTTGCTCCCACTTCTTTCTAGTTTCCACCTGCATTGCTTCTTCATAACATTCTGGTTCACCAGCATCAGTCATCAACAAATAATACATTGAAGGAGAGTATCGTTCAGGGAGTCTACTTAACCTGGTAGATCTTCTTACAGTTGTAGGAGTTTCAGGCACTTGTTGTTGTTCTTGATTTTCTGGCACCTTTGGAACTTCATTTTCTGTAATTTCATCAAGTACTGTGTACTCTGTGTTTTCCTTTTCCTATTTCTTTCCCTGCAACTGATCCTTATACCTGACCTTTTCATTGAATATGACATCTCTACTTCTAATGATTTTGTGATTTTCATAATCCCATAAACGATAACCAAAATCATCAACCCCATATCAAATAAAGGTACATTTCTTGGATTTAGCTTCAAGCTTTGTTCTATTTTCTTTATCAATATGGACAAATGCTTCACAACCAAACATTCTCAGAAATGAGTAGTTTACCTTTTTATCTGTCCATGCCTCCTATGGAATACCACCATCCAAAGCACTTGAAGGTCCTCTGTTTATTAAATAAACAACAACATTTACAGCATCCACCCAAAACTGTAAGGGAAACCCTGCAGTCTCATACACCTTGCACGCTCCATGATCGTTCTGTTCATTCTTTCAGACACACAATTTTCTTGTGGTGTTCCTGGAACTGTCTTCTCTCTATGAATCCCATGGTATGAACAATAACTATCAAACTCCTTGCCACAGTATTCACCTCCATTATCAGATATGAGACACTTCAACCTTTTTCCTGTCCCATTCTCAACCAAAGCTTTCCAATTCTTAAAAGTAGCAAACACATCAGATTTTTGTCTAATGCAATAAACCCAAGTTTTCCTAGTTGCATCATCAATAAATGTAACATAATAATGAGAGACACAAAGAGATTGTACCTGATCCGGTCCCCATACATCTGTATGCACTAGCTCTAACTTTTCATTCTTCTTCTATTTCTCAACCCTGAGAAATATGACTCTCTTCTGTTTTCCATAAACACAGTTTTCACAGAATTCCAAACTTACCTGCTTCAAATATGGCAGCAACTTCCTTGAGTGGAGAATCTGCATCCCCTTCTCACTCATGTGGCCGAGCATATGGTGCCACAATGTTGTATCTGACAGTTCCTGTGGAAGCTAAAGATATAGAATGGTCAGTATTATGAGGACATAAATACAATGTACCTATCCTGTCTCCTTTTGCTATCACCATTGATCCTTTAGTGATCTTCCACCACTTTTCTCCAAATATAGATAGATAGCCGCCATATCCCAACTTCCCTGTTGAGATCAGATTTCTTTTCATAGCAGGAATATGCCTAACATCTTTCAACAGCCAGTCAGTTCCATTCTTAACTTTTATCCATACCTTACCCATTCCAACAATTTTACATGGCTCATCATCACCCAATAAAACATGTCCAAAATCGCCAGGAACATACTCATGAAAGTATTTCCTATGGGGTGTAGCATGACATGAAGCTCCTAAATCTACTACCCAATAATCACTAGTATTATCTAATGCAAGAATCAAAGCATCTTGTAACACATCACCTGCTACATTTGCTTCCTGGGTAGTTTCCTTCTGTGCATCTCCTTTCTTCTTTAGAGATCTGCAGTCTTTCTTCAGATGTCCTTTCTTTCCACAGTTCCAAAACTATTTTTCCCAGTCTGGACTTGGATCTACCCGTTTCATACTTCCCACGATTACCTTAGCTCTTTCCTCTCTCCTTTTTTCTGCCCCTGCTCTCCATGGTCAACGCATTACCTGATGTCTCATCTGTGCTTTTTATTCGCATTTCCTCGCTAAGAATAACACCAATAACATCATCAAATTTCAAGGTGTTTGAACCAGAGACAGAGTCACTTACAGCCTAGACCAAGCTATTCCAGCTTTCTGGCAATGAACACAAGATTAGAAGAGCCCTAACCTCATCATCAAAGTTCACACTTACAGAACTTAGCTAACTTATAACCATATTAAACTCATTTAAATGATTAGTAACAAATCCACCTTCAGACATCTTCATATTAAATAAACGCTTGATTAGAAATACCTTGTTGGAGGTCGAGGGTTTTTCATACAGCTTACCCAGTACGCTCATCAAACCCTTCGTTGTCATTTCTTTTGAGATATTGAAAGCCATCGACGAAGCCAGGCTCAGCCGTATTGTTCCCAGAGCCTTTCTGTCAAGAACCTCCCATTCTTTGTCCTTCATGGCCGCCAGTTGCTTTACTCTTCCTCCCAACGGTAGGAATAGATCGTTCTGGTACAGGCAGTCCTCCATTTGTATCTTCCATAACTAGAAGTTTTGGCCATTAAACTTCTCGACCTTAAACTTTCCTTCTTCCGCCATTGCTCCCACTCGAACCAGAAACCCTAGCTTCCTGCGGGTTTATCTGCCAAATAGACCTTTGGCTCTAATACCAATTGTTAGAAAAACAGGATCGCAGAGCAATAACAATAAACAGAAATGCAAATATAATCACACACACATTACAAGAGAGACACAGATATATCGTGGTTCACCCCAACTTAGGTTACGTCCACATTGAATTTTCCAGTCCTTATTATTATTACCGTCCAGCAAGGTGAAGGGATACAACCTGCAGCACAGCCGCTGCACTTCCTCTTCACTGTCTCACAGTCTCTCTCCTGATCTTAGAGATATTTACAATGCATAATACCTAATACATCTTACCCTATCCATATTACAATGTCTTTCTTTTTATAAGGGAGATACAATGGGAAAATACCACGGGTTACCCAAAACCATGGGCCGTAAAACAACCCCAAAAATTTCCTTCGGGGGATTTGCCCCTGAACCCCCTTTCTTGGGGGCGTTTCCCCCATCCAGGGAGGATGGTCCCCCCTGGAACCCCGTGGGGGGGTGATGCCCCCCCACACCCCCCCCGCTAGGGTGATTGTACAGTCCACCTACATATCATATAAAACTGGGGTACAAAAACGGCTAAATAATAATATCTCTGAATCTGGAGATCAGGCTCCACAACCAACAGTTATGCTTTTTACCTTGGATTGTTTGGATGAAGACCTTGGGACTTTGATAGCATCACCATATTCATGTTATCACCCAAGTTGCGCAAGACTGAGCCACATTCATTTTCGACTCTTCATGAGACATAGATCCAACTTGTTGTTATGGATATGATCTCTTATATTTGACATGGATCCATGCTTGTATTTTAGTGGCCATGCTATATATACATCTCCCATTTATGTATTGGAGATAATGTTGTATCACACCGAACATCTATATGATGTCAAGATTGTAATTGCTTGCTGACCTTGATCGTTGTTTTCAGGTACTTTTGTGACTTCATTCTGTGGTTTCTTGCTCCTCCTCTGACTTGGAATTATAATGTATTTCGGCCATCATTTCCCTCTGACCTCACACATTAATGGGCATTTGTTATAGGTCAAATCTGCACTTCTCCGTTTGTGATCACATTGCCTTGTCGATCACACAAAAGGACACTATGGTTGGAAGAGTTGGATTGACCTTGGATTCACTATGGGTGGATCCATTTTTGGCAATGGTCAACAACAACCAAGAAAATATATCAGTCATATCAATCAACCACCATTTAGTAGAAGACATTATCCTTTGTTGCTTCTGCTAACCTTTTTAGTTTGTGGTCATCCTCGAACCACTGATTTAGAAAGCACTTCATTTTTACCACTTAGTAGAAGACTTCAACTTCTACTAACATATTTGCCACATAGTTATATTTTCAAGTAGGAAATGTTCAGCCTTTGGTAGCTGTTTACTTCCAATTTTCAACTCTCTTTTAGAAGATTCTTGGACTTGTTATCCACTAAATTGCACTTAGTGGATTCCTTGTGAACCTCATAAGACTTGAAAAACTTACATTGTTCATTTCTAGAGTTCAGAAATCCATCAGGACAAATTTTTGGCCCTTTGTAAAATTTGCATGTCCAAACCCCCTTGGGGAACTGTAATAAGTTGGTTTAAGCATGATACTTTTGTAAAAGGCTTGGCATACCTTAGGGTTTTCCATCAAGGGGATACTCTAGAGTTTTTTTTCCTTACGAATTATGCGTTGCACTTCAGTGGCATATAATTTCTGAGTTTTCTACTCACACCTCCAAAGCTGGAGTATTTTCCATGGTGGTCGTTCTTAGGGAGGTTATTAAAGCCTATGTGTCTATGTATTTTAAATATGCTAGCCATCAATAATAAGTCGTATGGACATGCGCTAGGTCCCCTAGGAGTTTGAGTCGATTCCAACAAAAATAATTTTTTTCCCGTAAAACTAGACCATTTTTTAATGGTTTAAATGGAAAAATTGTAATTGTAATAAAATAGTGGTATGGAGGCGGATTTTGGCACGGGGATGCTCGTTTTGATGCTCAGAGAATCCTCTTTACCCTAGGACCCACTTTATCCATGTTATAGGCGGTTACGTCGCCTCTGGGATAATTTTTCATTAAAGATGCGACAAAAGGGCATTTTAATGCTAAAAAAACCAAATTGCACTAAAGACAAAAATAAAAAAAAGGACGTAAAATGAATAAAAAGTGATTTGAAAGGGGTAGCATGTGGTTTCTAAATGACGTATGACCACATTATTGGATTAGAGAACATGCCAAAATCCAAGTTAAGATAGTGATTGATTTCCAAAGTGAAGAGATGCGCCTTCTTTCACGTGGTGGGCGACTTGCTCATTCGTGACCCTTGGGAGCTATTTCCAAAGTGAGAGGGGCGCCCCTCTCATGAGGTGGAAACCACCTCATCACCTCACATCATGCCAAGTGAAGATTAAAATGCATGTGACATTTCCAAGTCAAATATTTGCGATCATTCCACCTCAAGTGATGTGCCCACCATCTCGTGAAAGCGATTGGGTATGTGGCGAATGATATATGGGTTGGTAGGGCATGAAGGATAAGGGAACATCTCCTTATGGAGATGTGGTGCCTCATTGTAGAGTCTACGACCAACACATCCCACGGATTTCTCATCAAGCTGGAGTTCACGCCAAAGGGAGGATTCAGGTGGGCTTCAATCCCCCATATCTCTCCTTGAACCATTCACCTCCCTCTCTCTGAATGCTATAAAAAGTAGGGTCTTGCTCCATTGTTTCTCATGGATGCATAGAACCTCTGCCATTTTGTAACTTGATACTATTTTGAATATATGTTGAAGACTTTGGAGGCCCATCTTGTGCAAGCGTGTTGAATGATCATCTCATGAGGTGATATTGTGGTTGATGCTCTTCTTGTTTCCAAATTATATGCTTGATCTAGCTTATTTGAGATACAGTAAACATTTGCAGATGTCAATTTGTTTGCTTGTGCTTTGATTTAGAGAGATCTAGAAGTAGCCAACAATATTCGGTTATATTTAGGCTCTTATGGTTTTCTTTTCATTCTAACACACTAGATCTAATATATTTTGTTGCAAGATTTGTCTTATAAGTTGCAGATCACAGAGCTTAAGGGGGATTTGAACTCGGTTGTATCTTCTCCTCTTTGGGCATCTTTTTAAGACTAACACTTTGTTTGTAGGGGCTTCCAAGAACAACACCAAAGATCAAGCTTTGGCATGAAGGATTCATCCATCTTCTACATCTAAATCCATTCTCTTTTTCAACTTTTTTTTTGCAAAGTGTTCAAGAAATAAATCAACTACATTCACGTTTATCATTTAGATTTATAACACTTTGGCATTTTTAATAGTTAGATCTAAGTACCTTAAAAACTTTTATTTTTCACTAGATCTAAGCCAGAAGCTTGTTTTTATACTTAGCAATAATTTTTGAATTTTTCTAAGTACAATTTTTTTTTTTGGCCATCAAATCCTAATAAGTTTGCTTGCTGGTTTTTAGTAGGTCCAAAGAATAAAAGGGAGAAACTCTAACGAAATTTCATCAAAAATTGCCAAATATACCTTCCAAAGACCCTCTTCCATCATCGTTTTAAACTTTTAGTCTGTAATCCCTTAGATCCAACTCTAAAAGGAATAAGAGGCATTTTATTTTGAGAAAATTGTAAAAGAGTATTAAATGAGAGCAGTGGGATACCCAACGCCCACACCACATCCCCCCTGGGGGGATTCGCAATTTTGCAAAATTTTTGTGATTGAATTTTTCTAACGTCACATTTTCCACACTCACTTTGAAAGTGCAGGGTATATACTTTAACAATCATTTTAGTCTTATTCTATTTTATTTTTACGAGCGTTAAGTAGAAATAAAACCAGTTTTGTCGCCACAAAGTATGCTCTCACCACCACCTAAAGGCATCGTCGACTAGTGGTGGTTGATCATAAAGTGACGCATAAACTTGGTTGATCATAAATGTGACGCATAAAGGATTTGGTATGAGAGCTTTGGACAGTATCCTTGAGAATTTATTTCCCATCTTCCTACCTTGGATAGACTATCATGAGGAGGACCCTAAGGCTCCTCACCTCATCATAGTGGAAAACAAAAAATATTGGGAGCTACCTCTGAGTTATTACAGTGACTGGGATATTAGGCAGCTTATTCAAGAAAATCATGCCTTAATCCATCAAGCGCAGTGTGACACTATTGAAGACATTCATGAAGATCCGCTTATTGAAAATGTTATTGAAAACCCTCCTCATGCCACCATAACAGAAAACATTGAATATTGGGAGTTTTCTCAAGTATATTTCTGTGATGATGAGCACATTTGTACTCCTAATCCACCTCCAGAAGAAACTATTGCAGAAGCCCATATTGAAATTCATGAAGAAGTTTGCAATGTATATAATGATGATAGTTTGGAAGGTTTCCTTCCTTATGACCCTTTTTTTCTGAAAAGGAGGACTATGAGCCTGAAGAAGATAGATATAGCCTGGATCATGATATGAGTGATGAAGAGTCCCTCATGACTTACATAGATGTTGATGATGATAACTGAACCCCATCTATGCCATACCTGAAGAAGAGACTGATGCGCTTGATTATTTTGAGAGCATAATTGAAAATCCCATATATGACATATGTGAGGAAATGAAACTTCAGCCCGAATCCCTTGGTGGTTTTATTGAGAAACCTATTATAAGATTTTCACAGAAAACATGGACTTTGAGACCTTGGGAAATCTATGCATTGAAAAGGAGAATGATTTTTTTTCACATGATCAGTTAGAGCCATGCATGAGTGTCGACATGGAAGACCTAAAGAAGCAGTATAATGAAGAGCAGAATCAAATACATCTAATTGGAGAGAAGTCTCAGCCATTGTCTCCATATATAGAGGTTCCTTATGATGTGGAGCAGTTTGGGGTTTATGCTTTCACATAAAGTTACTATCAGAAGAGGCCTTCAGATCATTATGATGAGGTAGTTGGCCTGCCTTATCATTCTGAATTTTTTCTCAGCCCTATCCAGTCATGGATAGAAGAAGCCTGCAGGAGGACTTACCATTTGGGGATTCACTTCAAAGATGTATCACATGTCTTTGATTTCCCATCCAGCCCTCCCATCTAGAATATCCATGAAGGTTTGCACTTTCCAATAAACGTGTCCTTGCTTTGGCTGGTAACCAAAGACAAGGCAAAAATATGTTATATTGATGAAATGTTAAGATGGTTACATTGGATTTCTGATTACACTTAGCATTTTACTTTATGTCATGCTTAGAGTAGGAAAGTAAGCTCCTCAAAGAGAGCATTTACTTTACGCATTTCTTTCTAGTACTTAGGAATACTAACTTTTTCCCTTAGCTATTTTTTAGTTTTTATGAATAAATACTGTTAACACCTAAAAAGTGCTCATTACCTCATCTCCCTCACCACATGACTCATTTGTTTATTTTTCCCACCATCTTTGCCTCCAAAACCTCAAAAAACCATTAAAAAGCCACCAAAAGGCCAAAAAACCCCTTTTCCCCCCAAAATAATTTAAATTTCCTCAAAAGATAGCAAAACCCTCTAAAATGGCCCTAAATTCCCAAAAATCAAATAAAAGGGAATAAAAAATATAAAAAAGAGGAAAAAGGGGGAAAAAGGAAGCAAAAACCCTAAAACAATTGACCTAAACCATATGGTGCCAAAAACCATGGGTCAACACTCCACCACTAAAAAAACTATAAATAGGTGATGGAGACTCCCCATTTCATATCCACAATCTATCCTAGCCTCACTCTGCCAAAATCACTCTTGAAACCCTAGCTCACCATTTGAGCTAGCTTTCTATTTGAGTGCCCCTTTTGGCCCATTATCCAAACACCTTGGAGAAGGAGAAGGAACCCATTGGAGCACGGAAGTAGCCCTCCTGGACTACTGCAAGAGCTCCACCAACCTCAACATTTGAGGTAAATGTAACTTTGTTCTCATTTTTAATACAAAAGAAAAATTCCCATTATATTATTGTCTTTTTATTTTCTGTTGATGCACATGCTAGCTTAGATTTTACCTTGTTTTACTGTCAAGTTTTACTATTTTACTGAACTGCTACTAAGGAGGCCCTTCTCCTTAGTAGGTGCTCATTTGCACAAGCTAGGGTGAAAACCCTAGCTACAAATACAATTAATGATTCGTTGGTTTCTTCATAAAACTTGTGCCGCTGAAGGTTTTTTGTCAAGTTGAGATGTTTTTACAGGTTGTATAAACCAGAGATTTTGGTGTTCTCGCATCCTCTCCTCACCTGAAGGATGATCGAGCACACATCCCACAGCTGGAGCCAGATGTTATCCACTAAATTGCACTTAGTGGATTCCTTGTGAACCTCAGAAGACTTGGACAACTTACATTGTTCATTGCCAAAGTTCAGAAGTCCATCAAGCCAAATTTTTGGCCCTTTGTAAAATTTGCATGTCCAAACCCCCTTGGGGGAATTGTAATAAGTTGGTCTAAGCATGATACTTTTGTAAAAGTCTTGGCCTACCTTAGGTTTTTCCATCAAGGGGATACTCTAGAGTGTTTTTTCCTTAGGAATTATGCGTTGTGCTTCAGTGGCGTATAATTCCTGAGTTTTTTCACTCACACCTCCAAAGTTGGAGTATTTTCCATGGTGGTTGATCTTAGGGAGGTTATTAAAGCCTATGTGTCTATGTATTTTAAACATTATAGACATCAATAATAAGTCGTATGGACATGCACTAGGTCCCCTAGGAGTTTGAGTCGATTCCGACAAAAATAATTTTTTCCGTAAAACTAGACCATTTTTTAATGGTTTAAATGAAAAAATTCAAATTGTAATAAAAGAGTGGTATGGAGGTGTATTTTGGAATGGGGATGCTCGTTTTGACGTTCAGAGCATCCTCTTTTCCCTAGGACACACTTTCTCCATGTTCTAGGCGATTACGTCACCTCTGGGAGCATTTTTCATTAAAGATGCGACAAAAGAGCATTTTAATGCTTAAAAAACCCAAATTGCACTGAAGCCAAAAATAAAATGACAAAAAATGAATAAAAAATGATTTGAAAGGGGTGGCATGTGGTTTCTAAATGATGTACAACCACATTGTTATATTAGAGCACATGCCAAAATCCAAGTTAGGATAACGATTGATTTCCAAAGTGAAGAGATGCGCCTTCTTTCACGTGGTGGGCGACTTGCTCATTCGTGACCCTTGGGAGCTATTTCCAAAGTGAGAGGGGGGATCCTCTCATGACATGTAAACCACCTCATTGTGAAAATCATATCACATCCAAGAAATCTCCAAGAAATTACACTCTCGCATATGAAAAATCTCACACAACTGGTCAAAGGCACAAAAATAATGCACAAGAATATATTTCTATATTACTTCTCATGAATAATAATTACATCAGCCTACATATAAATGTTGTAGGCTGTTATTAAATAGCATTAAAGCAATAATTCGAATGGCTAAATATGCCAAAAGAATCTCCTAATCATCAGACTTTCTAAAACTGCCCATCCCCCCTAGGTGGCAAGTTGGCTTTCCAAAACTGCTCAAAAGCTCACGAATTATCTAATTAGTGAGCTAAAGGTGAAATATAGCCAAAACAGATGCCAAATAGGATATTTGAGTGGAATTGGTGTTAAGGAAAGTTTTTGGTGAGAAAAACACTTTCCTAGGTTGACTAGCTCTTTCCTATGGGGGAAAAAGCAGTAAAAGCAGCAACTTTCTTCACAAATGCGCCCTCCTTCCTAAATCTTATCCAGAAATGTTTTAGGAAAGCTCCCAAGTGGCCTAGGTATCTTGTAGATCACACCTTGAATGGAATCTTATCCTCCCATGTTGCCTTGTGGACCACACAATGGCAATTTCCTCATTTATTACATAGAATTAACCAACAAGTGATTAATGAATGCATCTTATGTAATTAAATAAATGGTAGGAAGGCTTAATTATTCCAACACACCCTCTTAAGTCTGACTTAAATGAACTAATTATCAGAAAATAAAATACTAAGGGCCCAGTAACAAGACTTGGTCACCCTATACAATATTGTCGGTCCAAAAAAACAAGGATAGAAGGAAAACCTCATGGGAAAAACCTTTCCTCAAAATGGACATGTGCACACCAAAAAATTATTGCTGCCCCAAACTCAAGTAGGTGTGAACTTGGTCAAATGTCTGGAGGTATATTCCTCTTGGGAAGAAGTGGATCATGCTTCAAGAACATCTGCTTGAATTCTCCTTCAGTGGATGCAAGCAAATCTGGAAGCTCTTTGAGCTTGCTCTTGAACTGAACAAATCCATGAATATGCAGACCATTCTAGAACTTAAAATTTTCAGCTCCAACCAGATCTGATTTGTCTCGAAACTGAACATTCAAATCATAGGAAGTTAAATCAGCTCCAAGAAAATAGGCCAATGTGATGGCAATGTCTCCATCTTCAATGAGACTTTGAGGACATGCGCTAGTCATCCTGTAGGAATGGGTAGAAAGCATGAGATCACAATAGTTGAGTGCAAATGGAGCACTCTTGAAATCTGAAATAGCCTCCAAATCATTCAACATATCAGCATATTGCACACCATTAGCTTGTGATGTATGCACAGAATCATTAAAAACTAGCTTACCATTCTCAAGATCAAAATATAACTGTGAATGGATGGAAACTTTTTCAACAATGGTAGTTCTATTAGTTGATCTTTCTTCATTATCAACAGCCACATATGAAGGAGAGAGATCTAATTTCTCAACTTTTAGAGCCATAGAAGAATTCTCTTCAATTACTGCTTCATGGCAAGAAGCATTTGAATTAGGGAGATCATCATCAACATGAACTGATTGTGAAGAAATTTCTGCAATTTCTTTTTCTTCGAGAACAACTTCTTCAGAGATGGTTGAGGCCAAGACGGGAGGAGGAAGAACATATGATGAGGTGTCAGAATTGCTCTCCATATTGCTGATATGACCCTCATTGTGCTTTCCAAGGACTCTATCCAATTTGGTCCATAGATCCTTTGGGTATTCAGCAGAATCAATAAGGTAGTGCATGCATGGAGAAAAAGCTAGACACATGGCTCCAAACGCTCTATCACAATCATTTAGCCAACCATATTTATCTTCTGAGTATTCAAGCTCTGAAACAGCTCCAATAGACACATCAAAGAGATCTTGACTCTTCAGATATGCGCTTATCTTTGGCTTCCATTCATCATAGTTGAATGGTGTAAGAAGAGGAACTGAAATCGAACCCATGAAGTTGTACCTGCAAAACAATTTTGAAACTTATATTGGAAGGCTCATCTCATGAAGCTATGAGCTCCCTAAGCTCTGATATCTGATGTGGCTGATCCATGGCAGCCTGAAATTAACTTGTGTACTGATTTTGATACACTTTTGGATGCTTAAATGCACCCTGCAGAGAATAGAATTCACCCGGTGAATTGATCAATGCGACCATCCTGAGACTGTTGAATCCTGCAAGACAATCAATAGATGAAAGGAATAGCTTGATGGATCTGATACCATGTGAAAATGAGATCACATCCAAGAACTCTCCAAGAAATTACACTCTCTCATATGAAAAATCTCACACAACTGGTCAAAGGCACAAAAATAATGCACAAGAATAGATTTCTGTATTACTTCTCATGAATAATAATTACATCAGCCTACATATGAATGTTGTAGTCTGTTATTAAATAGCATTACAGCAATAATTCGAATGGCTAAAGATGCCAAAAGAATCTCCTAATCATTAGACTTTCTAAAACTGCCCATCCCCCCTAGGTGGCAAGTTGGCTTTCCAAAACTGCTCAAAAGCTCATGAATTCTCTAATTAGTGAGTTGAAGGTGAAATATAGCCAAAATAGATTCCAAATACGAGATTTTAGTGGAATTGGTGTTGAGGAAAGTTTTTGGTGAGAAAAACACTTTCCTAGGTTGACTAGCTCTTTCCTATGGGGGAAAAAGTAGTAAAAGCAGCAGCTTTCTTCACAAATGCGCCCTCCTTCCTAAATCTTATCCAGAAATGTTTTAGGAAAGCACCCAAGTGGCCTAGGTATCTTGTAGATCACACCTTGAATGGAATCTTATCCTCCCATGTTTCCTTGTGGACCACACAATGGCAATTTCCTCATTTATTACATAGAATTAACCAACAAGTGATTAATTAATGCATCTTATGCAATTAAATAAATGGTAGGAAGGATTAATTATTCCAACACTCATCACCTCACATCATTCCAAGTGAATATCAAAACACATGTGACATTACCAAGTCAAAGATTTGCGATCATTCCACCTCAAGTGATACGCCCACCATCTCGTGAAAGCGATTGGGTATGTAGCGAATGATATATAGGTTGGTAGGGCGTGAAGGATAAGGGAACATCTCCTTATGGATATGTGGTCCCTCATTGTATATTATATGACCAACACATCCCACGGATTTCTCATCAAGTTGGAGTTCACGCCAAAGGGAGGATTCACGTGGGCTTCAATCCCCCATATCTCTCCTTGAACCATTCACCTCTCTCTCTCTGAATGCTATAAAGAGCAGGGTCTTGCTCCATTGTTTCTCATGGATGCATAGAACCTCTGCCATTTTGTAACTTGATACTATTTTGAATATACGTTGAAGGCTTTGGAGGTCCATCTTGTGCAAGCATGTTGAATGATCATCTCATGAGGTGATATTGTGGTTGATGCTCTTCTTGTTTCCAAATTATATTAATGATCTAGCTTATTTGAGATAGAGTAAAAATTTGCAGATGTCAATTTTTTTGCTTGTGCTTTGATTTAGAAAGATATCTAGAAGTAGCCAACAATATTCGGTTATATTTAGGCTCTTATGGTTTTCTTTTCATTCTAACACACTGGATCTAATATATTTTGTTGCAAGATTTGTCTTATAAGTTGCAGATCACAGAGCTTAAGGTGGATTTGAACTCGGTTGTATATTCTCCTCTTTGAGCATCATTTTTAAGACTAACACTTTGCTTGTAGGGGCTTCCAAGAACAACACCAAAGATCAAGCTTTGGCTTGAAGGATTCATCCATCTTCTACATCTAAATCCATTCTTTTTTTCAACTTTTTTTTTGCAAAGTGTTCAAGAAATAGATCAACTACATTCACGTTTATCATTTAGATTTATAACACTTTGGCATGATTAATAGTTAGATCTAAGTACCTTAAAAAGTTTTATTTTTCACTAGATCTAAGCTAGAAGCTTGTTTTTATGCTTAGCAATAATTTTCGAATTTTTCTAAGTACACACATTTTCAATTTTTTATTTATTTATTTTTTTTAATTTATACTTTGTGTTTGCCATCAAATCCTAATAATTTTGCTTGCTGGTCTTTAGCAGGTCCAAAGAAAAAGTGGAAGAAACTCTAGCAAAATTTCATAAAAAATTACCAAATTTACCTTCCGAAGACCCTCTTCCATCATTGTTTTAAACTTTTAGTCTGTAAGCCCTTAGATCCAAGTATAAAAGGACTAAGAGGAATTTTCTTTTAAGAAAATTGTAAAAAAGTATTAAACAAGAGTAGTGGGATACCCAACGCCCACACCACATCCCCCCTGGGGGGATTCATAATTTTGCAAAAAATTTGTGATTGAATTTTTCTAACGTCACATTTTCCACACACTCACTTTGAAAGTGCAGGGTGTATACTTTAACAATCATTTTAGGCTTATTCTATTTTATTTTTGCAAGTGTAAAGTAGAAATAAAACCAGTTTTGTCGCCACAAAGTATGCTCTCACCACCACCTAAAGGCATCGCCAATTAGTTGTGGTTGATCAGAGAGTGACGCATAAACTTGGTGAGATATATCTTTCATTTTTGTAATTTACTTTGTCAACCATTTCATTTTATTCCACAATACAATCGTTCATAAACCAGAATTTACATTTAGCTCATAACTGGAGTATGCGCTTTCCCCTTGCGGGCACTTTGACTGGGCCTGTGGGAAATCAGAAACAGTTATATCCACTCTTTAATTTTTTCACATCTAATTAATATTCACTTATTAAAATCAACTACCCGTTAACATAAGTGAAAATCCGACACTTTGAATCAAAAATTATGTGGGGAAATTCTTCAAAGGAAGCGGGACCAAATGGGAGGTGACCTGAAGGCACAGTTAGGCTATACCCTAGTTTTGTATAATGTTGAACACCACCTTAGAGAATCCATTCCAACCCACATGTTCTCGTGAGGAGCCACCGATTTTTAATTTTCGGACATTCCTCCCTGTACCTCATGGTATCTCGGGAGTCCCCCTTTTTCCCTTAATAAATTTCAAATATTAATAATTTAAAAGCAACCAAGAGGCATTTGCAAAACACTTTCCATTTCATTCAACACTGTTTATATGTTATATTGACTCCATAAGGCACTGGTTCACTACACACTTCAATTGCTTAATATCATATCAAATATTGTGCATCTATTGGCAGTCATTTTAATTTATGCTGTTGAAAGCAAATTTTTAATTTATTATTGCAAAGCTACATTGGAATGCTTTTAAAGATCAACACTCTAATAAAATCCTAAAACACAAACACCTTTAACCATTTCACCGGAAATTTTAAATACCTTAGAAACTTTCCTTAGGGACTACACCCCTTGGCTTCATTGGGAGTTTTGCCTAAATGGAGGAGTCAAGATCAGGTTACAGCCTTGACTCGAGACTTGCCCCCAAGGGCACACCGAGCAGTAGCATAGATTTTCTATTGCGTTAACCAAGTGTGTTGATATGGCGGCAACATGACTCACAAACACCCCTTTAGATTAAGGGGGTAATGTTGGAAACCTAATCCTTTGGGTTAGGAGATATTGAATAAATGCGAAGAGTCATCTTGGAGTCCAAGAGACGACGTGGAAAATGAAACCAAGGATCACTTGACATTGTATTAATATGTAGACTATCTTAATGAAAAATGTACTTTCATGCCTAATTTTGCTATTCTATTCTTGGAGGATTCCAACAACCTTCAAAGAAAATAATAGGTATGCATTGCCACATCTTCAGACTTCAGGCACAAGGTTTGAATACCCAATAGATACGTGAATAATCTAAAAGACTTGAAGCATTTGCATACCAGTCATTCTAGGCATTAACCATATAATTAACGAAGATATGAATGTTGTGCTTGACCAAAATCCAGTTTCCAAAAAACTTACCTATGAGAAATCACATGATCATTCTAACTGAACAAAATCTATTTAACACCGGGCCTCTTTCAAAACTCAAATAAAAACATGAATTTAAATGCCATTGCATACATATAAAATTTTGTTTCTTTAAAGGAGCTTTGGAAGTGAGTAAACTGCTCATTCATGATTGATAGAACTGTTTTGAACTTCTGGTTGCATGGTGCTATCATTAGTATATTCCCTTGTGATAGCAATTTTATTGTTGAAGTGTCGGTTTAAAGTTTGTTGTTGTGGCTGCAAATGAAGTCCATGCAACCCTTTCTATTATTTTGCTAGGTATTCTTATAATATCATTCAACCACAACTCACATTCTTCAAAATTAAGTGTAGAAACTTGTGGTAACAGTGATTTCACTACAAATATAAATATTTCTTTGGCATTTCAATTTGGTACTCACCTTGAATTCCTTGGGCCTCCCTCCACAATAAATCACTATGGATCCTTCACATTGAGCAATCATTTTTGTGATGCTCCAATCAAAGTGATATAGCTCACCATGAGATTGTACATTGCCTAAACTATTTGTCTTTATGCTTTTGTGTTCAAGTTTCTCAGTAAAGAAAGGTGCACAATCACGGAAATGAAAAGCAATTTACAGATAAGGTCACATGCAATAATCTTTCACATTCTGTGCATTTGGCTTTTTAACATCTGAAAGTTATTGAAGATGTCCCTGATAAGATTTGAAAGAAACTTTAAGCAGAAAGAAACAACAATTCAACTTTCCAAACAAAAGAAGCAATATATCTAAATGGTGGTTGATTGATATGACTGATATATTTTCTTGGTTGAAGATCTATAGTTGCAGAATACTTCTCTCCAGGTTAAACTACGTGATGCAAAAGCAGAAAATACTGTCAACGAGGAAAGAATTGTTGTACTAAAGAAACAACTTGAGGATGCAATGACAAGTGCAGCCTCCTCTGTCTTTTCTAGGTTTTCACAGCAATAGTTCAAGGACCTAGCTAATCATGTTAACTAGGAGCATCATAAGCTTATAGCTGATCTATTTACCACCTTGGTCGAAATTCATGAGACCTACATCGCCTTTGACAAGATGTCTAGTACCTTGAGCAAGCAAGTTGAGAAAACAAAACAGGCTTCTAAAGCTATAGAAGACATCATGGATTGGAAGAAGTACATTGAAGATAAGCCAGCTGATATTTATGAATTGGACAGTCTCAAATTCAAAAGGATCAGGACTGATGTGTGGGCTTGGGAGAATGTCATTGAGATGGTGGAGGATACCATAAATCAAGCTCAAGCAAATTGCAGGAGAAGATGGTATGCCTCAGACAATATCATGGAGATGTTGGATTTCCCTGCAATGGGGCCCTTAGACCACCGGTGTAGATCCTTAATACTGCATTCCTGGATTCCGCCAACACCAGGTTCAATTTTAATGAAACGCTCAAATCCTGGATGCACAAACCAGCCAGCTTTATGCACAGGCCTGGCAACTTATACCCAGTGTCATGGTTTAAAGAGCCCTACTTGTTATTGGAAGCTATGCTTACTCGGTTGTATGGCCTTCCTAATTCCTCAATTTTTAAAGCTGAATGGGCTCCTGTGGCTCATCATGTCTTAACTACAGCTGAATCTTTTCCTTGGGCTTCTATTTTGTCTTTTGAGCTTAAAACATCCATTGAAAAGTATCAAAAATCTCCTTCTACATAGAAACCCAGTTTCTTTCTTTCAACCTATGTGTTAGATGTTTTCTGTGCTGAGTTTCAATATCCCAATATGGGGTGGAATTGGACCCCCGCTGTTTCTCCTATTCACATATATCATTTTGCACTGTAAGAGGATAACTATGTGCCTCTATTATATGACATTTGTGATCATTTCCTTGGTACCATTTATCTCAAGATATTTAAGGAAGATGCACCAGCTTTCTCAGCTGATGCCAAGCTTTTCATTGCCACAATTGGAGATTGGTATGTAGGGGAATCTTTCTCCTATGTCAAGATTTGGGGAAGCAGTGTTGTTCACCTACTGCCTAGAATTGTTCCTAATAGGTTGTTGATTGAAGAAGTATCATATCATACTGTAATAGAAGGGGTTTATCTCAAACTTATAGGTCCCAAGAGGAGAGGATGGCCCAAATTCCCCTTGAACCTTGGACCTTTGGCTATATGTACTTCCCCCTGGGCTCAAGTATTGAGTAACAAGATTGCTTCTTTGAAACTACGATATGCTCCTAGAAGAAGATATGATCCTAAAGGATTTTTAGATGCCCATTCCAAGCACAATCATATGAAGATGAGCTATGTACATGAAGATGTCCCAGATGACTCCATCTACCTGGGAGTCAATAATTTTTGTGAAGTCCTGGCAACGGCTAAAAATAGGGATGAATAGAACCAAATTTTGCTATATCAGCAAGAGCTCAGAAACAAGGTTTTCAGCTACAGGAAAATGGAATTCGATTTGATTGAGAAAGTAAGAAGGGAAAGAGAAGAGAAGGAGGATCATAAAGCTAAAACCCCTCTCATGCTGACTTATCATGATGGTGATAAAGGAAAAGGACTTATGGAGGAATCTCCAAAGCTGAAGATTTCTGAACAATATAAAGAATTAATGCAAACTGCCGAGAAATCCAAGAAAGAACTAGTACAAATGACCTCAGTGATTCACACCAAAGAAGTCAATCCATCTAGCTCAGTTAGTGATGTACAAGTGATTGTGGTCAGCAATCCAACAAAAAGACAAAAGCTCATAACTGCTCTCTCTCATATTCCCACTTTTGATATTGATAGTGATAGGGAGGATGAAGTAATTTATCCTGTACCTGTATTGGAAGAAATCACTGAAGGATCACAGGCAGTCTCATATTTTTTGAACACCATAGCTATGGATGAACCTGCTTCAGGTGAAATTATGTCTCAATTTTCTGCTGTTCTTGATGCAATACCTTCAGCCACATCACTTCCCTCAGAAAAATTTTCTCTTGTTACAACTTCTGAGGTGACACCTCCAACAACCTTGTCTCATTTGTTTAATGCATTTTTCAGTCCTACACCTCCATCTTCGACAATTCCATTCCCTATTTCCCCATCAACCATTGCAGAGGTCTAGTCTTTGACTGTCCCCCTGCAATCACCTCCATCTCCTTCATTACCCTCAGTTACTGATGTCCCAAATCCCTTTTCCCCTTCTTCACCTTCAGTTGTTGACACTCAAGATTCACCACATGAAGTTCTTACTTCCATTCCTTCACCAACCATTGTACCATCAACTAGTGAAGCTTTCCCTTCTTCCCAAATCTCATCTCAGGTTTCTATGTCTATTCCTAGTCTTACTGTCACCCATACACCCCTTTTGGTTACAACAACAGATATGACCACATCATCCACTGATATGGTGGCCACTTTTGAAGATGATGTAATTGTTCCCCTAGGGGACTACTTTTACAGTAAGGAAACCAAGGCATTCATGAAGAAAGGTAAAAGGAGAAACAGAGATCAAGGAGAATTGGAGGCACCCATTCCTGATCAAATAATATGGACAAAGCAGTCTAATGATATCCAGGCAGAAGCAGTGGATGCAACTATAGCCTTGGGTGCATTTGCAGGAGCAAATTTTGATTCAGTCAAGACCTTGAACAGGGAGATTGACTTGAAAAAAGAAGAATTGAAAAAGCTTCAAGAAAAATTTGAAACAACCAAGGAAGAGCAGGAAGTTTATGTTTAGGATTTTAGGAAGATATTTGAAGACAAGTTGGAAGATCTGCAGTTGCAAAATACTTCTCTCCAGGTTAAACTACGTGATGCAAAAGCAGAAAATACTGTCAACAAGGAAAGAATTGTTGTACTAAAGAAACAACTTGAGGATGCAACTGCAAGCGTAACATAAGCATCATAAGCTTCTAGCTGATCTATTTACCACCTTGGGTGAAATTCATGTGACCTACATCGCCTTTGACAAGATGTCTAGTACCTTGAGCAAGCAAGTTGAGAAAAAAAAATAGGCTTCTAAAGCTATAGAAGACATCATGGATTTGCAAAAGTACATTGAATATAAGCCAGCTAATATTCCTGAATTGGACAGTCTCAAATTCAGAAGGATCGGGACTGTTGTGCGAGCTTGGGAGAATGTCATTGAGATGGTGGAGGATACCATAAATCAGGCTCAAGCAAATTGCAGGAGAAGATGGTATGCCTCAGACAATCTCATGGAGATGTTGGATTTCCCTGCAATGGGGCTCATCAAGAAGGAAGATCCACCAAAATTGGTTATAGAGCAGGTCAAATCCCTTCGTGATGAATTCAGAGAGAATATCATGCAGATTGAGCACATCCAAATTGAAGACGTGGATTGGTTGATCAGGAAACCTGTCTCCATGGAAGGCAATATCTATGTTTTTATCCACATGTGGCATAAATTGGCCAAAAATGAGATTGAAGGATCCACATGTGATGCCCAGATGGGGCTCGAATCTCCTAATTATCCAGATATAGATGAACTGATGGAAATTTGGGCCAAGTGGCAAGATTTCCTCACTTAACTGAATAATCCGATTTTGTAATCCCTGTTTAAGGGGAATTTATCCTTTGTATTATTTTTGTAAATTACTATTTAAGGGGTACATCTCTCTTAGGGGATGGATTATCATTTTAGGGTAGAAATCGACAGAAGAAGATTGGAGATACTTTGTTTTATGCTAAGCTTGTAATTTCTTACAGACTTTCATTTTTACAGTAATGTTATTCTCTTGCATCATCTTTTGTTCATTGATCAAGTTTATTTGATAAATATTGATTTTTACTTCAGACTGTTATCTATGTTGATTAATCCTTTGCAATTATTACTTCATGCAGAGATATCTGATCTGGATTTGTCCTTACGTCTAATCTATGTATGCATTATGTTTTAATTGAATTTCTTCAACTAAAATATTTATCTATTTCTGCAAATGATTTGCATTAAATTGTAATCTATGTTAATTTTTCAATTGACATATCAGTTACAGGTTAATCTTGAATGAGCTTAAACACTTAATATTGCATTCAATTCATTTTAATTGATTGGTTGTAATTTAAGTAGATAAGAATTTGATCACCTTTACATTTTTGTCAAGTGGATGAACATACTTATCTATTTTCACATCAGATTGATCTGCACTTAAACAAGACACCTTTTAGAATAGTTCTAACTTAGCTTAGATTTCCCTTTCTTGGTAGATTTGTTTCAAACTGAACACACTTTGTTTTCCTTCATTGGAAGACAAATCCTTTTAGGATCAAAACCACAAATTCCAGTGGAAGCCTTCATATCCATGGGAGATCACTATTCCAAACACCTTGAGGATAGGGTAATCCTTGCACAGGATTATCTAAAGCCTTTGGATGGGTTTTCTTCATCTTTTGAGAGCTTTGGAACCCATTCCAACACCCTACACGCCCGAGGCCTCAAAAGTCTCCAATACAACTCAAACTAGCGTACTAGTACAAGGTGTTCCCCGTTGGATGATATGAAGTGGAATTAAACATTGATGGATTCAAGACAATCATGGGGTTTGAAGTGATTGAAATACTGGAGGACACTAAACCCTACCCGGTGTTGTTGTGGATAGATTGGATATTTGATAATAATGTGATTTTTAACCTGAAACAGAGACGTGTGTCCTTTGAATTAGAGCAATTGTACGTGGTATCCCCATTGGATTCCATAGAAAGAGAAAGATATACAAGGCCGGTTCAGGATGACATTGGCAGTGGGGAAATAGAAAACATATACAATGTCACTACCAGAAAAGAGGACTATATAAACCCCATAGTGGATGGAGAGATCAGTTGGAGTAGTGTCTGTTCATTTGATACATATTTGCAAAATGTGATGGACTAGTGGAAGAACCAGCTATATGAAGTATCGACAAGGAGATGTGTATGCATTACCAAGTATGTGCATTAGATTGGGTCTAAGGTGCATGATCCACCAGTGTTCAATGGAATAGAGAAAGTGGATGTTTTCTTCGAACAAATGCAAGCCTGCGTTCCAGAGGATCGACGAGTAGAAGCAATGGATGCAGTCACCGAGGAATGCTTGCGCGATGGTGAAATATGCACAAATAGGATCTGAGCAGCTGGGAGGTTGTCCAGACATGTCTTAAGGAAATTTTCCATCTTATTACAGACTTGGAGCAGCTTTTTACAGACTTGGAGCTTCTGAATAGATTCAAGGGAACTGAAAAATCCCGTCGAACACCTTGAATTCTGTGAGCAAATATGGGAGATGAAGAATGTACCGTGCAGTCAATGGGTACATAGATTCTACCATACATTAGACATCATACCGCATACTAGCATAGTTGGTATGTTCAACAAGAGAGAATAAGGTAGAAAAAATCTTGGAAGAAGGTGTCTACTAAATTTATTGACACATTCTGGTTCAGTACTAGAGATATGAACATGGCCAAAGTTCTCCATCGAATTAAGTACGTAATCTTTGGAGAAATACCACAACAAATTTGATGCAGAGGATCTTCTATCTCTATCATCATGATTTGGAAAGGCTGAACAAACCAATATAATACTGGAAAATTGATAGTAAGGATCCTATTGAATATGAGGATCCACGTAACATATAGATTAAGGAAATTATTGGATAAAGCGCGGTGTGGGGTGAGCCATATTCCAACACTGCGTTGAAATTATTAGAGCCCCTCAAGGGAAAATTATGTAACATTGGCACTGAAGAGGATCCCAAGATGGCCATTATAGGAGACTACTGGGACCAAGAGACAATCACCTAGATAGTCGACCTTCTGAGGAGTATGAAGATATTTTTAAGCACAAATTCTTAGAGATGAAGGGGATTGTAGGATCACTAGGAGAAATGAAGATTCAGCTAAAGGAAGGGAAAAATCTAGTCAATTAAATTCCTTACAGGTCGAAACCCCACTACAAGGAAAAAATGTGCAAAGAACTAGACCACATGTTGGATGCAGGAATCATATTCCCAGTGGAGGTATCCGAGTAGATCAGTCCAATGATGGTCCGAGATAACAAGACAGGATAAATATGCATCTATGTGGATCTGCGCAACCTTATTGCAGCATGTATACATGCCTCGTTGCCTAAAATTTTCACAGAAAATGTGCTAGAGAATGTAGGGGGTTGAGAAGCCTATTGGTTCATTGATGGATTCCCTGGCTACCATCAGGTGTGTATAGAAAGAGAGGATCGCACGAAAACACCTTTCCAACTGAGTGGTGTTCTTTTTCCTACAACTGGATGCCCTTGGATGGAAGAACATGCCAACTATTTTCTCCAAGATAATGGTGGCTGCGTTCAAAGAGTTCATGCATAAGTGTTTTGAAGTCTATTTGGATGACTGGGCAGTATTCAGTTTATTGAAGGATCACCCGTAGGTCTTGTGACTCATGCTAGATCACTGTAGGCATATGCAGATCTCATTGAACCTGAAGAAGTGCATTTTATGTACCCCATTTGGCATACTATTGGGCATGTGGTGTGAAAGGAAATCCTATTAGTTGACCTGGATAAGATTGCAGTCATAGTCAATCTGTTGGCCCCAACACATGTGAAAGGCTTGCGTGCAACACTGGGACATACGGGCTACTACAGAACGTTTATCATAAGTTATTCCATCATAACAGTGCCTTTGGAGGATTTCTTGAGGAAAGAAGTTAACTATGAGCAGACGCTTAAGTGTCAGCATGCGCTAGATACTCTAAGGGATAAATTGATGACTGCACCAATTTTCATATTTCTATATTGGACACACATCTTCCATGTGCATGTAGTTGCATCTTCAGTGGCGTTGGGAATATTCCTAGCCCATCCCAAGGAAGGAGACATTGATCATCCCATTTCCTTTGCCAACATAAATTTTTCTACAACTAAGAAGAACTATACCATGACTGAGCGGGAAGGCTTGGCGATGGTATACGCCTTGCATAAATACTAACACTACTTATTGGGGAGTTCCTTCAAGTTTTCACAAACCACTCTGCTCTAAGGTACCTAGTCAACACGCCTGTGTTGGGGGGGCACATCTCTCAATCGATACTCATATTTCTATAGTTTAAATTTGAAATGGTCGTCAAACCAGTTAAGCACAATGTTGGTCCATATAATCTGACAAGACTTGAATCTAGTGAGGAAGGAGGTAGTCTCGATGATGATCTACCGGACGTGCAGTTGTTTTGCATTAAGGATGTACTAGATCAATTCAAGGATATATCAACATTTTTGGATTTTTTTTGTGCATTGGCAGAGTATACAGTTTTGCACTACAAACCATTGATTACAAGTAGCACAAATTTCCAGTTGATTGTAGGACAACCCTATAATCTAAGAGATGATGGCATACTACGCAAATGTGTGTTGGAACATGAAAGACCACTTATTCTTATGGAAGCACATGAAGGAATAGCTGCAGGACATTATGCAAGGAAGGATACTACGCACAAGGATATGGTGGCCTTCACTATTACAAGAAGTAAATATGTATTGAAAATAGTATGATGTTTTCCAGGGAGTGGGAAATTCGTCACGCAGGGATGAGATGCACCTCTTCCCTATCATTGTGATCAATCCATTCGATAAATGGGTTATTTTTCATGGGTCTGATCAACCCACCAGCATGCAGAACTAGTGCACGATATATTATCACTGCAATAGATTACTTGACAAGATGGTCAAAGGTTGCGCTAGTGAAGGATTGTACTATAAAGACAACCGTACGTTTCATATTCGAGCATATTATCACCAGTTTTGGATGCTTGAAGGTGCTGGTGAGAGATTAGGGAACACATTTATGAACTCCACCATCTACACGTTGACATAAGAGTTCATGATACACCACCCAAAAATTACACTATATGATCCACATGTCAATGGTATAATGGAGACATTCAATAAGATTCTAGAACAGGTGCTTATAAAGGTTTGTAAGGTCCAGCACGATGACTAGGATGAACACATTCCAACAATACTATGGGCATATCGGAAAACATTGAAGAGGCTCATGAAGAATACCCCATTTAGATTGGTTTATGGGAAGGAAGTAGTCATGCCGTTGGAGCTCAATCTCCCCATCCTGCGCATAGCCTTAGCCACAAAGATGACAAATGATTAATCACTTGCACATATATTAGAATACCTAATGGCACTTGAAGAAGATCGGTTTATTGCAGAGTTCAATTAGGTCATTGAGAAGCAGTGACATAAATCCTAGCATGATAAGAACATCAAAATTAATACCCTGGAACCTAGCACATTGGTGTTGATGTATGACAGTAAATTTCTAAAGAACCTAGGGAATTTGCACATGAGATGGTTGGGCCCATTCATGATCCTATTTATCACCAAAGCAGGCGCAGCAAAGCTTTCCATCTTGGAAGGAAATCTAATGAAGGGTATGATCAATGGATGCCGCCTTAAACCATACTATGGCCCTCAGGGGAAAGATAACCTATAAGTCAGGTGCAGTGCAAAAAAAAACTTTCCTTTTGTATAATTTTTGTTTCAATCATGAGGTAATAGGTTTAGTCACAGTTCAATCAGTAGAAGATCAAGTGAAAAATGTCAAGTTTCAAACATCAAATGTAAAGAGATTGGTCGATGTCCACATTGAATGTGAGTCAACAAATAAATCTAAGTCATCCGTTGAGTCATGAGTGAAGTTTTCAGCGTAGTATTAAAGCACATCATGAGTCATCAAATCGCCACTCCATCAATTGTCACTTAATCTTCCATTAATCATTAATGAAGGGTCACCATCACCCATTCACCAGTCATCAAATCCCCATGCACCCATCTTTTATTCATGATTCAGTAGGCATACCTCACTTGTTAGTCAAATTTGGTGTCAGTACAACCGTCTTTGTCTAGATTGGAAATATTAACAAAGGACGATGCCATAAAGAGAAGGTATTTCATTCAAGCATCACTCAAAAAGGTAACAACACAAAAGGTAGAAAATATTCGCTATCAAGGCAAGTCAAATAGCCCGCACATAAAGAGAGGTAGCTCATGTGAATACAGGAGGTGACGCACAGAGGTAGAGAGAGCTTGTGCCGAGTTGGTTGTCCTATACAACATTCATGGTGAGGGGCACGTCAAGATAAGGAGGATTTATGCACATATTTCATCCCATTCATTAGTTAAGAAGAGAGACGCGGGGGAGGGAAAGAAGTTAAGGTGGTAGGAGAAATCGATTTGGAAGAGCCAGCTATAAGAGATTCCAAGAGGGAAGACTGATGCATCAATGTGATAGTATAG
The DNA here is from genome assembly GCA_027924585.1 of Larix kaempferi. Lineage (NCBI taxonomy): Eukaryota > Viridiplantae > Streptophyta > Pinopsida > Pinales > Pinaceae > Larix > Larix kaempferi. Next base: position 15,019,579 of record BSBM01000600.1, read on the forward strand.
AACGAAGTGAGCAATGTAGAGTAAGTTTCACCAAGAGAGTTGAGTTGTGAGGAGTATGAGTTAATTGACAATGTAAGTGTGAAGACATGGCCACTCCACCAATAGAAAATAAGGATCACACCAAGACAAAGGCCACCAAAGAATACTCAATGCCATAGGTGCCACTCCCAGTAGAGGTTACAACCAAAGAGAACTACTAGGATGGGTTCCATCGCTAAGGTACCAAGACTTCAACATCCTCGATGAGACGCAATTCCCTGAGCTAGCGATGACCAAGTATATGGAAGTAAATACCAACGCTGACGACATAGAGACTGTGGAGCTACAATCCTGGGCGCACCTTCTCCATTAGTCAAGGATAATGTCCATGTTGGACGTCCCACACTTCGGCAGAGGGGACTAGATTAGCACCTGCACTCATTTCCTCCTGAGATGTATGCATGGAGTGTAACATACCTATTTTCCAAGTTCAACAATTGTAGGAATGGGGTAAAAATTTTCCTCGACATCAACATTCAAGGGTGTTAGTCAACACACATATATATTGAATATAATTCATAAGTAGCATTGCATATAAACACTTGTTCATTCACTACTGTTCTCGTAAGTCATTCGTGCATGAAGATTACTTTTTAATCCAACATGTGGCTCATTCCCTTCTAATAATCCATACATAACAATTATAGAAGTGTAAACCCATTTTTAAGTGGGGTCTTAGTTCCAATACCCGATTAATCCTCATGTTTATTATATAACAAAACACTCAAAGCATTATTTGAAATGCAAACTTATGTAATAGACATTCTTTAATGAAACCACTTACCATTTTAGATCACATTTATCAATTAGATTAAAACATATAAAGTACTCATAAGAAAGAGACCAGTATACGTGGTTCACCCAAATCTATGGGCTACGTCCACCAAAGAATTCCATAATTATTATTTATCAAAAATAGAAGAGATACACTCTGCATCGCAGTTCACTTTCCACTTTCTCATGTCTCTCTCATAGAGAACACTTTCCAAAACATTCAACTATCTATATCAGAGGCATTATATGGATTCTCTCCTAGGAAATTGTGCAATAGACAAATGCACATAAATTCCAGCCTATAAATACAATATATGGAAGGTACAGGGATCCTTCCCTACCCAATTCTAGGCTATATGTAATGACACTCAGCATATATAATTTATAACATTTAAATGGAAAATACAGGGATTCTTTTTCCCTTTCACTACGCAGCAACACAAGAGCACAAACAAACAACATACAACATCAAAATTGTCAAGTTGTCAAAGAATTGTCTATGAGAATCCCTCTCCTAGACATCTGCATCATGCACAAAGCATAAACAGATCAATTAATAATCACAGGGATTCATTTTTCCCTTCCACTGCGCAGCAATACAAGAGCATACATATATAATAGTATGTAAGACGAGTACCAAACAAGTACCGAACAAGGGCACGAAACGAGTACCAAACAAGTACCAAATAAGGATCATTCTCCACTTCTGCGCAAGCAATCAAGGATACATGCACAAAATAACCAGCATATAACTATTTAAAATATATCGAAGCACAAGCTTATGGGAGCCTTCCCAAGATCTGCGCCATCCACACTTACACATTCATCATACAAAAATATAATCAATACGAAATGTTTGGCATATAGGGATCCATCTCCCAATATATGCGCCATCCACACTTACTCTTTCAGCATGCAATAATATAATCAATATTACAAGGATATCATGCAGGTATCTTTCCCATGCCTAGGCACAGCAATCCAAGACATCAATCTTACATATATATATGCAACATGAAAATAAAAGGGAATATATCTTTCCCCATACCTAGCGCAGCAGGCCAAGACAAACATCTACATAACCAGCATAAAGTTATAATGTGTAAAACAAGTACCCAACAGGGTTCTTCCCCACCCATGCGCAGCAGTAAAAGAAGAACTAAGGTATAAAATGTGCAACAAATATCTTAATGGGGATTTTCCCAACCTCTGAGCAATCAACAATGCACATACAGCCTGCAATAATATATAATATCAGTTATACAAGTTTCCAAGGACCTTTCCCAGCTCTACGCAACAGCAAATACATTCAACATTAATAACATATAACATTTAAATGGAAATGCAGGGATCTTTCCACCCATGCACAGCAGTAATGACATTCAACATTAATATATGTGTATAGATAAAAAGGATAACATTTCCTATTCTCTACGCATGATCAGACCACAAGCCGCATATATACTAATATGTAAAACGAGTACCAAACAGGGTGCATTCAGCAGGTGTAAAACGAGTACCGGACAAGGGTTTTCCCAATCTCAATAACAAAGGGCATAAATATAACTTGTGAAACGAGACGAGGAACCTTCCCTCTACTCTGCGCAACCACCAAAAAAGGCATATAAACAAAAAGTGAAAACAAGAGTGTACAAGGATATCTCCCCAACCATCTAGGGATATTTCCCCAACCCTCACGTAGCATACCAACAAGCCAAAGCATCTACGCATGTGAGGGATCCTTCCTCAAGGCTCTGTGCATCTCTACGCATGCATCCAAACATCAAACATAATATATAATATGCAATCGTAATATAGAGGGGTCAATCCCCAACCCTTCTCTACAACACGCATTATCCATTCAATGCTTCCAGCATATAATATATAAACTAAGCAACCGTAATATACAGAGGTCAATCCCCAACCCTGCTCTACAACACGTTAAATAGAAGCATGCATATAATATACACAGGAAGAAATTCATAGGCTGCACAGTACATAACCATTACTAAATTAATATGTGAAATGAGAATCAATCTCCCATCCTTGCATAGTCAACAAGAGCAAATACATATATATATTATATCATGCTTGAAACACACAGGGATCTCTACTCTGTGCAACTCAACAAGGAAGCATGTGAAACAAAAAATCTTACCAGAGATATCCAGCATAAAAATAAGGTGTGAAATGAGTACCAAACAAGTACCAAACCGGATTTCTTCCCAAGCCACGCGCAGCACCACCAAGGTAACAAATAAATAAATTATGAGAAGAGAGTCTACAGGGATCCTCATGCTCAAACCCATGCACAAAATTAGACGGAAGTATAACTATATACCAAGAACTAAGGAAGAAATACAACTTGCAACCAACTCACCGAGTAATACCTTCCCCCCATCGAGCTCGGTTAAATTAATAATTGTTTCCCTCCCTCTCAACCGACAAAAACAGGTTGTTAGGTTTGGGTAAACCCACAAATTGAGGTGAAACCATCAACATCATTGTAGACATTGTTGGAAAAAGTGATGAGTCGGCTTGTGTATATAAAATAACCCACAAATTATCACGACCGAACTAACTTTATACTCTTTGTCTATCTAAAATAATAAAAGGGAAGTTACCCACAGCGTAGTATTTTATTAAGGCTCTTATTCGGTAAATACTCATAAACAAGCAACCTTTTGATCCCTCTGCATAACAGCCGAGTATGTTCACCACATTTCGATGCCTAATTTTAGCCACAAGCTTAACTTCATTCAAAAAGTCTTTCCTTCCTTCCATAGACTTCAAAGACAAATTATTCACAACTATTTATTTTCCATCTTCAATAGTTCCCTGAGACATGGAAAAGACCCGACTTGTATGAGAGATTTTATTAAGTACTTAAGCTTAATTTTGTTTTTATTATGTATTTGTTTTCAAGCTAGCAATATGCATCTAACAATCAAGGATTAGGTGAGAACAAGCAGCCAATTCGGTAATGTTCCCAAATTTTGCTAAGGACCACAATGGCCTAAGTCACTTAGTTATGTTCTTGTTAAATTATCAAAATAGTTGCTAAGTATAGTAATAATGTGATATTGGAGCAAATTGGACAAGGAAGGCGCATGAATCATCAAATAAGCATGTGGTCGAAATTATTGGTAAAAATAATCCTAAGATTGGCAACAAGCACAAGTGGGGAAATCCAAGTAGAAGGTTCAACTCCTAACCAATGTGAAAGAGGAATAGATGTTGCAAGTCCAATGTGAGTTGAGGTGGGTCACATGAAGAAATATCTTCCCCGGTATTAAAGTATGCACATCCAATTCAAATTTGCTTGCAAGGCCAAATAATGTTGGGTCAAATAACATTAGAAAAATAAGCTAAGGATCCATTCTCTCATGAATAATTACTTATCAATATTTTATTAAATATTTTATGAGAGAATATGGACTAATTAGTGGTGCCTAGGAAGATTGGAGGGAAAAGATAAAGTGGACAAACTCAATCCCACAATTTAAGGGAAGGATAAGGAAAGTGGACAAACTTGGTTCCACAAATCTAGGGAATGACGGAAAAGAAGTGGACAAACCTTATCCTTGACCAATTAAGACCCCTTAAAACAGGGAATGTGGTTGGAGAGCACTATGGACCACTTGGAAAGCATTTATGACCCAAACTAAGTGGGAAAAGTCACGATCACACTTCCCCAAGGAGATTGACGCATTGAATGAGGATAAGAATCATTCAACTACCTAATGAATGGTTTTGGATGTTCCATGGTATTTGCCACTAGTGTTGACTAAGTGGACAAACTAGTTTTGTGGTTTTCATCAATCCATGGTATTGGGATCCAGTATTGGAAACAAGTAAAGGTTCCAAGTTAAAAAGGGAGCCATGGCACACCAGTGGAGGAATATTGTTTATTATTCGAATTCTCATTGAGTTGCTTATGCTTCTCAGTGCTTGGGATATGTGCCCCTTTCCAACAATAGGGAGACGTGCCCCTTTGTCCAGTTATAGCTAGTTGGAGTATATCCAGCTAGTGATTGAGGATTTGGACGTCCTTTCCATATAATTGAGCTTCATTGCAGTAGTAAAATAGGATTTCATATGTTATGCATCATAGTGGTGTGGTTTGGTTTTAATTTTGGATTTGGTGTTAGTAGCAACTTCAAATTCAGTGGTTTTTCCTAGAGCTAGTTTCCAGTTTGGTGTAGTCCGTTGATGGTGGTGCACTTGCATGAAAGGGTCGTTGTTCCGGAGATTATATTGGACCAATATACATCTGCACTAGGTCATGGACATATCTCATAGGTTTAATTGTAGGTATGAAGATAATTTTCCCCAATAAGAGTTCGAGTTGTATGCAAGGACATGCCTTGTTCTCAAGACAATCTTCCTGTCTTTCTTCTTACTCTTATGAGCTTCCTATTTTTAGTCCTATCTTGAGTTTGTTGTAGAAGAGAATCCCTTGATGTTGTATCAAATGTAATCTCTGCATAAACAGTAATAAAAGTGTGCCATTCCTTCCATTTGCATATATTCTCAATGTTTGCATGCTCCTATGTGCAAATCACTACTAGTAATTGCGATATCTTAATGGTGGCTAATTTCTCTATAAATTGTGATTCTAATAATCAATATGAAGTTACATATAGTCAATGTGTATGTAATAGGACCCTGCACATGTGTCATAACAGAAATTCGAGAAACTCTAGTGCCATTAGGAATTGTTTGTAAATATGCAATTTTACCTTCCTAGATTTTGGTTTTGCATCTAGTCTAGTATCCCCACCCTCTGTTGAACGCGAGTCAATGTCTACTCAAATATGAATTGTATGTTCATGTTGTTGTTTAGTTATTTCCATTAATGCACCAGAATCCGTGTAGTTTCCACATAATTCCTGGGATCATTGCATCTGGTCCTTTCCCAGGTGTGATGTACTCCGAGAATGTGCATACTGTTGAAAGTAAGAACAGTTCCACCTTCTTCCAAAGCCTTGAGTGTCTGACTAAGGGTCATTCATGTGAGAAGGGATGTGTTAAGATTCAGTCCATGTGTTAGGTCATAAAGTTGGAAGGGTTTAGTGCCATTTGGGATGAGTTGGAAACATACAGTTTGTAGCCTCCAAAAGCTAGAAATTACACATAGTTTCATAATTTTTGAAATTGGCTTATGTGATTGAGTTAATATTTCTAATTTTCAAATTGGGGATTTTAAAAATTCCTATAGAAACTAGTAAATTCTTTCTAATTAGCTTATTTTACCATGTATATAGCGCCAAATCCTCCCTCTCCAAGTTTGTTATCTTCGTGAAAATTTTCCATAGCAGCTACTAATGTTTTCATCTTAAACAACACTATATGTGGATCACAACTTATTAGTGTGTCTTCCTCATGACCTATACAATGAAAATTCACAAATTCCTCAGAAAATATTTGGGAAAAAAATGAATGATGTCCAACTTGGCCCTTTTTATATGGATAGATCTCTTAGAAAAATGTCTCCGAAAATGTTGTTCTCAAAATCATATTGTTACAGATGCGTGATGATTCATCATATCATATTTTCACATACAGACAAGATAGAACAATTCCACACTGTCGTACGAGCTGGGTTGATCCATCAACTATCTATGTGTGTGTTTATCTATGTAAAAGTTCTACACCATGTACTGACTATGGGAACTGGAAAATTCCATCTAAATCCAGGCTGATCATATGCACCTTTGGGCCTGATGTGCATATGATCAAAGCCCTAGTTTAGTTGGGAATTTTCTAGTGAAGAAGAAAAATAAATTTAAATAACCAAAGCAGAACATCACTTGGTATAGGCCATTATAGAAAAGATAATTTAGCTACTTTTACAGTACTACTAGATCATATCATCATATGCAATACCATCATTTCACCTTCCAAATATGGTGGTCTTCCATCTTCTCTAGGTTGTGAAGATGCATACAAATAACATGAAAAGGAATTCGCCTGCCACACCTAAAATTATGGAGTGGATATATGGACTATGATATTTGCTCAACGGTGTGATCGCAGTCAAATTAAAACTATTTGGTGGGATCGCAGTCAAATTGAAGAAACTATCTGATGGGATCGCAATCAAATTAAAGAAACTATCTGGTGGGATCACAGTCAAATTAAAGAAACTATTCGGTGGGATCGCAGTCAAATTAAAGAAACTATCTATGTCATAATGAACCATGCAACTTCCCCACAAATACTGAATGCCTTACACTCTGAGATAACTTGCAAGAATATCATTGATTGCATGGGACAAACATATTGTGCAATTGTCAGATTCAAACCCATCGATAGAAAAGTACACAGGGAGCTAGGGCTCATCCAAACTCCATGTGCGTGAAGCCAAACCCACTGATAGAAAAGTACAAAAAAATCCAAGGATCATCCAAACTCCATGTCCATGAATCCAAGGTTTAAACTACAATGGCATCATACTAATACAAGTTATGGAGAGTCTTCTTCATGCAAGTGCAAGGCCTAAGAAATGAACCCACTCATCCTTTAAATTATTTACGTCAGAGGTGTTGTAAGGTTGGAGGATATTTACAGCATCTAGTCAAGATTGAATGCCAATCACCTTCATAGAAAATTGTACACCACACTTTATTGACCATGAACTTCCATGTTCCTTGCGTTCTTTACTTACCATGAAATGCACATATTCCAAACTCATTGACATTTGAAGTGTGAGAGAGACTATAGTGAGATTCACGTTACAAGTGATGTGATTGGATCAAATTTGAAGGGTTGGTCTTAATTTCAGTTAGAAGAGTATATATTCATGTTGTTTTTTTATGATGAAAATCTTTCAAAAAAATCACATTTCAATTCACAATAATAAATTAATTATACATTTCATAAAAATATATGCTAAATAAAATATTACATTTCCAATCAAATTTATGGCACTAAAAAAAATCAGTAAATCCAGAATTATCACATTTACCATAAAATATATAAAATATGCTGCAAAAACTAATGTTTTAGGGCATGGTGATGGTGGAGGTACCAATGCATTGGCTAGTGGAAATGCAGGACCAATAATTATACATATTGAATCATCATGCAACTGCTACAGTATGATGAGATATACTTGTTGCACCTTGTGGTCGAATTGATTGGTTAGCTTCGATCATTTCATTATTTGTATTTATCTCTTAAAGATGAGCAATAAATTGCTGTTCGAAAAGAAGGGATTCTCAAAAGAAGAAAACTCCCATTCTACTACCTTTTTGTTAGAATAATTCCTTTTGCTACTCTTGAAATCCTGAGAATCCATGAATTAGTGTTATAGGAGGTTCACCAACAACATACACCAGGTCAAACTCTTTTTGCACACATGTGAAGAACCTGCAACAATTAATTAATGAAAATACACGAGATAGAAGAACTCATAATCGCTTTTATTGATCGCAGGCCACTTCGAGGAGGCAACCTCCTTTGTGCAAGCTCAATACAAATAACTTCACCATACCTTCATTGGTCTCAACACAAACTTATATACTAAGTCTAGGTGCCAATACCATGGGTCAATACCATGTGTCAATGCAAACCATGGGCCAATAAAAACTATGGATCAACAATTACTACGGGACGACTTACAAAGCATATGCGTCCAACAACAATAAGACAAACTATGGATCAACAAATATTACGGGATGACTTACAAAGCATATGCGTCCAACAACAATATACTAACAAAGTAAGTAGAAGGGTTGACATGGGTTCCTAACATCCCCTCTCCCTTAGAAAAAGCTTTGTCCTCAAAGCTTTAGATGTGGAAATTGATGTAGAATATGAAGGAGTGGTTCCCCTGTAGCATCCTCGGGTTGCATTTCGGGCCACTGACGCCTTGTGAGTTTTAAGGAGGGTTGCTTGGAAAGCTGTAAACGAAGAAGAACCATATCAGCTGCATGAAAAGTGCGCTCAAAACGGTGTTGATCGGCTTGTTGTTTAAGTCGAATTCTTGCCATGTGAAGATTGTCCTGCAGAATGAGAAGAATCTGATCGAGGTTTCGAAGAACCGAGTTAATTTCCTGAACTAGGGAGTTGCTAAGGGTGTATGGAAGAAGAATTAGCGGTGCATTTCCATAGACTACTTCATATGGTGTCCTTTTAGATGTGGTATTGTACCACTGGAGCGCTTCTAGGAAATCCATAGAAATAGTTGTCCAAATCTGTGTAGGGATGGGCAAGGGTTCGAGCAGTCCTAAAAGGAGTGTCGTTTCACCCTTGTTAACCTGGAAAGTATCACAGTCAGCCACCATCTGTTGAATTGTCATTTTCAGTCCCTGCCAAAAGAAGTTACATTGTTCCCGGTCATACATTTTGAGGAACCCAGAGTTCCCTGCTGATGAAGAAGCATGGATTTCATAGAAGAGATAGCCCTGTTGAATAGATTGCAACCAATTTGGAACAAGCAGAGAAATAGATGTAAGAGAAACTGGGTCATCAAATGTGCAAGAAGGAGCATCTGCCACCATATTTTCCTTACCCTTCTTGTAAGTGATCGCATAGGCATAACCCATGAGTTGGATAACCCATTTCAGGTGTGCGGGGGAGGAGACCCATTGTTCCAGGAAATTTTCCAGACTCTGGAGATCAGTCTTGATGCAGAAATAATTCCCTAATAGGTATGGTTGCCACTTCTATACTGCATGCAAAATAGCTATCATTTCCTGCTGAGATGTAGATGCGGCTAAATTATTACCGGAAAGGTCTCTTGAAGGCGACAAGCCCACTCTTTCAGCAAGGACACCTGCATATCTATCCAAGGAAGTAGGGGAGACCGTCGATGGGTGCATCTAAATGGAATGGAGTTGAGCAATGACACCATGTGAATTCTTCTTAAGGATCTTTTCCAGGCGATGTGAACTGATGATGCGGAGAGACCCTTGTTGTAAGCCCTTAAAATTGTGTTGTTTCCTATTGACTAAAAATTGCATCCAAAGTTCAGCAAAATCCCATAATATGGGGCCAAGTGTGCGTAACCATTGAATGCCCAAAACCACATCACATCTTCCTAGGAACAAGGCAAACATGTCAGAGCGTAGGTTATAATCTTCCAGAGAGATACGCACATTGTGACACTTCCACTTGCAAGGTAAGGTGCCCCCATTGGCAACCATGGCTTCAAAGTTAGAGCAAGGATGGACAAAACAGTCAGCATGTTTGGCGATCTGAGGGTCAATGAAGTTATGAGTGCTACTAGAATCAATGAGTATTGTAAGAGGAAGCTTCTTGAAGTAACCCCTAACCCTCATTGTTTGAGGGGTGGTGATGCCGGATAAAGCATGGAGAGATATCTTTGGTTGTTCATCCTAAGATGGGGGGTCAATAGGAGGCTCCTGCATGTTGACATGATCATCCATTGTATCTGGATTTTCTTCACCAATTGTAGAGGCAGGTGGAGAATCCATATCCAAGAGATAGAGCTTTTGTTAAACACATCTATTTTCCCGAGTGAATTTCTCATCACAATTATAACAAATCCCTTTTGCTCTGCATGCCCGCATCTTTGTTTCAGACAAATGATTGATAGGATTTGGTCGAGGAGCTGGTGGGATGGGAGGTCGTTGAGAACCCATATTTTGAAAGGGAACAAAAGTGGGTTTGGATCGTTGTTGGGCTGCAATCTTGTCTTCTGCCAACTTAGCCAACCCTAGGACTTCCATCATTGTGTTGGGACAAACCATTTTAACCTCTGACCGGATTTCATCCTTAAGACCACTGATAAAACAACTCCTGTAGAATTCGTCAGACAATCCTTCTGTGTGATTGGCTAGTTTCTCAAATTACGTCTGATACTCTCTCACAGTGCCACTTTGACAAAGTTTAGTGAGTGCTCTGGTGAAGTCATCAAAAGCACTAGGACCAAATCTATGCAAAAGGAGTTGGCAAAAATCTATCCATTTTGGCTCGTCATGAGCCTTGATGTACCAACAGTACCATTAAAGGGCTTCCTGTTCCAAATGAAAGGACAAAAGTGGAACTTTTTGGACATCAAAAGTATTATGAAGGCTGAAATATTGTTCTGCACGATAGATCCATCCAGTCGGATCAATACCATTGAAGCAAGGAAATTCAAGCTTCGGACCACAAAAATTGTTGGAAGAAGAGAACCCATTGGCTGCAGAAGATTCTTGCTGTCGGTTATTGTTCATGGCTGAATGCTGAAGATGAAGGCTGAGAAATTTTTCATCCAGATCTTGGAGTTTGGTTTGGATGGCTGCAAGTGCTTCCTCCATGGTTTTTGCAACTGCACGAGTGACAACCATAACCAGGAGTTTTTTTTTTGGGGGGGGGTGGGGGGGGGATGGATAGAAAAACACAAACAAAAGCTTATTTAGTAAAGGGAAATTTGGATTTGGGAAAAACTCGGAGGGGTAACTGGGGTTTGAGTAGGTTTTGGACACTTTCTGATGGACAGGGAAGCAAAAAATGGGGATTTCAGAAGCGGGGTGAAAGAATGAGAAAATTTGTCAAAGAGGGACAAAGAAGCAGAAATAAGGAATGAACACGGTGGAAAAATTTGGAGGCGAGTGGGTGAAAATTGAGGAAGTTATGGAAAACCCTAAAAATAGACAAATGTGGGATTTCTGGCTTTGGGAAGTGGAATTTGGGATAGGGTCCTCAGGCTTGAATAATGCAGAATGGGATTGCAGAGGTGGCAGTGAAGTTTCAGGGAAAATAGAGTTAAAACAAGGGAGATATGGCGAAAAAACAAATTTTATTTTTTTTTCAGAAACGGCTTTCGGAATGGATCAGAAACGGCGAGATCTGGAACAGCTCAGAATGGATCAGAAACAGTTGGATCTGAAACGACTTGTAGAATGGATCTGAACCGTCTTTCAAAATGGATCTGCAATGGCGCGAAAGTGATCGGAAAAAGATGGAAGTGATCAGAAACAGATGGATCTGCAATGGCATGGAAGTGATTGGCAACAGTTCAGCTGAAAATAGATATGGACCGTAGGTATGTTCGGCTTCCTATCGGTTCAGTGGATTCACTCGACCACCAATGTTGTTTGACAACTTGCGTATTGGGGCAGTACCCCTCACTCCACGGCTCAAGTAAAACTGATAACCGCTTTGCCACAAACGACAACTCTTGGTTTACCTCATGGGTGGGAACTAGTCAATCAGGTAGGGGTTGTTTCCCTTTTCGCTGGCAGGTCCTCTCAATGGGCCAGCTACTTTGGGGTTCTTGTGGTACTCCTCACAATGAGTTTTAGGGCTTATGCCCAAGTAATTCCCACAGTTAAGTGGATAGGGATTATTCCCAGATCTGAAGCTACAACGGACGCGAAAAAAAATTTGGCATAAATTTCACCCAACAAGCCCAAGAAAGTGCTCTAATACCAGATGTGAAAAACCTGCAACAATTAATTAATGAAAATACATGAGATAGCATAACTCAGAATCACTTTTATTGATCGCAGGCCACTTCGAGGGGGCAACCTCCTTTGAGCAAGCTCAATACAAATAACTTCACCGTACCTTCATTGGTCTCAACACAAACTTATATACTAAGTCTATGCACCAATACCATGTGTCAATACAAACCATGGGCCAATACAAACTATGGAACAACAATTACTACAAGACGACTTACAAAGCATATGCGTCCAACAACAATAAGACAAACTATGGCTCAACAAATACTACGGGACGACTTACAAAGCATATGCATCCAACAACAATATACTAACAAAGTAAATAGAAGGGTTGACATGGGTTCCTAATTGTAAGGGTTGTATTTCCTAAGGGATATGTGGAGCAGTGAAGGGAAATGCCTTCCTTGTGTTGTGTGGGGTAGTATAAGAGAATGCCATGGATGGGAAGGTTGAGTGAGATCCATGTAATTACTCACTAGTAAGCAGTTTGGTTGAGCATGAGAGAAAATGAGTTGTGGGCAGAGAGAGAGAAGCTTTTAGGTGTTTTCTTCGCCTTGGTGGAAACATAGCCTGACTTGAGAGTGATATCTATATCTTTTACCTACGGTTGGGTGGAAAATCCCTCTTACATAGCGAGTTGCTTGGATCTTCTTGGTTAAAAGATAAGTATTCTCTTTGTATATGAATGTGGAATGATTTTTGTGTGCAGACAATCTATTAACGCGGACAGAAACGGATCTCTCTAGACCTAAATGGTATAGATCTAGCACAAAAGAGTACAAGCAATCTCGACAGGTATGACTTGAGAAGATACAGGTATGTTTTGAAATATGTTTCATGATTAAGTTCATTATATGTTTGTCTTCATATTATTGAGGTTAGTACAATCATGATTAATGTTTTATTGTCTGATCACCTTAGTAAAAGTATGAATGCATGTGAATGATAGAATACATTCATTGATTAGGGTTATGACACTTATTATTGTACTAATGCAATTGTGGTATTGTATGAGGATGATGTTGTCTGCTAACATGAAAGGTACATCAAGTAAGACAAATCTATATGACCATGATGACATGAAGACAAAGACTCATCCATAGTCTTTGATCACATAGAATCTCTACTTACGAGGTATGTATGATTTGGTTCTACTATGCTTAACTTATGATATATGTAGGCTACTTGCACAAGGTCTCTAAATCATTGAAGAGAACAAAGAAGATACTGTTTTAGACATAACTAGCAAGCATGCTAATCCAGGTATGTTTTTCTATATCGGGTTAGAATCCTACTTTGTGTGAGGATCTTAGATAAGTATACTTGTTTTTAAAATGATCATGACCATACATGTTTAAGATTATTTAGAATCATAATGTTTTGATAGTATTGAGATTATACTAATGAAAGTATGATTATGTATGAGATCTTTAGGATGACACAATGATGACACTAGTGCACGCTTAAGCATGCATAGTGGTCCAAGATGGATAGAAGTTCAAAGACATATAATCATGATGCTATCATAAAGGGAAAAATAGAGATCAAGAGGGAGGAAACCACACAAACATAAAAGATAAGTATTTGAGTTACTTCTTGAATCTATGAATAGTCAATGATATTGCTCGTAATAGTTGTATGCATATTTGTATTCCTAGAATATATCATGCATAGTGTAAGCATTCATATAGCATTGAACAGTATACTACTAATATGAATATGATGGGTAAGTTGGACAAGCATTCCATTGTTGCTTGTCTAGAATGAAACCTCTTTGCTGACATGTTGAGAGCTGTGCACGCTCTTGATAGTATGTTCTGGTAGAGATGGAAGGCATCTAGATAGCCACTGTATGCATATAGGATATGGAAAAGTGTTGTGCCAAAGTATTGGTCAAGATAGTTGCATAACTATGTGAATCATATCAGTATGCATAACAGGTTTCATTGAAATGTCAACATGATTTGATTATTATGAAGTGTTACTAATCATGCAATTAAAATTGATTTGTAGGAAAGATCATGTGATATTATCTACAAAAGAAGGATGATGAACACCTATTCCAAAGAATAAATGATGGATGTTCAACAAGAAGACTTACAAATCAAACGTACTATAGAAGGCTCGTGGCTAGAGGATTCTCTTAGAAAGAGGGAGAGGATCATGACGAGATGTTTGCTCCAAGTGGCTAGACACACTTCCAGAGATAGATTACACCCATGGATGACAAGACTGTTCTCTTGAATGGTGTAATTGAAGAAGAAGTGTGAATCGAGAAAACTCCCAGGATTCGATAGAGAATCAAATGATTGAAGAAGGCTCTGTATGGGTTCAACAGGTACCCAGGATCAATAGTCATTTGATGAGCTTGATGATCACCACGGGTGCTGCGGATTTCAACCTTTGCTACAAGGTTGAATATGGTTTCTATATACAGATGACATGCTTCTCTTAGATGGAAGCAAGAAGGAACTCACCATAGAGTTCGAGTGATCTAGAGGCTCATATTAGTAGAACCATCTGACGGGAGATGGCACGAATAGATATGCAGAAGATCACTCAATGCAGAGTGTGCATGATGTTCATTCATAGAGGGAGGATAATACTCCACTTCGGAGGGAGTAGATCTCAGAGTTAAAGAATCTTGGCATGATTCTTGTGATTAGATATATGGCTGAGATCAGATGATATTTTTCCTTATCCAAGGAAAATGTGAAGTAGAGATCTGGGATGATGGACAATGGTTTCTACAGCTTACAGACAGATGACTGGTTCATTGATGTATTTAACGAATACCAGGCCAGATATATGCTTTGCTGTGAACACCCTCAGTCAGTATCTAGTTGAGCCTAAATGTGTTCACCTAATAGCTGCAAAGCATGTGTTGAGGTACCTAAAAGGTACAATAGACTTTGGACTATATTATCTTGGATATCATGACTTCAGACTGTATGATTATACAGATGCAGATTGGGCTGGAAGTGTCTCAGACAGAAAGAGTACATCGGGTGGATGTTATTGTCTGGGATCTGGTGTGATATCGTGGTTTAGCAGGAAGCAGTCCAGTGTGGCTCTCAGCACAGCTGAAGCAGAATATATAGCAGCTTGCTCTGCTATTTGTGAAGCCATATGGCTTCGGAATCTGTTGTCAAGTCTATTTGACTTAGACATGGACTCCATTGTGATCTTATGTGACAACTAGAGTTGTATCAAGATGACGGAGAATCCAATGTTCCATGATAAGTCAAAGCACATAGAGATTCGATATTTCTATATACGGGATATGGTGCATAAAGGAGTTATAAATCTCAAGTATGTGAGCACCGATGAGCAAGTTGTTGATGTATTGACCAAACCTATGTCTCAAGTAAAGTTTGAGTATTTCCGAGACAAGCTTGGTGTATTTCAAAAGGACCCTCCTCGAAAGGGGGAGTGATATCATCAATGATGGTATTTTGGATCGACGATGAGGTCGATGATACCTATACCGATGATATGGTCGATGAGGATACTTGTATTGATGATGAGGATACATGTATTGATGATGAGGTTTCTTATACCGATGATGAGCTCGATGATGGGGATGCTTGTACTGACGATGAGCTCGATGATGAGCCATGCTTGTACCGACGATGAGGTCGATGATGAGGATGCCTGTACCGATGATGAGGATAGATGTACCGATGATGAGGTCGATAAGTGGTCCTTAGACTTCATCTAAGTTGACAAGTGGGATTGTATCATCCCTGGACACGTGTCCTAAAGGGATCCGTAGACTCTTATCTCTGTGAAAGATATTGTTGATGTTGCAGTGGGATTGTATCATCCCTGGACATATTTCCTAAAAGAGATCCATAGACTCTTGTCTCCGAGAATGTGATGATGTTGTGTGGTAAATCCTAGATTTGATCTAGGTCACATCCAGTATGAAAAAGGATTGGCTCTGTGGTGGTAAATCCTAGATTTAATCTAGGTCACATCCAATATGAAAAAGGATTGGCTCTGTGGTGGTAAATCCTAGATTTTATCTAGTCACATCCATTATGAAAAAGGACTGGCTCTGTGGTGGTAAATCCTATATTTGATCTAGGTCACATCCAATATGAAAAGCATTGGAACTGTGGTTTCGGATTGCATCATCCTTGTACTTATGTCCTAAAGTGAGAGGGATTGATCATCCCGTAAGTAGATCTGGATTGCATCATCCCTAGACATGATATGGTGTCTTAAATTGATAGGGATTTATCATCCCGTAAGTAGATCTGGATTGCATAATCCCTAGACATGATATGGTGTCTTAAATTTATAGGGATTAATCATCCCATAAGTAGATCTGGATTGCATCGTCCCTAGACATGATATGGTGTCTTAAATTGATAGGGATTGATCATCATGTAAGTAGATCTGGATTGCATCATCCCTAGACATGATATGGTGTCTTAAATTGATAGGGATTGATCATCCCGTAAGTGGATCAGGATTGTATCATACTTGGACTTATGTCCTAAAGTGAGAGGGATTGATCATCCCATAATTAGATCATGTGTATTGCAGATTATGATGCTGTTGATCGGGAGATCCAGATGATGATGTTGTTGATCGAGAGATCCAGATGATGATGTTGTTGATCGAGAGATCCAGATGATGCTATTGATCGGGAGATCTAGATGATGATGTTGTTGATCAAGAGATACAGATGATGATACTGTTGATCGGGAGATTCAGATGATGATGCTGTTGATCGAGAGATACAGACAATGTTGTTGATCGGGAGATCCATATGATGATGTTGTTGATCGAGAGATCCAGATTATGTTGTTGATCAGGAGATACATATGATGTTTTTGTTGTATTTGATCGAGTGATCGAGTGCTGCAGAAGATGAAGACTCAATACTGAAGATGTTGATGTTCCAATATTGAAGATATTGAAGATGTTCCAGTAGTTGTTTGAGTTACTGATGATGATTGAAGAAAAATTCCAATGATTTATAGATGTATCACTATGATGTAGTTGATTACTCCTTTCTCCTACAGATGTTGTTAGAATATCCTTCTCGTTAAGGGGGGGTGTTGAAATATTGTAACTTCAAAGAATATTCTATTTGTACTTTATTATTATTCATCCGGAGATGTTTTATTCCTCCGTCGGAATGTTATTATTATGTAAATTCATTGAGGTAAATCCTCCCATGTAAGTCGGGGCAATAGATCCCCTAAGAGTCATTTGTAATGGGGTGTTTAAGTCCCCTAGAGGGGTCGGCCCAGTCAGCAAGAGAATAAACTATTGAGGCCGACCTGTCAAGTGTAAAATTCAAGTGAATGTAAAGTATAAATACAGGAGGTGTGTTCCTCATTTAACATACACTCACTCACTTGTGAATTCACATAGGAGAGAGAGAGATTTGCGAAGGAGGAGAAGGAGCTCTTGTTTGGGGATTTCATCTTTGTACTTTTGATCATCTATATTGAGTAATTTTTGTTGGGTTTTATACCCCATGAGGGTTTCCCAGGATAAATTGTGTCTCTTGTGTTTATGATGTGCTTGTTGTTCTTTCAGTGATCCTGTATATGCTATTGTTGTAAAATCAAATGGAATACTGATGTTATCTATCTTAGCAAATTGAATCTTAACAGCTCATGGGTGTTACCATCCTCCTAAACCAAAACCATAGCGATGGTGGTGGTGGAAGCAAAAATATAAAGGATGTAATGCTTGGTGTAATTGGGAAGTTGGAGCACATGTGTGTGGGTGATAGCATGTTTTAGGTTGTCAAAGGATTGCTGAGTATAATCATCCCAAATGAACGGGACATCCTTCTTTAACAGTCTCATGTATCCCTGTGTTTTCTCGACGAAATTACACACAAAATGCCTTAATTATTTTTCCTTCCCCTACAAACTCTATAGTTCCGGTATATCCGTTGGGGGTGGGAGAGAAACAATGGCTTCCACCTTCAGGGGATCAAAGCGGATCCCATATTTAAAAATGATGAAGCATAGGAGGTGTCCAGACTCGACACAGAATATGCACTTGTGAGGGTTTAGACGGATGTTATACCACATACATATGAGGAATACTATCGTCAGATGGTCAATGTGGAACTCTCGACGATTCGAATGGGCAGGTAGGTCGTCAAGATATGGTTCTACAAAGTCCTTCACGTCGTGAAAAGCATACAACATAGCCCAATGGAATGTGGCACCATCATTTTTAAGGCCAAAGGGTAGTTTGTGATATGCAAATGTACCCCACGAACATATGAAACCGGTTTTATGTTGATCGGTCAGGTGGATCTCAATCTGATTATAGCCAGAAAAGCCATCCATGAATGAGAATATGACGCTTCTGGCATAGTTGTCGATGATTTGGTCGATAAACGGGGTAGGTTACTTGTCCTTGGGACAAGCCTTATTGAGGTCCTTGTAATCGACACAAACCCTAATGGTGCCCTATTTTTTGGTAACAGGGATGACATTGGAGACCCAGTCTGTCAAGGGGATATGATAAATAAAACCAGCGTTCAACAACTTTTCAACTTCAGCCTTTATAACCACAGTTTTCCTAGGGTGCATTGGACGTAATTTTTTTCGAACAGGTTTAGCATCGGGATATGTTTGGATCTCCTGTACAATGATAGCAGGATCAATCCCAGTCATTTCCTCGTAGCTCTATGCAGATACATCGCGGAACTGTTTGAATAAGGCCGTATATGAGATAATTTCTTCGAGAGAGAAGTTTTGGCCTATACGAATATGTTCCATGACTCCGGGTGTGGCCGAGATGTCAATCGGCAATATGGGATTAATTTTTTCCAAGTTACCCTCGGTTACTGTATCACAATTGAGGATAGGACATTGGGGGTATGGAAATACATATGGCGAGATGATTGTTTCAATGTGGTTCTCCATGGAATCTAGCGGTGGGAGGAAAGACAATCGATGGTGAAGGTCTTCCCATGGGGGTTCATCCACGCTCATTATCTCCATGATGGACTCATCGGAATGAAAATTCTGGAGTAGAGGATCTGGTTGGGATGAGATCCGTTGTAAGGGTAGAGAATGAGGAGTAGATGCCACTGAAAAGTGCTCATCATATACCGATTGGATAGCCTCGTAAATAGCTTCCGCTGGTGTGAGAGGCATAACATCTCCAATCGAGTCCAACTTGTCAAGCTCAGGCACGAGCCATCGGTCAATGGAGCTGGCTGGTGATGGGATCATAGAATAAATCGTGTTCACCGTGGAAACATGGGAAGGGGGATCCAGCGATGGAAAGACTCCCATGAGGGATGAGTCTTTAAGGAGTCCTACCCCCACATTCTCATATATATGCGATGAATGACCTAAGAGTGGTAGTTGTCTGCAGGGTGAGTAGTGGTGTCTAGTGTATATAAATCCAGTTGGACGATGCTGACAATCTTCCCTTGGTGGGGAAATTGTACGATGCAGAATACGGAAAATGCGACCGCAGTCATGGCATAAGACCAATTATGACCAAGGAGTAGATTATAATCCAATGGGGCGTCAACTACCTTCACTTTAACGGAAATGGTATTGCCCCCCATCTCGATTTCTAAAGCTATAAACCAATGGGGCGGCGACTACCTCCACGTTAATGGAAACGGGCTTGCCCCCCAGCTCGATTTCCAAATCTTGTAACATCGTGTGTTTTTGGAATCCAAAACCATCAAATGCTTTCAAAGTGGTAGGGGAATGGTTCAACTCGGGAGAGCCAATGGCTCGCCAACAAGATAATGACATTACCGAGGTCGATGCTCCTTCGTCTAAGACAGTACGATGGATGCTTTTCCCAGAGACGTTGGTAACAATTTGGAACACAAGTTGGTGGGAAAGCCTCAGTTTGAAGTACTTGAGTCAAAACATAATGGTATTTGAGGAATCTGGGTCTACAGCGCTGATAGCAGTGAGGAGAGTGTTAAGATCCTAGTGGGAGGCCTTCACTAACACCTCAGGGTTTTGGTGTAATGGTTCGTAACATTTGCTATCAGAGCCTCCACCCAGGTTAGAGTCACAGAGTGGGTGGAAACGTCGGCATTGCAGTGTTCGTCCGAGGCTCGTACGGCTCAAAGGGGACACCACCGTATGGGCGCACATCCAGCCCAGATTCTGGACTG
This sequence comes from Larix kaempferi, assembly GCA_027924585.1. Taxonomy (NCBI): domain Eukaryota; kingdom Viridiplantae; phylum Streptophyta; class Pinopsida; order Pinales; family Pinaceae; genus Larix; species Larix kaempferi. The sequence goes on from BSBM01000600.1 coordinate 15,039,949, forward strand.
CAGAGGGTGGTGGGATGTTAAGATCCTAGTGGGAGGCCTTCACTAACACCTCGGGGTTTTGGTGTAACGGTTCGTAACAGAGAGTCTTACGCTGATTAGGACAGTTTTGTAAGACTTCCAACATCGACATAGCACAAGGAGCTTGCGCTAAGTCCTCTACAATGTTGTAATTTTGAGCAGCCTGAGCATTGGGATTGAAAACAACTTTTCTAATCGTGCTCTTGGGTGGACACTGCACTGAATCAAATGAAGGTTTCTCAATATTGAGAGGACCTTGGGGCGAGGGAATGTCTGATGTAGAGGCGGAAGGTTTTTCAGTATTACTTCCGTTAGATTCCTTATTTGGGACTGAGTCATAAGAATGTGATCGAGTGTTCAAGTTGACAGTTTCACTACGCATCATGAGAACATGAGCGGTAGAGGATGGTTCTCTTTGAGAAGGAGAAGGTTGTTGCATGATCATCTATTGTTGTTGCGTGGGGAAGGGATCAGTTAAAACTGCGGGTGTCGGGTTCCCTTTGAGGAAATTTTGGACCTCGTCCTGATGTGGGCACATTTTGGTAAAGTGGTCAGCACCGTACAATAAAAAAGGATACTTAACCTTCCACTTTGGTTTGGTGTCGTCGGGATTGTTTTGTTTGGGCTCCTGTTGATTAGAAGACTTTTTTATTTTTTCCTTTGTTCTTCTTTTCACCGCCAGTTTTCTAAGGTGAAGCATATTGGTCTGAATTCACTTCTTCGATGGCAGCAGGGCTGGGTGATCTGTTGGTGTTGTTCTCGGCCTTGGGGAGGGGGGGTCAAGCCATGGTGGCTATGTGATCCACCAGATTATGAAGCAGGATGGTTCTGAATGGAACCAATAATTCCATCAGCATGGGGTCCCGTGGGTGGTTTTGCTGGGTCGTAGGTAAGGCGGGCTACATCAGGAACGATATCATATAAAGTGCCAGATTGAGCATAGAGCAAGACTTAGTACTGGGCATGAGCTATATATTTTTCTTCAGTGACGGCCCCACCCATAGCGACATATTTGTCTATGACTGGTAGTAGTGACTTTGTGAACGAATCTGGAAGGAGTTGGTCCGGAATGGGAGCTCTAATCAGACGTCGTCTCCGCCTCCACTCATGAATATGATCAAAAAATTGAGTGGTGGTGGTTTTCCAGAGATAATTCAAAAGGTCCATACCAGTTTCATAGCGGATTAGTAATTGGAAATGTGTCAAAAATGACATAGCCAAGGACCGAAAATCGGGAAAAGAGTGTGGTGGCAACTCAATGTACCACTTAGCAGTAGTGCCGGTAAGGGTTCTCTGGAATAACCTCAAACGGATGGAATCATCCATTAAGGAGTTGGACAACACCACAAATGATAGGTCATTACATGGTTTTTTGGGTCCTCGTCGGGTTTGCCATCAAACTTTGGGATGTCAAATGGTAATTTCACCAGAATTGCTGGCCAATTTGTGCCATGATATATGGGATCGTTAGTCAACCGTGATAAATATGGCAGATCGAGTGTAGCCAGAAATGGTAATTGTTGGTTAAACGGTGGATACTGGTAGTACTGTAGGGAATCGATGTACCAGTATGACCATGGACCAATTGGTCGTAAGTTCCTCCCATAGGAATTTGGCCATATGGGGGTGGGCTGCATGGCTTTGGAGGTGGACCCGAAGGGGGTCTACCTGCGCCAAAATAAGGTGGTCATGTTATCACACCATAGCAGCTCGGCTACTATTCTTGTTTAGCAGATATCTGCACATTCCAGAGCTTCCATTATTCAGAGCATGGCTATGATGATTGTATATTTTGTGATCACTCATTATTCAGACTTATGTCAAGGCTGAGCCTTGAGAGTTCATATTTGATGATCGATGTGACCCTTTATCCCATACAGTTTCAGTTCAGTGCTTAGAGATGTATTGCAGCAGTGTTTCAGATGGTATATGATGTTTATTACTATGATGATGTTGTATGATCTATGGATATTTTATCATTGACTGTGGATTATTATCTTGTTGATTTAGTCATGTTCACAGCATCTTCTTGGTATATTATTCCTGATGTGGCAAACTGTTAAAAATGAACTATAAATCATAAAATGGACAATTGCCTGCACAGTTAGGTCATTTAACAAAACCCACTGGTTTTCCACCTTACATAGATATGGTCTTTCCTGACACCAGTTGTCTGCTAGTGTAGGCTCCATATTCACTTGACTCCATCCATACATGACTTTCCTATTTGACTTTAAACCTTGACATGTCTCGTTTGACTTTCTGATACGGAGGACTTCCCCACTTTTCTACCTCTGTGTTTGGACCGCATCCCTGTATGTTCAATGTCTCAACTCTAAGTTGGTGACAAAACTTGCCTTTGGTGAGTTGGATTGTAGGCCTAAATCATTCTGGTCGGTTGTCCCGATGTTTGGCATTGGCTCGAACTCCCCCTAGTCACTTGAGATGTTGTTGGCTAAAACTGAAAGCTCATGTTCTACTTATGGAAACCTATAAATTCGCCCATGGAAACTAAAAAGGGCAAGAGCGATGAACAGCTAAAAATACTCCTCGAAGAGTATAAGAAAGGTCCAAAAAAGCTATGGTTCTTAAAAGCTATATCTAAACAATTGCTGACCTTATATGTATTTGAAAAACAGGCCCTGGATGCAAGCTACAACTAGTTGTGCTTATCAGCACACCTGAGATCCGAAGGGTTATGTAGGCCAAAAAGGCCATGAAATGAAATTGAATGATCCTAATGAACCTAGATCAACTTGATGTAGACATGATGCCTAAGTTGAATAAGCACTCTCTAAACAACTTATCCATTTGTGAGACATAGCCATTCCCCGTGTTATTTTGTCTAGCACAGAGTTTGTAGCTTCCCCCTTCTCCCAGTCCAAAGTATTTTTGAGTTAAGTTAGACAAGTCAACCCCTTGGCCCAACCTTGTTCCTAGCCTTCATCCTTCACTAGCAATTTGACCATGTCCAATGGGTGAGTTTGTCATTTGAACTAGTGTGCAAGTAATTTTATATAACAAAAGGAATATGCTAACTTGATTAATGCCACTGAATGGATGTTATACTTTGAGCTTGGCTGTGAGAATGATTAGAGAAGCATGTCTTAGTCTACTGATGTGATTTATCCTTGGTTGTATATTATTGGGATCCGTGATGATGTGGGCCATATATATATGCTTATTGATGATGATTGATGGTCCCACATACTTGGTGATGATATCATATGATGGACAGATGGTTCAGATGATGATGGATGCAGTTCAGCAGGTTTTATTATTACTTCAGATCAGCAGATTATGCATTGTCCATATATGGTGGACCCTACAGCTGGCCCATTAGGGAAACCCATGGTGTATGAGTACACATTCCTAGTGGATTTGGGTCTTCTGGATCCAATGAGACACTTATCTTTCATTTCTAGGCACTTCTGACAGTGATTGATGCATTTTTACACTTGTTGACCAGATTTGGGGTTGATTTCCCAGCCTGAGCAGCAGGGGCCATGAGAGGCCAGTTCACCTAGGGAGCTGTATGAGGAGGAGGTGGTCCAGCCACTTGGTTTTACCATTTACCCCCCCTTCTGGAGAGCCTGGTGGGCTCAGTTGAACAGCACAGATGCCCTGGGAGGCAGTTTTGGCACTTTCACAGTTACCGAGGCAGTTAAAAAATGGGATAACGTGGTCACTGAGGAATTCGATTTGGGCAATTGAGGCAAGGTTTTGGCATTTGGTCTTCACAGAGGTCTTCCAGGGTGATCCCACTATCTTTCAGCCAGTTTTCACCATGTGGGTAGGCCCACATCGATCACAGGAGGTCTTTTACTACTTATCTGTCATAGATTTTGAGGACAGATTTGATCATTTATATTATCTTGGACATATTTTATTATTTTATTGTGCCTTGGGGATGAGCTAGTAAGGATTGATTCCTCCTAGCCCCACCATGTGCTTATCTTGTCATGTCCTAGTCATTATGAGGTGGATTTTTGTACTTTTACCCCTCTAGTGGATGATGCCATCCTCCCTTTGTACCATTTAGTTAGGACGTCATCATTATATTGGGTGATCCATGTGATGTATTGTTATGATTTATTATTAGCCGTTGATTAGATCTTTTGATCTTTTAATCTTAGGCACTCATGTAAAAAGTGGTTAGGATTGTACTCTCTCCCCATCCTATTTAAGGAGGGAGCCTCTCATTGTAAAATCATCTAGATATTTTTGGCTCTTGGCTCTTGGAATAAAATTTCTATCTTTTGGAGTACATGCTTGGATTGGAGTGGATGTTGGTTGTTTCGATTGTAAATTCTTTTGTCCATTGCACTGGAGGATCTATTGTAGCTATCTTGCATATTTGCCATATCTTTTTACAGGTGGAGAAGACTTCTTCAACAAGTGCGAATTGGTGGGGAGGCTTGCCCTTCAAGCTTGCAGGAGGACGTTTTGTGTTAAACAGGGAGTGGTTTTGTCTTTGCACCAACTATTCTTTGCTTATCTCTTTCTTGCTTGTATCTACCCTCAACATGTTAAACTGATTGATGCTTTGCTCCTTGGTTTTGACAGGTTAGAGGAACTCATATGTGGCTTGGAAAAATCGATTTGGCAAGAGGGCTTCAAAAATTATCCATTTGATCTTTGGAAAAATTAATCCTCGTCTCAACTAGCATTCATCTCTTCATCCAGGTATGCTCCAAAGGTATGATCTTCTTCTTCCTTGAATCATCCATAATTTCTAGATCATAAAAACCCTAATTGATTAAAACCCTCATTTTTTGTTTTTCTTAGATCTACTTAGATCTAGCCTTGATTTTGAAGAGATATTAAGAACCCACCTCTATAGCATCCACCCCTAGTGGGATCTATAGTTTGGTGGTGATTGGGTTAAAATTGACAAACTTTTCAAGGCAATAAAGCCCTCTTGAGCCAAATCGCACTTCCTTAGAGAGGCTTGTTTGGTTAGATCTAGCACATGGGTAGGTGAGATCCCACTTGATTTGCAATATACACACTTGATAACCTACCCCCAGACTTTTACTTTGGTGATTTCTACCTTGTGGGCATCATTCCACGTTTTAAGGGATTAAAACCCCCTTTTGAATTTCTTGGCATCTTAAAACTCAGATCTAGTAAGATCTAACCCTTGGATTGACTTGATTTTCTAGATCCACATAGATCGGTGCATAAGCTACTTGGATCTACATTTTGGTGGCCATTGGACTTGATTTGGTCCACTTAATCCACCTTCTAGCCCTCCTTGAGCAAGGTCGCACTCCCTTGGGTGAGTGAGTTTGCCCACTTTGAGGAAGTGGGTGGTTGAGATTTTTGTGGATTTGGAACGGCCATACCTTGACACCTAGGTCTAGAGTATCATTTTGTGATGATCTGCCTTAGGGGTAGCATTCCTTGTTTCAAGGGATTGTGGTCCACTTAGGGTCATTTCATGAAAACCTAGATATAGCAAGATCCAACCATTCTATCTCAATTAGCCCACTTGACTTGAACTCTAGGTGTCCCGATCTACACTTTGACATATCTTTTGACTCCATTACCCCATCCAACAAGGCACTAGTCCTCCTCAAAGCAAGTTGCACTCCTTGGGAATTGTGTCAAACCTTAGATCCGGTACATGGGTACACCTAAAATCAACTTAGATCCATAGATCTACTCATTACATATCCTCTAGTGCCAATTTCATCCCTTAACTTCACCTTGTGGGTCCACTTCAAGCCATTTCACATATCCCAAGAAAGTAGGATCCACTTGTGTAGCACATGGTACTATACCTTGTCATTATTATGGGGCCTAAATCACACATTGGTTGAAATACTAGCCATCTCTTAAACCACCTTCAACCATACTTTAACTTATAGGTCCACTCAACCTTGCATTGTTTTCCATAACTCATCATTTACCTATCCTTAGGAACCTTTGTTTGGGTCCAGTCATCTGTGATTGGTTATAGGGTCTCCCCCTAGGTCTTGTTTCACCTTGATCTAAAGCGAAGAGTGCCTCGGTTGACGTGACTCTCACCTTGCATTGGGAACCGTGGCATCTCTTGGGTCACCTCTTTAGTTGCCTATCTCCTCTACCGTCCCGGATGGGATACCACTAGGGGAAACTACAAGTTGTGTGATAACATTTTTGGCGCCATTGTCGAGGAAGGTAGAGGCCTACCCTGGTTCGACATATATTTTCAAGCCCTACTCCCGTTCTTTTGCCAACATTTTTGGCACCGTTGCCGGGGAGGTAGAGGCCTACCTTGGTTCAACACACCTTTGTGTCTCATTCTCTCCCTACATTTCAAACGACATACATCTTGGTAGTAGAGCTTAAAAATCTACCTGGCGACTCCTAATCGTGACTCCGCTGAGGAGCGAGCTCATAGTCATCCTTACAACACTCGAAGTAAATCAAATCCAAATCAATTAGAAGGAACCCCACTCACCTATCACAAAAGAGATCCTAAAGCCCAATCATCTAATTTCTTTTGAAAACTTGTTAACTCAGATTCTCCAAACCGTGTATTGGGATCCCCTTTGTTCAATTCGGTTCCTCCTTCATCTCCTAATCATAACTCTATTTTGGCTCCAGTCAATCCAATGGCTGGGCAAAGTCAATCTAACTTCGGGAACAACAACCAAAACAATCCTCCCGTTGCTCATGCTTTTGGAAACATGGCTAGGGCCTCTCCCTTAGACTTTTCTCAGATCTTGGGTGCTCCCCATAACATGCCCGACAAGTACTTTGAAAAGATCCTAAAATTCAATGGGAACTGTGCCACCTCCATTGAGGACCACATAGAAAATGTCTGGGCTCACATGGAAGCTTATGGGGCTGAGGAAGAAGATGTGTTTATAAGGGGTCTCTTTGCATCCTTGGAGGGTGATGCTCGCAAATGGTTTGACCGCTTGCCTGCATCATCAATCAATGGATATGATGTATTCACCGATAAACTTAAGCAAGAGTGGTCAGTCAAGTTAGATGGGCGCTTCATTTTACACCAACTTTTTGACATCAAAAAGAAGGAGAATGAGTCTATCCATGAGTTTAACCAATGTTTTGATAAGACTGTTACCAACATCCCAAGTAACATAAGGCCCCTTGATCAAGCCATTTTGATTCATTACCTTAATGCATATGAAGGTTACCTGGGTTACCATCTAAAAGACAAAGACCCTAGTAGTTTAAAGATAGCACAAGATAATGCTAAGAAAGCTGAGGCAAACGCTGCTTCCATGGGAAAACAAAATTTCTTTGACCTAATCAGTGGATCTTCTTCCAGATCTGAGCCTAAGTTTAAGAAGAATAAGGAACCTAGCAAAGATCACAATGAAATGATGGAGAGCATGCATGAAATGATGAAGAATTTAACTCTCCTGACTAGGGATCTAGCTAAGAGCAAAGAGATGGATAGATATAGGCATCCCTATGGCCCTAAACCCTATTGGAATCAACAAAAGAAGCCTAATGAAGGTGATAGAAGAAACCCTGTGAACCAAGCTTCACCTGAACATCCTATCATAAACTGGTCTAAAGAGCAAAAGTTGGAAGATCCTGAGTATACCACCCATGGTGATGATACTCCGGATTCTCCAAAGAACATTAATTGGGTTGATGACTTAAAACTTGACAAGGACTTCGGAAGGATTTTGATTGATCATGAAGAAGAGCCCATAGAAGAACCCAACCCTAGGTGTCCCATCTATGCTACTGAGCAAGTTAGTAGTAATAATCAAGTTCCCCCTAAAACCTATCAACGAAGAAAGGATGGCCAAAATCCCATACCTTTTAGTGAAAAGAGAAGCAATGAGCTGCCTAGTCCAGTGAGTGAGCCATTCCCTCTGCCTGAGTATGACTTTGATATCAACATCGAGAGAGAGTTGGACAAAGTTATGCATAACATTCCACTCACTGAGTTAATGAAAATCCCATCAATAAAGGAGCAAGTGGTAGAGTTTTTTGAGAGTATCCCTGAGACTGCCACAAGTAGTGGTGAAGGTTCATCTTCTCAAAACCCGGCACCCAGTGCTATGGTTGATGAAGAGGATGACCCTCCCATTAACATCCAAACTGCCCTATATGAGAGAAAGAATGGTGGTCACCAACCATTTTATCTTACACTTCGCATTGGTGATACCCTTCTTCATAATTGTATGTTGGATTCTGGTGCCTCCATGAATGTGATGCCTTTGCAAGTCATGGAAGCCATGGGGTTAAAAATAACTAGGCCTTATGGGAACGTTTGTGGGATTGACTCTAAACCAGTTAAAGTATTTGGTTTGATTAAAAACTTGAGAGCTGGCCTGTTTTCATGCCCCGACATATCCATGCTAATGGATATAGTAGTTATAGATCTCCCTCCAGCCTATGGTATGCTCCTTTGTAGGAAGTGGTCCGCTGGGCTAGGGGGACATCTTCATATGGATTTATCATATGCTACTATCCCCAACTCTAATGGGTCTTTGGTTAGGGTGTACCGGGAACCATTTTATGATGGACATCTTGAGAATTATGAGGATGGTGTGAGGAACACTTTTGGTGAGGGTGAGTTATTACCTGAAGGTATCTTCATGGTCATGGGTGGCCATGATGATGATCCTAGTCCAGAAAGGGAAAGAGCTATTGCTGTTAGAGAAGAAAACCTTGAGTTACTTCGGGGTGAAATGTCGGAAGAACTTAGGACTTCGAACCAGCCTAGTAGTATAGGGCCACAAATTGAACAACCTGAGCCCACTACTCAGCTAAACACTTCTGAGGATAACTTTGATCGAATTAGAAGGGGTGAGTATATACCTAGGACAGTACATGAGTGGTTTTTCCTAGTTGACCTTAACACAGAAAGAGGAAGACAAGGCTTACCTCACATCACTCCTTGGGAAAATGCTCTAAAACTTTTTCAAAGATCTTTTGATGATAGATTCCAAAACATGACAAATCTCTACAACAATTTCAAGAATTAAACTCGAAATGAGGATAATGGGAAATGCTTAATCTTCTTCACAGATGCGCTCAAAAAATCCAAGAATGATGCCACTTTCTGGATCCAGGTTCAGAAAATGAAAGAAGACACTACTGCAAACTTTAAATAATGAATAATTCTCAAAGAAGCAAGATCACTCAAAATCTCAATAACACTCAAAGCACACACAATCAAGCAAAAAATCACAATAACAAGAATGAGAATGCTCGGAAGTCATATTGAACAGATCTGGTCAAACGATCGGGAGCTACAAGAATAAGTAGATCGATGTGGGATTGAAATTTCCCATAGCAACCAAAACACTCGCTTGACTGGCAGAAACCCTAATCGACACTTAAAATTTGAAATCAATCCAACAGATGAACTATGCTACACCTAGGGTGTCTGTGACTGCAAGTAACAATCTATAGAACTCAGAAAACCAAATCACAAGTCAACTTGAAGGATTTCTTAAACCAAGTGCAAAGTAATACAGGGCGACGCACCCTGCAGGTGTGCACCAGGGCATCGGATAATCCAAAGACGCACTCTGCAAACAAGTAGTACGCATCAGAGACGTTGTTTGCATTCACACATATGACGTCAGTGACGCAGGTTGCTAACCACTGAAACACATCAGAGACACAATGACGTAGGCAATATATAGCCCAAGTGCGTCAGGCGAGATTCAAATCACAAAAAATGAAAACACTTCAAGAATAAAAGACAATTGATTTGACAATTACCCTACGTAGAGTCTGGATAACCCAAAAGACTCACTGGTGGGTGGATCCAATGGAAGGGGAAGAAATGAGAGGCTCGATCAAAATAAATTGAAAATTAAGAAACAATCAAATATAAAAGCTATAATTCCCCAATATGGTCTCCATTTTTGTGTGCAGACAATCTATTAATGTGGACGGAAACAGATCTCTCTATACCTAAATGGTATAGATCTAGCACAAAAGAGTACACAACATAAAATCCTTCCTAGTTATATTAGATTGCAGGATAGATGGATTACCTTGTGATCGTAATCCCTTTCTCTTTGCTTGATTTACTTTCTGTAATGTCCCCACCTGCTGACCACTGCGAAGCAAGGAACATACTACCAATCGATGGGGCTCTTAATCAAAATTTAGCCCACTCATTTCATTACAAGAAATAAGATATGAATGTGCAGATGTAGACAATCAATCATGCACAGCGGAAACAACATCCACACAATCATTCGAATACATTCAAGATTTCAGGCATTAATAAAAGCATTTCATAAATAAATATATAGGCAGAAACACTTATCTTCGTTTCAATTGTCCCAAGCAACTAGCTATGTCGCTGCAACGTTCCACCCAACCGTAGGCTCTTCGACAGCTTATACTGAGTCCGTCCGAAGGCCACCCCCGAGCTGGGCATGATTCTCACAAGGACAAAGGGGGCATTCCAGCTCAACCACTGCCCAATAACCATTTTTATCTCAGCCAAGCCAGAATAATGGATTACCCATCACCCATACCCAACATACTCTTCCTTCTCACAACAAAACGACTATTGACAGGGTTACACATTTACAACAGAGGTGTTCACAAAACAGGGTCCACATTAGTTCTCCCAGCTCGTGGTTCACCCAATGAACTGTGGAATTTCGTTTTCAACCCCAGGGAGCAAAACCGATTTCTCTCCACTGGTTAGGATCCCTTCCAATGGCCTAAACGACCCCCAGGAAGACCCAAAACGTTCTGCTCTCTTTCCCCACGGGTAACCAACACAAAAACGCCCCTTCCCAGCTAAAAGATGAAGGGAGACATAGAAAAACGAGGGAGGAAAATGCCCAGGCAGCTTGAGCTGCGTGAGAGAGCAAGGCCATGGTGAATAATCGCTTAGGCAGCCATTTCGTGGCTCTATTCTTGCCCAAAAAGACCAACACGTTTTTCCATGAAGGGTGGCTTGCCCATACCCGATTTTGGACAGCCATACCTTCCCATTCCCAAGGCAATAACTTCCCCAACCAACTCTTGGGAGAAATCAATGGTTGGGTACAAAAGTCAACATGGGTAGTTGAGGGTTTGATGGGTTTCCTCATTGACACTTGGCTTGACTCTATTGGCTCAAGGGTTTGAATGTTTTCCCTCCCAATTCCTTGTGAAATCATGCCCCCATCTCTTTGTTGCATTGCATAGCTAGTTGTGGGTATTTTTTTATTAAAATGCATATTACATGCTATTTGAATTTCCACTGTGCATTGCTAGCACGCAAACCATATGCATCACGAAATCGATGGCGGGGCCTTGGCCTTGAGCTCCTCACCATGATTTCCTAACAATATTACATCATTTATAGTGTTAATGCCATGGGGCCAAACTGGGGACATTACACTTTCTATCCTTCGATATTCGGCTGCAAAACAAGATAGAAGAGATGGAAACAAGAAAACGACATGAAAGCATATATCTATGAATCTAACTAGATAAGCAGTCAACGAAGAAAATCGTAAATGATATTACAAGACATAACACATTTATGGAAAGATGTTTATATTAATGTAAATTGCAGCAAATACAAAGTGAGGGGATTTACAACCAAATATTTGACGTCACGACTCCAACATGAGCGATCTTTCCTCAAAGATCCAAAGCCTCCTAGCTTCCTATGGATGAAGAAGATGATCCTGATTGAATTCCACCAACATGAGGGTGCATAATCCTTCCTCCTCCTCAATGGAGAGAGGGGTTGTATTTATAGGGCTAGATGGGTAGAATGGGTTGAATATTCAGGGGAGAGATCTAAGGGATTATCCCAATGGGTTAGAGAACTAAAGGACACCTATCCACATATCTAGGGATAATCCTTCACATCACCAAGCTTCGAGAAGTCGCTCGAAGTTCCCATTTATCCAATTTAACCAACTTCAACACATCTTGCACAAGGGAAACGTGCGCCAGAGATAGACCACTGCATGAAGTATAAAGGTAACCCATGCTAGCGATGCATCCGGATAAGGTTCAAAGTGCGTCACCCTAGGCCCGACGCTCCTTGCTAGAAGGCAGAGTGCGTAGGGGTGACTAGAAAAGGTAAAAGGAAAAGATAATCAACCTCTCTTCTGACATTTAAACCAAGGTACTTCAGGGATTAAATCATGGGGATGACACCTGACTCATGGCAACGAGATTTTGGTGTAACAATTTTATTTTCTTCATGTAATAGTTATGCTTATTTATACATGATGTGTGTGTGTGTGTGAATTTTTATTTCTATTGTATTTTACATTCACAAATTTTCTCATGCATTTTTTATTTATGAATTCATATTATGGCCCATGGGGCAAAATTTATAAGCATGAAATTTATAAATATCCCCTCCTACAGTTGAAATGATGGATGGGAACATGATAGAGTGGTATCAAAGCTCTTAGTTGCAGCACCAGGGATGTATAGGCCAAAATCCACATTTACAGGCAGAAATAGAGTTTGTGCATGAAGTGTTTAATGAAATGTTCTATGAAAAATTGTGGTGTTAATTGTTAGATGGTATTTTAATAGACCCATGAGTTAAATCTTGTGGTATACCAATAGGAATGGTAAATTAGTTTAAGAAGATTTGAGAAAAAATTCAAAATTTGTAGAGCTAGAAGTGGAAAAATCAAGTTGTGTTAAGTGACAGAGAAGTTCCAGAATTGAGGAAAGGCCATGTGTAAATTTCATGTGGCCACCTATGATAGAATTAAAATTTTACATAATTATGAAATTTTCAAAATTTGGGAAAATTTGAGATGGGACCCACCTGTGCCATGTGGAAAAAAGTGTGATGTGGAGGAACCATGTGGATAGGGGGTATGACGTGGACCAACCACATTGAATGAATGCACAAGTGGAAATAATAGAACAAGGTTGAGTGTCTAGTTGGCGTCCAAGTAGATTTGAGTGGATGGGAGCAAATGGTGGTCTATCGTGAACGAACCATACAACCCAAGCAGTTTCCATCATTCAATATCTACACCATTCATGGAACCAAAGGTGCACATACCTTAACAAGAGGTCAAGCACATGAATGGCTCATATCCATCGAACATGTGTGGGTGGTGTGATTGTGATCATTCACACGTGAAAATATGATCGTACAGTATTCCAAAAGGTACTTGCGCGAATGGCTGATATTTAATTTGGTCCAATTTGGGAGGAATTTGGACCATTCACAAGGATGGTGGTTCACGTGTGTGATGACCCATGCAAAGGAGAAATATGGTGTCAAGAAACCACTTATCGTTAACAATAAATTATTTATGGTAAAGGAAAAATTGTCGCGATGACATGGGAAAAGGGGTTGATGAGAGTATGGCATGGCAGAACTAAGAGCTGCCACATATATTCCACATAGGGTACGATGACATGTCACCCACCATGTTTCATGCCATGTCAAGAAGATGCCACGTTAGTAGTACGGAAAGCTTAAAAATGTCTAGAGCCCAAAAAAAATTTTGGCTCAAAATTCAAGGAGACCTATGACATTTCAATGGCATTGAGGAAAGATACATAAATTCCAAGGAGATGCATGGGCCCATTCTACTCCAATTTTACAAAAATATTGAAATAGTGGTTTTTAAAGACCAATACCCAGTGACCTGACAGGGAGGCACTATCAGGGCTAAAAAATTTATGGTGTAGTCGTCGTCTAAGAACGCAAATAAATCTGGTGGATTATGGATAAATTCCAAAAGGTGTGAAGACTAGACGTAAAAGATCAAGGCCAAAATACACTATTCCAAGGCAGTTTTGGGGGATTTTGAAAAACTTAGAAGAGATAAAAGTGACCCTAGATATTGAGACTAGAAAATTTTATGGACTCAACATTTTACCTACTCATCAAAACGAACAACTTTGGTTAGAGGAAGTTTTTTCCATAAATGCTCAGTTTGAGAGATGTAGTTTTTGGAAAATAAACCAAGTATGAAGAAGATGCAAAAGTTATAAATAGTCAATTCCATAAAATTATAGAAATTGACTGGAGCATCGGACCAAGGATCTAAAAAAATTTTAAGTAATCATTTTCATGAGTATTATCAGCACCTGATAGAAAATAATTTATGGCTCTCCTTATATTTTCTTCTATGGGTGGCTAAAGTTTATCTTTGAAGCTAAATGCACTTGGAAGAAAAGTGCAGAAGTGGGCAAGATTGGCAGCTTTGAAAGGTTGTAACTTTTAGCTATGAGATCAAAAATGAGCATGGTTATAGTCATTGGAAATCTCAACTATAGGAGAATAAAAAAGAAGGTTGCAATTTTTGAAATAGTTTTCTAGTTGTCTCACATAGCAGGAAAAATAGAGCATCTGGGCTTGATTGGGCAAAACATTTTCAAGGTGAGTGACCTCCAAAGCAACCGAAATTTTGAAAATATTTTTGTAATATGGTGGAGGATTGTGCCAAAGGTGATATCGAATCAAATCGAGTAAATATGAAAATATTCATATCATGGTCTTGGTGCTCTCATAGTGGTGCATAGTCACATTCACCTAATTGCAAGAGTAGGGTACAAATTGCTTGATAATGTGAAGAATTGAACCAAGTATGATTGGATACTTGGTAACATGGAAGTACTATTAATGAGCAGGGATACTCAATTGAGAATATTATAGTAATTATTGTAACATGTGGACAAATATCCTAAATATATAAGATTACACGATTGCAGATTGTATTTTATAAACACTCATGAAGAATGAAAAAACTAAGAATACTTGGTAACATGGAAGTACTATTAATGAGCAAGAATACTCAATTGAGAATATTATAGTAATTAATGTAACAGGTGGAAAAATATCCTAAATATATAATATTACACGATTGCAGATTGTATTTTATAAACACTCGTGAAGAATGAAAGAACTAAGAAAGATTGTTCGTTCCTTAGCTAGACTGCATGCAATGCATTTACTATATTCTAAATGTGTGATATGAATTGCATAGAGAGGTTGTGGAATACCTTATCAAGAGTAAATGGTTGTCACATTCATTTATTGAGGAGTGGAAACCATGCCTAATCATGCAAAAATAAGATAGATCAACATTGGTGACTTGGATAAGAATATGTATAAGGCATCACTTGGGATTAGTATGTGCAATTTGAATTGCAAGGAAGATCCATTAGAGGTATTGGTTATTGGAGTTGGATATTTTATTCCTCGATATAATGCTTCATAAGGTAGAGAAAAAACCAAAAAGTAAAGGATATTTCAACTCATATAGGTAATGGATGAATCATCCTAGTCGGCAAGTGTATGTATGCTCAAAATAGTTACAGGATATGAACCAACAACTTACATGTAGAGAATGGGAATGAATAAGGAAATTATATTCACATAGAATCTATCACTAATGTAATAAGACATCCTAGTATGTGCACCTATCATGTGGTTCACGATAGTGACAACGTGGCTCATACAAAGGAAACCAATTGGGGAAATGATACATTCTTTTGTGTAAATCTATTGTCTAGTTCAAGAAAACATAGTAAAATTACCATGGGAAATGAAAGTAAGTCTTTTAACTAAATAAGGCTTAAAAAAATATAATGGACCTCGAAAGGACTTCAGATGAAGTTGAAATGGAATCAATTGCAGCAATGTTACGTGCTAGGAAGTCCAAGAAAGGTCAAGTTGGACTTAGTTGGAATTTCTCAAAGTATAACGCCCCAGCTTTAAACCCCTTCTATAATGATGTAAATTTTGATGTTGAAATGCTTGAAGGGATGAACAAATTGTATAATGTAAACATTAATATAATAATACAACTGGTTGTGGCTGAGGAAAATGCTAAAGAGAATAAGGGACTATGAATCCATTAGTGAGAAGGAAAGGGGGATGTAGAGAACCTAGGGGGGGTTATAACATGACCCTAGCCTAACTTTGAACCCAAAAGTGTTTTAATAATATTTTAAATCCTTATTACATTTTTGAACTTTATAATTTATCCTTCCTGCAAAACGAAGGTTTAGTGGCATGCTAAACAAACGTTTAATAACACATATGGGACAGCAGTCTTTTGGGAGAAACCACATGGGAAAAGTAGGCCATGCAGCTAATGCATGCATGCAGAACTATTTGGACGCACTATCTCACACAAACTCTCTTACTCTCTCACTCGCACAGACGTAGGGGGATTCCATTGTTTTTTTATTTGTTAGTGAAATGTCTTTCCAAGTGGGCTACGAGTTCTGATCTGTGATTCGACCTTGTTTAGGAAATTGTAAATTGTCATATGGAATTGTTGAGAGTTAATTTCCATGTTGGACCCATGATATGCTTCCATTGGATCAACAAACTGTGTATGAACCTTCCTTGACGGAATTTATGGGCATTGGTTAACAGTGTGGGTATTGCACTATTGATTTTTTGGAAAGGAAATCGAGGAAGGAAATGCATTATTTGGTGTGTAACTGGTTGGTGCCAAATTCTTAAAATATTGAGAAAGAATCACGTTGTTTTGCGTGGAATTGTTGAGTTCCATATTTATGAAGAAGCCTAGTGAGGACTACCATGTTCACCTGTTTATTATCCTTTGACAACCTTGAGTGTTCTCCTAGTGGATTCATAGTCTTAGCTCGGGGGTGGCACCTTGAAGAGAAGTTTATGAGCAAGGAAGTCTGCAGTTGGGACGTGGAGCATGCCTCACACTTAGCTAGTTTCTCAATTATTTTCAATTCATCCATATAAGTATTCTATTCTATACTAGAATGAATTATCTTTAATTCTACAAATAATTAATAGAATGAATTTCCAAAGAATTGAGTTATGCATTGTGCATGGTTATGTATGGATGCAATTTGCATGTTTTTACCTAAAACATTGTATGCCTATAACTAGTTTTACAAATATGCAAAAAGGGAAATTGAAATGTTTTCCTATTCTTGTTTATTATGTGTTCAATATTATTGGGACCTTGTCTACGGTTCAGTTGTTCTATGTGCCGTATCTGCATTCTTGTCTGGAAGTAAAAATGTTTAATAGCTAATGGAAAACTTGTTCAAGGCTTGAAACACAAAACAGTTAGGTCTATGTTTGGTTTTTAGTGAATATTGGCATAATTGAGCACTAATTATGAAGTTCTTGGAGTGCTTGAGAGATTCATAATGTTAGTCTATGAAAATTTTGGAATTATTTCTAAAGAACTTGTGTTGTATTTGTATTGGAGATGCAGTTTTGTAAATTGAATAAGTTAAACTTAATTGTGCATATATGTTCATGAATATTTGCATGTATGAACAATAACGAAAAATGCATATGAAAACTATTATGAGTATTGTTGTTTTCAACATTAATGGTATTTAATAGTAAAAGAAAACGTTTATTGGAATTTATACTATAGTGAAAGCATATTTCATGTAGGGAGTTGTTTAGCTCTATTTAATGAAATTTCCCAAAAATTGTCTAAGTTATAATTGTTGGATTGAAGGCAGGGAATGGCAGGTGTTCTAGTCCAAACTCTATGTCATAGACGGTTTTTAATAATTTTGGAAAAGTCCCAAAGCGTAGAAACATTAAGGACAAAGATGCCTTATTTTTCCTTATTCTGCAGTTAACGTCGGATACATTGGAGCTAATTCGTTAATTTTCCTAATAAAAATATAAATATGTTTAATGCTTATTAAGTAAAATAAATGGTTGATTCGATTGTTATCGTCGGGTGAATTTCATTTGAAGAGATGATAAAGGCCTTACATTCTATATATATTAAAAAAAAATAAGATCTCTAGTGTGTGTTATCAACCCGATGACTCCATGGCATATGGAAACTGTCGGGTCTAATATAGTGTCATAATGGGGTACATTACAAAGTGGTAGTAGAGCTGAGGATACATATCTCAAAACTCATGGGTTGTGAAGTTAAGTCGGGCATTGGATTTCAGCTTTGCCTAGATAAAGTAAATTCAAATCATGGAATGACTCTAGGTTTTCCATATGCTTGCATTTTTGTGTACTAGATGCGAGAGTGGTTTGGGAACTTAATTGTACATGATAGTTGATTATAATTTTAGGCATTTTTCCATATTCTTGTCATTGGTCAAGAATATACCTTTTGATATTCATTGGTTGTTGAAAGGAAGTATGCATATCAGATATCAAGTAGGTGCTTGGCCTCCCACATGATTATTACATACATTTTCCAGCTCATATATTTTATATGAAGTTTATGGTTCTTCATGTCAATAGTGTGGCAATGCAGGATTGTGCATACAAATGCTTGACAAAACTTATTTTCAAATCATCAAATTGTTTGTATGAATCTCTCCTAAAAAGAAAATCCCTATGGCTAATATTTTGCAAGCAAATTGATTTATCAAGCGAAAATTCATTGCCCTTATTGGAATTGGTTCTGTCTGATTTATTTATGCAAACCAATTTCCCAAGGATGATTACCTTACCCTTGTTGACATTAGTTGTGTGTTCAATTTATTTATGCAAATAAATTTTGCAGAATTCAAAATCATTGTCTTCATATGCATTATTTTTATTTTTTTTGCTAACAAACTGACTTTTCAAGGGTGAAAATGTTGCCCAATTGGGGTCGTGTTTTCATGTTTGGTTTTTGAAAAGAAACTTTGTTTCCCAAGGTTGTAATTGTTGTTTTTATGTGGACATCATGTTTGGGGTCTAGATAAGGCAAGCAAGTGGAATTCTCATAAGGGAAATCAATGACCTTATAGGAAAACCTTTGATGTTCAAATTATCTATGTAAATTAATATTATTATTGTGAATTACAATTCCATAATGTATTTGTATTTAATGAAAATATTGTTGGAAAATAAATCTAGCATAGGAAAGATTGTTTCCTCTTATTGGGCGCTTCGTTGGTGTAAAATTTTGTCTGTAAATTAAGTTTTTAAAAGAAAATTTACCTCTTTAAAGGCAAAGAAAACCAAGTTGGATGAACTTGGATGGCCAATCTAATGATTCCTTGAAAGGGTTTATGCCATGAAAATATGTAGGCTCCAGTTGTTATGTTGCTGCAAATATTGTTGAGTTTAAAATAACTGCATGAGATTAATATAATTAGGATAACATGTCCATTTCTTAATGGTGTCCATGCTATTGGTTGATGTTCGTGTTAGATGTCCTGGTAAAATAAGTCTTCTAGAAGATCAATCTTCCTGAGGGGATTTAACTAAAAAGTTTCATCAACACTATCTTCTACAATAAGATGTAGGTGTTGGAAGTGCATGTGTTTTCCAGTGCTTCGAATTATGTCTCTTGACAGAAGTTATGTTTAGTTAGAACAGTCCTTCTATACCTCTGAAATCTCAAACTAAGTTCTTGTTTTCAAGTGTGGATTGACAAATGTTTATTTCTTGACACTGTGCTTGCCACCAAGTTTTTATTTGGAAAGTCTCTTCTAAAAGAATCAATAAAACTCGTTGCGATCAAATAATAGTATAAATTGTTGGAACCTTGCATGAATTAGAAACCATTAATGTTCCTGATAGAAGACTGTATTATACAGCTAGCTAGTTTCTTCGAATAGACTTTATTTCCTATGAAGGGAATGAGATTATCATAAACAAGTAGTGAAATATTGTTATTTAATGGAAAATTAGTGCAATTGTTGAATTTTTTCAATGCAAATATTAATGTACGAGGTCCAAGAACATCAATGAAGTGCTTGAATTCAGTAAATGTTTTCCCTATTGAATTTTGCACTCATATATTTTAGTGCAGGTATGGATGATTTGGTTCTTGTTCACAGTGTTTTCCCTAAGGAAAATATTTATGGAAGATCTAAGAAATGAGCTTATTAGAATCTCTAGACTTGTGAAATATATGAAAAGAATAAGCCATAAACATGCTAACTGTTGTAAATTGTTGTCTTTTATTTTTAATGATATAACTTGTAAGTGGTGTAGAAACAAAATAAAAACATCTCCAAGACTAAACAGGAGTATCATCTTGAGTCAAGAAGATACTGAGATATGTTTTGGGCCTAAGGAAAAGAAGGGAGTATTCTTACCCTCACCTCAATTAATAATGAATAAATTAATAGGAATAGTTATACTTAGAAATATATTACATAGGCAACTGCTAGACCTCTTCCTTGGAGAGACACCTAAGCTACAACTTTCTTGTCGACATTGAATACAAATAAGAAGGAATGGATGCATTCCTGGTGTTGTGTCTAGGTGGAAGGGAAGGTAATTAGATAGTCGACCAAGTGTCAAGAATTAGGTTGGGTAGAGTAAGGTGTTTTTCAATTTCATGATAATGTATTGATATGTTTTATTCTAACTACAAATTATTTGTTGAAGTGATCATGATGTTGATAAACCTTGCAATTTGTTGTGTATGCAGTAAGAGGAAGTACGCAAGAATATTCAAGTGTTCAAGGCATTGGGAACGCTATAAAAAGAAGCAAAGCAAAGGAAGGAAGAGTTAATGGTTGTAAAATTCGACATTAAAAGATGAAAAGTAAAAGGGGAATAACCCTTACTTTGACACTGGACTCATGTTGTATTGATCACCATAGGTACACTCCCTTGTTGTGTAACCCTAGGATAAGGTAGATTGTTCCCTAGGGAATGCCTTAGTTTAGATGGGTGAATCCAACAAGAAAAGAGGCACCGAATAAATTTAATATGGCATAAAAAGATCAAATAGGCATGGATATGTCTAGAAAAAAGAACAATTTGAGAAGGATCTTATTAAATTAAAAGGTATCGTGACTAATGATGAATGCAAATAGTAAGAGACCAAGGATCAAAAGAGCCACAGCTGTATAATTCTAGACTGAGACAAAGATTAAGGGGGAGAACTCCTTACCCCTATTTCTCTTGATTATGATGTTGCATTTTCCTAGAAAGAGGAAGTTTCTTGGAATGCATGTTTGAAGCATACGAATGTTATGTTTGTTCTGCTTAAAATAGTCATAACATGCTAAAATAATTTCAAGCTTATTAAAGCATAATATGCATAAGGGAATCATGAGCAAGGAATGATACAGTTGATCATTTAACAAATAGGATATCCTGATAATATATATATATATATATATATATATATATATATATATATATATATATATATATATATATATATATATCCCACAAGGGGCAGAGCAATTGGCAATGGAGTAAATGAGATGAGAAGTTGTAAATGGAAGGTCACACATTCAAATCCATGTGGGTACTAGATTACAAAATGTGTGTGTGTGTGTGTGTTGTCCTAATGAATTTTGTGATTATTGATTACACACAAAAAAAAAAAAAAAAAAATTCAGTTTTGGAAGTTAATGATGCCATCTCTTAGTGGTTAAAGAAAATTTGAACAATCTCTTGTGGGACCTCAGTAGACCGAGAGTCATTGAGGAAAGTATTGAAAACACTATCAAAAATCATGAGTCTCTAAATACCAAAGATGTATAGGATGGGGGATGAACAAACAATTCTCCTCCTTGTTGAAGACATGCTTTGAATCATGATAAATTTTCAAGAAATCCTTGGAAAAATGATGAAGAAGTTCAAGTGAATCTTCAGGTCTTAGAAGACTCGTTCCATATGCAAAATCAGGCAAAGGATGCCTTGGTGGCCATCACCAAAGGCGAGGACAGAGACCCTATGAGAAATCATCTACATGGTCAAACAACTGGGAAACGTCATAAGATCGAGGAATCAAAGAGTGGAATGAAAATAGGTGAAATTGTTGGAAATAAAGCAAAGAAAACCATTAATTGTTAGGCTATGGAGGTAATCATTACCTTAAGAAATGCCCAAAAATTGGTAACCAGAAATATATCCCACATAATATTCTAGGATCTGTGACCGAATTGGAAGGTGGAATAGAAGAAAGAATTCCTGAAGCAACCAGTTTACAAGCTAAGCTGGAAGGTTAAGGTTATCAAGAGCAAAACAATGTGGTAGGCCTGGGTCTAATGGACCTCGTGTTAGGATATCTCATCATTCAGTATGTACTTTTCATGCATGCATGCATGCATTCTGCATGCATTGCATGCACCCGCATGCTGCCGAGTCACCATTTTGATGCCTCCAGCACCTCGTCCCTAGTCTTCCAGCACTCGGGATCTACTTTCCACTCAAATTTAGCCCTCCTAGCCAGGGAGGCGCCCACTTCTCACCTTACACTGTAGAAGGGTGCCTTTTCTCACCTACCAATCAGTTTCACTTCAGTTAGTTAGTTGTCTTTCCTTGATTTGAGGCTAGACTAACTCCTAACTGTTGTTTTCACTCCGATTGACCTCCGATGAGACTTGACTACCTATTTTGAGTGCAGTTAACTCCTCATGCGCCCTCCACTGAGCCTCCATCCCTACATTAGTGCCACTTACCATCAGTTACACTTATTACACTCAGTTAGACTCAGTTTGACACCTGTCTGACAGTTACTTGTGCATTGATGACCACCACCGATGATGATGAGGACTCCTAGTTGGAGCCAAGCTACACCATGCAGTATATTCAAATTACCTCCTTGGCTATATCGAATTTCTCACTCATTGTGACAGTATTGTATTATAATTCTACCATTCTGGATTATAGAGCACTAATGCATCTCTCTTGCACAGTTTTTACTCCAAATTGTTTTACATCTTTGTGATTGATATTCTTGTTCAATAGATCTGTTATGAATAATTTTACACCTCGTACAAACCTAAGAAGACCACTTGGAAAATATAATGCAAGAGGAGCACCTGCATTGTTTTTGAAATTTTAATTATATGTAAATGTTTTATAGAGTCCATAAGAGTTAGAACACCGAGGACGGTGTTAATCTAAAGGGGAGGGGAATGTAACACCCCAGCTTTGAACCCCTGATGTAATAATATAAAATTTGATGATAAATGCCTAAAGGGATGAACAATTTGTATAATGTAAATATCAATATAATAATACAGCTAGATGTGGCTGAGGCAAATGATGAAGAGAATGGGGGACTTTGAATCCACCAATGAGAAGGAAAGGGGGATGTAGATATCCTAGGGGTGTTTATAACATGACCTTGACCTAAATTTGAACCCAAAAAGTGTTTTTATAATATGTTAAATACTTATTACCTTTTTGAACTTTATAATTTATCCTTCATGCAAAATCAAGGTTTAGTGGCATGCTGAATGGAAGTTTAATAACACATATGGGATGTGAGTCTTTTGGGAGAGACCACGTGGGAAAATTTGGCCATGCAACTAAAGCATGCAAATAGAAATATTTTGACACACCCTCTCACATGAACTCTCTCACTCTCTCGCTTTGCACAGATGCAGGGGGAGTCCATTGTATTTTTATTTTTTTCAGTGAACCATCTTTCCTGGTGGGGTGCGGGTTCCGAACTGTGATTCAACCATGTTTAAGAAATTGTAAACTATCATCTAGAATGGTTGGGAGTTAACTTCCATGTTGAACCGGTGCTATGCTTCTAGTGAATTAATGAACTTTGTATGAACCTTCCTCGATGGAATTTCTGGGCATTGGTTAACAGTGGAGGTATTTCATTGTTGTGCTTTTGGAAAGGAAATTGAGGAAGGAAATGCACTATTTGGTGTGTAATTGGTTGGTGCCAAATTCTTGAAATATTGAGAAAGAATCATTTTGTTTTGTGTGAAATTGTTTAGTGCCACATTTATGAAGAAACCTGGTGAGGATTAGTTTATGGACAATCTATAAAGGCAAGCATAAATGGATCTCCCTTGTTTGAATGGTTCAAATCTAGAACAAAACAGGTACATAATACATATAACTTCCCTAGATTGATAAAATTGCAAAGTAAGTTAAGAGATAACTCACCTTATGAGCACAATTCCTTTCTCTTTGCTTAATTAAACTCCTTGATCTCCAGATCTTTAGCCACAAAACATGAAACAAGTGGAAACAAACAAGTAGTGATAGCATGTAATCATAAATCAATCTAGATTAGCAGTCAAAGAAGCTAATACTAAACACTATAATGACAAGATGTTTATGGAAATAATTTGTATTAATGTAATTACAGAAAGTAAAAAGAGAGTAGTTACAACCGAGCTTTGACGTCGTAACACCATCCGAATGATCTTAGCCTCAAAAATCAAATATTTGCCTCCTATGGATGAAAGGGATTTCCTAGCAGAATTTCACCAACATGTAGGTACTCTATCCTCCCTCCCTTAACCATGGAGAGGGGGTTAATATTTATAGGCCTAAGAGGATAGGAGAGGTTGAGTATTTGTGGGAGAATATTAAGGGATCATCCCACTAGGTAAGGGGATCGAGTGTCACCTTTCCTAACATGTAGGGATAAGCCTCCACTCAACCAAAGGTTCGAGAAGTCGCTCAAAGCTTCTATTTTTCCATTTTGACCAACAGCGACGCACCTTGCACACTAGAAACTCGCATCATTGAAGGGTGATGCATTTTGTGCAAGGGAAACTCGCGTCATCGACGCGCTCTATCAATGTGCAGAGTCTGTCACCTAAGGTCTGACGCACCTTGCTAATGAGCAAGATGCGTTAGGGTGACTACAAAAAGTTAAAAGGTCAACATCAACTCTCCATTTAATCATTTAACGCAATTGCTTTAGGAATTAGGGCACATAGAGGACACATAACTCAACATGATGATATTTTAGTGTAACAAAATGCCCCCCAAATCATGACGCTAGCAAAATAGGGTAGGTGAAATGTTTTTCAATATGAGGGTTTGAGGCAAGGATCATCGGTTGGAGTGACGAACAAAGACTCCTGCAGTGAAATAGACGATGAGATAGATGTCTCAAATGACTCATAACATGGCTTCTAGCCAATACAATGTAGATCCATGGTAGTATCGACTAAATTAACACAATCATGGCTACTAGACACAAGCATAGATCCATGATGAGATGATTACACAGCCATGACTAATACAAAAGTGGATTTGTATGATATGACTCAAAAAATCTCCATCGCAACCTGGGTAAGATACATGAGTTAACCTAGGGTCTTCAAGCCAAACCTGTAATGATACGAATCTAACCATGTGATTACAATGTTTTGAAGTCGAACATGGTAGAAACCACTTGATTATCGGTCATTAATGTATACCATTAACAAGTACGAGGGTAATCACCATTGATGTCAATGATCCCCAAGGTATCATAGTACATACCATCGAATGTGAATCAATGAGTTGAGGTTGAACATTTGGTGGAACATTTCAATCAGAAGGCAATGATGTGAACTTACTATTGAAAGTGAGGTATCGTTCCATTGAGGCATGCAGGCCCAAGGTACTTGATTGTATTCTAGTTTTAATCCTCGGATGATGTGTTGAAGTCGACAAGGATAAACCTGTCGAAGGAGGGCCATAATGTTTCCCCCATCATCGACATGAAACAAGATCAAATATTTTTTTTAGTGGATCGGACTGTAGATTGATGTTTGATACTGACTAAGGGATGAACGATGTTGGCACGGGATAGATCCGTAGGAAGTGCGGAAGCTGACAGGTGCGAAAGGGTCACTCCGCGGAAGAAGGACCTTTTGCCACTTTTTTCGGAAGTATAAGTATTGTTAAATAAGTTGAGTCGGTCATGTGGACCATTTTGTAAAATGATGCAAGCATATAAATAAAGCAAGATTGTAATCCTAAGGGCATCGAAGTTTTGAATGATAATCCTAACTGGGACCTATTCGGCATCCACGGTGTTATGTTTTAACTGTTTCTGCGACGGGTTTTTCCGCAGTATTTAATGAATGCATGGAGATGTTCGGTTATGAGATCTATCTTTTGTCTTTTACAATGATGAAAAATTGTGTATGTTTATGATATTGCGGATTGATGATGCTTAAAGATGATTAAGTAGGATGAGTTTGTTAATATGAATGGTTTATGATAAATCTGTGAATTGCTTCTGATGCGAATGATAAGTGAATAATTGATCATAGAATTAGTTATCTCTGGTTCGTGCGATAGTGTGGATTCTAGGTGTAAGAGCATATCCTCCTCGCCACTGCGGAAACTTGGTTCCTGTAGCACCCTTATCCACCTCGAGTGAGACCTCACCTGCTTCGCAGGTGTTGCTGGGAAGAGTAACTCCTTTCCGGGCAGGTGAATAAGGGGTTGTTGGTGTTGTTGACGACAGTGTGAACCCTTGTCGAAAGACCCTGTGTCAACAAATGGTTCCGTTGCCGGGACCCTGAGAAGAGAGAAGAGGATATGTTGTGGCATCCGATGAAGCCAGAGATCCAAGAGTGGTTCAGTCAGAAAGCAGAAGAGTTCGCGAAGGAAGAAAGAAGGAACCCGGTACAGACGGTAGAAAGTTGGTTACAAAAGCACATATATTCGGATATCCATGAGATATTCTTCGTCGAGTTTGCAATAATACTACAGGAGTGGCTCGCGCAGTTGACATTCAGAGGACATACCAACCAAAGTATTAGGTCAGATTAGTGGACTCCAGAATTAATTCGACAGCTGAAGCAATTCAACAATACAGTATCGAGGGCTGTTGATTTCTGGGTCGATAGTATCCTAGAGGGGTACATCACTAAGTTCGCAGTAGATACCAACAGTTCTTATAGCGACGCGGAAAGACAATTTTTCAGGGACCGAGGGGAAGGTTCGTCCTGTCGCTAAACCTGTGGATTAAGATGCTGGTGTGGGAAAATGGCATGTTGAAAATGATCGTCGATGAGTAGACAGATCGGTGTGCAAGGGTTGTAGGTATCGCATGGTTACGGATCCGCTAGGAAAGATGCAGGGTAGATGGACATGAGCGATGATGAATTTTTAAGGGAATTTGAGGAAGACTGTGGCACATTGAGAAGTGGAACGATATTTCGGTGTCCTGATAAGAGGAGGAGGACTGAGGAAGAATCCCTTGAGAGGATCGGAAGGGAAGACTACGTAACAGGGCCACAAAGGACAGATCTCCCTTATTACGAGGAGGAAAGCGGTGACCAGGCTACCCCAGAAGAAGGACGGATACCACATACCTTCAACCCCGCGCACCACTTATCAATTTAAAGGAAAAACCACAAATAAATCACAGAGATGCCCCACGTGTAGCAGAAAAAGTAGCACATCAGTAAGTAACAATAGTAGGAACACCACGATGGCGGACGATACCAAGATGTCGAGCTTTGTAGGAGATGGGACAGAGGATCCCAAACAGTTTTGGTTTATATGGGAAGCAATGTGGACTGTGAAGCAAATCCAAGATGAAGACATCAAAAAGGGAAAGTTGGCGACGACCTTTCGAGGCCGGGCACTGAACTGGTTCATAAAGTTTACCAAGGTTCTAGGAAAAACGCTGGCAGAAATTAAAACAGCGATGATTCAGGAATTTAAAAAACCCAAGTCATAAGCACAGTACATTACTGAGCTCAAAGAGATTAGGCAATACTTGAATGAGCCAGTATGGGAGTTTGATCAGAGATACAAGACACTCATAGCGAAAGTCATTTTTCCAATAAACGACCTACAGCATAAAGAGTGGTTTATCATCGAGATGGTACCACATATTTGAGGACCATTGATGCAGCAGAAGGTTGCAGATCAAGCTGAAGCATTAGAAATCGCAATGAATCTAGAGGCTTCGTTAATCGAAGAGACTCGAGCTGGAATGGACAAGATTCAAGCACAACTAGCTACGTTGATGCTCCAACTACAGGACATGAAGCAAGGAAAAGATACCCGCGCAAATGTATGGTGCACCAGATGCAGGACGGAAGGCCACCATAAGGTAAATGTTCAATGTTTCAACAGTATTTGAATTCGAGGGCACCGAACCCCCTTCGCCAAGAAGGCCTTCCATAGTGTCCTATTTTCCAGGCCAGGGGACATCGACCAGAGGACTGCATATACTTACAGAAGATAGTGTCGAAACCAGCAAGTCTATATCGTAAATTCTGTCGATCAGTGGGGCACGATGAAAAGGATTGCAGAGCCCATTATTTGTTGCAAGAACGAAACATGGATGCATACCTAGTAAAGGTAGAATAGCAACAACTGGGACTACAGTAGTCGCAGTACACCCAGCCGCAACTGCAATTTATTCAGACACCACAATTTGACTAAGGACAATACGAGAAACTACAGTATGGTGCACCGCAGTATCCGCAACCACATTACCAGCAGCCACTATATCAACAATACCCACAACCGCAGTATCAGCAACCATAGTATCAACAGGCGTAGTACGGACCACCACGCGGAGGAATTTGTGTAGGATTCCACAGAGGACATGGTGGTGGTGTAGGAAGAGGAGGAGCCACCGGACGGGGTCGAGGACCTCCTACATGTTATAATTGTGGGAAACAAGGACATTTCGCAAGGGATTGCCCCAATCCGGCCCCGCAATGCACGTATTACAGCAGAACGGACTATGCTATAGAGGATTTCCCACAGCTCATTTCCAAATGGAAAACAAAGAACCTGCCAACCCCGTTGAACCAAAACCAGAATCAAAATCAGAACCAACCAGCGGTACAGAAAATATCAGTAGAAGTTAGGAGATATTCTGTGGCAGTAGGAATAGTGACGCGAGGAGGAGCAGTAACGGGAGTTGACAAACCACAGCTCAGTTTCCGACCAGTAGGAAATAAAAATGTTACATTTGACGCAGGGGCAGAAAAGGACACTTTCCTAAAATCGGAGAAGGAGGTGCTGCGACAGATGAGGAACGTACCTCTTCAAGAAGAAATCCATGATATGCCATCGATGTTCGACCGGATGAAGTCGCAAAGAAAGGCCACTACCTTAAGAGCCTTCCTATAG
Source organism: Larix kaempferi (assembly GCA_027924585.1). Lineage (NCBI taxonomy): Eukaryota > Viridiplantae > Streptophyta > Pinopsida > Pinales > Pinaceae > Larix > Larix kaempferi. The sequence goes on from BSBM01000600.1 coordinate 15,068,654, forward strand.
AGATGCTTAGCGTTAGCAAAGGATGAGGAGGCATTAAAGGAGATATACAACCTATTGAGTCAATAGGAGGGTGGACATCAGGAACTCAGGGTCAATCGCATACATAAGAAAAGGAAGACAAGTAGGGACTCGAGAGATGAGGATGTCGGCACAAATCGAAGCGTTCGATATCGACTCCATTATTTTGGACTTAGGGTCAAATGTGAACATTCTGACAAAACAAACGTGGGAAACGATGGGAAAACCACAAATGACCTGGTCACTGGTACAGCTGCGATTGGCAAACCAGAGCAAGGTCACCCCCCTTGGCCAAGTGTGTCAACTTCCCCTCGAAATTGAAGGACTTCGAACATATGTCGATTTCGATGTTATAGAAATAATAGATAACACATGTCTGTATCCAACACTATTGGGAATCGATTGGGCCATGGAAAATAGGGCGATAATCAATTTTAAGAAGCGGACCATGTCATTTGAAGATCGGGAAATAAGAGTTGTTGCACCGTTAGATCCTGCGAAAGGACAACGATACGTGGAGCCCACCAGTGATGAATATGCGGAAGGATGGGATATCCTGTATAAAATTTTGAAAGATTATATCAATACAACTGATGAAGGGGAGTTAGAATGGCGCAGCTCTAGTTCAACATCTTCGGACTCAGATGAGGCGTTGGAAAATTGGCAAAACCGACTTCATGAGGTGTTGTTTCGCAGATGTGCAAGGATTAAACAGTCGGTGCGTTGGGTGGCTATTGAGGAGTGCGCGCTGCCAACGTACGAAGGATTACCAAATTTGATCACCTTCTTAAGAGAATTCGAAGAAAAGGTAGCGGAACCGCAGAGACTCTTGGCCATGGAGGAAGCCTTGAAGGCTACTCTTGCGCACTGGTGGGCAGCGCATATGCCAAGGATATCAAACTAGCCACTATGCCGACGCCTCCTGGAGGTACGTTTCGGAGACACCACAGCATGGAACGGATCGACAAAAGTACGATGGCAAAGGTAACCCACACGAACATGTGAAGGCTTGTCAGCACCAATGGGCAGTACGACCGGAGCAGGAGTGGGTGCATGCCTTTGTGCATACGTTGGATGGAGTACCGTGGAGTTGGTATGTCGCAACAGAGCTGGGACTCGGTACACTTTCTTGGGATCAGTTAACAATTGGATTTAGCCAAACGTTCTCCTCCTTAGATGAAAATCCCTTCATCCATAATGCACCTCAGGTAATCAGGATGAAGATTTTTGAGGTGGAACCGGCAATGCAGCTATCAGAACTCCGAACAGAATCTGTGGAAGTAAATAAACATTCGGATGAATCAAGAAACACAGCGACCCCCATGCAAACTGAGTTGGATAAAACCCAATACCAACCGCATCAACAAAAACCAGCCGCGATAATCAGACGGATCAATGTAGAACTGCTGACAAAGAACATTGGGAAGTACGTCATTGTAACCCAGCGGAACATTCAAAGGACAACCGCAGTAGAGAACCCCAAGGTATGATGACGTATCGACGCGGCGGTACTCATCATGGTGAAATAAAAATAAATAAAAAATAGGTATCACACGAATCACAATAAATGACAAAAAGTTGTCGACGCGATAGACCCAAGATGGAAGCATCCACGATGAGTGATAGTCCAATCCGGCATTCAAGGCACTAAAGGCCGCATTTATACCACACTGAACAATGCCAAAACCAAGACACTGGGAGTTAATATCCAACACAGGCGATGGATTTGGCGATTCCCGATGAGAATTGGCAATGATGGCCCCGAATGGATGAACACTACCAACTGGTATATAGAATGCAATGGGGAAACAGGTTCAACTACTGCTGTATTCCAGGACCAAAATGGAAGTATATGTGTCTAGCACCAGCAATGAAAGACCACAGGCCACACCGATTGTTCAGGAGCAGCCCAAAGTCATGTCGTCAATCCCACATAAGAAAAAGAGGAGTGCGACTCGACCCCCTGATACTGGTCAGGAGACAAAGAAGGCCACCAGGGCATCCACCAGAAATAAGAATGGCACTACAAGATCCTCAGTTGTTGAATATTTGCAGGAGGTATACGACAGTCCCATGCTTTCAAAATACGTTCCACCTCATCGGGCAGGGGCGCCCACACTATGGATTAACAAAAATGACAAATACACCATTGCAGTCGCACCAGTACCCCTAGGGGTTCAGACTAGTGGGGATATTGTCACCAAGTTGCAGACATTACAATACACTGACCATGATCTAGCTAAGTTTATAGAGTATGCAGAAGCTTACGAGGACATCCCCCATGTGGGTGGCCCAACCACGAAGGAACCAAGGGAGTGGGCACAGGGATTGGCACAATCAGGGTTGCTTGGCATCATCCTTCTACCACATTTTGGGCACCTAGCACAGGTAAACACATGCGTCAAGCAAATCCTTGCATGCTTCCATGATAGATCCCTGTGGCTGCATGAGAGAATCCCAGTTACCATCGACCTTGTCGCCAAAGTCACTGGCCTACCACAAGAGGAAGTCGACCCTTCACAATTTTTCCAGGGAAAGGATAATGATAAAAAAGTAGCCGAGCAGTTGGCTATAAAGTATAGGGTACAGAAGGATTCCCGAGGCTACCTAATTCACACAATTAACAACCAAGCGGTCCGAGTTGCAGCAAAAATACTGGCAGTCAAGGTAACAAGGAAAAATCGACCGATGCAATGCAATTCAAGGGTCATTGCAGTAGCAGAACGATGTGCCATAGGAGGAAGGATGAACTTGGCTCAATTCATGCTGCACAAATTGACCGAGGACGCATATCATGCCCAAGAACATGGAAGGCCCTTTACGTATTCGTGGTTACTCCTCCTGATTTCCTTAACAGCATGGAGGGAACCAGACGACTACCAAGGGGTGGACCTTAAGGAATCGCGAGTGTGCGATGGTGCGTGGTACCAGAACTTGTGGGAAACTACCGATAAGGAACGATAGCAGGAGAATGTTATCCAGTTCTACATTTGGCTCGAGAGAATGCGGATGGATGCAATGATGATACCATGGATCACACCGCAAGCTGCGACGAAGTATCAGTCCATTGCCGAAATATCTGTCGAAATGCACATGATTTACCTACAAGCACACACAGATTCGACCAAGCAATGGGTGAGAACACAGTACAAGCTCACTAAATCTGAGCTTGACAACATCATCACCCACTGGCCTGAGGAATGGAAGGTCCCTGTAGATCCAAAGGACATTGAAGCGGCACAAGCAGCAGGCCACCAGAACCCGGAAAAGAATGATGAAGCTTCTGCCAACCAGAAGGAGGAACAAGAGATTGATGCGAAGGATCAAATGGTCAACTCTGGTCACCACAGGGCCTCAATAGCTAACACCCCAACGGACCCAGATCTCGACCTTCAGTAGGAAGAACGACGGACAAAGAACCGAATGGATCGCAACGACGATAGTACACGAGCTGAGCTCACTGCACAGCAGGACGACAGTCTGTTGGATAGTATTACGCAAATTATAGAGCACAACCCCCAGAAGGTTACAAAGCATTCCGCAAACAATTTACAGTACATAGGGGAATTGTTAAATACAGTAGCGAATACGATAATCAACATTAGGGTACCACATGGGGATATCCAGCAAAACCTGTCGACTCCCAGAGTCGAGGTCGAGGTAGGAAACCAGAAACGCATAGTTCAAGTCGACACCCACGCCTTCTTTACAGGAGATGAGAACTTGGACCTGGAGCTCCGAAAGGATCCCCTGACAATGATCGATTTCAACCTATTTCCAATGTTGACACTACATTGGGTCCAAGCGGCAGCAAATGCATAAATCTGGGACCATGAGGCTGCGATGCACAATAATATGGTTGAGTACATGAAACAACTACAATGCAGTGAGATAGAGGCCCAGCATCTTCGAGACGACCATACTGCAGTACGGGCTGCACAGGTACAGGATCTCGAGTAGAATACGCAATTAGAGAAATCCCTAGCTAACAAGGAAGCAGTCATCGCAGAACAGACCAGAGCGTAGACTGCGAAGGAAGAAATTGCGATGGAACGAACGGGGCTAGAAAGAGCGCTAGCAAAGGCATGCGAAACAGCAACGCTAGACGCATATGTTGTCCCAGACACCCAGGCTATCATGTCAGGAGTTGCTGTGAATGAGCTCTGAAAGGAAAAGGCAGAACTCCAGGCTCGAGTAACACCCAGCACACCGCCAGCACAAGTCCAGAGTCGACAGACGGCGATAGAAGAAGCAGTGATGGAAATCTAAGAGTTGGAACATTCTGCACAGAAGGTGGCTGTAAGTCTTACAAAATTCTGGGACAGGTTGGTCAAAGATGACCAATTAGCGACACTAAAGAAAATGCATCGCGAGGACGAAGAGTAGCTAGAAACGTTTAAGGGGTCATTTAACGCAATGCCCACCATGACAAGGATGACAAAGACTGCGGAATTACAGAATATGAAGCAGCGAGCTGAAAAAGCCCATGAAAGAAAGCAACAACGAGTGGCACATTTGGACGAGCTTCAGGCAAAAGTAGAAGCCCTGATAGCAAGCATGATTCCAGAGATGAAACAAGTACAGGAGCGACTACAGGAGGTGCGACAAAAAGCGAGCAACCACCCAACGGAGCAGCAGGTGATGGAAAGTACACAGATTCACACATCAATGAAGGAGATAGTCGACCGGATCTGGACCACCTATGAGGACTTTCAACAGCAGCACAACAAACCAGTGGTGTCCAGCTGAAGTGGCTCGGGATGAGCCACAAGTTTGTGCTGGGGGATTTTTTGCACGGGATAGATCCGCAGGAAGTGCGGAAGCCGACAGGTGCAAAATGGTCACTCCGCGGAAGAAGGACCTTTCGCCACTTTTTGCAGAAGTATAAGTATTGTTAAATAAGTTGAGTCGGTCATGTGGACCAGTGTAAATTGATGTAAGCATATAAATAAAGCAAGATTATAAGCCTAAGGGCATCGAAGTTTTGAATGATAATCCTAACTGGGACCTATTCGGCATCCACGGTGTTATGTTTTGACTGTTTCTGCGATGAGTTTTTCCACAGTATTCAATGAATGCATGGAGATGTTAGGTTATGAGGTCTATCTTCTGTCTTTTACAATGATGAACAATTGTGTATGTTTATGATATTGCAGATTGATGATGCTTAAAGATGATTAAGTAGGATGAATTTGTTAATATGAATGGTTTATGATAAATCTGTGAATTGCTTCTTATGCGAATGATAAGTGAATAATTGATCATAGAATTAATTATCTATGGTTCGTGCGATAGTGTGGATTCTAGGTGTAAGAGCATATCCTCCTTGCCACTGCGGAAGCTTGGTTCCTGCAGCACCCTTATCCGCCTCGGGTGAGACCTCACCTACTTCGCAGGTGTTGCTGGGAAGGGTAACTCCTTTCTGGACTGGTGAATAAGTGGTTGTTGACGATGGTGTGAACCCTTATCGAAAGACCCTGTGTCAACAAGCGACATAATAGAAGGTATAATGACTGCAGATATTGACTTGATCAATAAACTCCTCTTGAACATGGAATGGCATGACTTGGAAGCATTGACATGACGAGATTGACACCGATACCTAATGCAATTGATGATGGAAGCATTCTATGGACGAATCAAAGGATTAAAATGACTCAGGCAATTGGTGAGACTCGAGGACAAGCATATTATCCAAGTGGTTTGAATGAAATGCAAACGAGTGACATGTTCAAGAGTGACTAAGTACTACCATTATTACAAGTAAACGCAAACTCTTCCCATTATTCCCCATCATGATTTATGAGTACCTCTTTGTTTATTAACTATATTGAGGAGGGTAACAGATGCTCGCTATAGCTCATCCTTCAGACGAGTCCAATATTACATGTTTTACGAACCTGAGATAGGAGGGGTTTGTCCCTGAAAGGGCCCTTCAATGTCATATTTTAACGAGTCCAAAGAAGGTAAACTCGGCAATGTTTCATATTTAGAGAGTCTGCAACAGTCGAAAGAAAACTCCAAATGGTTCTTTTTCTTAAAATTTAGTCTCCTCATCCGAAAAAGGATAAAACATTATGAGGGAGAACTCTTCTACTCATGATTAACTAGAGTGCTCATTTTTTCGTAAATAGTCCTACTGGTCCGAAAAAAGGGGTAAAGTATCACCAGAAAGATGACCTTTCAAATACTTTTAGCATGAAAGAATCAAGTTCTCTTGGCAATCTTTTCCTGTTTAGGGAGTCTGAAAAGATATTAAAGAAGAACTCTAGGGGGGTTCCTTTTTCCTGGGAGTTTTACGAGCCTAGAAAAGAGAAAATATAACTCGATGACTTATTCTCATGTTTTTACGAGCATGAGAAGGAACAAAGACTCATCTCGATACCTTTAATGCGTAATTTTAACGAGTGTGATAACGGTATAAAAAAATGCTCAAAGACTTGTCCACACTTGATAAGAAGCACGAAAAGTCTACGATGGTCACCAACATAGTCAAAACACAGGTTTCCACTATCTATAAGCTCCAGGAACCAAGTTAGGGTCCATTACAAGGTTTTAAAACATAAAAATAAAGTCAACTATAGAAAAAAACCCACAAAATACCAAAAATTTCCACAAAATACCAAAAATTAAAATTTTTAATATAAAAGGGGTGAATAGTAAATTCTTTTCCATTTCATTTTTTACCAAGTTGGAATAGTGAAAAAAACCTCTTCGTAGATCGATATTTCGATGACGATTGTGGAAGCCTCGGTCATACAATCAACCTCCCATCCGTTGCAGGTATGACTAAATCTAATCCTCTACCTTTTCAAGGGTTTTAATTTTGGTTTTAATCCAAATTTTTGGGGGTTTTGGGGTTCATTTTGGAGGGGAATTTACGGGCCCTAGGCGACACGCTTTCCCCTTTCTGGAAGTGCATCGCTAGGGGTATGACACGATTCTCCCATGGGAAAAATGCGTCGACGGTGCACTGTATGCACATGCAGGGTGTGTTGGTGCAATTTAACTTCCAAAACTAATAGTGGGGCCCAAAAGACAAACTCCAAAGCATTGAAAAGGGTCTAATATTTATCTTATTGATGTTTATGTAGATCTTGGCCACCAAGATGGTCCAATGGAAGGAGCGTGAACAAGAAGTTGAGGATGCACAAGTGGAAAATGACCCACACTCCATAAATGCTTTGCGAGGGTGTGGATTACTTAAATTTTTTCATTTCCAAGGGATGAGGGCGCAAGTGAAGTTACTTGACTATTTGATCTGATTATGGGACTCGGATCAACATTTCTTCAGGGTAGGTGATCACATCCTTACTTTGGATGTGGAGGACATCTATTTTTTGACAATATTGTTGACACGTGGGACCCCTGTATCACTATACCGACCTTGGGGTAGTGACCAGTCTACTAAGAGTCTCATTGCACAGTTTTGTACATCGGGCACACAAATTTTAGGTGGTAAAATTCCCATCAAAAATGTACGGGACCAACCTCTGAGGACCATGATTTTTAGTATTGAGCGGGTGGCGAGCAGCAGGGCTTCTCATCATACCACTAAGGCCCATATGTTATACGCCATTGAGTGCATGGCACCGACTGGTTTCAACTAGTGCGAGGGGCTCCTCGTGAGTTTGAGAGATAAACTGACCAAATGTTGTAGGGGTGAGTTGAAACAATTTGGATATGGATCCATCGTGGTATCCTTCTTCCTAGATTAAAGGGTTCCACTGCTCTGTCCACAGGTTGAGCTTGACAGTCTGGATCCACGATATCCACATATGGTGAGGTGGTCAGAGGTGATGGCCCACCATGGAGGCGGTGGACCTATGATCACATACAGGCCAAGCTTCTTCAGGTGGATAAGCGGGAAGCTCCTCTTGGTTGAGTACTACGCCTATGCAGGTACCGATTTCAGAGGGGATCCTGATATGGCTCTTCCAGAAGGAGGAAATGGGGATACATTGGTAAGAAAGATACTCTCTTTCTTTTTTATGTATTTTGTAATTTTTAATTTTTTGTGTAGTAATAATATGTCATATCTAGTTCATGAAGATATTGATCCATCCCAACCGACGAGTTCCTCTCCGATCGAGAGGAGAGTATTTTTTCAAGATGTGGCAGTAGTCCATCAGGAGGCAATGGAGGAACTATATGAGATGGAGGAGAACCTCCGTAGGTTGACTGCCGATGCACCAGATATCTCTATTGATGATCTTCCAAGGCACTACTAGCGCAGGACAGCTAGAGTTTCTAGATGATTTGGTCGGCTACTCCATCGAGTGGCTAGGGCCATTATATGTTATCATGAGCATCCTCATGGATAGGATGTGTGTATGATGATGTATTGAAATCCATAGGCTTCATATTTTGTAGATATGACCTACTGAAATATTATGAGCTTCATATTTTTGTATCAGTACCACTTTTTGTATAACATTTTACCGGACATGATATATATATATAAACCCTATATAGCAGTTTTTTACACGTGTTTCTATAATGGATTTTGGATATCATGTGTGTTGGCCTATACACTATGAGTATTTTACATGTTATGTCTATTTATGCATCTTTGATAAAAATGTTTAGGAATGTGCAATGTACCAATCTAATACAAAATTAGCTAAGGAATCGGCAACTGCGTTCATGTTTCCTGGAATATGTAGGTATTGAATGGACTCGAAAGACATTTCCAAGAGGTGTACCCTCCGAAAAAGGTGGAGTAATATGGGGCCACAAATAATGTAGGCACGGTTCAAATGAGAGACCACTAATTGTGAATCAAGCTAGATAACAACGTGGTCCACACCAAGGGAAAAAGCATCGGTCAATAATCCAATCACTGTATGATACTCGGCGGCATTATTGGTTGTGGAAACTAGGAAAGTTCCTCCTAAGCTTATAAATTCACCGCTAGGGGAATAGAGTACCCATGCCAATGAAGCGAGGTTACGAGTGTGCCGGCTAGCGCCATCTGTGAATCCATAGCATGTTTCCATATGCACATCTAGGAAGAACATGGTATAAGTGCAAATCAAGATAATATCCTAACACAATAAAAGAAAGTGTCACACCAAGCAAAAACACACATCATGTACAGTATATACAAAGTACTAATGCAAAATAACTTAATCATAGTACCGCTTTAGGCAGAGCCAGTTGTGAGGCCCCCCTAGGGATATTCCATCATAATCAACTAATTTGTAGGATCCATTTTCCAAAACATGTTTCACTACATATGGACCATGCCACATGAACTCAAGTTTTCCTGCCCCAAGCTTATCGTGTTTTTGGTTGTAAGTAAGGACCAAATCACCCTCGTTGAAGATACAAGGTTTTACTGATTTATCGTACTAGGCCTTGATGCGTTTCTTATGTGCTCCATTAGCTAGAGCTGCATAATGGTAGGTTTCGTCGAGTTTTTCCAAGTATAAGAATCGTTCTTCCTCAGCATTCGTGTTCGGTAAAAGTTCAACAGCTAGTTTTAGAGACGAAATCTCACACTCAATAGGCAATACTGCCTCTAGTCCATACACCAACTAGAAGGGTGTTGAACCAGTGGCGGTTTTGATGGAAGTCCTATATGCCCAAAGGGATGAAAAAAGAATCACATGCCAATTTGACTTGTGTGTACCCACCATGCGTTGAATCATGGTTTTCAAGACCTTGTTAATGGCCTCTACTTGTCCATTTTATTGAGGATAGTAGGGGGTTTAGTTTTCATGTCGAAAACCCAATTTGGCGCTTAGTTCATCCACCATCATTTTTTGGAAATGTGATCCGTGATCGGTAACAATGGCTTGAGGGATTCTGAATCTCGCAATGATGTGATTAAACATAAAGACTGCGGCAGTTTCACCATCTTCCTTGTGTGTAGGCATAGCCTCGGCCCATTTGGTAAAGAAGTCAACTGTGACAATGACATAACCATTCCCACCGGCCGAGGTAGGATTACAATGCATGAAATCGATGCCCCATTTTGCAAAGGGACCAACGGCGATAACTGGATGAAGTGTGGTTGGGTGAGAGCGCTTTTTATAATGAAAAATCTAGAAAGGGGGACACTTCTTAACCGCCTACATACAATCTTTGAAATTGGACGGTCAATAGTATCCAACGCGTAATATTTTTTGGGTTGTATCCATCCCAAAAAGATGACCACCACATGCCCCCGAGTGGCAATCATTTAGTACATGCTCGGCCTCCTCATGATTTAACAGTGTCACAGAATGGAATCAATCCCACGATAGTATAGTGTATCACCAATGACTAGGTAATATTTGGCGTGGTGATGGATACGATGGCATTCGTCACGGGATAAATGAGAACCGAAGCATTGGGTTTGGAGATACAATGTGATATCTCCATACCAAGGGTTAATCAGAAACAAGGACTCATCGGGGAGAGAGTCAATGAGCTCATATTCTTGATCAGTACGGGGAAGCTCACAAATGAGATCCACAAATACCAAAGAATTTTTGGATTTGGCATTCTCAAACTAAAGATCGAATTCTTGAAGAATCACGATCCAGCATGTATACTTTCCCCCTAATACCTGACACGTAAGAACGTGGTACATAGGGTTAGAGTCGGCAATAATGGTAGTAGTGTAGAGTAGCATATAGTGACAGAACTTTTGAACAACAATGACTGCTGCTAGAGCTAGATTTTCTACATGTGAATAACGGGTTTCAGAGTCGATGAGACCCTTACTAAGGTAATATATCACATGTTTATGCGTGTTTCTATCTTCATGTACTAAAACCATAGCAATAGTTGAAGTAGAGGCGAAAAAATAAAGGATGTAATCCTTGGTGTAATCTGGTGGCTGCAACACGGGCGCGTGAGTAATAGCATGTTTGAGATTGTCAAAGGTATGTTGGGCATAGTCATCCCAAATAAACAGGATTTCCTTCTTCAACAATCGCATGTAACCTGTGTTTTCTCCGCAAAATTACACACGAAATGACACAGGTAGTTTTCCTTCCCCTGCAAACTTTGAAGTTACGTAATATTTGTGGGTGGTGGTAGGGAAACGATGGCCTCCACCTTGATGGAATCAATGTGGATCCCATCTTTGGAAATAATGAATCCTAGGAGGTGTTGAATATTGTAACTTCTAAGAATATTATATTTGTATATTATTTATTCCGGAGATGTTCCATACCTCCGATGTGATTATACTATGAATCCGGAGATGTTTATTCCTCCAGATTGGTTGTGGTAAATAGGGTTATTAGACCCACCATGTGGGGGTCGGCCCACTCAGTTATAATAGGGTATTTAACCTAATGGTTAAATACGAGCCTACATGTACTTGTGTAAAATACATGTCAGTGTAGTGTATAAATAGACGAGGTATGTTCCTCATTTGACACACTCACTCACTTGAGAGAGGCGCACTTGTGGAGGAGAGGTCTGCTATGGTGGAGAAGGAGATCATGTATTTGGTTTGCATCTTTGTATATTGCTGGTCATCTATATTGAGGAAGCTTTACTGGGTTTTCTACCCCATGAGGGTTTCCCAGGATAAATTTGTGTCTCTTGTGTTTATGTTGTGCTTGTTGTTTCTTCAGTGATCCTGTATATGCTATTATTGTGAAATGGAATGTAATGCTGCTATTTTCTGTCTTATCATATTAAATCTTAACATGGTATCAGAGCTAAACTGAAGGAAGGCAAGGTATGGCACTTACGACACTTGATTTACTTACGACAATTTGAAGGTTAGGGTTTTACATAGAAAACACCAGTCATCGTGGAACTTTCGCTATAAATCCATTTCTGCAAAGGTTCCGGGTCTGAAAAGTTTACAGGTCGAAGATGACATCCCCAGGTACCTTGTTTTCAAAGGGAACCCTCAGATTCGTTGTACTTTATGAGTTATGATCAGTACAAGTTAGGGTTTCTACCTCTTCCAGATCTCAGTCAAAATCAGGTGACCTTGGAAAAAAGGTCATAACTTGGGCTAGGAAGCTCCAAATGCAATTTCGTGAATAGTGACAGGTAGTACACAGACTGTACTATCTCAGAAAACTTTTTCAGAGGCCGAAGGTGAACCAGTGACACGTGGCATGCCGTACAAGTTCGATCTCATGTTTTATCCCATAAACAGGTCACGTTGCGACACTTGGCATAACTCTCTCTCAGAGTGTCCAATTGAAGTCAGACCTGTCAAGATGGAAAGATAACAGGGCGAGCTATCTCATGAAAATTTTTCAGAGGCCGGCGTTCAAACAGTGACACGTGGCACGCCGTACAAGTTCGCTCTCCTGTTTTATCCCATAAACAGGTCACGTTGCGACACTTGGCATAACTCTCTCTCAGAGAATCCAATTGAGGTCAGACCTGTCAGGATGAAAAGATGACAGGTCAGGCTACTGCAGAAAAAGTTTTCAGACCCTGTGGAGCAAAAATTTCAGAGTTATAGAAGAAACAATCAGGTTCTTATTTCTGTCAAAACAGCATTATTTTTGGAGCACCTTTATTCATGGCTTCCGGAATTTAGGGTTTCGGAGAAAGTTAGAATTTTTGGAATCGGAGTCCACGGATGAATGCTACTCAGGAAAATCGAAATTTAGAGACCAAGATCGAATTTTTTGGTCGGGTAGAAGATCGGGCTTCATCAAACCCTAGTTCGGGTTCCTGTCCAGAAGATCCAGAAGTTTCGAAGGCAATTTTGAGGGGTCAAATTTTGGAGATTTCAAAATTGAAGAATGCTAGGTTGATCAGCTCAGCAAGACACATTCTTCCATCCATTCAGAAGTGTGAAAGTCAAATATTGAATTTTTAGGGTTTCTCTAGCAAACCCTAATCAAGCTCTAGATCAAGTTTCAGGGGGAGTTGAGGCTAAGGCCTTACATAAGAAGACTACAAGAAGTCTCGACAGGTATGACTTAAGAAGGTTCAGGTATGTCTTAAAATCTGATTCTTGATTAAGTTCATAATGTGTTTGTCTTCATATTATTTAGTACAATCTTGATCAATGTTAGAATTGTATTATCACTCTAGTAGCAGTATGAATGCATGTGAATAATCGAAGACATTCATTGATTAGGGCTATATGATTGTACTAATGCATTATGGTGTTGTGTGAGGTTGATGTTGTCTGCTAACAAGGTTCAGGTACATCACAAAAGACAAATCAAGTTCCATGACCATGACAACATGAAGACAATGACTCACGAGATCATGAGGATGACACTAGTGTACACTTGAGCATGCATAATGGTACAGAATGAATAGAAGTTCAGAAGACATACAGAAGATCAAGCGGGAGGCAACCACACAAACATAAAAGATAAGTATTTGAGTTGTTATTAGAAATAGTAAATGACATTGCTTGTATGCATATTCCTAGAATATATCATGTTGAGTGTAAACATTCATAAAGCATTGAATAGTATACTACTAATATGCATATGATTGGTAAGTTGGACAAACATTCCATTGTTGCTTGTCTAGAATGAAACCTCTTTGCTGACATGCTGAGAGCTGTGCACACTCTCGATAGTATGTTCTGGTAGAGATGGAAGGCATCTAGATAGCCACTGTATGCATACAGGATATGGGAAAGTGTTATGCCAAAGTATTGGTCAAAATAGTTGCATAACTATGTAAATGATATTTGTATGCATAATAGGTTATCATGTCAATATGATTTGATGATTATGAAGTATTACTAATCATGTACTTAATTTTGATTTGTAGGAAAGATCATGATGAATGATGAACTCTGAACAAGCGATGGATGTTCAACAAAATATTTACAAATCAAACACACTATAGAAAGCTTGTGGTTAAGAGATTCTCTTAGAAAGAGGAAGAGAATCATGATGAGATGTTTTGCTCCAAGGGACTAGATAAGACCATTCTCTTAATGATGTAATTAAAGGAGTGTGAATAATTGACAATTGACAGCTTCATGACAAAGCTTGGGCTTTACCAGAAGTAAAGTTGTTCCTAACCTTTACCTTAAGGTTGTGGATGATGAACCTATCATACCATTATTGTATGACGATGATCTCTTTCTGACAAGGAATGAGAAACAGGTCATGAAAATGGTTGCAAAAATGAAAATGAAAGATCTTGGATTAATGCACTACTTCTTAGGTCTAGAAGTATGGCAAGATCCAAAAGGAATCTTTTAAATCAAGGTAAGTATGCTGTAAAGTTTCTAAAAAAAAAAAAAAAGATTTGATATGTTGGAGTATAAAGCCATGGCCACTCCCATGGACTCCAACTTGAAGTTATTAGTTAATGACTCATCATATTTAGTGGACCTAACCCTATATAGACAAATCATTGGGTCATACTAGGCCAGATATATGCTTTGCTGCAAATTACCCTAAGTCAGTATCTAATAGAACCTAGAAAGGTTCACTTAATAGCTACAAAGCATGTAGTGAGGTACCTAAAAGGTACATTAGATTTTCTGGTCTATATTATCTTGGAGGTCATGAACTCCGTTTACATGGTTACTCAGATTCTGATTGGGCAGGAAGTGTCTCAGACAGAAAGAGTACATCAGGTGGATGTTATAGTCTTGAATCTGCCATGATCTCATGGTTCAGCAAGAAACAATCTAGTGTGGCTCTCAGTACTGCTGAAGCAGAATATATGGCTGTCTGCTCTGCCAGCTGTGAAGCAGTATGGCTTCAGAAGCTTTTATATGGAGTGTTTGACTTAGAAATGGATCCCACTGTGATTATGTGTGACAATCAAAGATGCATTAAGATTACTAAAAATCCTGTGTTCCACGATAAGTCAAAACACATAGAGATCCGATACTTCTATATACGAGATATGGTGCAAAGAGGAGTTATCAAGCTCGAATATATAAGCACTGAGGATCAGATTGCTGATATCTTGACTAAACCTATGTCTCGAGTGAAGTTTGAATACTTTCGAGACAAGCTTGGTATAGTTCAAAAGAACTCTCCTCGAAAGTGGGAGTAGCATAGTATCTGATAACAAGTCTGCCTCATCAATGATGAGGTTACCTATTCACTACACTTAGTTACCTAGAATTATTTAGATTTAGGACTCTTATATTTTTA
Source organism: Larix kaempferi (assembly GCA_027924585.1). Lineage (NCBI taxonomy): Eukaryota > Viridiplantae > Streptophyta > Pinopsida > Pinales > Pinaceae > Larix > Larix kaempferi. The sequence continues at coordinate 15,083,731 of BSBM01000600.1, forward strand.
CTTTTGATGATAGATGTATTAGTGAGAATACATGCTTTTGATGATAGATGTATTAGTGATATACATGTTTTGATGATGATATACATGTTTTGATATACATGTTTTGATGATGGTATACATGTTTTGATATACATGTCTCGATGATGAGGATACATGTTTTGATATACATGTTTTGATGATGATATACATGTTTTGATAATGAGGTTACATGATGCCTTGATGTATTGATACGTGTTTGTACTTGTATGGATGAAGATACTTGTACCCATAGTGATGTGGGGATTGGATCATCCCTGGACTTCAGTCCTAAAGAGAGCCGTAGACGTATGTCTTCGAGAATGAAGTCCTTGGTGGACTTGAGGGGATTGGATCATCCCTGGACTTCAGTCCTAAAGAGAGTCGTAGACGTTTGTCTTCGAGAATGAAGTCCTTGGTGGACTTGAGGGGATTGGATCATCCCTGGACTTCAGTCCTAAAGAGAGCCGTAGACATATGTCTTCGAGAATGAAGTCCTTGGTGGACTTGAGGGGATTGGATCATCCCTGGACTTCAGTCCTAAAGAGAGCCGTAGACGTATGTCTTCGAGAATGAAGTCCTTGGTGGACTTGAGGGGATTGGATCATCCCTGGACTTCAGTCCTAAAGAGATCCGTAGACATATGTCTTCGAGAATGAAGTCCTTGGTGGACTTGGGGGGATTGGATCATCCCTGGACTTCAGTCCTAAAGAGAGCCGTAGACGTATGTCTTCGAGAATGAAGTCCTTGGTGGACTTGAGGGGATTGGATCATCCCTAGACTTCAGTCCTAAAGAGAGCCGTAGACGTATGTCTTTGAGAATGAAGTCCTTGGTGGACTTGAGGGGATTGGATCATCCCTGGACTTCAGTCCTAAAGAGAGCCCTAGACGTATGTCTCCGAGAACAAAATCCTGAATGAATAGGTAAGGGGATTGGATCGTCCTCGGACTATTATTCCTTTGAATTGAGTCGTAGACATGATGTCTCCGAGAACTAAATCCTGAATGAACAGGTAAGGGGATTGGATCGTCCTCGGACTTTAGTCCTTTGAATTGAGCCGTAGACATGAGGTCTCCGAGAATTGAATGATAGGACTGGATTGTCCCTGAGATTCGGTTCAAAAGGTACATGATAGGACTGGATCGTCCCTGAGATTCGGTTCAAAAGGTACATGATAGGACTGGATCGTCCCTGAGCCTCGGTTCAAAAGGTACACGATAGGACTGGATCGTCCCTGGACTTCGGTTCAAAAGGTACACGATAGGACTGGATCGTCCCTAGACCTCGGTTCGAAAGGTACACGATAGGACTGGATCGTCCCTGGACCTCGGTTCAAAAGGTACACGATAGGACTGGATCATCCCTGGACTTCGGTTCAAAAAGGTACATGATAGGACTGGATCGTCCCTGGACCTCGGTTCAAAAGGTACACGATAGGACTGGATCGTCCCTGGACTTCGGTTCAAAAGGCACATGATAGGACTGGATCGTCCCTGGACCTCGGTTCAAAATGTACGTGACAAATCCTAGAATTGTTCTAGGTTACATCCAGCATGAAAGAGAGTTGGCTCTGTAGATGTGATACATCCAGCATGAAACAGGGCTGGCTTTGTAGATGTGATACATCCAGCATGAAACAGGGCTGGCTCTGTAGATGTGATACATCCAGCATGAAACAGGGCTGGCTCTGTAGATGTGATACATCCAGCATGAAACAGGGCCCGCTCTGTAGATGTGATACATCCAGCATGAAACAGGGCTGGCTCTGTAGATGTGATACATCCAGCATGAAACAGGGTTGGCTCTGTATATGTGATACATCCAGCATGAAACAGGGCTGGCTCTGTAGACGTGACACATCCAGTATGAAAGAGGACTGGCTCTGTGGCGGTAAATCCTAGATCTGATCTAGGTCACATCCAGTATGAAAAAGGACTGGCACTGTGGTTGGGATTAGATCATCCCTAGACATGAGACTTGTCTTAAAGAGATAAGGATTGATCATCCTGGAACTTGATCTAGATTGTATCATCCATGGACCTATGTTCTAAAGAGAACAGGATTGATCATCCTGTAATATGATCGTGTGATGACGATGCTGATGATCGTGTGATGACGATGTTGATCGTGTGATGACGATGATGATGATCGATGCTGATGATCGTGTGATGACAATGCTGATCGTGTGATGATGATGCTGATGATCGATGCTGATGATCGTGTGATGACGATGTTGATCGTGTGATGTCGATGTTGATGATCGTGTGATGACGATGCTGATCATGTGATGGCGATGCTGATGATCGTGTGATGACGATGCTGATGATCGTATGATGACGATGCTGATGATCGTATGATGACGATGCTGATGATCATGTGATGACGATGCTGATGATGGTGTGATGATGATGCTGATGATCGTGTGATGACGATGCTGACGATCGTGAGGATTCAGATATTGATGTTGTTGTAGCTATTTGAGTACTGCAGAAGATAAAGACTTAGTACTGAAGATGTTGATGTTCCAGTATTGAAGATGTTCCAGTAACTGGTTGAGTTACTGATGATGTTGAGAAAGCTTCCAATGATTTATAGATGTTTCATGTATGATGTATGACTCGTTGCTCCTGTGGATGTTGTTATAATATCCTTCTCGTTAAGGGGGAGTGTTGAATATTGTAACTTCTAAGAATATTATATTTGTATATTATTTATTCCGGAGATGTTCCATACCTCCGATGTGATTATACTATGAATCCGGAGATGTTTATTCCTCCGGATTGGTTGTGGTAACTAGGGTTATTAGACCCACCATGTGGGGGTCGGCCCACTCAGTTATAATAGGGTATTTAACCTAATGGTTAAATACGAGCCTACATGTACTTGTGTAAAATACATGTCAGTGTAGTGTATAAATAGACGAGGTATGTTCCTCATTTGACACACTCACTCACTTGAGAGAGGCGCACTTGTGGAGGAGAGGTCTGCTATGGTGGAGAAGGAGATCATGTATTTGGTTTGCATCTTTGTATATTGCTGGTCATCTATATTGAGGAAGCTTTACTGGGTTTTCTACCCCATGAGGGTTTCCCAGGATAAATTTGTGTCTCTTGTGTTTATGCTGTGCTTGTTGTTTCTTCAGTGATCCTGTATATGCTATTATTGTGAAATGGAATGTAATGCTGCTATTTTCTGTCTTAGCATATTAAATCTTAACAGGAGGTGTTCAGAATCCACACAAAATATGCACTTATGAGGATTTAAACGGATATTGTATCATCAAAATCTAAGGAATACAGTCGTCAGATGATCGATGTGGAAGTCACGACGATGTGAATGAGTAGGCAGATCGTCATGATAAGGTTCCACAAAATCCTTTACACCATGGAAGGCATACGACATGGCCCGCTGGAATGTAGCACCAGCATTTTTAAGACCAAAGGGGAGTTTGCAATATGAAAATGTACCCCATGGGCAGATGAAAGCAGTTTTATGTTGGTCATTTGGGTGGATCTCAATCTGATTATAGCCAGAGAAGCCATCCATAAATGAAAATATGGCACTTCTAGCACAATTGTCAATGATTTGGTCGATAAATGGGGTAGGGTAATTGTCTTTGGGACAAGCCTTATTCAGATCCCTATAATCAACACAAACTCTAATGGTTCCCTGTTTCTTTGCAACCGGGATGACATTGGAGGCCCAATCTATTTAGGGAACAAGATAAATAAACCCAACTTTCAATAGCTTTTCAATTCTGCTTTAATAGCCGCAGTCTTCCTAGGGTGCATGGGACGGATTTTTTGTCAGATAGGTTTAGCATTAGGATATGTTTGAATCTCATGCATAACAATAGCAGGGTCTATCCTGGGCATTTCCTCGTAGCTCCATGCAAATACATCGTGGAATTGTTTAAACAAGGTCGTAAAAGTCTTGATTTCATCGAGAGAACAAGTTTGGCCTATGTGAATAGTTTCCACAATGCCTAGTTTGACCAAGATGTCTATAGTGATGGTGGGCATGATGTTTTCCAAATTCCCCTCGGTTACTATATCCTGCATAAGAATAGGATATTGAGGGTGAAAAAATACAGCCAGTGAAAAAATCGTATGAATTGCGTTCTCTACCACATCAAGGGTCGAAAGGAAGGACGATCGATGGTGAAGGTATTCCCATGGAGGCTCATCCAAGCTCTTAATCTCCATGATTGACTCATCAAAATGAAAAGTCTGGAGTAGAGGATCAGGTGATGGTAAGGGTCAGTTCTTTTGTGGTGGCAAAGAACCTAAAGTAGATGCCATTAAAACGTGGACAGTCGGTAAATCGGGTGTTGATTCGATGGCCTCATAAGTGGCCTCGGCGGGGCTGAGAGGCATTACATATCCAATCAAATCTATATGATTAGGATCAGGTACAACCCATTTCTATGTTGAGTTGGAGGAGGTTTGGATCATAGATGATATCATGTTCACCGTGGCAACATGGTTTGGGGGATCTGGTGTTAGAAAGACTCCAATCATAGATGAGTCTTTGAGGATTCCTACCCCCACACTCTCATATATTTGCGAAGAATGGCCCAAAAGAGGGACATTATCCATAGGATGAGTAGTGGTGTCTGGTGTACAAAAATCTAACTAGTCGATGGTGACAGTTTTTCCATGGTGATGAAACTGCATGATGTGGAAGACAGATGATGCGACCGCAGTCATAGCATAAAACCAATTTCGACCAAGTAACAAATTATAATCCAATGGGGTAACGACGAATTCCATGTTAATGGAAACTTTCTTACCTCCCAACTCTACGGCTAAGGATTGTAACAACCCATGCGGTATAAATCCACGTCCGTCGAATGCTTTTAAGGTAGTGGGGGAATGGTTCAACTCGGTAGATCCAGTGGATCTCCAACAAGAAAGCGACGTAAGGGAAGTAGAGGCTCCTTCCTCTAAAACAATACGATGGATGCTTTTCCCATAAACATTTGGTAACAATTTCAAATGCTATTTGGCGGGAAAGCCTCGGCTTGAAATAATCTAATTTGAACATGGTGGTGTTGGAGTAATCGGGATCTAATTCTCCTATAGCAGATAACAGGGTCTTACATTTATTGGGGAAATTTTGTAAGACTTCTATTGTCGACATAGCATAAGGATCCTGGGCTAAATCCTCTACAATGTTGTAGTTTTGAGTGGCCTGGGTGTTAGGGTTGAAAACTGTTTTCGAATTATGCTCTTTAGTGGACACAATATTGTATCTGGAAAAGGTTTCTCTATGACCAGAGGACCTTGAGGTGAAGGAATATGGTACATAGACGTGGAGGATTTTTCAGTATTACCTCCATTAGATTCCTTGTCATAAATAGAGTCGTATGTGCGTGACCTGGTGGATAAGTTGACCGTTTCCGTGTGCATCATGAGAACATGAGCAATCGTGGACAGTTCTCCTTTAGAAGGAGGTGGTGGTTGTGCAATAATTTGTTGTTGTTGTGTGGGGAATGGATCAATTAAAAATGTGGGTATGGGGTTTCCCTTAAGAAACTTTTGTTCTCCGTCACGATGTGGACATTATTTCATGAAGTGAGCATCACCGCACAGTAAACAAGGATATTTGACCTTTCTCTTTTGTTTCGTGTCATCGAGATTATTTTTGGGCTCCTACTGATTAGAATATTTCTTGGATTTTCCTTTGTTCTTCTTTTTTCCACTGGATTTTTGAGGTGAAGCAGATTGAACTGAATTCACTTCCACAGTGGAAGCAGGGCTGGGTGATGGATTGGTGTTGGTACCATCCTGTGGTGAGGATGGAGTCGAACTATGGTGGTTTTGTGATCCACATGATTGGGTAGCAGGCTGGGAATGAACGGAAAAAATAATTCCATTGGCATGTGATACCGTAGGGGGGTTTTTTGGGTCGTGTGTAGGGCACGGGGCATTAGGAATAATGTTGTATAATGTGCCATATTGAGCATAGACTAGGTCTAGATACTTGGCACATGAAATAGCGTGTTCTTACATAACAGCCCCTCCCACAGCCACGTCTTTAGCTATGATGGGTAGTAAAGACTTCGTGAACCAATCAACGAGTAACTGTGAGGAACCTGCAACAATTAATTAATGAAAATGCATGAGATAGCATAAATAACAGAAGTCAAAATAGATTTATTGATCGCGGGCCACTTTGAGGGGGAAACCTCCTTTGAGCAATCTCAATACAAATAACTTCGCGGTGCCTTCATTGGCCTCAAAACAAGCTTATATACTAATTTTAGGTGCCAATACTATGGATCAATACCATGAAACATATAATACTACGGGATGACTTACAAATCATATGTGTCCAATACTATGGATCAATACTATGGGCTAACACAAACTATGGATCAACATATAATACTACAAGAGGACTTACAAAGCATATGCGTCCAACAACAATATACTAACAAAGTAAAGAGAAGGGGTGACATGGGTTCCTAACATCCCCTCCCCCTTAGAAAAATCTTTGTCCTCAAAGCTTTAGATGTGGAAATCGTTGTTGAATCTAAAGGAGTGGTTCCCATGTAGCATCCTCTGGGTGCATTCCGTGCCATTGAATTAAGATCTTTGTGATAGAGTGAGAGCGAAGCTGACGAGTGCGCCTATTGAGGACAACCTCCAGCTCCAAAAGGATGGATCCTTCATTATCCAGTTCTGGTAAAATAGTTTGTCCTCTGATGTTGGTGCCAAGAACTTTCTTCAGACAAGAGACATGAAATACTAGATGAATGCAGGAAGAAGGAGGAAGTTCCAATTTATAAGCAACGGACCCAATCTTCTGAAGAATCCTATATGGCCCATAAAAATTTGGAGCAAGCTTATGACGCCCTTTGATTTTCAGGGAGGATTGCTTGTAAGGTTGTATACGAAGAAAAACCATATCACTTGCTTGAAAAGTGTGCTCAGAACGGTGTTGATCCGCTTGTTGCTTCATTAGATTTCTTTCCATGTGAAGATTGTCCTGCAAAATGTGAAGAATCTGATAGCGGTTTCGAAGGACCATGTCAACTTCCTGAACTGGTGAACTGTTGGGGGTGTATGGAAGAAGAACTAGCGGTGCCTGACCATAGACTGCTTCATATGGAGTCATTTTAGAGGTAGTGTGGTAAGAGGTATTGTACCACCATTCAACGAGAGGGAGCCACTTTACCCACTGATTTTGTTGTTCGGAGGTGAAGCAACGAAGATAAGTTTCCAAGCATTTATTGATAATTTCAGTCTGACCATCTGTTTGTGGGTGATACCCTGAACTCAGCTTCAATTTCGTTCTAGTGTGGCGAAATAGTTCTGTCCAAAAATGACTAGTGAAAGTTGCATCGTGATCTGAGACAATGGAAGAAGGGATTCCATGAAGATGGAAGATCTGGTCCATGAAAATATGTGCGACTGAGAAGGCTATATAGGGATGACTGGGGGAACAAAAATGACTATATTTGGAGATTCGATCAACCACAACCAAAATCGTTGTCTTCCCTCCAGATTTAGGGAGCCCTTCAATGAAATCCATAGAAATATCTGTCCAAATCCGTGTAGGGATGGGAAAGGGTTCGAACAATCCTGGAAGGAGTATTGTTTCACCCTTATTGCGCTGGCAGGTATCACATTAAGCCACCATCTGTTGAATTGTCCTTTTCATTCCATGCCAAAAGAAGTTACGTTGTGCCCGCTCATACGTTTTGAGGAACCCAGAGTGCCGTACCGATGGAGAAGCATGGAGTTCATAAAAGACAACCTGTTGAATATCTGTGCTTTGGGGAGGCACCAAACGACCCTTATATCTCAGGGAAGCACCATCCGAAGAGTAATGTGGTACAACAGAAAGGTTGTTGGCCAAGCGTTGGATGATTTGAGATAATGAAGAGTCATTGACATAGCCCTATTGAATAGATTACAACCAATTTGGAACAGACATAGAAATAGCTGAAAGAGAAACTTGGTCATCAAATGTGCGACAAAGAGCATCCGCCACAATATTGTCCTTACCCTTCTTGTAAGTGATCTCATAGTCATAACCCATGAGTTTGCTAACCCATTTCTGTTGTGCTGGGGAGGATACACATTGTTCCAGGAAATATGCCAGACTCTGGTGATCAGTCTTGATGCATAAATGAATCCCTAATATGTATGGTCGTCAATTCTGTACTCCATGCAAAATAGCCATCATTTCCTTCTCATATGTAGAGTCAAATAAATTCTTACTGGAAAGGGCTTTGCTGGTGAACGCAATGTGATGTTCATCTTGAAGGAGAACAGCACCAAGTCCATTGCTGCAAGCATCACTCTCAATAGTGAAGGGCTTGGAAAAATCGGGCATAGCTAGAACAGGTGTAGTACACATAGCTTGTTTCAGTTTTTCAAATGCACACTCAATAGCATGTGTCCATGTAAAAGCATCCTTTTTCAATAGAGTAGTTAATGGAGCTGCAATCTTCCCATAATCCTTGACAAACTTGCGGTAGTAGCCTGTCAATCCCAAAAAACCACGAAGGCTCTTGAGTGTCTGAGGATGCATCCAATTGTTCATGTCAGCTATTTTGGCATGATCCATGCGAACCCCTGTTGGCACCCCAACAAATCCCCTTTATTTTGCCAAATAAAGGGTTCCCTATGTAATTTTTGTAAATACTTAGTTTTTGGTTTATCCCGCTTGATTTGGGATTTAGAGTTCCTGGTTTTAGGTTTGATGGAATTCTTTATTTCCCACGTTTGATCTTTTTCTCTTTATCGATTTTTGGGTTCATGCAATGAGGATTTGGTGATTTGGATGAATTTGGTCATTTCAACCTTTTGGCTTCCTAGTTGTCTTAATAATGCTTGCTTGAACTCATGTGGAATTATTTCACTCACTTCCATGCTCCAGTTCCTTTTATTTGGATTATTTTGATCTCTCAGCAATTTCATAAATTTGTGGTCTTAAAGATCAATTTTTCCATTCACATTGGAAAAGGTACCATGCCATAAGTAATCAATTTGAATGGTTTATCTAATTTTGTGAGCCTTAAAATTATTAATTGAATTTTTCCTTTTATTCAATTTGATAATTTTAAGAAAATTCAAATAATTCAGTTAAAGCTCAATTATTTATAATTTGATTGCATCTTAAAGAATATATTAAACATAAAAGAGTGTTAATAATTCACATTTTGAAATAACACCTTATTTCTGGCAAAACATAATTAGATTTGTTCATAGATAAATGAATCTCCTTCTTCATGTTAAGATAAGGTATTTATGACTTATTAAATATTTATATATATGAAAATATTAAAGTTTATGATATTATTAGCTTTTCTTTTTCCCAATAATATTTTGATATAAAAAATTAAGTCATATTATTCTAAACTAAAGACATAACCTTATCACCATAAATAATAGTTCATTATGAAACATTCATTTAAGGAAGGGTTAAGATTACCAAATTCGTTGAAATATTAAATAATTAATATAAAATTATAATTATTAATTACATGATTGTCTCATATGAAAAATTATGGATGATTAACATTCTTTTGTCATGCATAACAATGAGAGCAAAGGATTTCTTTTGCCAGATATTTAAATGAGATCATTTGGGATACCAGCCTAAAACAAGATAAATTAAGATCACTATAAAGTAATTGATATCAACTCATTTCCTATTAAGATAAACATCATTTAGCGTGATCTTTAAATATAAATAAAGTGAAGTTAATTATTTTATTAAAGATAATGTTTAGATTAATATTAAAGTTAATGGGTTATGAAATTGAAAAAGAAATTAGAAAAATGGATCATTATATAATGGCTTATGAAATTGAAAAAGAAATTAGAAAAATGCATCATTATATATGACTATTACTTGATTTAAATAATTTATTATTATGTTGGTTTCCTCTTTTACATTAATAATAAAGTTTTTTTTTTTTTTTAATTCAAAAATATTTGAACTCCACATGGTATTCCTTATCTAATGAACCTTGACCACCATCAAAGCTATAATGAAACTCCAACACGTTGTTTTACTTTAAGCTTTTTGTATTTGTTTTTCTTGATAAATACATCGTATGATCACTTTTCAATGATGGAATATGGGTCTCACTCTTTGCTTTGGTATTTTGAAATTTTCACATTTCAAACCTGGTTATCTTCACATTAAAGTATCATATTGCCAAACATTGATTCCATTAGCACGGATGTAAAAGCCGTGGGTGGATTCCAGCTCTTGATGGGGTTCTTGATCAAGAGACTGCAGCCCTCCATAGATGTGTTAATGGTGAATGGCGCCAGTGGGTTTAAAAAATGATGGATCAAAGAGCCAGAGACAGCCCGGCGGAGGTTTCTTATCTCAGCTGCTGAGAGGTTGTGTGTCTCTTGAATGGCAATCAACCATTCAATGGAATTTAAATTTCCCTCTTTCCAACATTCAAAATTCAAATTTGTATTTCCCTCTTCCGCGCATTTGTGTTTCCTCTTCCAATGGTATGATCCATACATATCACATGGATGGTAATCCATACATCGTGTAAGAGTTTCAGAGGAAGGGGCCTATACAGTAGACAAAGGACACCGGTAACGAGTGGACCGATGGCGACGTGGGAACCAAGGACACCGTGGAAAGCTTTTGCCAGCGAATTCATCGAAGGCATAGATCACTCCATTTGCAAATGGCGTGATGCCACTCGGTGGGCCCCAGGTGCATATGGTCAAGAGAATAGCTCACTCCTTTAAAATGCATGAAGCGTTACAGGAGTAGGGAGAGTGGAGTGACTGGGAACTTACAAGCAACAAAGTAAACGTGGCAGCTATTGGATGGCCTCATAAGTGGCCTCGGTGGGGCTGAGAGGCATTACATATCCAATCAAATCTATATGATTAGGATCGGGTACAACCCATTGCTATGTTGAGTTGGAGGAGGTTTGGATCATAGATGATATCATGTTCACCATGGCAACATGGTTTGGGGGATATGGTGTTGGAAAGACTCCCATCATAGATGAGTCTTTGAGGATTCCTACCCCCACACTCTCATATATTTGCGAAGAATGGCCCAAAAGAGGGACATTATCCATAGGATGAGTAGCGGTGTCTGGTGTACAAAAATCTAACTAGTTGATGGTGACAGTTTTCCCATGGTGGGGAAACTGCACGATGTGGAAGACAGATGATGCGACCGCGGTCATGGCATAAAACCAATTTCGACCGAGTAACAAATTATAATCCAATGGGACGATGACGACTTCCATGTTAATGGAAACTTTCTTACCTCCCAACTCTACGGCTAAGGATTGTAACAACCCATGGGGTATAAATCCACGTCCGTCGAATGCTTTAAAGGTAGTGGGGGAATGGTTCAACTCGGTAGATCCAGTGGATCTCCAACAAGATAGCCACATAACGGAAGTAGAGGCTCCTTCCTCTAAAACAATACGATGGATGCTTTTCCCATAAACATTTGGTAACAATTTCAAATGCTATTTGGCGGGAAATCCTCGTCTTGAAATACTCTGATTTGAACATGATGGTGTTGGAGTAATCGGGATCTAATGCTCCTATAGCAGATAACAGGGTCTTACGTTTATTGGGGAAATTTTGTAAGACTTCTATTGTCGACATAGCATAAGGATCCTGGACTAAATCCTCTATAATGTTGTAGTTTTGAGCGGCCTGGGCGTTAGGGTTGAAAACTGTTTTCGAATTATGCTCTTTGGCGGACGCAATATTGTATCTGGAAAAGGTTTCTCTATGACCAAAGGACCTTGAGGTGAAGGAATATGGTACATAGACACGGAGGATTTTTCAGTATTACCTCCATTAGATTCCTTGCCATAAATAGAGTCGTATGTGCGTGACCTGGTGGATAAGTTGATCATTTCCCTGTGCATCATGAGAACATGAGCAGTCGTGGACAGTTCTCCTTGAGAAGGAGGTGGTGGTTGTGCGATCATTTGTTGTTGTTGTGTGGGGAATGGATCAATTAAAAATGTCGGTATGGGGTTTCCCTTAAGAAACTTGTGTACTCCTTCACGATGTGGACATTATTTCATGAAGTGAGCATCACCGCACAGTAAACAAGGATATTTGACCTTCCTCTTTTGTTTCGTGTCATCGAGATTATTTTTGGGCTCCTACTGATTAGAATATTTCTTGGATTTTCCTTTGTTCTTCTTTTTTCCACTGGATTTTTGAGGTGAAGCAGATTGAACTGAATTCACTTCCACAGTGGAAGCAAGGCTGTGTGATGGATTGGTGTTGGTACCAGCCTGTGGTGAGGATGGAGTCAAACTATGGTGGTTTTGTGATCCACATGATTGGGTAGCAGGCTGGGAATGAACGGAAACAATAATTCCATTGGCGTGTGATCCCGTAGGGGGGTTTTTTGGGTCGTGTGTAGGGCACGAGGCATTAGGAATAATTTTGTATAATGTGCCATATTGAGCATATACTAAGTCTAGATACTTGGCATGTGAAATAGCGTGTTCTTCCATAATCGCCCCTCCCATAGCCACGTCTTTAGCTATGATGGGTAGTAAAGACTTCGTGAACCAATCAATGAGTAACTATGAGGAACCTGCAACAATTAATTAATGAAAATGCACAAGATAGCAGAAATAACAGAACTCGAAATAGATTTATTGATCGCGGGCCACTTTGAGGGGGAAACCTCCTTTGAGCAATCTCAATACAAATAACTTCGCGGTGCCTTCATTGGCCTCAAAACAAACTTATATACTAATTCTAGGTGCCAATACTATGGATCAATACCATGGAACATATAATACTACGGGACGACTTACAAAGCATATGTGTCCAATACTATGGATCAATACTATGGGCTAACACAAACTATGGATCAACATATAATACTACAGGAGGACTTACAAAGCATATGCATCTAACAACAATATACTAACAAAGTAAAGAGAAGGGTTGACATGGGTTCCTAACATCCCCTCCCCCTTAGAAAAATCTTTGTCCTCAAAGCTTTAGATGTGGAAATTGTTGTTGAATCTAAAGGAGTGGTTCCCATGTAGCATCCTTTGGGTGCATTCCGTGCCATTGAATTAAGATCTTTGTGATAGAGTGAGAGCGAAGCTGACGATTGCACCTATTGAGGACGGCCTCCGCCTCCAAAAGGATGGATCCTTCATTATCCAGTTCTGGTAAAATAGTTTGTCCTCTGATGTTGGTACCAAGAACTTTCTTCAGACAAGAGACATGAAATACTAGATGAATGTAGGAAGAAGGAGGAAGTTCCAACTTATAAGCAACGGACCCAATCTTCTGAAGAATCCTATATGGCCCATAGAACTTTGGAGCAAGCTTATGACGCCCTTTGATTTCAGGTAGGATTGCTTGTAAGGTTGTAGACGAAGAAAAACCATATCACTTGCTTGAAAAGTGCGCTCAGAACAGTGTTGATCCGCTTGTTGCTTCATTCGATTTCTTTCCATGTGAAGATTGTCCCGCAAAATACGAAGAATCTAATAGTGGTTTCGAAGGACCATGTCAACTTCCTGAACTAGTGAACTACTGGGGGTGTATGGAAGAAGAACTAGCGGTGCCTGACCATAGACTGCTTCATATGGAGTCATTTTAGAGGTAGTGTGGTAAGAGGTATTGTACCACCATTCAACGAGAGGGAGCCACTTTACCCACTGATTTTGTTGTTCGGAGGTTAAGCAACGAAGATAGTTTTCCAAGCATTTATTGATAATTTCAATCTGACCATCTATTTATGGGTGATACCCTGAACTCAGCTTCAGTTTGGTTCCAGTGTGGCGAAATAGTTCTGTCCAAAAATGACTAGTGAAAGTTGCATCGCGATCTAAGACAATGGAAGAAGGGATTCCATGAAGATGGAAGATCTGGTCCAGGAAAATATGTGCGACTGAGGAGGCTATATAGGGATGACTGAGGGAAGAAAAATGACTATATTTGGAGAGTCGATCAACCACAACCAAAATCATTGTCTTCCCTCCAGATTTAAGGAGCCCTTCAATGAAATCCATAGAAATATCTGTCCAAATCCGTGTAGGGATGGGAAAGGGTTCGAGCAATCCCGGAAGGAGTATCGTTTCACCCTTATTGCGCTGGCAGGTATCACATTAAGCCACCATCTGTTGAATTGTCCTTTGCATTCCATGCCAAAAGAAGTTACGTTGTGCCCGCTCATACGTTTTGAGGAACCCAGAGTGCCCTGCCGATGGAGAAGCATGGAGTTCATAGAAGACAACCTGTTGAAGATCTGTGCTTTGGAGAAGCACCAGACGACCCTTGTATCTCAAGGAAGCACCATCCCAAGAGTAATGTGGTACATCATAAAGGTTGTTGGCCAAGCGTTGGATGATTTGAGATAATGAAGAGTCATTGACATAGCCCTGTTGAACAGATTGCAACCAATTTGGAACAGACATAGAAATAGCTGAAAGAGAAACTTGGTCATCAAATGTGCGAGAAAGAGCATCCGCCACAATATTGTCCTTACCCTTCTTATAAGTGATCTCATAATCATAACCCATGAGTTTGCTAACCCATTTTTGTTGTGCTAGGGAGGATACATGTTGTTCCAGGAAATATGTCAGACTCTGGTGATCAGTCTTGATGCAGAAATGATTCCCTTATAGGTATGGTCGCCACTTCTGTACTCCATGCAAAATAGACATCAGTTCCTTCTCATATGTAGAGTCAAATAAATTCTTACCGGAAAGGGATTTGCTGGTGAACGCAATGCGATGTTCATCTTGAAGGAGAACAACACCAAGTCCATTGCCGCAAGCATCACTCTCAATAGTGAAGGGCTTGGAAAAATCGAGTATATCTAGAACAGGTGTAGTACACATAGCTTGTTTCAATTTTTCAAATGCACACTCAGTAGCATGTGTCCATGTAAAAGCATCATTTTTCAATAGAGCAGCTAATGGAGCTGCAATCTTCCCATAATCCTTGACAAACTTGCGGTAGTAGCCTTTCAATCCCAAAAAACCACGAAAGCTCTTGAGTGTCTGAGGATGCGGCCAATTGTTCATGTCAACTATTTTGGCAGGATCCATGCGAACCCCTGTTGCCACCCCCAACAAATCCCCTTTATTTTGCCAAATAAAGGGTTCCCTATGTAATTTTTGTAAATACTTAGTTTTTGGTTTATCCCGCTTGATTTGGGATTTAGAGTTCCTGGTTTTAGGTTTGATGGCATTATTTATTTCCCACATTTGATCTTTTGTTCTTTATCGATTTTTGGGTTCATGCAATGAGGATTTGGTGATTTGGGTGAATTTGGTCATTTCAACCTTTTGGCTTCTTAGTTGTCTTAATAATGCTTGCATGATCTCATGTGGAATTATTTCACTCACTTCCATGCTCCAGTTCCTTTTATTTGGATTATTTTGATCTCTCAACAATTTCGTAAATTTGTGGTCTTAATTGCATAAATTGGTTAAACGAGCACTTTGATGGATCAACATAATTACCCTGAAAGATCAATTTTTCCATTCACATTGGAAAAGGTACCATGCCATTAGTAATCAATTTGAATGGTTTATCTAATTTTGTGAACCTTAAAATTATTAATTGAATTTTTCCTTTTATTCAATTTGATAATTTTAAGAAAATTCAAATAATTCAGTTAAAGCTCAATTATTTATAATTTGATTGCATCTTAAAGAATATATTAAACATAGAAGAGTGTTAATAATTCATATTTTGAAATAACACCTTATTTCTGGCAAAACATAATTGGATTTGTTCATAGATAAATGAATCTCCTTCTTCATGTTAAAATAAGATATTTATGACTTATTAAATGTTTACATATATGAAAATATTAAAGTTTCTGATATTATTAGCTTTTCTTTTTCCATATAATATTTTGATAAAAAAAAATTAAATCATATTATTCTAAATCAAAGACATAACCTTATCACCATAAATAATAGTTCATTATGAAACATTCATTTAAGGGAGGGTTAAGATTACCAAATTTGTTGAAATATTAAATAATTAATATAAAATTATAATTATTAATTACAGGATTGTCTCATATGAAAAATTATGAAAAATTGTGGATAATTAACATTCTTTTGTCATGCATAAGAATGAGAGCAAAGGATTTCTTTTGCCAGATATTTAAATGAGATCATTTGGAATACCAGCCTAAAACAAGATAGATTAAGATCACTATAAACGAATTGATATCAACTCATTTCCTATTAAGATAAACATCATTTAGCGTGATCTTTAAATATAAATAAAGTGAAGTTAATTATTTTATTAAAGATAATGTTTGGATTAATATTTAAGTTAATGGGTTATGAAATTGAAAAAGAAATTAGAAAAATGCATCATTATATAATGGCTTATGAAATTGAAAAAGAAATTAGAAAAATGCATCATTATATATTACTATTACTTGATTTAAATAATTTACTATTATGTTGGTTTCCTCTTTTACATTAATAATAAAGTTTTTTTTTTTTTTAAATTCAAAAATATTTGAACTTCATATGGTATTCCTTATCTAATGAACCTTGACCACCATCAAATCTATAATGAAACTCCAACACGTTGTTTTACTTTAAGCTTTTTATATTTGTTTTTCTTGATAAATACATCGTATGATCACTTTTCAATGATGGAATATGGGTCTCACTCTTTGCTTTGGTTATGTTCACATTAAAGTATCATATTGCCAAACATTATTTTAATAAAACATCAATTTATTTTCAAGCACATGTATTAATGAAATTATAAATTAAGGTGTGGGTAGTTTGACTCATTCTTATTATTATTATGACATGGCAATGCTTTAAACGACGGCCTAGATTGAGTTGGTCGATAAAATTGTGTTTTGGTTTTAAAAAAACATAAAACACATATATGCTTTGCAATTGTGTGCTAGAATCATTACATAATCTTCGTGCTTATGTTATTTTTAAACCGGTTTAAATGATTACATGATTGCTTTAATGATCGACTTTGTTTGTCGCCTTGCAAATTGTGTTGTCAAATATTAGTATTGTCTTAAATTCGGATGGCTAATTTTGTATTGTCATTCTGATTTTGGAAATATCTTTTTAAATTCAGATTTGAAAATAGCATTAATATTTCACTATGCCATTGGCCAAGATAGGGTAAATAATTTAGATTAGATTTTCATTTTCTTAGTTTAATTTTCATTTCACGCCCGTTAAATCTGTTTAATAGTCTTTGTATTTAATTACTTATATTTTATCTTTGAATACTTTGTAGGAAAATATTTCAAAAAATCAAACGAAGACTCTCCTTAAGAGAGCATTATATAGATTTTCATTCTGAAATTGTTAAATAGGAATTTTATTTTGGTTAAATTAATATAGTTTGTAAACAAGTAGTTAGTTTTAGTTTAGTTGTTTTAATTTTTATTATCAATTTAGGATCCACTTTTTTCAAGTTAAAGTGGTAGGACTCTTTAAGAGAGTGAAAACCTAGATGGTAGCAGGACCATAACCTGCGAGAATTAGCTAACCCAAACATACCGGGGGTTGTTTTAAGCGCTTTGTATGGGTTTTTTCTCCTTAGTTGGCCTTAGTCAGAAAATCCGGCCAACAACCCCTTGTGCTGAAATAATGTGCCCGAGATACTCTACTTCCTTCTATCCAAAAACACATTTAGATTGTTTGGCGTGGAGATGATGGTCAGAGAAAATATTAGGAACCTGTGTCAACCATTCTCTTTACTTTGTTAGTATATTGTTGTTGGACACATATGCTTTGTAAGTCGTCCCGTAGTATTTGTTGATCCATAGTTTGTATTAGCCCATGGTATTGACCCATAGTATTGGACGCATATGCTTTGTAAGTCGTCCCGTAGTATTATATGTCCCATGGTATTGACCTATAGTATTGGGCATAGACTTAGTATATATGTGTGTGGTGAGGCCAATGAAGGCACCGTGAAGTTATTTGTATTGAGCTTGCTCAAAGGAGGTTGCCCCCTCGAAGTGGCCTGTGATCAATAAAGTGATTCTGAGTTCTGTTATTACTGTTATCTCGTGGATTCTCATTAATTAATTGTTGCAAGTTCCTCACATCTGGTATCAGAGCACTTTCTTGGGCTCGTTGGGTGGAAGAATTTATGTCAAAAAACTTTTTCACATCTGTTGTAAGTTCAGATCTGGGAATAATCCCTATCCGCTTAATTGTGGGAAGTACTTGAGCATAAGCCCTAAAACTCATTTTGAGGAGTACCACAGGAAGCCCAAAGTAGCTGGCCCATTGAGAGGACCTGTCAGCGAAAAGGGCAACGACCCCTACCTGATTGACTAGTTCCCACTCGTGAGGTAAACCAAGAGTTGTCGTTTGTGGAAAAGCGGTTATCATTTTTACCTGAGCCGTGGAGTGAGGGGTACTGCCCCAATACACAAACCGTTAGACAGCATTGGTGGCTGAGTGAAACCCCTGAACTATTACAAAGCCGAACATACCTGGGGTCCATATCTGTTTTCAGCTGAACTGTTTCTAATCACTTCTGCGATGTTTCAAATCCATTCTGAGTCGTTTCAGATCCATTCTGAAAGTCATTCCCAATCCGGCTGTTTCAGAACTATTTTGAAAGTCGTTTCAGATCCAATCATTTTCGATCCATTCAGCGATTTTTCAAATCCATCTGTTGCCGATTCCTTCCACGCCGTTGCAGATCCAATTGTTTCGATCCCTTCCGCGTCGTTGCAGATACATTTCTGGAGAAAAAAAACAAAAAAAAAAACAAAAAAAAAACAAAACAAAACAAAACAAAGGTTTTTTTCGCCATATCTCCCTTGTTTTAACTCTGTTTCCCTTGAAACTTCCCGAACACGCCTACAATCCCATTCTGCATATTTCATTCCTTAGGACCCTATCGCAAATTCTACTTCCCAAAGCCAGAAATCTCACTTTGTCTATTTTTAGGGTTTATCATAACTTCTTCAATTTTCACCCACTCGCCTCCAAATTTTGCCACCGTGTTCATTCCCTATTTCTGCTTCTTTGTCCCTCTTTGAAAAAATTTCTCATTCTTTCACCCCGCTTCTGAAAGAGTCTCATTTTCTGCTTCCCTGACCATTCGAAAGTGTCCAAAACCTAGTCAAACCCCAATTACCCATCAGAGTTTTTCCCAAATCCAAATTTCCCTTTACTAAATAAGCTTTTGTTTGTGTTTTTCTACCCATTCCCAAAAAAAATAAAAAATAAAAAACTCTTGGTTATTGTTGTCACCCGCGCAGGAGCAAAAACCATGGAGGAAGCACTTGCAGCTATCCAAACCAAACTCCGGGATCTAGATGAAAAATTTCTCAGCCTCCATCTTGAACATTCAGCCATGAACAACAAACGTCAGTCCAAGTCTTCATCAGACAATGGGTTCTCTTCTTCCAACAATTTATGTGGTCCGAAGTTTGATTTTCCTCGCTTCAATTGTACTGATCTGACTAGATGGGTCTATCGTGCAGAACAGTATTTCAGTCTGCATCATACTTTTGATGTCACCAAAGTTTCACTTGCATCATTTCATTTGAAACATGAATCTCTTCAATGGTACCGTTAGTACATCAAGGCTCATGAAGAGCCAAAATGGCCAGATTTTCACCAGCTCCTTTTGCAATGATTTGGTCCTAGTGCTTTTGATGACTTCACAAGAGCCCTCACTAAACTTCGCCAAATTGGCACTGTGAGAGAGTATCAGACAGAATTTGAGAAACTAGCCAATCACACAGAAGGATTGTCTGATGAATTCTACAGGAGTTGTTTTATCAGTGGTCTTAAGGATGAAATACGCTCAGAGGTTAAAATGTTCTGTCCCAACACAATGATGGAAGCCCTTGGGTTGGCTAAATTGGCAAAAGACAAGATTGCAGCCCAACAGTGCTAAAAACCCACTTTTGTTCCCTTCCGAAATATGGATTCTCAACGACCTCCCATCCCGCCAGCTCCTCAACCAACTCCTATGAAGCATTTGTCTGAAACAGAGATGCAGGCACGTAGAGAAAAAGGGCTTTGTTATAATTGTGATGAGAAATTCACTCGGGGACATAAATGTGTTCAACAAAAACTCTATCTCTTGGATATGGATTCTCCACCTGCCTCTAAAATTGGTGAAGAAGCTCCATATACAATGGATGATCAGGTCGACATCTAGGAGCCGCCTATTGACCCCCCATCTTAGGACAACCAACCAGAGATATCTCTCCATGCTTTATCCAGCGTCACCACCCCCCAAACAATGCGGGACAGGGTTTACTTCAAGAAGCTCCCTCTTACCATACTCATTGATTCTGGTAGCACTCATAACTTTATTGACCCTCGGATTTCCAAACAAGCTGATTGTTTTGTCCATCATTGCTCCAACTTTCAAGTCATGGTTGCCAACGGGGGCACCTTACCTTGTAAGGGGATGTGTCACAATGTGCATATCTCTCTAGAATATTATAACCTGCGCTCTGACATGTTTTCCTTGTCCTTAGGCGGATGTGATGTGGTTTTGGGCGTTCAATGGTTATGCACAATTGGCCCCATCTTATGGGATTTTGCTAAACTTTGGATGCAGTTTTCAGTCAATGGGAAACAACACAAATTTATGGGCTTACGACAAGGGTCTCTCCGCACCATCAGTTCACATCGCCTGGAAAATATCCTTAAGAAGAACTCACATGGTGTCATCGCTCAACTCCATTCCATTCAGATGCACCCATCAACGGTCTCCACTACTTCCTTAGATAGATATGCAGGTGTCTTTGCTGCACCAGTGGGCTTGTCGCCTTCAAGAGACCTTTCCGGTAAGAATTTAGCCGCATCTACATCTCAGCAGGAAATGATGGCTATTTTGCATGCAGTACAGAAGTGGCATCCATACCTATTAGGGAATTATTTCTACATCAAGACTAATCTCCAGAGTCTGGAAAATTTCCTGGAACAACGCGTCTCCTCCCCAGAACACCTGAAATGGGTTATCCAACTCATGGGTTCTTCCTACGCGATCACTTACAAGAAGGGTAAGGACAATATGGTGGCAGATGACCCAGTTTTTCTTACAACTATTTCTTTGCTTGTTCCAAATTGGTTGCAATATGTTCAACAGGGCTATCTCTTCTATGAACTCCATGCTTCTTCATCGGTAGGGCGCTCTAGTTCATCAAAACATATGACCAGGAACAATGTAACTTCTTTTGGCAGAGACTGGAAATGACCATTCAACAGATGGTGGTTGACTGTGATACTTGCCAGGTCAACAAGGGTGAAACGACACTCCCTTCAGGACTGCTCGAAACCTTGCCCATCCCTACACAGATTTGGACAACTATTTCTATGGATTTCCTAGAAGCGCTCCAGTGGTACAATACCACATCTAAAAGGACACCATATGAAGCAGTCTGTGCATAGGCTCCGCCAATTCTTATTCCATACACCCTCAGCAGCTCCCCAGTTCAGGAAATTGACTCGGTTCTTCGAAACTGCAATCAGATTCTTCTCATTCTGCAGGACAATCTTCACATGGAAAGAATTCGACTGAAACAACAAGCCGATCAGCACCGTTCTGAGCGCACTTTTCACGTAGTTGATATGGTTCTTCGTCTACAGCCTTCCAAGCAATCCTCCCTGAAACTCAAAAGGCATCAGTGGCCCAGAATGCAACCTAAGGATGCTATAGGGGAACCACTCCTTCAAATTTTGCATTAATTTCCACATCTAAAGCTTTGAGGACAAAGCTTTTTCTAAGGGAAAGGTGATGTTAGGAACCCGTGTCAACCCTTCTCTTTACTTTCTTAGTATATTGTTGTTGGACGCATATGCTTTGTAAGTCGTCCCATAGTATTTGTTGATCCATAGTTTGTATTAGCCCATGGTATTGACCCATAGTATTGGAGACATATGCTTTGTAAGTCATCTCGTAGTATTATATGTCCCATGGTATTGACCCATAGTATTGGGCATAGACTTAGTATATATGTGTGTGTTGAGGCCAATGAAGGTACCGTGAAGTTATTTGTATTGAGCTTGCTCAAAGGAGGTTGCCCCTCGAAGTGGCTTGTGATCAATAAAGTGATTCTGAGTTCTGTTATTATTGCTATCTCATGGATTTTCATTAATTAATTGTTGCAGGTTTCTCACAGAAAAGTTGCATTACAAAATCCAGATGCTAGAGATGTTCAGCCCATGTTTTATTGTAGATAAGGATATCATCAAAGAAGACCAAAATGAATTTTCGCAAGTAGGGCCGGAATATTTTATTCATCAATGCTTGGAATGTGGAAGGAGCATTAGTGAGGCCAAAGGGCATGACCAAAACATCATAGTGGTCATCATGTGTGTAGAAAGTTGTTTTAGGGATATCATCCTCATGAACCCGAATTTGATGATACCTAGAACGAAGATCCAACTTGGAGAAAAATTGAGCACCATGAAGCTCATCAAGAAGCTCATCAACAACAGGAATTGGAAACTTATCCTTGATTGTGAGGTGATTAAGTGCTCGGAAGTCAATGTAGAGGCGCCATGACCCATCTTTTTTTCGGACAAGAAGAACTGGTGAAGAAAAAGAATTAGTACTAGGGCGAATAATACCTTGCTTCAGTAAGTCCCGAACGAGCATTTCAATCTCTGTTTTTTGGTGAAATGGGTAGCGATATGGCCAGATGTTGGTAGGAACGCTTCCAGGAAGGAGCTGAATGCGATGGTTCTCTGGCCTTGAAGGTGGAAATTCCACTGGTTTAGCAAAGACACCTGTATATCTATCCAAAATTTGTTGTAGATCCAAAGGAGTAGTGGAGACCGATGATGGTTGCATCTGAATGGAATGGATCTGAGGGATGACACCAAGTGAATTATTCTTAAGGATCTTTTCCATGCGATGTGAACTGATGATGCTAAGAGACCCTGGTTGTAAGATTGTCAATGTGTGTTGTTGTCTATTGGTTGAAAACTGCATCTAAATTTCAGCAAAATCTCATAAGATGGGGCCAAGTGTGTGTAGCCATTGAGTGCCCAAAACCACATCACATCCGCCTAAGGCCAAGGAAAACATGTCAGATACGCACATTGCGACACTTCCCCTTGCAAGGTAAGGTGCCCCATTGGCAACCATGACTTCAAAGTTGGAGCAAGGATGGACAAAACAATCATCCTGTTTGGCAATCCGAGGGTCAATGAAGTTATGAGTGCTACAAGAATCAATGAGTATTGTAAGAGGAATCTTCTTGAAGTAACCCCTGGCCCGCATTGTTTGGGGGGTGGTGACTTCGGCTAGAGCATGGAGAGATATCTCTGGGTGGTCGTCCTGAGACGGAGGGTCAATAGGCGGATCCTGAATGTCGACTTGATCATCTATTGTATCTGGAGCTTCTTCACCAATTTCATAGGCAGGTGGAGAATCCACATCCAAGAGATAGAGATTTTTCTCAAGACATCTATGTCCCCGAGTGAATTTCTCATCACAATTATAACAAATCCCTTTTTTTTGCATGCCCGCATTTCTGTTTCAGACAAATGCTTGATAGAAGTTGGTCGAGGAGCTGGCGGGATGGGAGGTCATTGGGAACCCACATTTCTGAAGGGAACAAAAGTGGGTTTGGAGCTTTGTTGGGCTACGATCTTGTCCTCTGCCAACTCAGCCAACCCCAGGGCTTCCATCATTGTGTTGGGACATAACATTTTGACCTCAGATCGGATTGCATCCTTTAGACCACTAATAAATCAACTCATGTAGAAGTCATCAGGCAATCCTTCTGTGTGATTGGATAGTTTCTCAAATTCTGTCTAATACTCTCTCACAGTGCCAATTTGGCAAAGTTTAGTGAGGGCTCCTGTGAAGTCATCAAAAGCACTAGGACCAAATCGTTGAAAAGGGAGCTGGAAAAAATCTGGCCATTTTGTCTCTTCATGAGCCTTGATGTACCAATGGTACCATTGAAGAGCTTCATGTTCCAAATGAAAGGATGCAAGTGGAACTTTGTTGACATCAAAAGTATTATGTAGACTGAAATATCGTTCTTCCTGATAGATCCATCCATTCGGATCAGTACCATTGAAGCGAGGAAAATCAAGCTTCGGACCACGGAAATTGCTTGAAGAAGAGAACCTAGTGTCTGCAGAAGGCGCTGACTGTCGTTTATTGTTCATGGTTGGATGCTCAAGATGGAGGCCGAGAAATTTTTCATCCAAATCCTAGAGTTTTGTTTTGGGGGTTGTAAGTTCTTCCTCCATGGTTTTTGCTCCTGCGCGGGTGACAACCATAACCAGGAGTTTTTTTTTTTTTTAATGGGTAGAAAAACAAAAACAGAAACTGTTTTTATAAGGGAAAATTTCGATTTGGGAAAAACTTTAATGGGTAATTTGGGTTTGACTAGGTTTTGGACACTTTTGAATGGATAGGGAAGCAGAAAATGAGGATTTTAGAAGCGGGGTGAAAGAATGAGAAAATTTGTCAGAGAAGGACAAAGAAGCAGAAATAGGAAATGAACACTATGGCAAAATTTGAAGGTGATTGGGTGAAAATCGAAAAAGTTATGGAAAACCCTAAAAATATATAAATGTGAGATTTCGGGCTTTGGGAAGTGGAATTCGGGATAGGGTCCTAGGGAATGAAATATGCAGAATGGGATTGCAAGGGTGTCAATGAAGTTTCAAGGGAAACAGAGTTTAAAAAAAGAGATATAGAGAAAAAACAGAATTTTATACTATGGCGCGGAAGTGATCGACAACAGTTCTGGACAGATGTAATCTACGATTTATCAGCTGAAAATAGATATGGACCCCAGGTATGCTCGGCTTCCTATCGGTTCAGGGGATTCACTCGGCCACCAATGTTGTCTAGCGGCTTGCGTATTGGGGAAGCACCCCTCACTCCACGGCTCAGGTAAAGCTGATAACCGCTTTGCCACAAACGACAGCTCTTAGTTTACCTCACGGGTGAGAACTAGTCAACCAGGTAGGAGTCATTTCCCTTTTCGTTCGCAAGACCTCTCAATGGGACAGCTACTTCAGGGTTCTTGTGGTACTCCTCACAATGATTTTTAGGGCTTATGCCCAAGTACTTCCCACAGTTAAGGGGATAGGGATTATTCCCATATCCGAACTTGCAACAGATGCGAACAAAAAAAAAATTGGTAGAAATTCCACCCAACGAGCCCAAGAAAGTGCTCTAATACTAGATGTGAGAAACCTGCAACAATTAATTAATGAAAATGCACGAGATAGCAGAAATAACAGAAATCAGAATAGATTTATTGATCGCGGGCCACTTCGAGGGGGCAACCTCCTTTGAGCAAGCTCAATACAAATAACTTCACGATGCCTTCATTGGCCTCAACACAAACTTATATACTAAGTCTAGGTGCCAATACTATGGATCAATACCATGGAACATATAATACTACGGGATGACTTACAAAGCATATGCGTCCAATACTATGGGCTAACACAAACTATGGATCAACATATAATACTACGGGATGAATTACAGAGCATATGCGTCCAACAACAATATACTAACAAAGTAAAGAGAAGGATTGACATGGGTTCCTAACAATAACTAGTCCGGAATGGGAGCTTTAATGAGGCGACACTTCCTTCTCCACTCATGAATATGATCTAAAATCTGAGTGGGGGTTGATTTTCGGAGGTATGTCCAAAGATCTGTGACGGTTTCATAGCAGATTGGTAGCTGAAAAATGAGTCAAAAAGGCCATATCTAAAGATCGAAAGTTGGCGGAAGAGTGTGGTGGTAACTCAATGTACAACTTCGCAGCAGTACCGGTGACAGTTCGTTGAAACAGCCTCATACGGATAAAATCGTCCATTAAGGAGTTGGAGGAGGACCACAAATGATAAGTCATTACGTGGTTCTTAGGGTCCTCACCAGGTTTGCCGTCAAATTTTGGTATGTCTAATGGTAACTTCACAGGAATAGTTGGCCAATTTATACCATGTTGGATCGGATCGTTGGTCAAACGGGACAGATCCGGTAGATCTAATGTAGCTAGAAATGGTAACTTTCAATTTGGTTGCGGATACTGGTAATATTGATAAGTGTTTGGGTACCAATAGGACAATGAATCGAATGGTCATAAGGTCCTCCCATAAAGTGTTGGCCATATGGAGGTGGGCCTCCTGGATTAAGAGGTGGACCTGAAGGGGGTCCTCGTTCGAGGTAAGGGGGTCCACCGTTGTATTACGGGGGTCCTCCGGGTGGAGGTGGTGGAGATGGGACAGGTGGCGGGGGAGGAGGCGGGGGAGGAGGCGGGACAGGTGAGGGGGGTCCACTAGCTGGAGGTCCAGTCGGTGGAATGTTATGATGCCCCCATGGGGTGTTCATGTTTATGAGATAGGTTAATTAATGAAAACGATTCCCTGGGTAGTTTTGGCCTATGGCAATGTTATGATTGCCCGGGTTTGTATGCTCCCATGGGGGTTGGGTCCAAGTAGATGATTCCCTCATTTGATGTGCCCACGTGGGTTGTCCCATGGCTGGAAGTGAACCTCCAACCATATTATATTTCATGTGTGCAGGATATCCTCTGCTCACATTTTGTCCCCTGATTGGAAGGTGCCCCCCAGTTAGATTTTGTCCACTGACTAGGGGTTGCCCCCCAGTTATATTTTTTCCACTAACTAGGGGTTTCCCCCCAGTTCAAAATTGTCCACTCATTGGAGTATGCCCAGTAAGCATATGTTGACCACTAATGGTAGGTTAACCCATACTCATATGTTGAGTACTAACTAGAGGATAACCTCCGCTCAAATTTGGAGGTGGAGGTGGTATTCCAGTCATGAAATTAATAGTACTTGAAGGTTTCCCTCCAGTTTTGGGTTCAAGTGCAGTGTAGAACCGACCAAATGAGTTGGAGATGTACCAAACGGAAAATATGCTTGGCCTGGATCATAAGTGGTCATAATAGGTGTAGATATTCCTGGTGAAGAAAAGGAAAAAGAATGTGTGGGGGAATGTTGTTCGGGAACTGGAAATTCTGAATCGGGTCTCGAAGGAAAAATATGGCACCTAATCTGGTCGACAAATGTACGTAAATGATCGATAGTCTCATAAACTGGTGCTAGAAATGCGTTGTTAGGAATCCATGGGGATGAAACCGGCGTGGTGGAGTTTCTACCATCGGAAGTGCACCAAAATTGGAAATATTATGGCATAGGTAAGTTCCCCAAAATGATGTGGTTGGACCAAACGCGGTCACTATCGGGTCCAATGGGGGTCAACTAAAAATCCAATCGGTAGCTCCGGGGAGATCATCAAGCGAGTGGTGAAAAGATGTTTCATGCGAAGGAGGTTGTTCCACTAACAAAGGTCCTGTAGGATCAATGATAGGTGGATTTACAGGAGGGGATTAGTTCACTTCTGTTCAATATTAGGATTTTATTCTTCGTCTGATCCGGATGTGGTGGGTTGATCCATGCTTGCTCTCGATTTCTCCTCCTAGTTAAGAGGATATCCAGGTGGTAAATTGAGTATTCTGCGGTATCTTCTTAAGGACTGATCTGCTAGGATGGATGATGTAAAAATTCTCCTAAGAGTCTTCTAAAAAAGAAAAGCACACTTCAAGGCCTACTCAAGCTAAATACACAAGCAAACTTATGTGATAAGTGGGATTCAAAATTCTGGAACCTCACAGGATTATCAAGGCGTCTCAAATCACGACATACTACAGGGTCCAACAATTATACTTGCCCCAATATTTGGCATAGCACTAACCAGAGAGGATTAGGACCATACACCTGACTGTATAACCGGACTACCTGGCAGTACATGCATAGTAGCTCCCTGAGTGTTGTTCTCGGTGTATTGTCATGCCAAGATGACCAATGGTTTCAGGAATCCTAGTGGGGTATCCCGATATACTCAAGGTACGTGGGAGCTCCAATCTATAATAGTTTTTTCTAATGCACAATCGTACGACGGGAGCCTTCCGATATACGGTAGAGTATTTGAAGTACATTTCTATATACCCGAAGGTACGTGAAAGGCCCTTGGATATACCGACTGGTACGTGGAAGAACTACAAGCCCTAGGGATTAAGTGCAAGAAAATAACGATAGATGCTACGTTTTAAGACGTTGGAACATGTCTTTAACCTAGCACATGAGTTTCTATACAATTTGAACCTAGGATACCGCTTGATTTTATCTTATACGGTTAGGTGAATGCATGAAGTGTAGACTTGGAATTTAAACAAGATGCAAAACTAATCTATATGAAATACAAGTCTTCGTTTTTTCTTTCGATGAAAACTAATTAAGGTACGGAGAAGTCTTTTCTTTTTCGATAGAAAAATGAACAAAGTACCTCTACTTTCTTTCTCTAAATCAACCAAAAGACTAAAAAGTACTCTTTCAAATAATCCAACAAAAATGAAAATAACACACCAAATCGAAAATATTTTTCTCTTTTTCTTTCCAACTTAAGCAAACCTATGAGCAAAAATGAAAAGACGAATTCTCGTTTCGATTGCAATAACTCTAATTCTGAAATGAAAATCAAAAGAAGTGGAGAGAAAATAAAAAATATAAGGGCTTTCACTAACTTTTGGAATACTTTGATAAGGCCTAAATGTGATCAAAACTTTCAAGGAAATAAATAAATAAACCTTTTTAAAACCAAGAATCCATAAGCATTAATAATATTTAGTTTTTTCAAAGGTTCTTAAACGATTATTTCAAAACATGAAAAACTCTTTGCAACAATTCCAAGTAATTTGTTTGAAATGAAGATATTGAGGAAATTTATGATTTTCACACTAATGTACTCAATGAATCTGAGAATTACACCACTCTTTTAACCTAAATTCATATGACTAGAGAATTTTCGTTACTGCAATCTTCAATCAATTGGAAGCTTTCAAGAAACATTAATCACCCAAGATCTCAAGACAACACACAAAAGCACACCAAATTTCCAAAAATCACAACAACTAACTATTAGAGGGCTAAGAAGTAAGAGTGAACAAATAAGGTAAACTGAGAGGGAGTCACAAGACTTAATGTACTCATGAGGGATTGAAATTGCCCACAACCAGAGTAACACTCGCTTGACTAGATAGAACTCAAATCAAACTCTAAACTTCAACAACAAACCAAAGACAAAGCACATTGTGTCTAGGAGACTCTGTGACTGTCAAGGACAACCAGCAGACATCAAAAAACCAAGCCAAAATCACTTTGGGAGATTTTTTAAATTATACACCAAGTTTTGAAGGGCGATGCGCCCTACAGGTGTACACCAAAGCGTTGGAATCCCAATGACGCACTTTGCACATGCGGGAAATGCGTCAGTGACGCGGGCTCTAAACGAGAAAAAGGAATCAGTGATGCAGGATGCTTTAAGGTAAAGTGTGTCACTAACGTAGAGTTACAGTGACGCAGGCTCAAAACTTCCCAGGTGGTCGGGAGGGATCCAAGTATGAAAAATTTTAAAAAATCTCAACAATCCAAAAGATAAATGACTTGAAAAAAATCCCAATCAGAGTCTGGCTAACCCAGAATCTCTCTCATAATCAGATCCAATGAAGAAAGAGGCAATTAAGAGGCTAATCGGAAGGAAATAAAAAAACCAGGAATCACAATCAAATCAAAACTTATGGGCTACTTACTCCCCAACAGAGTCACCAATTTTTTTTACGGACAATCTGTAAATGCGGACATAAATGGATCTCCCTAGTCCGAATGGTTCGGATGTAGAAAAAAATAGGTACATAATACAGATAACTTCCCTAGATTGATCAAATTGCAAAGTAAGTTAAGAGGTAACTCACCTTATGAGCGCAATTCCTTTCTCTTTGCTTGATTCAACTCCTTGATATCCAAATCTTCAGCTGCAAAACATGAAACCAGTGGAAAAAACAAGTAGTGATAGAATGTAATCACAAATCAATCTAGATTAGCAGTCAAAGAAGACAATCCTAAACACTATAATGACAATATGTTTATAGAAAGAATTTGCATTAATGTAATTACAGAAAGTACAAAGAGAGTAGTTACAACCGAGCTTTGACGTCGTAACACCATCCAAATGATCTTAGCCTCAAAGATCAAAGCTTTGCCTCCTATGGATGAAAGGGATTTCCTAGCATAATTTCACTAGCATGTAGGTACTCTATCCTCCCTCCCTTAACCAAGGAGATGGGGTTCATATTTATAGGCCTAAGAGGATAGGATAGGTTGAGGATTTGTGGGAGAAGCTTAAGGGATCATACCACTAGATAAGGGGACCAAGTGCCACCTTTCCTAACATGCAGGGATAAGCCTCCACACAACCAAAGGTTCAAGAAGTCGCTTGAAGCTTCTCTTTTTCCATTTTAACCAACAACAACGCACCTTGCACACTAGCAACTCGCGTCACCGACACGCTTTGTCAATGTGCAGAGTGCATTACCTAAGGTATGACGCACCTTGCTAATGAGCAAGACGCGTCGGGGTGACTACAAAAAGTTAAAAGGTCAACATCAACTCTCCATTTCATCATTTAGCCCAAGTGCTTTAGGAATTACGGCACATAGAGGACACATAACTCAACATGACGATATTTTGGTGTAACAGGATTACCCTGTTCACTTGTTTATAATTGTTAAGATCCTAGTGGGCGGCCTTCCCTAACACCTCGGGGTTTTGGTGTAATGGTTCGTATCATTTGGTATCAGAGCCTCCACCCAAGTTCAAGTCACAGAGCTGGTGGAAATGTTGGCATTGCAGTGTTCGTCCAGGCCTTGTACGGCTCAAAGGGGACACCACCGTACGGGTGCACATCCAGCCCAGAGTCTGGACTACGAAGCGTGGTGGGATGTTAAGATCCTAGTGGACGGCCTTCACTAACATCTCGAGGTTTTGGTGTAATGGTCCGTATCATTGTGAAGAACCTGCAATAATTAATTAATGAAAACACACGAAATAGCAGAACTCAGAATCACTTTTATATTAATCGCTGGCCACTTCGAGGGGGCAACCTCCTTTGAGAAATCTCAATACAAATAACTTCACGGTACCTTCATTGGTCTCAACACAAACTTATATACTAAGTCTAGGCGCCAATACCATGGGTCAATACCATGTGTCAATACAAACCATGGGCCAATACAAAATATGGATCAACAATTACTACGAGACAACTTACAAGGCATATGTGTCCAACAACAATAATACAAACTATGGATCAACAAATACTACGGGACGAATTACAAAGCATATGGAATCCAACAACAATATACTAACAAAGTAAATAGAATATTTGACATGGGTTCCTAACATCCCCTCTCCCTTAGAAAAAGCTTTGTCCTCAAAGCTTTAGATGTGGAAATTGGTGCAGAATCTCAAGGAGTGGTTCCCCTATAGCATCCTCGGGTTGCATTCCAGCCCACTAACGCCTTTTGAGTTTCAGGGAGGAGTGCTTGGAAGGCTCTAGACGAAGAAGGACCATATCAGTTGCATGAAAAGTGCGCTCAGAACGGTGTTGATCGACTTGTTGTTTCAGTCGAATTCTTTCCATGTGAAGATTGTCCTGCAGAATGAGAATAATCTGATCGCGGTTTCGAAGAACCGAGTCAATTGCCTGAACTAGGGAGCTGTTGAGTGTGTATGGAAGAAGAACTGGTGGTGCCTATCCATAAACTGCTTCATATGGTGTCCTTTTAGATGTGGTATTGTACCACTGGAGCGCTTCTAGGAAATCCATAGAAATAGTTGTTCACATCTATGTAGGGATGGGCAAGGGTTCGAGCAATCCTGAAAGGAGTGGTCGTTTCACCCTTGTTGACCTGGAAAGTATCACACTCAACCACCATCTAGTGAATTTTCATTTTTAGTCCCTGCCAAAAGAAGTTACATTGTTCCCAGTCATAGGTTTTTGAGGAACCCAGAGTGCACTGCCGATGAAGAAGCATGGAGTTCATAGAAGAGATAGCCATGTTGAACAAATTGCAACCAATTTGGAACAAGCAGAGAAATAGTTGTAAGAGAAACTGGGTCGTCAAATTGGCGAGAAGGAGCATCTGACACCATATTATGCTTACCCTTCTTGTAAGTGATCGCATAGTCATAACCCATGAGTTGGATAACCCATTTCCGGTGTGTTGGTGAGGAGACCCGTTGTTCCATAAAATGTTCCAGACTCTGGAGATCAGTCTTGATGCAGAAATAATTTCCTAGTAGGGATGGCTGCCACTTCTGTACCGCATGCAAAATAGCCATCATGTCCTGCTGAGATGTCGATGCGGCTAAATTCTTACCAGAAAGGTCTCTTGAAGGCGACAAGCCCACTGGTTCAGCAAAGACACCTACATATCTATCCAAGTAAGTAGGGGAGACCATTGATGTGTGCATCTGAATGGAATGGATTTGAGCGATGACACCATGTGAATTCTTCTTAAGGATCTTTTTCTAAGCGATATGAACTAATGATGCAGAGAGACCCTTGTTGTAAGCCCTTAAATTTTTGTTGTTTCCCATTGACTGAAAACTGCATCCAAAGTTCAACAAAATCCCATAAGATGGGGCCAAGTGTGCGTAACCATTGAACGCCCAAAACCACATCACATCTTCCTAGGGACAAGGAAAACATGTCAGAGCACGGGTTATAATCTTCCAGAGAGATACGCACATTGTGACACTTCCCCTTGCAAGGTAAGGTGCCCCCATTGGCAACCATGACTTCAAAGTTGGAGCAAGGATGGACAAAACAATCATCTTGTTTAGCGATCCGAGGGTCAATGAAGTTATGAGTGCTACCAAAATCAATGAGTATTATAAGAGGAAGTTTCTTGAAGTAACCCTTGACCCACCTTGTTTGGGGTGTGGTGACGCCGGATAAAGCATGGAGAGATATCTCTGGTTGTTCATTTTGAGATGAAGGGTCAATAGGGGACTCCTGAATGTCAACCTGATCATCCATTGTATCTGGAGCTTCTTCACCAATTTTAGAGGCAGGCAGAGAATCCATATCCAATAGATAGAGCTTTTGTTGAACACATCTATGTCCCTGAGTGAATTTGTCATCACAATTATAACAAAGGGCTTTTTCTCTACGTGCCTGCATCTCTATTTCAGACAAATGCTTGATAGAAGTTGGTTGAGGAGCTGGCGGGATGGGAAGTCGTTGAGAACCCATATTTCAGAAGGGAACAAAAGTGGGTTTGGAGCGTTGTTGGGATGAAATCTTGTCTTCTGCCAACTTAGCCAACCCTAGGACTTCCATCATTGTGTTGGGACAGAACATTTTAACCTCTGACCGGATTTCATCCTTAAGACCACTAATAAAACAAATCCTGTAGAATTCATCAGACAATCCTTCTGTGTGATTGGCTAGTTTCTCAAATTCTGTCTAATACTCTCTCACAGTGCCAATTTGACGAAGTTTAGTGAGTGCTCCAGTGAAGTCATCAAAAGCACTATGACCAAATCGTTGTAAAAGGAGTTGGCAAAAATCTGTCCATTTTGGCTCGTCATGAGCCTTGATGTACCAACGGTACCATTGAAGGGCTTCCTGTTCCAAATGAAAGGATGCAAGTGGAACTTTTTGGACATCAAAAGTATTATGCAGACTGAAATACTGTTCTGCACGATAGATCCATCCAGTCGGATCAGTACCATTGAAGTGAGGAAATTCAAGCTTCGGACCACGGAAATTGCTGCAAGAAGAGAACCCATTGGCTGCAAATTCTGATTCTTGTTGTCGGTTATTGTTCATAGTTGAATGTTGAAGATGGAAGCTGGAAAAATTTTCATCTAGATCTTGGAGTTTGGTTTGGATGGTTGTAAGTGCTTCCTCCATGGTTTTTGCTCCTGCGCGGGTGACAACAATAACCAGGAGTTTTTTTTTTTTTTTGGGGGGGGGGGGGGGGAATGGATAGAAAAACACAAACAAAAGCCTTTTTAGTAAAGGGAAATTTGGATTTGGGAAAAACTCGGATGGGTAATTGGGGTTTGACTAGGTTCTGGACACTTTCTGATGGACAGGGAAGCAAAAAATGGGGATTTCAGAAGCAGGGTGAAAGAATGAGAAAATTTGTCAAAGAGGGACAAAGAAGCAGAAATAGGGAATGAACATAGTGCAAAATTTAGAGGCGAGTGGGTTAAAATTGAAGAAGTTATGGAAAACCCTAAAAATAGACAAATGTGAGATTTCTGGCTTTGCGAAGTAGAATTTGGGATAGGGTCCTCAGTAATGAAATATGCAGAATGGGATTGCAGGGGTGTCCGAAAAGTTTCAAGGGAAACGGAATTAAAACAAGGGAGATATGGCGAAAAAATGGATTTTTTTTCTTCAGAAATGGATCTGCAACGGCGCGGAAGGGATCGAAAACGGCTGGATCTGAAACGGCTAGATCTGGAACGACTTAGAATGGATCTAAAACGGTGCGGAAGTGATGGGCAACAGTTCAACTGAAAATAGATATGGACCCAAGTATGTTCGGCTTCCTAACAGTTCATTGATTTCACTCGGCCACCAATGTTGTCTGATGGCTTGCGTATTGGGGAAGTACCCCTCACTCCACGGCTCAGGTAAAACTAATAACCGCTTTGCCACAAACGACAGCTCTTGGTTTACCTCACGGGTGCGAACTAGTCAATCAGGTAGGGGTCGTTGCCCTTTTCGCTGGTAGGTCCTCTCAATGGGCCAGCTACTTTGGGGTTCCTATAGTACTCCTCACAATGAGTTTTAAGGCGTATGCCCAAGTATTTCCCACAGTTAAGCGGATAGGGATTATTCCCAGATCCGAACTTGCAACAGATGCAAAAAAAAAATATTGACAGAAATTCCACCCAACGAGCCCAAGAAAGTGCTCTGATACCATATGTGAAGAACCTGCAATAATTAATTAATGAAAACACACAAAATAGCAGAACTCAAAATCACTTTTATATTGATCGTGGGCCACTTCGAGGGGGAAACCTCCTTTGAGCAAGCTCAATACAAATAACTTCACGGTACCTTCATTGGTCTTAACACAAACTTATATACTAAGTCTAAGCACCAATACCATGGGTCAATACCATGTGTCAATACAAACCATGGGCCAATACAAAATATGGATCAACAATTACTACGGGATGACTTACAAGGCATATGCGTCCAACAACAATAATACAAACTATGGATCAACAAATACTACGGGACGACTTACAAAGCATATGCGTCCAACAACAATATACTAAGAAAGTAAATAGAAGGGTTGACATGGGTTCCTAACAATAATCCTTTGACAACCTTGAATTTTCTCCCAGTGGATTCATAGTCTCATCTCGGGGGTGGCACCTTGCTAAGAGATTTATGAGCAAGGAATTCTATGGTTGGGTGGAGTGTCCATCACACATAGCTAGTTGCTCAAGTATTTTCAATTCATCGAGATAAGTATTATGTTTTGTATCAAAATGAATTGGGTTATGTATGTTGGTAGTATGACTCTCGTTACACCAAAACCCGCAGGTGATTGGTAAACTCACCACCCGCCAGATTTCAAGGATCCACGAGAGGCGATTAGTCCCTTGTCACGATACATCGAGGAGCGTTGACTACTTGCAAATTCGTGCAACAATCTCCCCCTCAGCGCGAGCCAAGTGTGTATCGAACTCATGACCTCTAGCTCTGATACCAATTGTTGGTAGTACGGCTGCCATTACACCAAAACCCGCAAGTGATTGGTAAACTCACCACCGCCAAATTTCAAGGATCCACGAGAGGAGATTAGTCCCTTGTCACGATACACCGAGGAGCGCTGACTACTTGCAAATTCGTGCAACAATGTATTGTGCATGGTTATGTATGGATGCAATTTACATATATTTACCTAAAAATTTGTATGCCTATAACTAGTTTTATGAATATACAAAAAGGGAAATTGGAATGTTTTCCTATTCTTGTCGATTATGTGTTCAAGATGACTTGGAACCTGTCTGCGGTTCAGTTGTTATGTGTCATATCTGCATTCTTGTGTGGATGTAAAAAAAATTAATAGCTTATGGAAAGCTTGTTTAATAGCTTGTGTGGATGTAAAAATGTTTAATAGCTTGGAAAGCTTATGGAAAGCTTGAATGGAAGGCTTGAATCCTGAAACAACTTGGTATGTGTTTGATTTGAAGTGAATATTGGCATAATTGAGCTCTAATTATGAAGTTCTTGGAGTGCTTGAGAGCTTCATAGTGTTAGTCTACGGAAATTTTGGAATGGTTTCTGAAGAACTTGTGTTGTATCTGTATTGGAGATGCAACTTTGTAAATTGAATAAGTTAAACTTAATTCTGCAAATATGTTCATGAATATTTTCATGTATGAACAATAATTAAATTTGCATATGAAAACTATTATGAGGATTGTTGTTGTCAACATTAATGGTATTTAATAGTAAAAGAAAACTTTTAGTGGAATTTATATTGCAGTGAAATCAAATTTCCTATGGGGATTCATTTAGCTTTGTTTAATGAAATTGCCCAAAAATTGTCTAAGTTATAATTGTCGGATTGAAGCCAAGGAATGGCAGGTGTTCCCAGTCCAAATTCTATGTCGTAGATGGTTTTTAATCATTTTGGCTAAGTCCCAAAGTGTAGAAACATTAAGGACTAAAATGCCTTGTTTTGCCATATTTTGCAGTTACCGTCGAATACATCAGAGCTAATTCGTTAATTTTACTAATAACAATATAAATATGTTTAATGCTTATTAACTAAAAGAAAGGGTTAATATGATTTTTATCATTAGGTGAATTTCATTTGAAGAGATGGTAAAGGCCTCCCATTCTATATGTATTAAAAAAATTAAGAGCTCAAGTGTGTGCTATCACCCCATGGACTCCATGGCATGTTGAAACCGTTGTGTGTGTTATAGTGTTGTAACGGGGTATTATATTACACGAAACAATTGG
Source organism: Larix kaempferi (assembly GCA_027924585.1). NCBI lineage: Eukaryota > Viridiplantae > Streptophyta > Pinopsida > Pinales > Pinaceae > Larix > Larix kaempferi. The sequence goes on from BSBM01000600.1 coordinate 15,120,613, forward strand.
AGCTGCGAGGAAATGTGAACAAAGTGTAGTGAAAGATGTGTAATGATAAAGAAAACTATATAAGATTAATAAGATTGTTGAGGTAGATTGGATAATAATCTCCATAAGGAAACATTGGCAGACAGGGAAATTTCTCACCTTAGAATTATTTTGTGCATAGTGTAAGAATTGTATGCTTGAAGAGTAGCAAGTACAAATGTTATACATGTGTATGTGTATTTAATTGCTACTCGGTGAGAAAATCATAGTTAATGATCCATTGTGTGTTTGGCAGAGAGGTTGTGAATTGGATCAACTAATGATGTGGAAGAGAAATTATGTGCTAGATTAAGGAATTTGACAAAGAGAATCTCCTAACTCTCCTCTTTTTGTCATATTTATGTTTTCGGAGTTTTATAGATAGAAAATTATGGCATAGGAATGGTGAAAATGAAAGAGATTTGATAACTAGAATGCACATGCATGAGTGGGCATATTGGAAAATGACGCATAGTGCATGTGAATATGTTTGTACATACATATGATGTTGCAAATTGGTATTTTACATATGCAACGAGGCACTAGTGATAATTATTGACGTTGATGATGATTGTATGAACAGAGATGATTGAAGCATGACTAAAGACATTGATGATGTTGTTGCATGTGACATGCAACCCTGTGAATAAAGGTTGGGACAATAAATATTTGATCAAGATTTTGGTAGAAGGATCATGTAATCATGTACAACGGACCTATTGATCAGGTAACATCAGAGAATGTGAAGGAATCCATGCAGGTAATGGTTTATTTATGTTGATTGCATAAGTGTTGGAAAATGGGATTGGCTAAGCATCCCTTCAACCATATTTTAATCATCATAAATTATTGGTACGCATGGAATGTTGAATGCATTTATGTGGAGAATACCCCACATGATATGATGTGATAAGTTGTGGTAGAGATAGCACATCTTATACATATGACTACCTAAAATCTAGAATGCATTCACGTGAAATTAAATAGCATGGTGTGTGTGTTGGTTGTGTTGGATATGATTTAATAACCAAAGGAAGTGATAACTTATGGTCCTAGTGTGGTATTAAATTCCATGTGAGATAGTCATGGGTAAGGCCATATTGTGGTTGGATATGGAAATGTTATAATGATACACAAGTGTCCAAGGGTCTCCCACTTGGTTTTCTTTCCTAGACAACAACCTTATTGCTAACACATAGAGACCATTGAAGGGAGAGGGTTTTCGGAGGGAACCATAGAAAGGTGAAGGGAAATGCCTTTTAGTACGCCTAAGGGACCATTTAGCGTAAAAAGGGTATATCCTAGTATTGTGTTGGACGGAAGAAGAGGGTGTTCATATTGTAGTGCAAGTATTTGGGAGGTGGTTGGATGATGTGTTGTGGCATTGGCTAGACCTAAATCATCATCATAGAATATATGACATGGGAAAATAGCATTCATTAATCAATGCAAGGGTGCACTCAGTGAAATGTGAATGAATAGATTGTTTAAATATGTGACTATGCACATATATGAGGGTAAATATGTTAGAATGCTTTGTGGGTAGATTGTACCATATTTCTTTGAAATTAATATGCTAATAGATGAAATGATAAATTATTGGTAAATTTATAATTCTAAGATCATTTCATAAGCTATTGTGGGTTCGGTAAAAGAATTGCATGAAAAAAGAAGTTGTGTTTTGATGGGATACAAGAATGTTATGTCAAAAGAACATAGTTGCATGAAAAGGGTCCTTTGTATATGGTAGTGAGAACAAGACATAATGAAGACAAGGACTATTGAATACAAAGCTGGAAGTGAGAAGAGTATGATTGTGTAATCATGAGTATCCAAACTTTTATTTGATTGCATAGATAATGTGAATGTATCATTTAATTTTATTATGATATTGATGCATATAAATTGAATGTATTTCTTTGCATTTCGATATTGATGGTTGATAGTGATTGAATTATTTGTGTCGTAATTCCAATATCACTTGATGGATTGTGTAAATGTTACAATGAAAGGATTATATGCATGGATACTCACAACTTGTTTAGATAATTGAAAAGTTCATATGCAAGTAGAATCGTCTTGGATATAGCAAGAGTGTAAGTCCATAATGAAGATTGGTAACTACCATGTGCTAAGGCCAAACATTATGAGAAGGATCTTATGTTTGTGAAATCTAGTTTTTGTATGAAACAAATTTGAAAATTTTCTTAATGAAATTTATGAGGACCTCATTTTGTGAAATCTAGTTTCTGTATGAAACGAATTTGAAATTTTCTTACTGAAATTATTATGATGATATATCATGGAAACTGTATGTGTATAATGTAGGTGAGATTGTGGATTTTTCTAATAAGGACAGGTGATGGTTGCTAAAAGATTGCAAGAAAAGGGGAAAGTGCTACTATAATGACATTGGAACCCTATGATAAGCCTTGATCTTTGTGAGCTACGTATATTAGAAGTTGTCAATGGGATGCCCTAGCAGTAACACTATAAGTTGTCCTCTCATTGTGCAAAAAATCCTTGGCAAATGATTGATCACCCAAGGGATTGTTTAGTAAAGAAGGGGATGTCTAAACCTGGGTGGTGAGTAACTACAAAGAAGAGGCATCATCGATGAGTCTATTGTGAGATATTTATGTTGTATAATAGTTGGGATCAAGAAGGCAGTGTACGTATATATACCTTAGGTGTGTCAGAGAATATAGTGAGTTGAATCTCAAGGTGGAAACCTTATGGGGCAGAGATATGTTTATACAGATAAGTATCGGGCGTATTGCATACTTTATCTTGCATCTTGAATATATACACTTCGGTTATAAAACTTGAATCTTTGTTAATGGATCAAGTGTTGCTCAAAATGGCTATGACAGGCATGTTTTTCTTTTGATAATTGCAATAGGTATATGTTGAAATGTTGAAGGCCTTGGAGGTATTCCAATGTAGTACAAAGGAATAATTGAGCATTATTGTCAAAGATAGTCGACAACAAGACAAAGTAGCCTTGAAGAGAAAGGCATTGAAAGCGCGGTTGAAAAGACCTGTCTAAAAGAAAGAGAACATTGAGGAAGGTGTTATTCCAAAGGGAATAGGAATGTAATATTCTCATTTTCCACCCATACAATGTATTAAATTAGATTGTGTAAAATTATGTAAATCTGCTAGTATGGATTCCTTGTGCGGAGCTCAAGGCCCAACTAATGAATGGCTATGCATGTATGATATAAATATCTCTATATGGACCATGTGGTTAGCTTGTCAGGGAAAATTACTTTCATGTAGTTCTGGAAACATGGGATGAATATACTTCTATGATAAATGTAAGAGTCCTTTCTTCTATGATTAGAATTTATGTTAGTTGTCTTTTCGCCATCTTCTCATCTCCTTTGTGATCTGTCACTCATTCTCCATGTAGATTTTTACACTATGTAGAGTATTCTCTTATTGTTCATTCCATTGCCATTTACCATTACTAGTGAAATAATCGGAAATTCCAATTGGGAAGGAGAATGGCAGACATTAGAGAACAGAGAATGGCTATTGGTGAACATAAACATTAGGCAAGATAGGAACCTTTACCCGTTGTGTTTTTATACTCTTGAATGCTTGAGAAGCCATGAATAAGTGTTACGGGAGGTTCACCAACAACATACAACAGGTTGGACTCTTATGCACGCACTGATGAGCACTATAAAGGGTTGAATTTCCTGGGGGAACTATGGAGCAGTGAAGGGAAATGCCTTCCTTGTGTTGTGTGGGGTAGTAGAATAGAATCCCATGGTTGGGATGGATGAATGATATCCATCTAATTACTCAGTGTTGAGAAGTTTGTTTGAGCATGAGAGCAAATGAGTTGTGGAATGAGAGAGAAGCTTTTAAGTGTTTCATTTTCCCTGGTGGCCTTATAGCCGACTTGAGGGTGATATCTACATCTTATACATATGGTTGGGTGGAAAATCACTCTTACATATCCAATTGCTTGGATCTTCTTTGTTAAAAGATAAGTATTCTCTTTGTATATGAATGTGGAATGATTGTATTTCCTTCGTGTGATAGTTATGTTTATTTATGCATGATGTATGCATAGAGTTTTATTTTTGTTGTGCTTTACATTCAAGAAATTGCTCATGCATTTCATATTTTATGAATTCGTATTATGGTCCATGGGGAAAAAATTATAAGCTTGAAATTCATAAATACCCCCTCCTATGGTCGAAATGATAGATTGGGACGTGAAAATTCACATGAAAAATTATCAAGGGGCATTATTTATATGCTTGGCCCAACAAGCCTAAGTTAGACCATCAAATGTTATGTGACTTCATGTGGAGGAATTAAGTATGTTAGAATTGAATTGTAGATTAATTTCAAGGGATCAAATTTAAATTAAAAGATGTGACAAATGACATATTTTCAACTTCTCATTCTTTCTGATTCATCAAGATTGCTTTTGGGCACATAAAGAAGAGCATACTAGATTGAGAAGGAATCTTTAGGTCCTTTGATTGTGTGCTTCATGAGGTGAAACAACATTTCTTATTTGAAATGCTTTCAAAAATAAATTTGCGTAAATAAATTTTGAAGAAACTAACAAAGACAATATATATAAACATTTAGCGGCTCTTACTCCATCTCAATTAATTTACTAAGTGTGATTGGTTTTTACAAATAATAATCCACTTAAATAAAATGTGAAAGGGAGGTATTTCACTCTCTCAATCATTTCTGATTCACCCATATCATTTTATGGGTACAAGGCAAAGAGAATACAAAGAATTGAGAGGGATTTTAGGTCCCTTGTTTGTGTGTACAACAAACTAATCTAAATTGCTTGAAAAGGATAAGTGCGGGAAGCAAGTGTTTAAACCAAACAAGTCCATTCCATTTATATAGCTTAGCGGTTCTTTTCAACTTGAAAGAAATGAAGAAAGTTGTGCTCTACTCTAATGATTGATTGATAACCCCAAAGCTAATACTTAACTACCTAGGAAAGGAAAAAAGAAAAGTACGGTTCCCCCCCTACTTAACTAGATGATCTAATTACTAACGAAGAAAATACAAATTGTTGGTTGGTTGTTAATTTTTAGAAATTATGGACAACTGTATGAACTACAGTTTGGAGGAAAAGCAAACTAGAAAGAAAGAAATTGACTACACTCGCATGGTTCACTAAGTAGACAATCGAGAAACCATGTGGGATAAAAAGTATAAAAAATTTGCAGGAATCTTGCGTGACCTATGAAAAGTGAGAATCGAGCGATAGCATGATTGTTAAAGAAAAAAATGGGCGAAGTGGCTTGACATAGAGGTCAAGTACTGCACAACCTAAAAAATTAAAATATTTGACTTCCAACCTACAAAAACCAATGGTTAATGATAAGATAGACAAGGTAATGGCCCTGCAACAATCCTTAAGTTAGCAACAAGAAAATAGGTAACAAAAATCAGATTTAAAAACACAAAGTAGAGTCACCAATTTTGTTGTGGACAAATTGACTCAATGGTGAGCTAATTTCTCTTTCCTTGTAGGTTGCAAACAATACAACAAAACAAATGATTAGTATGACAAGTACCCATGTGTTGAAGCTAATAAACAAATAAAAGAAAACATGTGAGCTACTAACAACCAACTTACTCTATTAAAATGAGATTTAAATAAGAAATTGGAGAAAATATTCAACTTTATTGCAAATGTCCAATGGAGGCATAATACAATGGTATCACCTTGAGGAATGATGCTAGTAGGTGGAAGCCAGCACTACCTTTTGAAAGGGTCATTTAACTCTTCAAAATGCTCTCAAACAAACTTGGGAATGATAAAGAAAAATGCTTACACATTAAGGGAAGGAGTCAAGCAAACATGAAGGCTAATAGATAATAGAATAATAGATGGAGATGATATATTCCAAGTCAATCACTGCAACATAACCTTGCTATATTTGTTTTATGAGATGCATGTCAATGGGTTTCTTTCATAGACAAAATGGAGGTCCTCAAAGAACTAGATCCAAATGTGAAAGCTTCACGGATGAAGTGCCTCTAAAGTACAAGAATGTGGCCCATTAAGGCCCACGTACTTAGTAAGTGAGCTTCATTCAACCTCTCTGGTTCACAAATTTAATTGATGATCATTAATGCACCATGGAAGTTATAAGTTCATGATTTTGTAAGGTCATATGGTTATCAAGGGATTTTCCATGCCATTTTGCTCAAGAACTAGTTCTAACAATCACATGACCTAAGTAGAACCTACAATTTGATCCTTCCTTTCCATATGTTGATTAATGATGAAAGAAAGCCTTGTGAGCTACAAAATGTATGATGATGATGTATTTCAATAATGAACATGAAAATGTCATAACTATGTGAAATTCATGCAATAACGCAACCATATACCTTCTAGTCTATAGTCAAATTCACTACCACATGTACTACACCTAAAGTATACGCCACTTTGTATTGTTAATTAGTTGATAGCCTTTTTTTATTTGACTCGTACTCATCTCAATAAGTTAATCCCTGGATATTGTGACATTACATTTCTATTATTATATTAGTGTTGTCTTTATCGGTTGACTAGGACCATTGTAATTATACCTTTTGTCTCTCATATATATATGTATATATATACATATATATATGAGAGACAAAAGGTATAATTGCAATGGTGTGTGTGTGTGTGTGTACACACACACACACACACACCAAGAAGACCTAATTTTAGAGACCATCTCATCTTGCACACACACACACACCAAGAAGACCTAATTTTAGAGATCATCTCATCTTGTGCATTTGATATTTGTAAAAGGAGTTTCCCATTCGAAGAGGCATCTTATTTATTCTCTTTACTTCATTATCAAGCTTGGAGTTACTCTCTTTTTACACTTGTAATATAACTAGCTTAGATTCATATAAATTCAAGTTTGATAAGCATCTATTTGTATCAACATGACCTCACTAGTCGATTCAACCTTCTTAGCCCACATATGAGTATATATTATTAACATGTCAAGAAGATTGGGATGTAATATCTGATATGAACAATGCTTGAAGTTGATAGTTGCATGATGAGTTGATGTAACACAACATAGATGGTGAGATGTTAATTTTTTAATAAACATACAATGGACTCCTATTTTTTATAGAAACACACATTGAACTCTAATCGTAATGATCTTAGAGTATGTCATTAAAAGGAAATGTCTTTGCAACTTGATTTTTAGGGGAAATATGTATGGTCAAATCTAGATTTAATGAAACGTGCATTTGTAATAATCAACATTTCAAAATATTCTTTGAATCTCTACCATGGTTGAAAACTTGCACATATATTCTCTATATGAAGATGCTCGAAGTTCAAGATTGTATGGTCAGATTTCTTCAAAAAAGCCCACAGTGAAATGCTCATCAATAAAGAATGCAATAAAATAAAGTGGGTGTAAAATGATGGTATTTCGTCTTTGTCAAGTATATCTAGTTTCTATCATTATTTATAGAGGACCTTTTACAAATGTGTGTTTTCATTTTGACCAATTAATCACCTCGCCATTGTGAATATTGAAAAAAAATTATAACGATTTCCCATGCCTTTGACTCTGATTTCATGTCAATGAAATTCAATAAAAATAATCAAATTACAACCAAGATAGATATTCAGCAATGTAATTGTAACTATTCTATGATTGAATCTATATATAATCAAAATCAGTCAAATCAAAAGACAAAAAAATAGTCTATCCAAATCTTAAAATAGGTAGACAATTCCATCACCAATCACATAAAATCACTTGCTTTATATGACAAATAGCATTTTTGACATTTTATTTTTCTCTAACAAATGAAAGGGAAAATGGGCCCAAAAGTATATTATAAAATAATAATGGAAAAATGAACATACAATCACATAAAATCACTTGCTTTATATGACAAATAGCATTTTTGACATTTTATTTTTCTCTAACAATTGAAAGGGAAAATGGGCCTAAAAGTATATTATAAAATAATAATGGAAAAATGAACATACAATTATAGAATAGAATAATCAATTATTCAAATTTAGGGTGACATAAAATGGGAGCTTAATTGCAAATGTCCATCATATAACAAATAATTTTGTCGTTGAAACTATAAAACTAGATGAAGAAAAGACTAGTACACGTAGTTGTCACTTGTTATGAGAACCCACTGAAACTTTCCATGTCAATTTAAATCATTAACTCTTCGTCATTAGTGACAACCGAACCATAAGAAACCTTGCACGTATTCATCGACTCACAGCCATGTGTATAAGACTACACTACATGATACATATACATTACAACTAACAAATGTTAATAAATTATAATAAAATCAAAGGTCACAGACATTCTCTTCAAAGCATGTGACTATTCAATGTGTATAAAACATCACTTACCTTTGGTATTAAGAATCACCAGTCAAAATCATCAATTATATAGTTTGATCCTTTATAGATTTTATGTTTTTTGCGTAAATTTCTAGCTTATGAACCAGTCGTAGCTATTTTTATTTCTTCACCTATTGGGAAGAAATAACTAGTAAGAACATAAGGCAAAAGAAACCAAAATTGATCATTCCATTGTGATCCATCAAAAGAGGTACATGATAGCTAACTACGCTAGGAGATATCACGAGGTTATGTTTCCTGTTCATTTTGCACAATATTTTTATTGTTTGCAGCATGTGTAGAAGCTTCATGTTGCAAAATATAATAACAAACAAAAAGCACAGATGTGAACTGCGACTTTCCACCTTGCCCTAAAACAATCTAGGACTGGTTTAGGCAAAATACCAGATGTGAATTGTGACTTTCCATTTCTCTAACAAATGTGAAGGGTTATAGAAAATCTTAAGGATTGGTTTCGAGCAAAATTTCAATCCATTCAGAATCATTTACATAAAACCAATCCTTTTTTCTATAACCCTTCTTGGCACCATTGTTTGAACTGTTCACCTGGATAACATCGAAACATTCTCAAGCATTAAGATAACTAATTAGCGAGGGGCTTAAGATAACATGCTACATAAGTTCCTTATACACGGTGCGCGTAACTCTCTGTTAGAGTGGTAGTTGCAGGAAAATGTTCATAAGCCAACAGAATTGTTGCCATTTTCATACCATACAAAATCAGGAGCATTTGCCAAAGAAAACCATAATATAACATCAGTTGATGATGACTATTGGCAAATTTATTATGATTTGTTTATGTATATAAAACATTGAGTCAACCATCGTGTATATTTTCTGGCAATTTCCTCAAATACATACAGCCAAAACTTAAGCCACAAACATTGCAGGCAAACACAAAGCTTCTTATTAATTTCACGTCAGCCTGTCACAAACAGGCAGGATCCAAATGAGTGAAAATTGCTTGTAGCCTCAGCATGCAGTCATGTTTCTACATTTCTACGCTACAGTACAGTCGGGAACCTCCTCTCTTTAATCGAATCAATGATCACACCTCAAATGGAAGCAAGATTACAGCGACAAAAATATGGAAACCTCAGAAATGGCCCAAGCTTAAATATTTATATGTAAAGCACCAAGTTCTGACCAGACAAAAAATTGCTATCGATAATAGATATAATGGACGACATCCTAACACCAAGAAGTTGAAGTCTCCCAGCATCATTAAAGATTTTTTTCGATTTATATGGCAATGATACCTGCCTTTCTATCATATAATTTCATTTGGAGCTGAAAAATATATTCCAAGTCAACGACTAGATGTGCATCTCCAATCTCTAGCCAACTCATTAGTACTTAACGCAACGTGGACAAATTCTAGAACAGGTATAGCACTAATACTGAGTTGTTTTTAAAGAGCAGAACTTGCAGCTTCCGTTGATTTTCCTGATCGTCTGAAATATGCATATACTTGCTGCGGAACAAAACAAATAAAAAGGATAAACAAATAAAACTGGCCACAGCATTTCATAAACATTTCAAGGTCTTCGATGAATTAAAGCAATAGACTACAAAGGCATTACCCTAAGCATCAAACTTAACTGATTTGTAAAATAAACATTGAAATAAAATTATAACATTTTATAATAGTGAACAAAAACAACACAGAGCTCGTTACAGGTACATATGCCCATCATGGAGGTGAAACAAATACAAGATGGTGTACCAAAACAACTGTAATAGCTGACAAAAAGGGTTGCAAACCAAATTGTTAGATTGTAAAGAAAACATTGACACATACATGTACTGTATTACAACTTGTTATACGGCTCTCGATAGATGTAAAACTAAATATCTTAGGAATAAAGAGCAATATTAAACTCACCTGAAGAACCCAAATACTTAGTAGCGTCTCTAAACAAAATAAGCCAAAACCAACCAAGTAAAAAATCTGAAAATGTGAAAATACAAAGTTTGTATTAGAAAGCTTACTTGCAGTAGATCAGTATATTCTAACACTGAGATAATCAAAGAAATTAAAGGATAAATTCTTACCCCAACCAAAAGAATTTTAGGAAAGTAATCGACCGCTGGCAAGATACCCCTGTTACAGTAAAACTCAAAAATCTCAGAAGGAATGTTTTTATTACCTCCAGAATATTCAAAAAATTATCACAAGAACTTAAACTGCTTAACTTCTTGGCAGTAAGTGTGATTACTAGATCAAAAGACTTAGAACTCAAAAACTTAATTTGCTTTGGAACTAATACCAGTAACTTTCCCATTCCCAACTCAGAAACTTGGAAATGTGCTGCTTAACCAGCATAGATCCATCTTAAACCCAGATCTATCAAGCACCGAGAGGGATCCAATTTCTTGTGATGTAATTTTTTTTTAATTTTAAATTTTTTACACATCCAAAAAAAAAAATTACACTCTAGAAATTTGCTCCCTCTTTGTGCTTGATAGATCCGGATTTAAGATTAATGTATGTTGGTTTTATTTTTTTTTATTTTATGAACCTACATGGATTTTTTAATTAATTTTCATTTTGGTTTTAATTTTTTATTGTATGAGCCGACATGATTTTACTTTTAATTACTTTTTACTTTTGATATAACGCTACATTATGTGACAACATCTCCCCATACTGGGCTGTGTAGAGCATCTCGCTCCTCTCGGTGCAATAAATCTCCTATGGGAGAATCCAATACTCCCATTCAATCTCCTATGGGAGATCCAACACTCTCATTCAAACTCTTAAAGAATGAATGATATCTGAATGATATCAATAAGGGGGTTAAATAGCATCGAGTTTTATTTTTCAAAGCGTCTTACAGTAAATCAATTCAAATTTTTATTGTATAAGCCGACATGATTTTACTTTTAATTACTTTTTACTTTTGATATAATGCTACATTATGTGACAACATCTCCCCATACTGGGCTGTGTAGAGCACCTCGCTTCTCTCAGTGCAATAAATCTCCTACGGGAGAATCCAATATTCCCATTCAATCTCCTATGGGAGATCCAACACTCTCATTCAAACTCTTAAAGAATGAATGATATCTGAATGATATCAATAAGGGGGATAAATAGCATCTAGTTTTATTTTTCAAAGCCTCTTTACAGTAAATCAATTCAAAGAATCTAGCATGATGGGTGTCCCGTGTCATCAATTTTGGCTTAAGTGCAATTTCCAGAATTAATAGGTTTCTATCGTAAAGCATTTCTAGGCTCCAGCCAATAAAACAACGAGAAAAGTTGACCATTTTCAGATTTCAACCCAGAAACTATGTGCAGAAATTTGTAGCTCAGAAAATCTCAAAATTTATGCTAGATATGACCTAAAATAATTTCCAGAATTACTGTTATTGCTGTTATATTTTCCAAAAATCAAAATTAGCAAGTTTTAGCCAAGAAAGACTACTAAAATTGGTAACTAATTGAAGATCTAGTGCCCAAAATTTTCAGTAGTTAGATCTAGCATGAAAACCTTGGAAATATGTGAGAAATATTAGAAAAACATTATGGTTGTTTTTCAAGAAATAAATTGCAGAAAATTAAACTAATAACATAAAATAAAACTAACAAAACTAACCCAAAAGAAAGTTACTAAACTAATCCTAAAAAATTTAGAAACTATTTTTTGGAAATTTTTTTATATTAAATCTAGCCTCGAAAGTACTTCATACTCTAAAAAGAAAAACAAAATATATTTTTTTATTTTTTGGAATAAGATCTGCCCTAAATAAGCAAGGAAATCAAGAATTTTTAGTGTTTTTTGGTTGAAGAATTTAGAGAGGTGACTAGTGCCTTCAAACCCTTGGGCTATGGGCCTTGGGATCAAATCCCCCAAGTGGCCTTGTATGTAAATGCTTGGTTGGAATCTCTACATAAAACAAGAAAAATCCCACTCCCAAACTATTGAAATTCATACCAATTTTCACCATGGAAGGGTGGCTTCTATGGCACAAACTTCAACCTATGCCCTAGCTTGTACCCCTTAATTTGCAGGCCCTATAAAAGTCAAACAACAAACAAGAAACAAAACTAAACCACAAAATAACAAAGTTATTCCTATTGGAATCAGTCTCAATGAGAATAACAAACCAAATAGAGATGAGTGTGAGGTTGCATTTTCTTTAAGATGGTACATGTATAATACTATAAATACATCAAGATATGACCCTTGGCATCACATTCCAAGAGGTCTCTTGGAATCCCCAATGAATCTTCATATTCACCTATAGTGAATTTGAATAGTAATAATAATATTACACTACAAATTACCACAACCACAAGGATTAGGTTTCTAACTTCCCCCCCCACCTTAATCCGAAGGAGTGTTTGTGAGTCCAAGAATCTTCTGAAAGAGCTAAAATCTGGAAGTGGACAACTGCCAATGCTAAAACATTTCTTGATGATCTGAATTTGCCATGTAAGCTAGCAGAAGCTAATGTACTCTGTGAAATGTTAAAAATGTAAGTTCTCTCCGAATTGGTGGTTTTAGGATGACCACAAACTCAATGGTTTTGGCTAACCCAAACCCAAAAAGTTAGCAAAAACATATGTCTTCTACTAAATGGGTGGTTTTTGGCTGACCACAAACTCGTTGGTTTTAACCGACCACAAACTCGATGGTTTTAACCGACCACAAACCAGAAAAGTTAGAAGAAGTTGATGTCCTATACTAAATGGGTGGTTTTGGATGACCACAAACCAAAAATGTTAACAGAAGTTGGTGTCTTCTACTAAAAAGGTGCTTTTTGGTTGACCATAAACCAATAGATGCTCTGGAATTGTTTTTGTCTTTTGCCTATAGCTCCAACTCTCACTCTAGCTCTGGCCCGAGGCTTTAGCTTCTAGCTTTGGTTCTAGCTGTAGCTTAAGTTCATTTATTTTCTATCTGAATGATAGTGTTTTAAAACTTGATGCCTAACTGTCAACCCATGACGACCCCCCTTGTCAGGCACAAGGTGAGAAGCAGGAATACTTTCTACTACAAGCTTTATCAAAACTCGAGACTGAATTCTTCGATATGAATGATATATCATCTTGGTTGTTGATGACCATCGCCAAGAATTGATCCACCCATAGTGAATCTTTAGTCTTGCAAATTTCTTAAGTTTTGAACATCAATCTGAAGGATGATTATGCTTCCCACAATGTTGACAAGAATGGACATCAAAACATTGATCCTCCATGTGGAATATAGATAAGTACCAAGAATATACCAAGAATATAGGTAAACTTACAAGTACCAAGAATATAGGTAAACTTACAAAAATGACTATTTGAAAGTTATAATTTAATTTTGATTCTGAAGTTGAATTGATCTTCAAAAGGGAATGCTTTGCCTCTATGTTTCTTCCAAGAATTTATCTATGTAAACCTCACGAATTCAACAATGAATGAAAAATGGAGAGTGTTGCTGCCTAATACACACCTGGGAGGAACGCGACAGGAAACCTTCAAGCTGCTCGGTGTGTCCTTGGGGGCAAGTCAGAGTCAAGTGTTGTCACCTGATTACTCGACTCCTCCGTCTAGGCTACTCCTAGCGAAGCCAAGGGGGGTGGTCCCTATAAATGAAACTATGGCTTTTAAACTATGAAAGCGAGTAAAAGCTATTCTAGGAGTTTTTTTATGAAATGGAAAATACTGAAACCAAGAAATAATTGCAATTGAATTTAAATATAACAACACATAAGATTCAAACCAATCATGACATTTCATAGAATTAACTTAACCATGATAACTTAAAATGACTAGTGCCGAAAATGTACGTGTGATGCAGTTGTGTTGTGTCGTGAAAGTATTGCAATAATCTTGTTTCCAGTTTTAGAATTATTAAGGAGTGGGTTTATTGGGCGTTTATACCCAAAAAGATTCGTGTTGTCTCCATTGATTTGATTGATGCTATATTTCTTTCAATATTTATTTTCCACTGCATAGTGAAGAAATCCATGTGTGGTTAATAGTGGCAATTGGGTTTAATTAATTAATCTGGCATACTTTAACTCTAGTGTGGATTTTAAGGAAAATTACACAACCTCCCGAGTTCTTGAAATTGAGTTCAATTTGATTTTCCTATTAAAACTAGTTGCTCTACACCGTTTTCTGATTAACCCAACTGTTCAGACTAAGCTGCAGTAGTCAAAAGCATACTTCAGGTTTTGAGCGTTGGTTAATTTTATTTAAAATTAGTGAAGTGGATTGTTAAACTAAACTAGGCCCCAAGAATCTCTTTTCCACACACCAAAGAATGGTGCAGTACTCCGGGAAAACAAGGGGAAAAATTATTAAGTTTATTTTATGAATAATTGTTTGTAAAAGCAGCACAAAGCATAAGATAAATAGATCTGATTGAAATAGGTCCTTTGAGGACGTTTGTGTGTTTTTGTGATGTTATTTAATTAATAAAACTTAAACAAACTAATCTAAAACAAAAAAATCAAAAAGAAAAAACGCAAATCCCCCCTAGGGTATGGGGGCAGGCATTGGAATAGCCTGTTGAGCTCTTTTTATTTTTGTGTTTACATTCAAGAATAAGGAGAACTATTGCTGGTCCTTTATCATTAGGAACCAAGACAGTTTACAATATCAGATGGAAAGCAGAGATGCTTGAAATGGGTTCTCCAGATGGTCTTGGAAGCTCTTGGATCCAAATTGTTTTACTCGAAAAGTCCAAACCTGCTAAGCATGCAAAAAAAACCAGCGAGCTTAGTTTATTAAAAAATAGCCAAAAACACTTTAAGAGTGTTTCTGGCAATACTACAAATTGCTATAAAAAAATTCTAAATAATCTAGTATGTAAAAAAGACTTTCCGAATGATCTCGAAAGCATCTAAATCAAAAAAAAAATATCTAAATGTATAAACCTGCTAAGCATGCAAAAAAAACCAGCGAGCTCTTTTTGTTATGAAATGGCCAAATACACTTAGAAAGTATTTTTGGCCACACTACAAAATTTGCTAAAAAAATCCTAAGTAAACTAGCTATGAAAATCAATCAAAAATTAACCAAGAAAACGAGCTCGAAAGTTCGTTTCTTGGGATCTTGGCTTGCTCTTTTAGGGCAGCCAATAGAAGGCTCTTAAATTAGCCAAATACAATGTTTAACCATAAACAAATTTATCCTATCAAGATCCTTAGATTTTATGATGAAAACAAGCTTGTAAAGGAAAAGTTATGTAACTAGATCTAAATTTATGATTTCATGCGTTAAAAGAACTGAGATCTAATAGAGTAAATCAGATCTAACTTTAGATTTGCTTGATGATATGTAAAGCTGAAACAAGTAACACAGTAACCAAAGATAGAAGAAGAAAGTGGATCTAAAAAAGCTGAAACTCATGGGGGTTGAGTGTTTGAAGAAAGGGAAATGGAGTCAGCTTCCTGATGCACTGGTGAGATCTATTGCTTTCTTCAGATCTACTAAATGAAGGGATGAACTAACATGCTCATCGACTCCTCCAGCTTAGGCTACCTGTAAAACAGCTGCAACACTAGCAAGGGGATGAGAGCATATGTGTAAATAATGAAGAGAAAGCAATAAAGCAATGGATTCAAACAAGAAATCACACTACTATAAGCATCCTATTATTATTTACAAGAGTAAGCAAACTATAGAATATTACTCACAAATCTTAAAGAAGATAACTTCCCTTTGAAGGACATATAATCTCAACAATAACTAGTATGAAACCATGATACAATTTACCTCAAATATAACAATCATGAAGATCTGACACCACAGACAATCACCAGACTAGCCTCCAAAGCCTTCTTTATTAAACTCATAATAGAAAATATTACATTACAGTACGAGCAAAGGTTCCACCTTTCGATCCAAATGAAGGAGCAAAAGCCTTCTTTAAATAAGAAATTTGATGCAAATTAGGGCGCAATTCCCAAGGAGGGCGCATAAGTTAGAGAGGGCGTTAATTGATCTTGAACTGGATCTTGATTGAATGCCAAGTAAAGGAGGTTGCGCCACATCTAAACCTGGTAGGCAGCCTCAACCTCGTGGAAATCTCATCAAATAGGAAGATGCCACATGTGAAAGTTGCCCCATGCAAGAGGAGGGCACATTCCTTGAAGCTCAGATGACTGGAACTAGCTCGGTGTTGATTGAAATCTCTCATTCGGAGTTCAGTTCACCTTTAGTTAATTGTACCAAGGCTTTAGTTGAAGCTCAGTTCAACTCCAGACACTTTCCACCGATTTAGGAACTTGTCTTTTTTTTATTTAATGTCTTTTTTGACATTTTTTTTTTTTTTAGTTTTCTGAGTAAATATCATTTTTTGAGTTAAATACTCACTCAAAACTTAGGAAAAGTGGGTTTATGGGTTAAATGGGTGCTATGGCTTTAGAAAACGAGCATACCATTGTCAAATTCCACCCATAAACCACTTATTTATTACATTTTGAATTTTTCAATTAAACCATAGGAAAAATGGTTTAATTAATTGAAAAAATGGTCCTATACTCAAAAATAAAAATAAAAAATTAAAACTTGAAAATAACCACCTAGGGACCTAGTACATGACCATATGACTTTATTTTAGTGTCTAGCATGTTTATATATGTTGAAAAATGGACTTTAATAACCCCCCAAGGCCTAACCACCATTTTGGGCATTCCAGCATTGGAGGTGTAGGAGAAAAACTCATCAATTATACTCATATAAAGGCAAAGCATAATTGACAAGGGAAAAAACTCCTTGGAATACCTTCATTGATTGTCAGGTCCTAGGGAGCCAAGTCACTCAAAAGACCACCATGCTAGCACGCTTTATTACAAACCCTGTGGGGCATGGACATGTATTACAAAATTTAAAAAGGAGGCCCTGAAAAGACCTGATTTGGAACTTCTAAACCTTGAAAAACCATAAGTATTTGTGCAACATTGGTGGCTCTCTGGAAGTCCAACTGAGTGCAACTCAGGTGGTAACAGAGAGAACCCATTAGAGATCTTAGTGAGGGTATCTTAAAAACAAATTCACATTGCCCAAAATCTATTTGTACAATCTGGAAATCTTCCATGAAACCATTTCATTGTAGCTTTGGCATACCATTTAAAATTCACTGATAAAATCTCACCAATCAAAGTGGATTGAAAAAAGGAAAGATACCCATTTGAATGTTTCCCTAAACATCCCCTTTGCAAGTGCAATCTCAGAAGAAGATAATATATATGGTGACCAAAACGTGTTTTTAACGAGCAGCGTTCGTTTCTCATGTTGTGGGCCCTAAACATCCTCTTTGCAATTCTTATCTCAAAAGAAGATAATATTTATGCCGAGAAAAACGTGTTTTAAACTGACAACATTCATTTCTCATGTTGTGGGTGGATTTTTTTCAGTGAAATTCACTCTTTCAAAGTTGGCTTTTGCAGTCAATCTTCAGAGGCTTTCATCCACTCTAAAAGAGCTTTCCAACACCATATTATTTGTTCGAATCCATTGTGCATGCTACCCATAATCTACATTTTGGTGACTGCATATTCCATCACTATATGTAATCTGATTATTACGGGATGAATATCTACCAGCATAGATCCACTTAAACCCGTATTTATCAAGCACCGAGAGGGATCCAATTTCTTGAGGTGTATTTCTTTTTTTAAATTTAAACTCAAGAAATTTAATCTCTCTTGATTGATAGATCCGGGTTTAAGTTTTAAGTTTTTATTTTATAAACGAACATCTATTTTTTAATTACCTTTCATAATATTTTATTTTATGAGCCGACATGGATTTTGTTTAAATACTTTCCATAATTTTTTATTTTATGAGCCGACATGAATTTTTTTACTTTTTATTACATTTTACTTTTTTTTACATTTTAATTAATGGCCGACAATAATATCGACAAACGTTACATGTAACGTTACAAGATCTCCCTCATAGTATTACTTTTTACTTTTTAGCCGATAATAAAGACAAACGTTACATGTAACGTTACAACATCTCCCCCATACTGGGTTGTAGAGCACCTCGTTTCACTTGGTGCAAAAAATCAGATATGAATCTTGAAAATATAAAAGTATCCTTTGGTGCTCCTCTGAATCTACTTTCCGACGCAAATAAAATCCTTGAAAATGGATAAATAATGAAAGAGAAATCTCAATTTTACCAGCAGTGGCTCCAAAAGAAGCGAATTTCCCCTATAGTTATGTTTTCTCCTTGAATTTTGTGCATTTCCAGTTGTGGTTCCCCATGGCTTCTTCTTCAAGCCTCAAAATTAAGTGGTCATCAAGGCTATGATACCACTATTGGAAGCAATCTCAATGAGAATAACAAACCGAATAAACATAAGCATGAGATTGCATTTTCCATTAAGATGGTACATGGATAAATACCTCAAAATATGACCCTTGGTCTCATATTTAAAGAGGTCTCTTGGACTCCCCTATGACTCCAAAATTTTCGCCAAACAAAGATCTCTTCAATACAAATTGAAGAAATATCAAAGAAAAGAATAATTAAAAATTTAGTTGAAATACCATTCCGATGTAATCTCAAAAGAAGATCAAAACTCAAGAAAAACAGTTACGAACAATATTATCGGGGAAAAAAAAATCTTTTGCAATTTGAAGAGAAATTTAAAAACTTAGTTGTTACTGCCATTCTGAAAATACAAATAACAAGCCACAAAAGCCATCGAAGAAATCGTGGGGTGAAAACATTTGGGATCCAGATTTCAAATCGTAGTGTTGGGATTCCATATGCCACCAGTTTGAGTCGTGACTCCGCCAAATTAGAAGTCAAACCCGTAAGTATTCATTAATTTTATGAAGCTTCCATTAAATATATAGTAAGTATAAGTCAAGGTAAAAAGTGACAAAGTGAATAAGATACTAAACGCCCTTGGAAAGTTATTTTGAAAAGTTTTTAAATAAAATTTGAAAGCAAATGGTGCTCACAAAAAAGGATTCTCTAAGTTCAAAATAAAAGTATAAAAGTTTAAAAACTATATTCAAAAGGAAAAAAGCGTTAAGCTTGTATATTATTTAAAAATTTCAAAAAAAAAAAAGTTCCAATAAGTTAGATCAAAGTATTATTTTTAAATTATAAGGTGGAGTATTGAAGGTTTATAAAAAAGGGTGTTATTAAGTAAACCTTAACTTCCATTTCAAAGTTTAAAAAAAAAACTAGGACCCACTTAAGTGATTTTACTCCAACAAAGTCATAAAAAGATGAAGTATATCAAGGAAGATATAACTTCTTAATTAAGGTATCCTTAGACAAAAAAAAGGGAGTATTAAATTGAAAATAAAGGATGATTTTCTAAAACTTATGAAAAATACGCTTTTGTGCTACTAAATCTTAAGGGGTCTATTTAAGGAAGGGATATTAGCATTTCTATGTGTCCAAATGAAGACAATAATTACATTAATGTCAACTTGGCCAATCAATTAATGATTCCAAAACCAAGTATAATCAAAAGAAACTGCATTTTTGGCAATGAATATAAAATTAAGGACTTATAACAATTGACGGTTATAAATACATATTTGAATTCAATGTTACAACTATGTATAAAAAGAGAGGTTGACCTAATTCTTGGTTCAACTTGGTTAGAATCACTGGGTACATTCATTTTAAACTTGGAAAAAAAGTTTCTAAGATTTTCCTATAAAAAAAAATAACATTGCACGATGTTACTATCAAGTTCACTCGTCAGAAGACCTGAAGGATGCATCAGAAGTGACCCTTCAAGATAGCTAGAAGTCAATACAAAAGTTGATTGATCAACAGAAAGAATGTAACAAGTTCATCACTAAAAAAGACGAAGAGATTTATCACCTAAGAAATCATAAGGAGAAGAAGCGGTGTTTTCAAAAGTTGGAACAAGAGAATCAAAATCTCGTGAAGGAATTCAACAAGAAGTTATCAGAAAAAGATCAAGAAGCTTCTAGCTTAAGGAACCTTAATCAGAGGTTGCTTGAGCAAACCAAAAGATTAAAAGAGGTGCAGCCAAAAAAAGACCTTAAGGACAAAGTTGAAAAGCCAAAGAACATTGAACAACTTTCATGCTTAAAGGTTTCATAATCGGAGTTTACTTACCCAAATCAAAAAGCTAAAAAATGACAAGAGGTTGTTACAAAATAAGTTGGAGAAATCAACTAGTAAGGAAACCCTAATTAATTAAGAAACAATGACTGATCTCATTGAAATAAATAAGTCGTCGGAGGTAAAAATCGAGACATTGGACAAAGGAACCAATACAGATCTAGACAACATCACAACTCATAAAGATATAAATCCAGTTGATGAAGAATCTAAGTGCACTCACCAATAGAAATTCATTGATCAACAAAGCAACTTCGGCATATGACGAAGACTTATACCAAAGGTGAATCAAGAAAACACTACAATTATGAGGAATAATCGTGCTACAAGGACACCCTATCGCCATCCCAATCACAAAAGTTGATGCTTCAACCAATCAATGGATCAACATCATTCTAAACAGGAAAAAAATGATGTATATTCTGAAAAATTTAAATACCAATACAACTAAGTCTCAAGGTACAAGTCATCATTAGAATCATAATATATCAGGTTCTTTCCAAGGAGCTTATGATTACATTGCGCAAATTGCATCGTCTTGTATCATCAACTATCACAACGACAAGAGTGAAGAACAATGAGAAGACAGTGTGAGCCAAACAAGCACGATAGTATTTCCATATATATATGCTTTGGGGACAAAGAATTTTTAAAGGGGAAGGCATTCTAACATACATAGTTACAATAAATAATAATGATAATAATAATGATTAATGATTAATGAAAGGACGCATCCTATCTTAAAGACATGACCTATTGAAAAGGACTTGACTTACCATTGTGACTAGAGTCAATGTTATAAGTACACCATCACATGGTCATTGTATCTCTTCATCTCATATTTCGTATTTATACATTTAATATATTCTTGTCTTTTATGGATCATAACCTATTGTCCTACTTAAATTAGATATTCAGTTATTGAATGATTGTTAGTGTTTGGGAAATCAATTTTCTTCATTTCAATTAATCTTTGTGATTTTGATAGATCCGATGCACTTTTCACAGCTTTGTATGGGTCTGATCATCTTTGCATGGTGTCCTCAACAACTCATGATGTGGTGTTTGAAGATTTAGGTCGTGAAGTTGATATGAAGGAAGAGTCTGGCAAGTTGTTAATGATCTAGAGTTATGTTCCTTCAAATTCACAGGTGGCCATGCCCTTAGCAGAGGGAAGGTTCAAAATGTTGTAATAGTATCTTATATTGTTGAATGCATTAAGAATTTAAAAGCTTACAAGATCTACATTCCAGCATAGTCAAAGACTATGGTGAGCAAGGATGCAAAGTTTGACAAGGATGTGTGGTCCATTAGTTTACCAGTATCTCCTTTAGTGATTAAAGGGAGTGAGGAGATCTTTGTTCTAGTGGTTGCATTAAATATTAGACCAAAATAAAATAAAGGTGTCAACAAGGAGAGCTTGTGGAGAGAGATACCCTCACCCTCTACTCCAACACATAAGAAGCTAAGATGGCCTACTCAAACATTGCAAGATGCATAGAAGCATGTAAGAGCACCTCGATCTTTGATGAGGGAAAGTATTAGCTTCTTCCATTTGTAAGCCTTCTAGTTGTTTTGAGATGGTGAAGTGTAATGCCTTGGTGAAGGAGTGTGATGGTTGGGGGACAATTCCTTTCTAAGAGCCAGTAGGTTCATATTTGCAGATGGCAAGTTTGGTTAAGATGGAGAAGGAGCAAACTAATGTTGGCAAAAACACCAAGCAAGAGAATCATATGGAACCAAAGACAGACTCAAATTCTACAATAACTTAGTGACAAGTGCACCAAAGAGAGATAACCCTAATGCCTAGAGAGAGAAAAATGCCTAAGCACAAGTGCACTACACAAGAAATGCACATAAATGAAACAAATGCCAATCACAAGAGAATGCCAGAGATATAGGTGCCCTTAGGCATGGTGTATACCCAAATCAAGTAGGGTGCTTTTTGTTAAATTTTGAGCATTAATTCACAATACTCTAGGATCTTTACTGAGAGAATAACATATACAGTATATCAATGCATGACAATCACAATAAGTATGACAAGCATCACAAGAATCAAAAGCATAAGAGACAAGAGACACAGAGTTTCCATGGGGAAAACCCTAAGGTGAAAAACCCCACAACTTCCTCAGAGATAGAGAGAGCAATGGCTCAACCAAAGTACAACCAAAATACACTGAGATAGTCTCCTAGTAGCAGATGATCCTCCTCCTCACTAGTGCGCCACTTTCTGAGTGAGAGAGATGTGTTTTTCCAAATGATCTAAATAGAGATCACCTGATCTCTATTTATACTAACCTGTTTGCCCAATGACCTTATGGGGCCGACTTGTCTAGCTAGGTACATCCACATTATAATATATATTTCAGAGCCGACCCCACACATGGTGGTCTAATAACCCATCGGCAAGTACACACACATGCAACACTTGTCAATCCACATGACGACACTTCCTTATAGAGGAATGACACATCTCTTCTAAGGGTACAATAAATATATATAAAATACACAGATGAAATACATTCCGAAGTTACATATACATCAACACTCCCTCTTAACTAGGAAGGTATTTCTCGACACAGATCTGCTAGACAAGTCTTCTTCTCGGGA
The DNA here is from genome assembly GCA_027924585.1 of Larix kaempferi. NCBI lineage: Eukaryota > Viridiplantae > Streptophyta > Pinopsida > Pinales > Pinaceae > Larix > Larix kaempferi. Next base: position 15,143,751 of record BSBM01000600.1, read on the forward strand.
TCATCGTCACTGCTGCTGCTATATCAACCAATCTCTGAATCTACTCGTCATAGGAAGTTCTACAGAGCCTGTCTTTTTTCATGCTGGATGTAGGCCCACCACCTGCAGGTCTTCATCATCACTGGCCATACTGTGGAATTCTCAGGACTTATTACATGCGTCACAAAACCTGGCTGCAGCATCCCAGGCTATTACGAGCACACAGCTCTACCTGTCGGATCTCCCAGGAGCACATTACATGTGATCTCACCACAAAACCTGGTTGAAGCATCCCAGGCTATTACGAGCACACAGCTCTACCTGTCGGATCTCCCAGGAGTACATTACATGTGGTCCACCACAAAACCTGGTTGAAGCATCAAGGCCTTTTTCATCCTGTCTAGATCTCCCAGGAGCAAATTACATGTGGTCATGGCAAAACCTGGCTGAAGCATCTAAGGCCTTTTTCATCCTGTCCAGATCTCCCAGGAGCAAATTACATGCCATAGGACAAAACCTCACAAGAGCATCTCAGGATGTTACGGGTACACAACTCCAACCTGAAGATCTCCCAGGGCACAAATTACATGTCCTCCCAGAGCAATGTCTCGAAAGAGCATCCCAGGCTGTTATGGGTACGCAACTCCGACCTATAGGATCTCCCAGACATGCTCATCTGCAAAACCTGATCTACGGCCACAAAGTATCATCTGATACTCATCATACATCATCCTGATGTACACATGATCATCCTGATCATCATCACTGCAACATCCTGCTGCATGTCATCTGGAGAAGCTCGTCATCCACGATCACCCTGATCATGCAATGCATCCATCTGATGCACACCAAGTATCTACCTGATACATATCATCATACACAGTGTATCCATCTGATACATAGATACATGATCCACACAATGTATCCATCAACATACATGATCTACCTGATCATACAATGTATCCACCTGATACATATACAGATACATGGTCCAAGCATCCAACATGATGCATATACAAAATACATACAAATGATCCAATCGATCATATCCAGCATCCAACATGATGCGTACATACATATAAATGATCCAACTGTTCTTATCCAGCATCCAACATGATGCGTACATACATATACATAAAAATGATCCAACTGATCATACAAAGCAGAAACTAGAACATCATCCTGATGCTCATTATCCAGCGCTTACATCCACAGCCATGTGAAGGATCCTCCTTCCAACATGCTTGGAATGGCTTCAGCAAATGTGTCCATCACTTCTTCCTCGAAGTGTCCTCGATCTGAAGAACACCAAGCCTCTCCCTGAAGTATTCGAACTTCACCCTGGCTAGTGGCTTCGTCAGCACATCTGCAATCTGGTCGTCCGTCGCAACATACAGGAGCTTCACAGCTCCTCTCTGCACCATATCCTTGATATAGTGATATTTGATCTCTATGTGTTTCGACCTGTCATGAAACACTGGATTCTCGGACAGCTTCACACAACTCTGGTTATCACAGAAGATACCAGTAGCATCCAACAGGAGATCAAATAACTCAAACAGTAGCTTTCGTAGCCATACTGCCTCACAACTAGCTAAACAGGCTGCAGCATACTCTGCCTCAGCTGTACTCAGTGCTACGCAGGACTGCTTCCTGCTAAACCAAGAGATCACACCTGATCCCATACTGAAGCAGCACCCAGATGTGCTCTTCCTATCTGCAGCACTGCTAGCCCAATCTGAATCAACATAACCCTGCAGTTTAAACTTTTGATTTGCTTCATACTTGAGCCCATAATCCACTGTACCCTTCAGGTACCTCAGAACATGCTTTACTGCAACTAGGTGAACACTCCTCGGATCCGTCAGGAACTGGCTCAATGTGTTCACAGCAAAGCAAATATCCAGTCTCGTGTTCGTCGGGTACATCAAGGACCCAATCATTTGACGATACATAGAGACATCAACCGGCTCAGATGAAGCATCACATAGAAGCTTCAGATTCGATGCCATAGGTGTGGCCATGGCCTTGCAATCCATCATCCCGAATCTCTTCAGGATATCTACTGTGTACTTCCCTTGACCAAGGAAGATCCCACCTGCACTCTGCCACACCTCCATACCTAGGAAATAATGCATCATTCCCAAATCTTTCATATCGAACTCAGCAACAAGCTTCCTCTTAGTATCTGCAATCAATCTGTCATCTCCTGTTACAAATAAGTCATCCACATACAGGAGTAAAATCACAGAATTCCCTTCTTCAACATTGTAGTAAAGGTTGGAATCCGCTTTACTCTTGGTAAAGCCCAAACTAGATAGGAAACTGTCCATCCTACCATACCAAGTTCTGGGAGCTTGCTTCAAGCCATACAAGGCTTTCTTCAATCTGCACACATATGACTCCCCGTCATGTATTAAAAAACCGAGTGGCTGCTCCACATATACTTCCTCTTCAACTACACCATTCAAGAAAGCAGTCTTGACATCCATCTGGTGTATTTTCCATTTCATCGCTGCAGCCAGGGTAAGTACTGTTCTGATGGAAGTATACCTGGCTACAGGTGCAAAAGTTTCTTCATAATCTATTCCCTCTTTCTGAGAGAAGCCACGAGCTACGAATCTTGCCTTGTATTTCTCCACACTGCCATCTGCAGCATGCTTGATTTTGTAAATCCATTTGGAAGTCACAACAGACTTCTCTTTAGGTCTTGGGACAACATCCCAAACATCATTCTTCATTATTGATTGATATTCCTCAACCATGGCATCCTTCCATTCTTTCTTTTCCGCTGCTTCTTCATAACTGGAAGGCTCTTTGTTCATAATGTCACAGAGTAAAGCAACATAGCTGGTATGTGATCTGGTTCTCTTCTTTGCTCTGTGTTCCTCTTCTGGAATGCCAAATCTTTCTGCATCTTGAATGAGCTCTCTAGCCCATGCAGGTTTCCTCTTGTGAGAGTTATCCTCACGAGGTGGATCTACAGGTTCTTGCAGATCTTCAAACTCACGAACAACTTCTGGAACTGCTTCAGCCATGGTAATGTCTTGAAATCTAGTTTCCTTAGGTTCTTCATAAACTTCGATCGGTGCCTTCCTTGATTTGATGAATGCTAAGTTCTCATCAAATGTCACATCCCTGCTGACATCAATCTTCTTTAACCCTAGAAAGTATATTCTGTAAGCCTTCGAGCTTTCACTGTAACCCACAAAGATACCCTTCTTTCCTAAAGGATCTAGTTTGGTCCTCTTTTCCTTTGGGACATGAATGAATACTGGACAACCAAATATTCTGAGATGGTTGACTTCAGGTTTCTTACCAGAAAAGACCTCTTCTGGTGTCTTGTTGTCCAATATCTTGTGGGGTATTCTGTTCTGCACATATACAGTTGTTCTAGCTGCTTCTGCCCATAGATGCATAGGTAGATCCTGGTCATGAAGCATTGTTCTTGCTGCTTCCATGATTGTTCTGTTCTTCCTTTCTGCAACTCCATTCTGTTGTGGATTGTAAGGAGCAGTCAACTCCCTCTTAATCCTTGAATCACTGCAAAGCTTCTTGAAGTCACCTGAGGTGAATTCTCCACCATTGTCGGATCTGAATGTTTTGATCTTCTTGTCAGTTTGATTCTCCATCAAAGTTTTGAATTCCTTGAACTTATCAAACACCTCATCTTTGTTCTTCAAGAAGTATACCCAAGTCTTCCTGGAGAAGTCATCAATAAATGAGACATAGTAAACATTCCCACTTAGAGAACTGGATGACATAGGGCCACATACATCTGAGTGAATGATTTCCAGGATGTCTTTTGCCTTGCTTTCACTGCTTGGGAAAGCCTTCTTAATGTTCTTACCTTTTGCACATCCTTTGCAAACACCTTCATGTTTGGTCTTGATTTCAGGAAGACCCTCTACAGCCTTGCTTGCAATTGGAAGTGCCCTATAGTGCATATGAGCAAGTCTTCTATGCCAAAGTTCACTTGGCTCCATGGATTCATGTACCATGGCATGTTCAAGTTGTCCCTTCAATTTATACAAATCTCCCTCTTGCTCTCCAATCACTACTGCATCATCTATGTTCTTTCCCTTTGGCCACATTAGGACTTGGCCATCCACAAATGCAACCCTCATGCCTTTTGCATCCAATGCAGAGATGGAGAGTAAGTTCTTCTTGAGCCCAGGTACATAAAGAACTTCTTTCATCTTCAAAGATTTTCCAGAATCTAGGTTGTAGGAGGCTTCACCACTTCCTTTGATTGGGTATTGATAATCATCCCCAAGTTTCACCTTATGGGGTGATTCATGTTCAGATAGGTTCACAAAAGATTCCTTAAACCCAGTCATGTGTTTGGAAGCCCCACTATCAATCAACCAATCATTACAACCATGGGAGATGGTACCTGTAAGAGCAGAGATCAGAACATACTCTTCTTCACTTGATGAGTTATCATCACTTTCTGCCCTAGCCTTCTTCTTGGGTGGTTCATCATCCTCGGCAGTATGAGCATGAAACCTTCTTTTGCTGCCCTTCTTCTTCTTGTTGTTGTCCTTCTTGTTCTTGGGACAATTTATGGCAATATGTCATTTCTCATTACAGGTGAAGCATATTCTTCTTTCTTTGAAGTGATGTGAAGATTTCTTGGAGTGAGATGACTCTCTCTTGGACTTCCCTTTCTTGGTGTGAGCTGTGAGAGCTTGATCTTCATTCCCCATCTTTTCTTCTCGTGCCACCAGCCTTGCTTCTTCTTGTGAGCATTCTTCCTGTAGTCTACTGAAGGAAATCAACTTCTTCCTTGCACAAATTCCTTGAATGAAGGAGTAACATGACCTAGGTAAACCATTCAGAGTGGTCATGACAACTTCACCATTCTCTACCATTTCATCCACTGCTTCTAGTTGTTCCTTGATCTGGGAGACTCTTGAAAAATAAGATTGAATGGTTTCTCCATTCTGAAACTTTACCCCTTTCAATTGGTTCCGCAGAGTCATCTTCCGATTTATGTTCTTCCCTTCAAATAGCTTGGTCAAAGAGTCAAACATCTCTTTGGGGGTCTTTAGAGAAGACACATGGGGTATGAGATGGTCTTTGATAGAATCAGCAATGATTCTTTTTGCCTTGACCAAGTTCTTCCTATGCACTACTTTAGCCTCTTCATCCTCTGGGATAGGGATGTCTTCTTTTATATATGAGTCCAACTCATTCTCTTCCAGGATTAACCCAATCCTATACTTCCAAGCTCGGAAGTTATCAGCCCCTTCAAGCTTATCCTCAAGCTTGGTGTGGTGAGACATCTTAAAGAGTACTTCAAATGGAAATAGAAAGGATTTAGGTCTTACCACTTGAAATGTTGAAAACTGGATCTGGTCCCAGATTAGGGTTTGTCGGAAAAACCCTAAAAATTCAAAATGTGAATTTCAACTTTTTGAAAGGATAGAAAGATGCACCTTGATGAGCTGATCAACCTGGTGCATTCAGAATTTGAGATCAGCAAAGCTTTACCCTTCATATTTGTCCTTTTGTCCTCCCGGGTTCACTCGGGAGAGCCCTGAATTAGGGTTTGAGTTTCCCGGAGATCTATCCAGCCAAAAATCTCGATCCAAAGCTCTAAACTTCGATTTTTACAAGGAGCTTCCAACTATGTCTTCAAATTTCAGAAATTCCTATTTTTGTGGAAACCCTAATTTTTAGGGCCAAATTTGAAAATGATCGGAATTGAATTCTGATTGGACAGATAGATGCGCCTTGATGAGTAGAGTCAATCTACTATACTGCTTTTCCAAAATTTGTGGAGAGAAACCCAATAAACAAGAAACTCAAGTTTCCGTTACTGCAAAATGTCTTCTTCTCAGGTTAGCTCTGATACCATGTTAAATTTTGAGCATTAATTCACAATACTCTAGGATCTTTACTGAGAGAATAACATATACAGTATATCAATGTATGACAATCACAATAAGTATGACAAGCATCACAAGAATCAAAAGCATAAGAGACAAGAGACACAGAGTTTCCGTGGGGAAAACCCTAAGGTGAAAAACCCCACAACTTCCTCAAAGATAGAGAGAGCAATGGCTCAACCAAAGTACAACCAAAATACACTGATCTAGCCTCCTAGTAGCAGATGATCCTCCTCCTCACTAGTGCGCCACTTTCTGAGTGAGAGAGATGTGCTTTTCCAAATGATCTAAATAGAGATCACCTGATCTCTATTTATACTAACCTGTTTGCCCAGTGACCTTATGGGGTCGACTTGTCTAGCTAAGTACATCCACATTATAATATATATTTCAGGGCTGACCCCACACATGGTGGTCTAATAACCCATCGGCAAGTACACACACTTGCGACACTTATCAATCCACATGACGACACTTCCTTATAGAGGAATGACACATCTCTTATAAGGGTACAATAAATATATATAAAATACACAGATGAAATACATTCCGAAGTTACATATACATCAACACTTTTCCCAAGAGAGGCTATTGGGCCTACATGTACAATTTGATTAGGTTGGCCTTAGCCAAAACCTAGTATTACAATAAATGATTACATTAATGCCTAACCAAATGCGTTAATGACACAATACGAGTTGGCAGTAGCCAACTGTGAGGATTACACCATTCTCAACACATAAGACTTATAATCTGGAGTCCCAACAAAGTCAAGGGAATATTCCCAAAATCAATCAATTTCTAACAGCAACGAGAACCAAATAAGTGAGACTATTCTTCTTGATCCACACAAGTTGAACTGCACAGAAATGTCCTTTGTGTTCAACTTTCACAAGTGAGAGATGATGTGGCCATTAAAAGAAGAAAGTGCACATCATGAAGAGAAATCTGATGGGAGGCTGAGTCTATAAAATAAAATTAAACAAAAAGGTAAATCTTTAAAAAAAAATGCCTATTTTTCCCAAAAGTGTGATCATTGCACGCCCTTGATATAACCTTTTTAGACAAAAATCAGGTTTAGAGATGGGCAAATACTGATGGAATTCTTTCCAAAACAGCCATACTTGGAAATGTTGACAGTTTGTGCATTCATAGATTTTCTATTAGCTTCAGATATGTTTGTATATGAATATCATATTTGATAAGTTATAAGACATTTTCTTAGGACAATAAATGTCAGGTAACCCTTTAGCTTCACTTCCCTGAGTATACAAAGTGCACTCTGTGCTCCTCCTCTAGCCATCATCACAATTTTTTTAGAAGAGTTGAAATCTCCCTCCAGGATCAATAAATTTATAGCAGCAAGGGAATTTAAATAAGTCAGACTGCTCTTGATCAACACAACTTGAACTGCACAAGAATGTCCTTCATGTTCAACTTTCACCAGTGAGAAATGATCTAGCCATTGAACAAAGAAAGTGTATATTGTCAAGAGAAATCCGAAAGGAGGCCAAGGCCATAAAATTTCAAATCAAAATTAAGCAAAAAGGTAAATCTTATGAAACTAAAACATTTTTCCGAAAATTGTGATCATTGCACACCGTGACACCAATGATGCAACCTTTCTAGACATAAGCCAAGCTTGTATGTGCACAAACATGGCGGATTGCTTTCCAAAACAACCATACTTGGTTAGTATGACACTTTCTACATTCATAGATTTGATATCAGCTTCAGATAGGTTTGTGTATGAATGTCAGGTGATTCTTTAGCTTCAGACTTCCCTGAGAATACAAAGTGCATTATGTGCTCCTCTAGCCATCATCAAAATTTTTTGGAAGATGTTGAAAATTGAAATCTCCTCCAGGATAGTCAATTCTTCTCAGATAATCTGCTAAGGAAGAACAAAACTCAATATGATGTGGAATCTTGGTTGTAAATTTGTAATCTCAGTTGAGTAGGGTTCAAGGATGATGATATCTTCCACACTACATCATTGCCATTATCTTAGCCATCCGTGTCTTCCCATGTATGAGTTAACATACAGCAAGCAAGAAAATACCTATTAGTTATTTTCTATAGGCACCCATAATGGTCTTAGAGCTACTAAACTCACTATCTCCAGAGTCCTTCAATATAATGTTCAGACACTCATTTCAAATGTGGATGCTAAACTAGAAAGTGAAATAATTTTGATAGAAATGATGAGTCTATGAATTCATCTAAATTGTCTCTGATTCCTCATGGGTTCAAACACTCATTAGTAGTTTAAATAGAACACATTTTCACTTACGCCAATGACCTCCCATTGAAGAAAATTGGAGGGGCAACAGCAGCAAATATGCAGAAGCCAATGTGAAACTGCCACAAACAAAGACATCACGAGTTCAATAGCTAGTTTAGAAAATTATGCAGTTCAATAAATCGATGATACCAAAACTGAACACACCATGAGAAAAAATAATTTAGAAAAGGGGAATGCTATAAATTACACAATGGAGAGTAGAAAATTACCAGGTAAGTTAAGAAAAAGCAGCCAAACCTAAAAGCATTTTCATTACTGAAAATCCAAAGCAACAAAATGTGTGAACATTTCTCAAAATTTAGGTTATATATTTCACATATATTAATCTCATGCCATACTCCTAAATGTGCCAAAGAAATTTTCATACAATAGTATGATATACTGAAATGCATACCTCATGGCACGGTATAGAGGTTTGTACCACAGAACATAAGACCCAGGGCAGCCAACAATAACATAGATTATAGCAAGTAACCAGATATTGACCCCTGCAATTGACAAAGTTTGATAAATTTCAAGCACATAGAGGACCATGCGTTAGACTCACTCTATAGTCTAGACTCTAGACGGCCAACACAATTGGGGATAATTATTGATATCAATAAAAAAGCAAATTTAAGGAAAAAGCTATAGAAATCATAACACTCACCCTCTCCCTTAATCCATGCAACACTCACGGCGATGGCATTCCATACAAGGCACAAAACCATGCCTGCAAGGTGTCAAACACCAAATTTTAGTCAAGGATATGATGACAACTTAAATTAGAATCTAATTTATCCACATTTTCATGCAAACATGGGTTTCGAAGAGGCACATTTAAAGGGACAAACAACAATACTAAATAACCAAATGGCATAAACACATGATAAGAATAACATACATACGAGCGATGGACGTATCCATCAAAAATTATAATCAAAGAACCGGATAACCCTATTCCAAACTCTCGTGTGTTATGGCTGGATTTAGCACTTAAGTGAGGAAGTCCTAACTCACTAGTGCCACCAAGGGCAACTTTGAAAAGAAGCACCACTGTCAGGACAGTGCTAATTTCCCACTTTTAGCCCAGCATTCAAGGCTAAGCAAGGCTTCCCTATAGGATTGGATGTGAGAGAGAGAGAGAGAGAGAGAGAGAGAGCTAAGGGAAATGAGATCAACTTAATTATGATATGTGTGCGTTGAGTTATGTAGTTGATTTCCCCAATAAGCATTTAACCATTCAAGATGTGCAACATTCAATAGGTCAAATATTTAGAAACTTCTCAAGAGTATGGAAAATGGACCATGAACATTAACCATGAAACATTGGAAATCATCAACATCATACATTCATTGATCCATGAAAGAGAAGCAAACTTGTGAAAGAAAATAAAATTCCAGAACTTGTTTAGCACTTAGTCAATGGTTATGTGATTTAGGAGTTATAGTCAATCATTTACCGCTGACGATTTTCCAGAATTTTCATAACTTTATCCACCACCAACCAAGTAAATCTCAAATGCTTATGCTGTGATGCACCAACAATTGTAATAGTAGATTGCAAAAGAATTCAGAATTCAGAGTTATGTCACAAAGTATTTCAGAACTTTTATTTCACTATTTATGCACTGTTAAATCAGCATTCAGCAAACATGAATTATCAATCTATCATGTTCTTCATAGATGACTCACTAGGGCAGAAATAAACCCAGAAAATTTCTAGCACTTCAAAATTGCACATAGATCATTGATCAAATGTGTTTGAGGTGTTAGAAGTTAGAACAGACCTTTAAAAAGTCAATAATTTCCATAATTAAAGTGTTGTCCTAGATCACTTTCAGCCAAATAAACAAGAAAAACTCGGAATTTGCTTTCTACACAAAAAATTTGTTCCAAAAATTTTTAGCTCGTAAATCTAAAATTTATATGCTAGATATGACCCTAACATTGTTTCCATAATTATGTTGTTTGCTGTTATAATTTCCAGGATTCAAAAACTAGCAATTTCAACCATAGAAACTACTGGAAAATAGCATAAATATATGAAACTAGTGCCCAAAAATTTCTAGCAATCTTAATCTAGCATGAAACCCTCAATAAGCTATGCAAATGATAAATTTTTAAGGCTGAATTTTCCAGAAATCAAATGCAGAAATTCAACCTAGGAGCAAAAAAAATAAAACGAAGCTAATTCAACCCAAAGAAATATGCGAGTTGACCATAGTTGAGCAATGATATGTGGCTGCTACAGTGATCTACAACCAGTATACACGAGTGTTCCAGGAATTTTTCCACATTTTTGCTCTGTTTCAGTTCCTTTTAGCACATTTTACGTATCATTATGACCTCATTGCCCAACATCATGTTGGAAGCCAGACAAAGGTTCACTGGAAAGAGTTACAATAAGTGGAAGCAATGTATGATGGGCATCTTTGAGTACCAGTGCTTGAATAACATTGTCCTCGGTAAAGAAACTCGCCCTACAGTTGCGGGAAAAGACCGAAACAAGTTTGATGACAGAGACAGAGAAGCAGTCATGCTACTTAAATTATCCATGACAGATTAGCCTTGTGTTTTTCAACATTGCCATCTGCTCCATGCTTGATTTTGTATAACCACTTGGAAGTCACTATTGACTTCCCCTCAAGTCTCGACACAACCTCCCACACATCATTCTTCATGGTGGATTGGTGTTCTTCCACCATGGCATCCTTCGAAACTCGGTCTCTGGATGCTTCTTCATAAGTGGTAGGTTCTGAGTCAAAGATGTGACTCATCAATGCTACATAACTGGAGAACCTCTGAGGCCTTTTACTTTTCTTGAAAAGTACCATGTGGAGCTTCATGGCCCTCTGCATCCTGCAAAGTTTGTTGTGCCCATCTAGGCCCTTTCCGGCCTCCTGCAATATCTCTGGGAACATCAACTAGTTCAACTGGATGAATAAGGATCTCTGAAAGATACACAATCACAAAGCACAAAACAATATATCCTGGGAAACCGTCAAGGGGAAGAAAACCCAGCAAGAACTTCCTCAATATAGATGATCAAAGAACAATGCCCAAAATAGGTCTCACAAATAAGAGAGACAAACCCAAACTCTAGACCCAAGCCAATCCTCCTCCTCCTTTGCAGATCTCTCTCTTTCTCCTCTAATGTGAATTGCACAAGTGAGTGATAGTACAAATGAGAGGAACTCACTCTCTATTTATACTTTACCTTTTACTTGACTTTTATCCCAGCTACGTTGGCCTCACTTTAACTGATTGGGTCGACCTCTCCTAGAAAGACTCAAATAATATTATATTACATTGTTTAGGGTACTAACGACCCGACTTACAATGGAGGCTTTACCTCATGACTTTTACATGACCAAATATAATCTATGAATGGAGGTAAAACATCCCCGACGAAGTTACAATAATAAAGTACAACTAGAACATTATTTGAACTTACATTAATTTAACACTCCCCCTTAACAAGAAGGGTATTCTACTGACAACAACGTCTGCATGTGTAACTCTACACAACATCATCGAAGGGAGGAGGGGCATCATCAACATCATCTGGAACATTGGTTGATAAATCATTGGAAGTTCTTCAACAGCATCATCATCTTCAGTACTGAAGCATCCTCATCTTCAGCACTGGAGCATCATCTTCTGCAGCACTGGAGCATCCTCATCTTCAGCACTGGATCATCATCTTTTGCAGCTTTGGAGAATCCTCATCTTCAGCACTGGAACATCCTCATCTACAGTACTGGAACATCATCATCTGCAGCACTGGAGCATCCTGGAACATCATCATCTACAGCACTAGAGCATCCTCATCTACAATACTGGAATATCATCAGGAGCATCATCACCTGTAGCACACATGATCCTTCCTTTCTAAACTAGGGATCCTGGACAATCCTTCCTTTCGGAACTGGGATCATGGACAATCCTTCCTTTCGGAACTAGGATCATGGACAATCCTTCCTTTTGGAACTCGGGATTCAGTCCAACAACTCTGGTGATCCTTCCTTTCGGAACTGGGATCATGGAAATCCTTCCTTTCGAAACCAGGGATTTAGTCCAACAACTCTGGAGATCCTTCCTTTCGAAACTGGGATCATGGACAATCCTTCCTTTCGGAACCAGGGATTCAGTCCAACAACTCTGGTGATCCTTCCTTTCAGAACTAGGGATCATGGACAATCCTTCCTTTTGGAACTCGGGATTCAGTCCAACAACACTGGTGATCCTTCCTTTCGAAACTAGGGATCATGGACAATCCTTCCTTTCGGAACCAGGGATTAAGTCCCACAACACTAGTGAATCAGTGATCCTTCCTTTCGGAACTGGGATCATGGACAATCCTTCCTTTCGGAACTAGGGATTCAATCCAACAACTCTGGTGATCCTTCCTTTCGGAACCAGGGATTCAGTCCAACAACTCCGGTGATCCTTCCTTTTGGAACTAGGGATCATGGACAATCCTTCCTTTCGGAACTCAGGATTCAATCCAACAACACCGATGATCCTTCCTTTCGGAACCGGGATCATGGACAATCCTTCCTTTCGGAATTGCGGGATCACTGTCTAGGGATGATCAATCCCATCACAACTCAGGATCAACATTTAAGACTATCCTTCCTTTAGGAATTACGGGATCACTATCTAAGGATGATCAATCCCACCACAAATCAGGATCAACATTTAAGACTATCCTTCCTTTCGGAATTACGGGATCACAGTCTAGGGATGATCAATCCCACTACACCACAACATCATCAACACTACTCCCCCTTCTGAGGGAATTCCTTACGGACTACACCAAGCTTGTCACGGAAGTGCTCAAACTCCACACAAGACAGAAGCTTAGTCAACACATCTGCAACTTGCTCATCCGTGCTCACATATTGGAGCTTTATAGCTCCCTTCTACACCATATCACGGATGTAGAAATACCGTATTTCTATGTGTTTTGACTTATCATGGAACACGGGGTTCTCTATCATCTTTATACAACTCTGGTTATCACATAGAATCACTATGGTATTGTTATCACATCCATGTTCGCTGGAGCTACCATGCTGCAGATTGTGTGGTCAGGGACCATACTACATTTTTTTTCCAGATCAGAGATCAGATGCCTGGGGCATGCATTACATTCAGATTGCCCTGAGCAGAGATATCAGAGGGGACAGACATGTTATACAGCATTGCCTACAAGGTCACCCTTCCTTGCCAGACTTTGCATGAGCCCATTTGAGATAGTTACTTAGACATATTGTGATCAGGGCACTACAGAGTATTGTTGGTTTGCCACATATTGCCCGGATTCAGTAGAGATCCAGTTTCAGAGACAGCTTCAGCAGCAGGTATATGGTATGGCAGGTATAGCACTTTATGGTTTATTGCACATGTTGTTGTTTAGACTTGTTTATTTATGTTAGTACATGGACTTGACATGTGATGTTTGATTATGGTGATCTTGTTGTTTAGTATGATGTGTATAGCCCTTAGTGATGTCAGTCCACCTCATTTTAGAGGCTCATGTATATGCACACTAGTTCCCATCCCTGTTACTGGTACAGACTTGGTCATTTCGTCCTCCTAGGCAGCTAACTTTGGATCCACCTGTCACTCCCTTCCATCCATCCGACTCATTCATGTTGATTTCTCCCGACTTGGACCTTGATTTGTGACCTTGAGGATCCCTTTCCCCATTGACCTCTGAGTATGCCATGATTCCTTGTCTTTTGTGCCTCGGCTCTTTAGTGTGTGAGATGCATTCTCAAACCTGGGATTTGCTCCTGTCGGTTGCCCCCAATGTTGCAATGCAGTATAGGATTGTGTAGACTCACCGGGTGTTTCCCATTGGTCATCGAAGCTTGTTCACTTGCCCCCATTACTTTGCAGTATGAGCACCTTGATTATATCTTTTGAGATATGTATGTAGCCCAAAAAGGCCATGAAATGTAATGAAATGAAGAAATGTAAAAGAAGCCAAAAAGGCTATGTAAATGTAAAATCAAGCCAAAAAAAAGGCTAAGTGAAAGTCAATGTAAAAGTCCAAGCAATGTGTTTTTGAACACACACGGACACAGGTCAGCCATATGTATCAGCTTTGTAGTGGTTATTTCCTCACCTAGTCCTGCGGGGCAAGGAGGTGAGATGGAGTAAGGGACAGCTAATTCTAAGTGTTCCCTAGAGTCTCAAGTTACGGTTTGTTGGACACCCAGTCATGGCGGCTCTAGAAAAGATCCTCACGGAGTCTTCTGAAGGCACGGATGTGAGTTGCAAGGTTCATGTTAGATGATCAGTGATGGTTTCCTTGCACTATACCCATTTGTGAGGCACCGCCCTTCCCTGTGTATTATCATGGTATGCTTATGTCTGTGGGTCCCGCTCTCCCTATTTACCCGAGGGGTCACATGGTCTTGGTCCTCGTCTTCCCTTATCCTTCACCTCGTTTATCCACCTCACCCAAAGTTAGCTAAGTGGTCAAGTCTGTAAGTTGTGCATAGCATTGAGTATTTGTTAGAGGTAGTGGACCCACCTCACCCGGGGCTTGTATTTATTGAGATGTTTATGTTTTGATCACCATATCGGCATTATATTGTTTTAAGTAATGTATTAACGTAAATAAGGAAGCCTTGATGCTTCATGTTGCTTACAGGTTTTCAGCCATTACCATTTTGACCAGATTTGACTTGGTCAAACCAGGTTGACTAGGCCAAAAATGGGCCCGAAAAAATATTGCGATCAAGATTTCGATTTTGGTCATTTGTTATCTCTTGGGGTCCCATATGAGCCTCCAAGTATCAGAATTTGAAAAAGTTGAAGTGTTGAGGAGATTTTTAATTATTATGGGCCACCAGGGACCTGTTTTAATTAAAAATCATGGATTTTGGGCAAACGACACCTAGTTGATGGATCGGGGTCGTTCAAGTGACCATGTCTACCATATTTCTGGGTCTACGATCACATTGTAGCAGATGGTTCGTCAATCCGGGAATTACAAGTGGGTCAAACGCCCAAATTACAACTTCAGCAATAAAAACCAGCAATAAATTAAATGGAAAAAAATCAAATATGGCAAATGTAACTATGGAAAAATGGCAAATGCAATGGTTGGCTAATACAAGGGTGACTTCTAAGGTATTTCTACTATGTTTGGACATTATATTTTGTGTTGTGGGGCCCTCACTTGCCCAGCTCACCATGAGGGGCGAATTTGCCCATGGGGGGCATTTTTCCACTTAGTAAAAATTCATATTTTGGTAAATGTTTGGTGTGGGACCTTGGATGTATGATTTAGGGGGCTAAAACACTATATAGACACCCCCTAACATTTGCTTGTTGTATGGGCCCCACGAAGGGCCCCTCTCTCCACTTGGGCGTTTTTTAGGGTAATTCGCCCCCCCTCTAGAGCCATTCTCCTCCATCGATTTGGCACTTGAGAGAGTGCATCTCAGCCATTGATTTTTGGAGGGAATTAGGGTTGTGTTGGGAGCATTCTATACTTAGAGAGAAGCTCTCCCATTTTTTTACTTCTTCTTGGCATTGTAAAAACTTGAGATTGGAGTAATATAGAGATTCTTCTCCCGACTTCTTGAGATGATTTGTATGGATTGTTAATGGTGTTGATTGTTAGCTAGTCTTTATAGCTTTGTGGAGCAATCTTAGTGAGTTTTCTGTCCATATTTGGCTAACACGAATTGCAGGGAAGGTGGCCATTTGAAGAGAGGCGCTACACTTGGAGTGGGAGCTCCATTCTAGCAAATTTCGTCAAAATTATTCACAAGGGAATTGTCTTTGCTTTCAGCCTGTCAATTCCTTTACTTTCAGCCATCTATTTGTTGTTCTTACTTGGTTATTTGCTGCACCTATCGATTTTCTCTTGTTTGTGGCAGGTACTCAGGTCGCTATTGGTCATCCGATTGCTCAAAACGCTCATAGAATTCGCTGGTTGCTCAACAATTGGACGTGAAGCTGGTCTTCAACCTATTTCTTCCATGCACTTCTATCCCAGGTACTTCTCTTTGCTGATCTCATAGAGTTCCAATTTCATTGTGTGTATGTTAAGCTGCAAAACCATAAAATAAACCTTAAAATTTTAAAAGCTGAATTTTCAACCGTCGAAACTCTTTTTCCTTTAAAACCCGCCAATGAAACACTGTTAAACACTCATATATAAAGTTTCATTGCTTTCTGACTCCATTTACCCATAGAACTAGGCACTGGCTTTTCACTGATTTCGCCCTCCTTGGGCAAACTGGCCAAACACGCTGTTGGGTAATTTTCTGGGTTCTAGGTAGTTTAGATTTGGTTTTAGAGCATCATTTTACCTTAAGAAATCAAGCTACCGTGTGTTGGAAGTGTGTTTAAACATCGATTATTCTCTGCCCTAGGTTTATTAATCCATTGTTTTAACCCCTTTCCTTAGGCAGTTTACTTCATCATTTCACTTCCAATTTACTGTATGTCTTTAGACTATCTCAGCCACATACTCACCAATCTAATCCATTTATCTCATCGCATTTGAGTGCTGGTCACTTCCCGTTTCACTATTTGTGTCCATCCATTGGCTGAGATCAGACTTAGGACCTAATTAACACTCATCTCTTGTCTTTATCTCTTTATATTTTGGGATTTGGGTGTACTTTTGTCTCTCAACCATCACCGATTGAGCGGGGTCTCCCCCCTGACTTGGCTACGTGCCTCGTCTGAAGTGACAATAGCCTTGTCCGGTGTAACTTTCGTTCCTTGAACGGAGGACTTGGCCATTGTTGGTTACACCTTCCTAGTTGCTCACCCTCTACCATCCTTGTTGGGACATTTATCATCAGCAGCTAAAGATTGTGTGATAACAAGTATCTAACTCCAGATCAAATAGACCTAATAACAACTTATGAAGCCATATAGCTTCACAAATAGCAAAACAAGTTGCAATATACTCTGCTTCTGCGGTGTTGAGAGCAACACTAGATTGTTGCTTAGCCATGAGATCATGGCTGACCCTAGACTGTAACATCCACCTGAAGTGCTCCTCTTGTCTGAGACACTTCCTGCCCAATCGGAATCTGTATGCCCATACAATATGAACTCATGATCTCTAGAATAATTGAGACCATAGTCTATTGTACTTTT
Source organism: Larix kaempferi (assembly GCA_027924585.1). NCBI lineage: Eukaryota > Viridiplantae > Streptophyta > Pinopsida > Pinales > Pinaceae > Larix > Larix kaempferi. The sequence continues at coordinate 15,161,052 of BSBM01000600.1, forward strand.
TAGGTACCTCATCACATGCTTTGCAACTACAAGGTGAACACGTCTGGGCTCAACCAAATACTGACTCAAGGTGTTCACAGCAAAGCATATATCTGGCCTAGTATTCGTCAGATACATCAACGACCCAATAATTTGCCTGTATAGAGTCACATCCATTCATTCTGACGAAGTATCAGATAAAAACTTCAAGTTGGTATCCATGGGTGTGGCCATGGCTTTACACTCCAACATATCAAATCTTTTCAATATTTCTACTGCATACTTCCCTTGGTTAAGGAAGATTCCCTCTGGGCTCTGCCATACCTCGAGACCTAGAAAATAATGCATTAAGTCAAGGTCTTTCATCTCGAATTCTACAGTGAGCTTCTTTTTGCACTCTGAGATTTGCTTCTCATTCCCAGTCAAGAACAAGTCATCCACATATAGCAATAATATGACTGGTTCATCATCCATAACCTTGAAGTAAAGGTTAGGATCAGCTTTACTTTTGGTAAAGCCCAAGCTCGTCAGAAAACTATCAATTCTTCCATACCAAGATCTTGGAGCTTGCTTCAACCCATACAGAGCCTTCTTCAGTTTGCAGACATGCGTCTCTTTGTCTTCAACCTCAAATCCTTGTGGTTGTTCTATGTACACTTCCTCTTCAATGACACCATTCAGGAAAGTTGTTTTCACATCCATCTGGTGTAACTTCCACTTCATCGTGGCTACAAATGCCATGATGGTTCTAATGGAAGTGTACCTTGCTACAGGAGAAAATGTTTCTTCATAATTGATTCCTTCCTTTTGAGAGAATCCACGAGCCACAATACTTCCATCTTGTATATCCATTTATTTCATCTTTCTAAGTCACTGGATACCAAGATCTCGAACTCTGTTGCAAGTTCTCTCTTGCACCCATCTATGAGCTTCTCATCTTCAACCTTGTAGCAAAGGTTGATGTCTCATCACTCTAGGTGATCCTTGATCTCATCATTCTATCCATGGGTGACTTCTGAGCCCGTACAAGGTCTTCTTCAATCTACATACAAGTGGTTCTCTGAGTTCTAGAGGTTGCTCGATATCTTCTTCTACTTTGATTACACCATGAGTCTGGCTACTAGAGCAACATCTCGTCATAGTCGACTTCCTCTGCTTGATTTCATTAGTCTTGTTTATAGTTGAACCATCGTCACTTGTTCTACGGAACAAGTCTCATCATTCTTCATTTGTAGGTGATCGAGTACAATACTTCCTACCAGTCAAATTCAGTAGCATGGTTAGAAACATTACATAGTTTCCAAAACATATGCATAAAACATAAGTCACATTGTCATAATGCTAACACAACATTCATCCACATCCTACATTCATATGGTAACTTTCTAGATGCCTTCCATCTCTACCATAACATTATTAAGAGCGTGCACTACTCCTAATATGTCAGCAAAGTGGTTTCACTCTAGATAAGTAGCAATGGAATGTTGTATAGCACCATAGGCTACTTAACCATCACATGCATATCACCGCAAACATTCTAACATGCATAACACAAATCCTAAATAAATGTGTACACAACTAGACACTATCATTTAAACAATTTGATGAAATGACAATTCAAATACTTATCTTTGTTTGTTTGGTAGGATCTCTTTTGATCCTAGTCTCCTTGCAGGGATTACTGGAATGTCTGATGGTGAACTCTACTCCATCATCAGAGTTCCTGAATCAAGCTTGAGAGAGAGCTTTGAAGCACCACTATTACAAGACATAATCTTCGATTTCTTCCTTTGGTAGCTTCCTGGAAGGTCCTTCTTCTTCTTCTTCATCTTGGGCAAAATGAGCACGATGTCTGTAATGTCCCTTTTTTTAATTTTATTAAAATGGTGAAATTGTCAACTTTTTCCACTAGTTCGACCTTTGACTAGTATTGGTTTCTTGACCTCCAAATGACTCCAAATGCTCCCAAATTGTTACAGAAGGTGTATGGATGATATTAGGACATGAATATGAGGTTTATGGATGCTTTAGAGTCTTCAAAAGGCTTCTGCAACTCTCCTTTAAGTTCTGGCCAAAGTAGGGAGTTTGACTAGCAATTTGGGATTCGAATCCCCCTTGGGTAGATGTTGGAAATGGCTCTCCAAATGCTATGGGACCCTCTAGAATTTCTAAACAGAGTCAGGGGACATCTAGGGGACATCAATATAGGCTCATATACATCTCCATTCGAGTTATTAAGTCTGCTAAAACCCTCTCCAATCAGGTACAAACAGACTAGTTTCGACCTTGGGGGAAATGATAGGCAATCTTCTCCAAATGCTAAGAAAATGAACAATATGACTCCAAAAGCTTATGCACTGAACATGAAACTTGTATAACAGGTTATTAACAATCCATACATCATTAAATAATCAGTAGTTCACTAGTCCATTCGAATACATCCACATATCATTGGCATACATCAACATATTGGGGAAATTGGCACCATTTGCTCATTAATAATCAAATTTACATATTTCCACTTGGAATCTCGACCTGAAGCTGTTATGAATATTAAGAACAGAGCATTTACATCAGATGATAAAATAATGGGGCATTAGAAGCTCCCCCAAAGAGTACAACAGCTCACCAAGTGCGCAATCCCTCAAGGAACAAGAATATACTAAGAAAGCTTGAAATGGTTGGAGAAACAAGCTGAACTAGAAGTGACCATGAGCTGCCCTGTAGCTTGCACCTGCAACATATGACTCCATTAAAGCTCCAAATGAAAGGTCTGAATGGCCTTTCCAATCACCAACTAGGATGGGAATCTTTCACCCTCGAAATTGGCTCTAAGGCAAGTAGGGTAGCACTCCACTAGCTCTCCTCACAAATGCAAATTCTGAAAATGATCAAAAGCCCTTCTCTTACTTGATCCATGTATTTATAAACATCCTTAGCCTTCTAAGGTTCCAATTCCATCCATAGACTCCAAGCCAATTTGAATTGCGGAGAGGTTCATGATTTGCCATGTGTCTTCCACTTCCTAGCCTTCCACCTTCCACCAATTCGAGTAGGGACCTCTTGAGCTTCCCTAACTCCCATGAGCGCTCTCTTGGAGGCTATTTTCAATGTTCCACAGGGATGCGTCCCGAAGGGTCGGGGACACGTTTCAGCGTTTCTTGTGTCCTAGGGACTCCGAAACTCCATGTGAAACGTTTCGGGACATCTCGCTTTGGGCGAAACTTGGAGAAACGCACAACGAAACATTTCGGTGGGCGGTGAAACTTGGGGGGACTTCCTGGCGTCCTGCCCGAAACTCCGAAACTCCGGCGAGACTTGTGGGCGTTCCGCCCGAAACTTCGAAACTCAGGCGAGACTTGTGGGCGTCTCGCCCGAAACTCCGACGAGACTCAAAACTGAAATATCAAATGACAAAGACTCAAAAGTGACAAACATGAAATATGATGTTCATGTTAATCATAGATTCATATATTAATATAATCATGATGAATCATGTAATGAGTTTGAACTTTGCATTTACATTGCATGATTGCACAATGATAAATGTAGTGTTTTGTAATTCACTAATTTGCATGGGATGGTTTGTTATTGTTGGGATTTATATTTTGCATATTTTTAAAAAATTTATGACTCTCGCATCCCGCCGTCCCCCCAAATTTCTCTAAAATTTGGGGGTGGTCTCCACACGTCCCGAATGTGCGTCTCCCTGCACCCGCGTCCCACCGTCTCGGAACCTTGGGGAAACATTGTTATTTTTAGGCCTAACATATCATAATGGTCAAATGTCAACAATCAGGTCTGCCATTTTTCATAGGTGTCATAGCATCTTCATCATTGTTGTCATAGTGGTTAGGGAATCTAGTCCAAGTGTCGAATAACTCCTCATTTGACTCTTCCTCTTCCATGGGAGTTACATATCCATCCCAATTCGACCTATGATGCATATTGCCAAGTGTATGAGCCTTCCAACTCATCCCAAGAACGTTGGGCTTCTTAGGGATTCAATTGACAAGAGGAGGTTGCCATGTGGCATAGAGAATCTAGCTTGTGTGGGTCCCACACCCTCCATGTGTCTTCATGATCAACTGCCACTTTGATTTTCTCTTGTATTTATTTATTTAGCTCCTTTATTAAATATTTATGCCATCCTAATGTCTAAACATCATTTATTAGCTCCCTTATTGCAAATCCCAATGTCTCCATCCAACCTAGGAAACTAGTAGGATTGATGGAATTTTCCTGTCATGAATTTATTTGAATGGGGACATTACAATGTCTTTTGTTGCTCTTATTCTTACCTTCTTCTTTTCTTTCTGCACAATCTTTGGCAATATGTCCCATCTTATCACAATGAAAACATTGATAAGTAGAGAAGTCTCTTTGCTTGTGGTTTCCCTTCTTATACTTTTGAAACTTCTTTGGAGGATGAGATTCTCTATAATTTTCCTTCTTGAAATGAGGTTTTCCCTTTCCTCTCTTAAGTATGGGTGGCTAGAGCTTGATCATCATCTCTGAGTAGTGCTTCTCAATTTGTCACTCTAGCCTCTTCTTGGACACATTCTTCCCATACTACTTCAAATAGTAGATTTTCCTTTCTTACACACATAGTCGGGATAAAAGAGTCCCAAGGTCTAGTAAGACCATTGAGAGCAAACATCACTAATTTAGCTTCGTCAAGCTTGTCTCCAATTGCTTCTAGATGTTCTTTGAATTGAGAAACCCTAGTAAAGTAATCTTTGATAGATTCACCTGGATTCATCTTCGTGCTTTTGAGTTGGGTTCTCAAATTCATCTTCCGATTTATGTTTCTCCCTTCATACATTCTTGATAGGGCATCAACCATCTCCTTTGGGGTTTTCTTGGATGACACTTGTGGAATCAAATGATCCTTGATAGAATCTGCTATGATCCTCTTGGCCCTAATCATATCCTTCTTATGCTTTTCCTTGGCTTCAGCTTCTGGGGGTTCTGGTACAACTTCTTTAATAAACTTTGAAAGATCATTCTCTTCTAGAATGAGTCCAATCCTATACTTCTAAGCACGGAAGTTCTCTATACCTTCCAACTTGTCATCAAGCTTAGTGCTTGGTGCCATCTTAACCCGGAGAGTAGGGAATAACCAAAAATCAAAATTCCTCAAAATCAAAAACTAAACTCATCAAAAGATGCACTTGACAGAGGCGAGTATGCTAGTACACTTGGTTTCTGAAGATTCAAAATTTCACCCTTGAAAATTGACTTACAAAATTCTAGTCTACAGTTTCTGGCTTTTTCTGGTTTTCTGGTTTTTCTGGTCCAAAGTCAAACTAGGGTTTGACTTTTTGGGAGTTTCACCCACTGAAAAACTTCAATCTTGGTACCAAAATTTCGATCTTGGAGAGGCACACTTCCCTATGCCAATTACACTCAAAAATTCCACTTCTGTGAGAAGCCCTAATTTTTCCACTTCGGAGAGAGTGAGAGTTTTACCTTGTGAAAGTTGCTCTTTTCAGGCTAGCTCTGATACCATGTTAAGATTATATGCTACTTAGACTATTCAAACTTCACTAGCATTCAATACATTATTCACAAAAGCAGTATAATAAGGATCTTTGAAAGATACACAATCACAAAGCACAAAACAATATATCCTAGGAAACCCTCGAGGGGAAGAAAACCCAGCAAGAACTTCCTCAATATAGATGATCAAAGTACAATGCCCAAAATAGGTCTCACAAATAAGAGAGACAAACCCAAACTCTAGACCCAAGCCAATCCTCCTCTTCCTTCGCAGATCTCTCTCTTTCTCCTCTAATGCAAATTGCACAAGTGAGTGATAGTACAAATGAGAGGAACTCACTCTCTATTTATACTTTACCTTTTACTTGACTTTTATCCCAGCTAGGTCGGCCTCACTTTAACTGACTGGGTCGACCTCTCCTAGAAAGACTCAAATAATATTATATTACATTCTTTGGGGTACTAACGACCCGACTTACAATGGAGGCTTTACCTCATGACTTTTACATGACCAAATATAATAATGACATCTCTAAACGGAGGTAAAACATCCCCAACGGAGTTACAATAATAAAGTACAAGTAGAATATTCTTTGAAGTTACATTAATTTAACACATCCTTCTCTGTTAACTCCCTCTGAACTAGAGAGGGAGATGATCTCATCTTCTTTGGGTCTAGCATCTTCTCATCATCGATCTCCATGTTTGATCCTCTTCTTTCTTGACAGCCAACTCTTCTTCAAAGGACACATCCCTGCTGACTTCAATATGTCTTGATCCTGGGATGTAGATTCTGTACGCCCTTGAAGACTCACTGTATCCACGAAGGTTCCCTTCTTGCCTGAAGATTCTAACTTCGTCCTTTTCTTCTTGGGCACATGTATGTAGATTGGACAGTCAAAGATCCGATGGTGGCCCACTTCTGGTTTCACTACTATGAAAGCTTCTTCCAGAATCATGTTCTTCACAATCTTATGTGGGCATCTGTTTTGTACATAGACAATTGTTCTGGATACTTCTTCCCACAAGAACATCGGTAGGCTCTGGTCATGTATCATGGCTTTCGCTGCCTCCACAATTGATCTATCCTTCCTTTTCTGAAACCCATTTTGTTGAGGGTTGTAGGGAACTATGAGCTCCCTCTTAATTCCTACTTGCAGAAATCATTGAATTATGTACAGGTGTATTCTCCACCATTATCTGATCTCAGGATCTTGATCCTCTTTCTTGACAAATTCTCGACTTGTGCTTTGAATTCTTGGAATTTACTGAGTACTTCCTTGGATTCCTTGGTCTTGAGAAAGTATATCCAAGTCTTTCGTGAGTAGTCATCAATGAATGTTACATAATAATGATATCCGCCCAATGAAGCAATAGTCATGGGTCCGCACAAGTCAGAGTGCACTAGATCCAAAATTCCTTTAGATCTTCTCTCACTATCTGGGAAAGATCTCTTGGCATTCTTGCCAAGTGCACATCCTCTATATGTTCCATCATGGTCTGCCTGAAGCACTGGTAAACCTATCACTATATTCTTCAATGCTGGGAGAGCTCTATAATTAAGATGAGCCGGTCTTTTGTGTCATAGTTCACCCATGCTTGTAGAGTCGTGAACTAGGGCTTGAGCTGGTGGAGTGCTCAACCGGTACAAGCTCTCCTCTCTTATACCAATTACCTTTGTTGTGTTCATACTTGAGTTCTTGTGCCAAGCAAGGACTCTTCCATTTGAAAATGCAACTTTATATCCCTTGTCCTCCAAGGATGAGATGAAGACAAGATTTCTTTTCATACCAGGTACATAAAGCACATCACTCAAGTGTAGTGTATCGATAGACTCTAGCTTAAGGGAGGTGGCCCCAGATCCCTTCACAATGTTGTTAGCATCATCTCCAAGTACAACATGGAGATGAGAATCTTTCTCAACTAATTCTGAAAAATTTTCTTTATAACCTGTCATATGTCTAGAAGCACCACTATCTATGAGCCAAGTATCACTAGTGGTGGGAACAGTACCTGATAATGCTGATATGAAGAAGAATTATGTACGATCTTCATTCCTTTGCTTTTTGTGATGGTGGTCTTCTTCTACATCAGCAGTTGAGGCTTCATGCTTCCTTTTGATTGAACTTTGACAATTATTGGCGCAATGGCCATATGCCTTGCACCTGTAGCATTGTATCTCAGATAAATCCTTCTTCTTATTATTATTATCTGGAGGAGGACTTGATCTCCTACCGTGGTGCTTGTGATAGTAAAACTTTATTTTCCTTCCTTTTCCTTTCTTAGCATGGGACATGAATGCTTGATTCTCCTCAGATTGAGTGCCATGAAGTCTTTGCCTTGCTGCTATCCTTGTCTCTTCCTGAGTGCAATCTACCCATAACTTGTCAAATTTGGGAAGTTTGGTTCCACTGCTTATGCTTTGAATGAATCACTCCCAAGATGGTGGGAGACCATTGAGAGTAGCAATGACAAGCTCCTTATCATCAATGGGATCTCCACGGGTACTAAGCTTGTCCCTTAGTTCTGTGATCCTCATGAAATATGAGGCAATGGATTCTGACTTGGACATCTTCATGTTTGATAGTTGGTTCCTCAATGTGAGGGTCACATTGATACTATTGTGTTCAAATAGCTTCTTTAGAGTTTTGAACATTTTTCTAGCAGTCTTCTTTCCTAAGATTTGAGGCACCAAATGATCTTTGACTGAGTCCACCAAAATCCTTCTTGCTCTGTCATCATTCTTCCTCCAGCAAGATTTGTCTTCTTCGGCTTATGGTTTTGCGACCTTCTCATTGACAAATTGCAAGAGATCATTTTCTTCTAGTAAGAGAAGAACCCTAAACTTCCAAGAGATGAAGTTGGAAGCCCCTTCCAAACGATCTTCAACCTTCATTCCAATCATCTTGACTGCAAATCTGAACCAGAAACCCTAGCTAGAGCTAGGTCAAAAGTGAAAGTTGGATTCTTGGAAAATTGACTCCACAGGGAGATGCACCCTAACAAGGCGAGTTGAGAAAAGGTAGGGTCGAGCCAAAACTGTGGAGGGAGTAGGTCAAAACCTGAAACCCTAATTTCTGCAGTAACTAAAGCTGCAGAATTAGGTCAAAAATGAAAATTCTTGGAATTGGATTATGCCTTCACCAAAAGATACAACCCTTCTAGAGCGAAATTGCCAAGGCACTTTTTCTGCCAAAATGATGATTGAAGGCCTTAAAAGATGAAACAGGGTACTTGGGTACGTCGGGGGCACTGTATATGTCAGAGTCGCATCATACATGCATATTTCAGATTTCTTCATAAATTATGAATCATGATTCATAATTCTAAATTCAATGATTCATTGAACAATGAACATTCGCATTGAAAATTTGAAACATAAAATTTGATAAATCATAGACTCAGTAGATATCAAGTGGAAGACTGGATGTTACATAAAATTTGATAAATCATTGTATGAAGCAGCTGTAACAAACAATCAAACTCAGATTTGAAGGTACAATTGAAATCTGATTTTAAACACCTATTTCTATTGTTGTTACAAGCAATAAAAAGTTGCAAATATATTCCTGAGTTGATGTCAGTGTATTTCTCAGTATTAAATACATATGTATATTTTTTATGTGTACATTTGGTAGTCAAATTATGTTCCATGACTATTGAACACAAAACCATAAAAACATTCCTTGAAAATCAATGCAAAATCAGTCTACCAGATTTGGACAATATTCAGTGGAATTTGAACAGTGTTGCAAAGTGCTTGACATAATTTATGAACCAGACTCCATATGCAGTTAGCAAAATTTAGTTCAGTTTTGGTTGGGGGCTCATTACATTTTTCCCTGCGGATTTGCATTTATTGAGTCAGTCGTACCCCCGAAGTACCCAAACATGAGGTACGGAGTACCCAAACACAGGGTACGTCATACCATTTAGCCTATAAGTAGTCCCCTTTTTTTATAACGGCGACACGGGTACGTGGAGCCAGTATTGGGTACGGCAGGAAACATACCTTACACTTACTCAGTACGAGTACGTGTACCCTACCCCCGGGTACGGGTACCCATGCAACATAGCTAAAAATCTAAATAAAATTTAAATTCATAACTCCAAAAATAACCGTGAGTTTGTAATTCTAGTCCACCCGTCAAATTTGCTCTAGTGGATTTATCTACAGATCTCTGAGGGTGTCCCCATTTCCCTTGATGCATTGGGAAACATGAATTTGCCCAAATTAGGGTTTCTGCACGGTTTTTGGAATTTTGATTGGACCAAAAAGTGCACCCTAGGCCACTTGATCATCTCCTCTTCAAAGCGCACTTTTCTGAAGTGGTGCCTTGGGAAGTGTGAAACCCTGCCTGGGGATTTGTGAAGTATATTGAAGTGGTGATATTTATTGATATTGATTGGTAGATTGAATTAACTCCTTTTATATGATTTATGTGTCTTTATTATCCATTATTGACTCCATATAAGGCACTGAACTTAGCCTGAGACATAAGGCTTGTAGAAGGGTATTTGCAGGTGTGTTCATGTTGGTGTCTGCAGGTGTTCTTCCTCTATTAGGAACTCTCCCATGGGTTTAGGGGTTACCCAAAGAAGTTTGAGGAGTTAGGTTGTGGTGACATTGGATCTAACCCCTCTCGTATGCTTACCATCACTAGCACAAGGCATACTTAATCTGTGCTTTGAAAGGACTGCTAATCTGAGTGGTAACAGAAACTAAAGAAATTTATTTTGCTTGTTATATGTTTTAGTTCTGTTTGTTTGCTTGTAGGTGACATCTTTAGGAGTCTCGCAAGTTTATGTAAGCGTAGGCTAGGGTGTATGCTAGAATCTAATTGTTGAAGGTGTATGCCTATAGGGTGGCCCTCCCTTTTGGAAGGATTTGCTTCAAACCCCAAAGGCTTGGGATGAAAGTGTCATGTCTTTTGCAGGTATTCTCACCAACCATAAAAAACAAACTTTCCTTTTTCTTTTCCTAGAATTGTCATGTCTTTTGCAAGTATTCTCACCCACCATAAAAAACAAGCTTTTCTTTTTCTTTTCCATTTTGCCAGCTAGAAATCTAATTACTAAAGGGCTGGTTTATTTTCCAGATTTCTAAGCCATCAAGCCTAAGTAAAATCTAACCTTTTGCCATCATTTTTAGGCTTGTTGTCATTAGATTTATTCTGCACTAATTTCCATTCTGCATTAATGTCCTAACAGCAAGTAAGACAGAGTTAAAACTGCCCTTAATGCTTCCTAAAATCATATCTTTTGATTAGGGTTTAGTGCTAGATTAATCACATCAAAATCTAGGTTGTTTCAATAAGTTTTCAGACAAATTTTAGTGGTTATTTTGCTCATTTTTATTCAAGATAATTCTGGAAATTCACTTTGGTTTATCTCGTACAATTCTGGAAATTTAGTGGACTACTAGCACTCTTTAATTTTCAGATTTCACATCCTAAATTTCTGCAAATTACTTCACGGTGAATTCTGATTTTTCTTAGTTATTTTTTTCTTTCACATAACAGCACTTACCTTTGGGACAAGATCTTTTGAGTAATTCATTTGGATTAATGGTTGGATTATGATTCATTGTTCTAGCCAAGGTTACTTGGGAGCGAGAAGCGGGAGAAGGAGCGAGAAGCGAAATTTTCAAAAGCTTCCGGTTAGGAAGCGTTTCGGAAGCGTTTTTTATATAATATATATTTTTTATATATTTTGATGCATATATGTCAACAAATGCAAGTAGAATGTTGAATTAGTTATGGAAAGGATAAAAACATGAAATAAACAATAATAGTTAATAGTAAATACCATATAACATCATTTCATCAATCATCAATCATTTACTAGTGAATTCATCAACCATAGGTCCAAACTCCAGTATCCATGATTCCATAAGTTATAACATCAAGATTCAACCTTAAAGCTTCAAATTTTCAATATATAAACATTTTGTCATCAACTATTAACCATATTTCTACTATGTCGAATCTTGCGATGCTAGTTTGTGTGGTAACATGACACAAGTGGATGGACTGTACCATCAAACCCTCATAAAATCACCCACTGAGAATGCATCATGAAGAAACATGATGAATGTGCCAAATATAAGTGAAGTGCAGTCATCATCATGAAGATCTATCAACCCCCACACGCTGAGACATCATCACCAAGACCCCAAGGCACCATACAAAATCTAGGATCAACATTAGGCCATCCAAATTTCCATCAAGACGTAAAACCCCTACTGAAATTGTGAAAACCGTGCAAAATGGGAGGTAACAAGGGGTAACAGTAAGGGTCTGGTGGTAACGCATTGTATACTCTATTCAACACTTGCAATTTTCCCATTTGAAATCTCAGCAGAATTCACCCATTTAATTACCAAATTGATCATCCTTGGCACCAATTTCTGTTTGATTGAATCACTGGGTGGAACCCACAGCTCAATCCTCCAATTGCTTGATCGCTAGCATGCAGAGAATGCTTGTGCACTGTTTTACTAGGCAACTACAGCACTATTATTAATTTGCTGGCTTCCTTTTTTAATCCTTAAATTACCAGCCCAATCTGTTTAAATTCTGTGTGATGGCATACCTACAGCATTTGCCCTCAAGCTGTATATAGTTGACTAACTGCTCACAAGCCTATATGTGGCCTTTTCAAAAATCCCACAGCCATACATCATCCAACCTGCACATTTTCCTTATACCTACAGCCATCCCCTATGATTGGTTGAAGCTAAAAGACTCCCAAACAAATGAATATACACATTTGTATCATGAATAATGATAGCGATGAGGAGTAGCGTTTGTGTTTTTTTGGAACAGTGCTTGAACACACACACACACACATATGTATGTATCTTTTGAATGGGAAGAGCAATGGTTGAATGAAGTGCTGTGTTTGCACAGTTAAAAAACACGGAGTGCATTATTGTGTTGGCATATAGAATCAGAGTGCCCTTGGATCTATACAGGAAATATCTAGAGGCCACAGTGCTGCATATATTATGCTAGTGTAGTGTGTAACTAAGAGCTATCCACATATGCAAGCATGAATGTATATTGAATGGCAGCTGTGTTCATAATGAAGTGATGGGTTTGAATATTATAGTTAACAGAGCGTGGTATTTGGAGAATCTTGTTTAGCTGGTATGAAAGAATTGTAGCGTGTATTTGTTCAGAGTTTGGCATTGATCTTGGCCTACAAGCAAACAAACCAAGCCTTCAAAACCGGACCTGGACAGAGAATGAGAAGCTTGACTCAGCTTGGCAGAGAATTGCAGAGACCTTACAATTTTAATTCCACAGTGGAGATCCATGTTGGCAAGACGGATGGGCCATGACACGTCCAAGGAAGCGTCGGGAAGCGATTTTTTAATTGGCCGGAAGCGATGGGAAGCGATCTAGGAAGCGATTACGAAGCGAAGGGAAGCAATCACGAAGCGACGCTTCCGATCGCTTCCTAAACGCTTTATGACAGTGGCAGGGAGCGTTTTAAATTGAGCGGAAGCGAGCTTCCGAAATTCGCTTCCAGCCGGAAGCGAAACGGAAGCGCGATTCCACTTAGCTTCCGGCTAGCTTCGGCCAGAAGCTAGCTTCTAGAGCGGGGGCAGCGCTTCCCCGCAACCTTAGTTCTAGCTAAGTACATTCACATTAACTAAGTGATTCATTCATTTTTATTAATTCTGGAAATAACTTGTGCAATTTCACATTCTCTTGCATAATCTTGGGATGTTACCGCATACACTTGGATAATCAATTGTGGATCAGTGAACCAATGTTGTTTAAATTGCCTACCTTCTTATTGAAGCATTTGTTATAAGTTATTTGGTTCAAGTCCACATTTGGAGAAGTAATTCTCATCACTTCAATATATATTGAAATTTCATTAAGAAGATCTAAACTTCACTAATGTAAGATCTTTGAGTGACGTCTTGCTCCAAAAATTTTCTCAAGCAAGGTCTCACCTCGGGCTAAAATTTTGTGCTTTAATAATTATTCATTGGGCAACTTGTTTTCCAATTTTCAGATTTTGATACATTTTACATTGCAGCAAAATTGCAAATAAACCCACTCATTAACTACTTTAAGTGTTAAATCAATGAGAGTTTATTTTTCTGCATTTCCTTTAAATTTCTAGAATTGAATATCGTTGATCGATTTGATGTACTTGTGTTCAAGTAAATATTCCTTTAAGCCCTTGAATATTTCCATTGTTCAATGTTTGGTTCATTTAGGATTTGTACAATCTTACATACTCTAGCACTATTTGGGGAATTAACTTCATTTTTGCAAATTCACTCACACACACCTAATCAAGTTAAAATCAATCCCCTCTAAACTCTCTTCATTAAGAACCATCTAATCAATTCTAGGGAAATCCCCATGACCTTGAGAGCTGATCAAGAGTGAGGAAATTAGCATTGAAATGGTAGTGGTGCTTTCTTCCAAAGTTGCTCCTTGATAGCACTAGTGGGTTGGTACTTTCACACTAAAGTGCTAAATCAAGCTATAACACACCCTATTTTAATGTGTTCTATTTTTAGCACATATTAAATATATAGCATGTAGTACATATCATATAGAGCATGTACTCTAAAATGAACAATCATAAACTTTAAGTTCCCTAGTAAAGTTTTGTAAAGGAGAAGAGTATATACCCAGCCAGCTTGCAAAGGCAAAATACATCAATCGCTGAGCGGGAGGAGGCACTTCTCTTGCAATGTCACTATGAATAATTGGGAAAAAGGGAGGCCAGTTTTTGTCCTTGATCACAAAGCCAGCTACAAGCAAAAGAAGCCATTAACATTGTAAGAAAGAATGTAAACAACTTTCAAGAAATAGTACAAAAGAATGCCAAACAAAGGTTCACTTCAATTTAAACCATCAGAAGACTACTTACTACGTCCAATGGCTTCTTCCCTTCTCCTGATTTCCTACACTAATCCAACAAGTGTTAGCTTGTACCTTAAACTCCCCATATATGAGTATTGATTTCAAGAATGCTACATCTTTAAATGTTACTAACTTCAACTGATATCAAAAACAATGGATAGATATTACAACAAAAACGACTAATAGTAATAGGGAAAACCTTGAGAACACATACATTACTAATCTGAATGTGCATATATGAACATTACAAACCAAAATCAAACTACATAACAAAAGAATAAAGTTTAAAACAATGATCTTTCAGATGAAGAATATCATGGAAACATTGTTAATCCAAAATAGATTTAAACCAAACAAGGAATCTGCCTTTGTTTTCCTAACAGCACATATACCTGCTCCTTTCTTTTGAGTTCTGCCTCCCATGATTCCAATTCCTTTTCCCTTTTCTTTGTGTCCTGGATATACCATTTGTAAGTGTTAAAAACAAGAGAAAAGCAATCAATCAATATATTATTCGTAATTTTGACAAATCATGAATTGCATAATCTGGCATACTTTTGTTGTCCCAAGTGGAATGTCTACAGTCACATCCCGATCATAAGTGAAGTCTGCCGGTTCAGCTGGAAAAGGCGACGGCTTTGAATTTGTTGCTGATGCACCACGCGTAGACTGCAAACATCAACATTCTTATTAGTCCAGTCCTGTATTGAATTTTAGTAATCAATGGTCACCTTGGTTGCAACTATGCATATCAAACAACAAACAAAATGCTTCACTCTTCAGAAACATAGATCAACCATGTATTTGCCCAAATCTCAAAAACAAATGGCATATTACATTGGAAAAACATTCAATTTTAAAGTTTCTAGCAATAAATTAAGATAGATTAGATAATTTTATGAATGTCCAAAGAATGACCACAATAGTAGGTCAATGGCACTCAAAAGTGCATCCAATGTAAGTACAAGAGAGTGGGAGTGCAAAAGAATCCCCTATTGCTACTTTATCAAAAACAGAAATGCAGAAAAAGCACTATGTACCTAGCTAATATAAGTACAAAATAAGTGTAGAACCAATAGCATGACCAGTTGTTCAGCCCAACAGCCTCCCCAAGTCTCACACTTGCAGACCCCTCCTTCAAGGTTTTGTTTGGAAACTTAAAAGTATCCTTGAGCTTGTAAGTATTGAAGGTTTGCATTAGTAAATGGATTCTGAGTCTTGACATATATGGTTCTACAGTTGGTTGATCATTTGCTGTGAAAAGGTCCAAGCAAATTATTTTTTATTTTACAGTTGTTTGTTGAGAAAAGAAACTTCCTTCCAAGAAAGTGTCTGGAGAAGCAACACATCGAGCATATATCCTGTTACGCCCCAGATTCTCTGCAACGCACCCTACCAGATGTGCCAAAGAAGGGGGTCTTTTGCCATTGTAAAAGGCCAAGTTGGAGCTTGTTTATGTAAGTGTAGATCTAGCGGGGCTCAAGACCCTTGGTTTGGTCATGGGAGGTCTTCTTGGTCCTCATTTCAAGGAGTGTTGACCTTGTGACTCTGTTGACTACCCCTTGATGGGTGGTAAACCCTCATCATGTCAAACATTTATGCCCTGGGTGGGTATTTAATGCACCTTGGAATGAATCCAAAAGACACATGGCTTAAAATCCCCTAGCCACACTTATGGTTTTATGCTTTGTAGAGGTGATTGCACTTGTAAGGGTTGTCACACCCACTCTAACACACTTCATCCATACCCTCTTGGACCTTATATTGTTGTAGCATCCCTTCCTCTTGCTCATATTGGCCTTGAAGAGCAAATCATCCACCATTAAAGCAAGCTTCTAGAGGTCGTACCAACCTAAGGAGGAGGACATGGTGGGAAAAAGATGCATGTTGGGGTTAAATGGGGCATGACGTCGTCCTTCCAAGCTCAATTCTTCATCATGCTGAAGAGTTTCATCATTTTATTCATTATTTTATATTTTATCAGGTTGAGTCCCTGGATTGTGGATGACAAACCCTAAAAAAGCAGTGTTACAAATATCGTGTCGGCAAATATATCGCCGAGGGTCCAAAAAGAAATTATCGGATTTATCGGCAAACTTCGGCAATATATCGGCAAACTTAAAAAATACAAAAATATTCGGTTTTTTTCAATTTTATAAACACTAAAGCAACAAGAACATCAAATAAACACTTTGCCACATGAATATGGAAAGAAAACTGATATATATGATGTATAAGACGTCTAGTGATACATCACTCATAAAAAATGAATTGTGTCCTGAATCTTGAGTCCCCAACTCATGAATCACCAAAAAATACAATCAATGTATCTCATATACAATGAAATCAAGTAAATAAACTATTGATTTCTTTTACGGGAAAAGGTAATCACTTTGGTAATGGCTCTGGCTCTAGAGCTAGAAAGCCGTAGCGGTCATGGGGGTCATCATGGACTCTATGTATATTTTAAATCGTTATATATGTATATATATATATATTTTAAATTAATAAATTAGCAAGGACATTTAAAAAGATGAATGTGAAACATAAATCATAAATCATACGTGTCAATGAATCATTGCCTATATGGGATCCTATGCCTCCCTCCTCTAGGCTCTAGTCCTTGCCTCTACCTCGAATCTCAAAGTTGATCCTCCAAGGACATTAGTCAACGACTCAACACCTTACAATTTTGATGAAGCTTCCTAATCCAATCGTTAAAATAAGGTAGAAAAAATTTGCCATGCTTAATAAGTGATTTTGCTCGAGTGAAAAGTACATTTTTATTAAGGTCGTGACAGAGCAGTCGAACAATCAACACGACCAACATCAAGGTACATAGAGGGGTTGATGTGCTTGATTAAATGCCAATCCCATACCCTCATACATAATAGAATTCAGTAGAAACTTTGTAATCCTGAAATCCTGAAAACTGTTAAGTCTGTTGAATTATGAATGGGATCTAAAATTCTACTTTTTGCATATGAAATCTGATGAGGTTGGAACCACTCTCAAACATCCTGAAACAATTAATGGTAATGTTAAAAATTTAAGTAAAAGTGACATTCTCCTTATCTTTCAGTAAAAGTGACATTCTCCTTATCTTATCTTTCAATAAAAGTGACATTCTCCTTATCTTTCATGACATTCTCCTTATCTTTCAGTAAAAGTGACATTCTCCTTATCTTATCTTTCAGTAAAAGTGACATTCTCCTTATCTTTCATTTTCTATCCTTTTACTTTAAGATTTTAATATTACCATTAACTGTACCAATTACTACTAAACAAGGCGACCTTGTTCCATTCTTAATATTACCATTAACTGTACCAATTACTACAAAACAAGGCGACCTTTTTCTATGGTAACAGCAAAATTATTTTTCGAATTGTGGCATATGAGCAAAAAGAGGGCAATAAATCATGATAATATCGGGTAAAAATCGCCAAAAAATCGGGGAATATATCGTCGAGGGGTTAGCATCGCAATGTTGCCGATATATCGGCGGTTTTTGTAACACTGTTAAAAAAAACATTAAACATCATTTTAATGACAAATTAGTGTTAAATTTTGGTAGGGTTAGGGTTTTATGCAGTAAAATAGAAAATCAATGTACTTTGATGCAAAATTACATTTAATAAACAAGTACTGAAACAAAACATAACAGTAGCACTAACAGTAGCATAAGTAAAGAAAACAGTAACATGTAATCACTAACAGTAGCATAACATGTAATCACTGTGTTAAAGTAATCTTCAATAACATGTAATCACTAACAGTAGCATAACTAACACAATGTTAACAAACAGTAACATAAGTAAAGAAAACAAGTTTAGGGTAATTACCTGGAGCATGGAAACCTTCGTGTTTTATACTCAAAAATTTTTACTTTTAGAAAAAGGACTGTGCCTCTCAAAGGCCAGTCAAACACTAGGAACCAGAAGACCCTACTAGAGGGTTAGTACAAACCAGAGAGAGAGAGAGATGATGGGTCTGAGGTACAGTCAAACAAAGATGGTCAATGATAGTCAGAAAACACAGTGATAGTCATAATCAAGTCCCAACATAATAGATGTCCAAAAGATGTAAATACAAGAGGTCTAAACCCTAGGTGATGACCTCAATAAATACAAAGGATTAGCACAACTATCAGACCCTAATAAATCTTCAGTATAAAGACTAAACCCAAAACAAATATCAGCAATAAGAATATGGTCAAGGTGAATCTCAGCAGTAAGGATTTAAGATAGATCTTATATAAAGCATTTAACAAGAATGACAACAGATCATATGATCAAATCCATAAGGCCCGTAGTCAAATCAACCCACAGTAGCAACTACAACAAGCATGTCTGATCCCAGCTTCACGGACTTCACAAGATAGACCAAATCTAGCCTCTAGGCTTTATGGCCCAGTCAAGCAAGTCAACAAGGACCAAATTGGCCCACTATAAAAATCTCAGGCACACAGATCGAACCCTAGGCAGGTCTTAACAATCAGATCAAGCTCATGTATGGGAAGATCAGACTCCTTTCAAGCAGATCATACTCCTTTCTAGCAAATCGGACTCCAGACAAATTACAAAAAGAAGAACAGGCCTTAATAGCACCAGATCAGCAAGGCACAAATCAAACACATAACTCAGCAGCAGGTCACGGCCTTGATCAGCAGAGCTCACGGGTGGCTGGGTAATGTTTCCAGGGCTGATGGCTTAGATCAGGAGCAGCATAAACATTCAACATTAACTTCAGATCGGGTTTGGGAGGTTTAACAGGTGGGAGGCCTTCAAAAACAAAAGTGAGCAGCAGTGATAACCATGACGTCAAGCAGAGAAAGGAGCAGAGCTGAGATAAAGATGATGAATGCTTGTCAAATGAAGACTTCAATATATAGTGTCTTACGGTCTTCTAGAAGGATCAAATAAATAAAACTTTTATTTAAATTTAGGGTTCCACTAAACAAGAAAAGTACCATAATGATTTACAAAATATAAAATATAAAATATGTTAGTTTTTGTACCTAGGAAGTGTATTTCCCTAGTGACTTTTTCCTAAGTCACTTAAAGGGGGAAAAAGTGGCCCTTGCATTAAATGACTTGAGATGAGCATTTAATTAGAAAAGTACCAACACATAATAATGATTTACAAAATATAAAATATAAAATATGTTAGTTTTTTTACCTAGGAAGTGTATTTCCCTAGTGACTTTTTCCTAAGTCACTTAAAGGGGGAAAAAGTGGCCCTTGCATTAAATGACTTGAGATGAGCATTTAATTAGACCTTATAACTTAAAAGTCACTTTTGGGTAAAAATTTAAGTGAAGTGAATTAAAATTATTTTTTATGAGATTTAATGAGAGATTAATCTCATCCATCCATCTTAATCATTTCTTACCGTTGGATTGAATCTTTTCACTAACCCTAGGGATTCACCCAAAAAGGAAAGGGAGGCATTTCCATCTTCACTTTTGAGATGAGAGTGAGATGAAGAGAGAAGAGAGCGGCACGAATTCCGAGGAGGGCATTTGGGCAAGTTTCAGCTGGCACAGTTTTCGAGGCAGCTAGAATAGCATTGAATGCAGCATGAAAATCAAGGCATCAACATTTAATATTCAACACAGTTCCCTAGGCATCCGTACAGCATTGAAGTGGGCACAAATTTTGAGGCACAGTACAGCTGAGAAAAAGGCACAAAATTCGAGGGCTGTACAACATTTATTGTTGTACCGTACATGCACAGAAATCGACAGCCGTACAGCATTTATTGTTGTATCGTACAGTGGCACAAAAATCGAGGAATTTTGGGGCACGATTTTCTAAAAATTTGGGCACAAATTTCAAGGGTCGTACAACATTTATTGCTTTACCGTACAGGCACAAAAATCGAGACATTTAATTCTGCACAGAAATCGAGGTTGGGCACAGTTTTCGAGGTGCTGGGATTTGGCAATGAAATCGAGGCAATAGCTTGACACAGGAATCGAGGCAGCCTCTGGGTGATTTTTCTTGGTGGAGAAAAGTACATTTTTGCTAAAAAATTATTGTACTGAAAATATTTGCTGAAGAAATAAATCTCTCTCTGACTGGTTTTCCCCGTGGGGGTTTTTCCAGGGCTATTGGCCAAAACTTCTGAGTCTGAAATATTTTCATGGCATGCATGTGAATTTATTTTTCTGCCTGTTAATGTGCTTTTACAGCGTGTTTAATTGTCTGGAATTTTTATAATTAATTTCCAGTAGTATAAGAAATTGTTGGGCATGAAAAACTATGAAAACTTGACATCAACCAGCAAGCTGAAACAACACAGAAAATCTACATGGTATCAGAGCTTGGGGGCAGAAAACATTAAAAATTTGCAGACAGTCAGAAATTTCCAGATTTGAGTATTTTCTTCTGTTAGTGAATAGCACCTTGTTGGGTTGACAAAGATGGCTACAGGACTTAGGTTGGAGGATAGGCTAGATGGGACAAGAAACTTTGTGCCATGGAAGGCTAGGATTTTGTTGATTTTAGAGGAGAATGAACTATGGGAGGAGATGGTAAGAAACACTACAGCAAACCCTGTTCAGATTCCCGCTGCTACAGATGCAGCAGCATTATCAGCCTTCAACAAGAAGGACTGTAAAGCTAGAAAAATAATTCTTGATGCAGTTAAAGACCATATCATCCCTCACGTTTCAGGCAAAGCTAGGGCACATTTGATGTGGAGTGCTTTAACCAGTTTATACGAGAGTACCAATGAGAACCGAAAGATGGTTCTCAAGGAGAAATTGAAAAGTATAAAGATGAATGGTGGAGAGGGAGTGACATCTTACCTTACCAGGATATCTGTAGTTAGAGATGAGCTAGCAGCAGTTGGGGAGGTGGTCACTACTACTGAGCTTGTGCGTATAGCAGTGAATGGGGCTTCCAAGCCCTGGGGTGCATTTGTGTAGGCTATAGTGGGCAGAGAGAACCTACCTTCATGGGAGAGACTGTGGGATGACTTTGTGCAGGAGGAGACCAGGAGAGGTCTTGTACAGGGCAGTTCTTCACAGGGTAGGGAAGATGAGGAGAATGTGGCCTTGACAGCAAAGGGGAAGAAGAAGAAGAAGGGTCCCAAGCAGGGTGGGGCCAAGCAGCAGCAGCAGCAGCAGGGTGGGCAGAAGAAGGACTTGAGTAAAATCAAGTGTTATGGTTGTCAGACATTTGGGCACTATGCTTCACAGTGTCCAAGCAAGAAGAAGAAGAGACAGCAGACTGCAGCTTCAACGGAGGTTGATGACTTCGGAGATAGATTTCAGAGAGAGTTTTCTCTGTGTGCTGGACAGATCGAGAGAGAGAGAGCCTCTTTAGTTTCCAGCACTTAAGTGGATATGGAGATGGAGTATTCCTTATTGACAGGCCATCAGTTGAGTGCATCCACCACTGGCACTTGGCATATTGACAGTGGAGCTTCGAGCCACATGACAGGTGCTCAAGAGATGTTCTCCGAGCTTTCACAGACAGGTACAGATGTGGAGGTTGTAATAGGCGATGACACCATTGTTAGAGCAGTTGGTCGGGGGACCATTACATTTCAGAGGGAGTCTATGAGTCCTATGACTCTAAGGGATGTGTTATTTGTCCCTGGGCTGAAGAAGAACCTTGTATCAGTTTCCACCATTAAGGACAGGGGTCTTGGGTTTTGTTTCTTGAATGGGCGAGTGCAGGTATACCTCCAAGGAGTTCGATGGGTTTTGCACACAGGAGGGTATACAGAGACAGCTGACAGTTCCCTACACTCCTGAGCAGAATGGAGTAGTAGAGAGGAAGAATAGGTCAATTGTGGGAGCAGCGAAAGCAATGCTTCATGATCAGAATTTACCGTTCTTTCTATGGGCAAAGGCATGCAGTACTGCAGTTTATCTGTAGAACAGGAGTCCCCATCGTGCCTTGGGGAGGAAGACTCCTGAGGAGATGTTTACAGGCAAGAAGCTTGAGGTTGGCCATTTCCGCATATTTGGCAGCTTGACTTACTCTCATGTCCCTTCTGAGAAGAGGACAAAGCTTGATCCCATTGCAGAGAGAGGCATCTTTGTGGGATATGATGAGACTTCGAAGGCTTACCGGATTTACCTTCCTGGCCAGAAGAAGATTGTTGTTAGGCGGGAAGTGAAGTTTGATGAGGAGAGAGCCTTCAGGAAGTCCCGAGAGTTAGAGCAGAGGGAGCCACCAGCTTCCACACCTCAGGTGACTCAAGCTTCTTTGATACAGATCTCAGGTCCACAGGTTTCTGGAGTGACTGGATCACAGGGTACAGGCACAGCTTCTACAGGTTCAGTGGTTCAGGTGACAGGTACTTCAAGGACAAGTTCAGGTTTTGGTTCTCAGGTTACAGGTTCTTCAGGGACTAGGTCATCAGTCACTGGTCCTTAAGGTGTTGGACCTTCTGCTTCTGGGAGTTCTTCAGATGAGGATAGACTAGTATGGGAGGAGCCTTCAAGGAAGAGGAAGCCTAAATGGCTTCAGGAGACCTTGAAGGAAGCAGAGGCATTTGGTAGGCCCCAAGAGGAGGTCAGGACAGTTGTGATGCCGGATAGATTGGGGATGGCTCTTGTTGCGAGTCTTCGTGATTCAGAGCCTTCCACATTTGAGGAGGCCTCTCAGCATCAGGTTTGGAGAGATGCCATGATGGAAGAGTACCATTCCATCATGAAGAATGATGCATGGGAGATAGTACCGAGACCAGAGGGGAAGTCTATTGTGACTTCCAAGTGGATCTACAAGGTGAAGCATGCTGCAGATGGCAGTGTGGAGAAGTACAAGGCTCGGTTTGTGGCACAGGGGTTTTCACAGGTTCAGGGAGTTGATTCTGATGGGACCTTTGCTCCAGTTGCTCGTTATTCTTCCATCAGAGCAGTGATGGCTATAGCAGCAGAGATGGGTTGGAAGATCCACCAGATGGATGTGAAGACCGCATTTCTCAATGATCTTTTGCAGGAGGAGGTTTACTTAGAGCAGCCACAGGGATTTGAGATTCATGGGAGAGATTCTCATGTGTGCAGGTTGAGGAAAGCCTTGTATGGACTGAAGCAAGCTCCTAGAGCTTGGTACTCCAAGATTGATGCGTATTTGACATCGATGGGTTTTCAGAAGAGTGAGGTTGATCCCAACGTTTACTACATTGTGGTTGGTGGAGATCCTCTCATTCTTTTGTTATATGTTGATGACTTGTTTATCACTGGGGAGGAGCGTCTCATTGCACATTGCAAGAGAGACCTTACTGCGGAGTACGAGATGACTAAATGCATTATTATCTGGGGATGGAGGTTTGGCAGGAGAATGGTCATATTTCCTGGGACAGGGGAAGTATGCAGTTGATATTCTGAGGAGATTTTGGATGGAGGATTGCAGGCCAATGTCTACACCTATGATCACCAACTGGAAGCAGCTTCATGCTTCTGAGGGTAAGTTGGTGGATCCTACACTTTACCGTTAGCTCATTGGGTCGTTGATGTATCTGGTCAACACTAGGCCAAACTTATGTTTTGCGGTGAACACTCTTAGCCAGTTCATGGTGGAGCCTAGCGGTGTACACTGGACTGCCGCAAAAGATGTGTTGAGATACCTTGCAGGTATAGTGGACTATGGTTTGGACTACAGGGGTTCGGGTGGAGTCAGTTTGGTTGGTTTCACAGATTCAGACTGGGCAGGTAGTGTGATGGATCGGAAGAGCACTTCCGGTTGTTGTTTCAGTTTGGGCTCGGCAGCAGTGTCGTGGTTCAGTCGAAAACAGAAGTCCGTTGTGTTGAGTTCTGCCGAGGTTGAGTATATGGTTGCCAGTCAAGCTACTTGCGAGGCACTGTGGCTTCGTAAGCTGTTGGTAGACTTGTTTGATCAGGAGCTTAGGCCTACAGTGATCTACTATGACAATCAGAGTTGCATTCAACTCTCTGAGAATCCAGTGTTCCATGACAGGTCAAAGCATATTAAGATTAGGTACCATTTCATCCGTGACTACGTTCAAAGAGGAGCTATAGAGTTGCAGTACATATCCACTGATGAGCAGGTAGCAGATATCCTGACAAAATCTTTGGGGAGGGGTAAGTTTGTTTTCTTCCGAGACAAGTTGGGAGTGGTGCAGAACACCTTCCTCGATAAGAGGGAGTGTAGTTTTTGTACCTAGGAAGTGTATTTCCCTAGTGACTTTTGCCTAAGTCACTTAAAGGGGGAAAAAGTGACCCTTGCATTAAATGACTTGAGATGAGCATTTAACCAACCTAGATCCAAATCCTAGGCTCTATCAAGCGACGAGGGGGATCAAATCTCCCGAGGTGCAAACCTCTCTTTAAATAGCTCCTTGAGTGCAATACCTGAGCCACCTAATCCTAAGCTCTAAAGTCTCTAGTTTAAGTCTCATATTTATTTTTTACTTTGTATTATTATTTTTTGTTTACATTGTATCATTTTGTTAGTGGACAAACACTCTAAAGTCTCATGTTGACTTTTTACTTTGTAGTAAAAGTAAAAAGTAAAGTCTCTAGTTTAAGTCTCATATTTACTTTTTACTTTGTATTATTCTTTTTTGTTTATGGCCGACATAATTTTTACCACCTAATCCTAAGCTCTAAAGTCTCTAGTTTAAGTCTCATATTTACTTTTTACTTTGTATTATTCTTTTTTGTTTATGGCTGACATAATATTTATAACTTTTTACTTTGTATTATTCTTTTTTTGTTTACTTCGTATTTTTTTGTTACTCAACAAACACTCGACTCACAAGATCTCCCCCATACTGGGCTATAGAGCGCCTCTCGACGCAACAAGGAGTCGTTTTACAAGGAAAGTAAATAGCATGACAAAGAAGATTCCACCGTGGTTTCCAAAACACTCGAGATAAGAATTTCTAGATTGCCTTCTCCTTTGTATTATTCTTTTTTGTTTATGGCCGACATAATATTTATTACTTTTAACTTTGTATTATTATTTTTTGTTTACTTTGTATTATTTTGTTAGTGGACAAACACTCTAAAGTCTCATATTTACTTTTTACTTTGTATTAAAAGTAAAAAGTAAAGTCTCTAGTTTAAATCTCATATTTACTTTTTACTTTGTATTATTCTTTTTTTGTTTACTTTGTATTATTTTGTTACTCGACAAACTCGACAAACACTCCACTCACAAGATCTCCCCCATACTGGGCTGTAGAGCGCCTCTCGGCGCAATTAGACTTTATAACTTAAAAGTCAATTTTGGGTAAAAATTTAAGTGAGGTGAATTAAAATTATTTTTTATGAGATTTAATGAGAGATTAATCTCACCCATCCATCTTATTCATTTCTCACCGTTGGATTGAATCTCTTCACTAACCCTAGGGATTCACCCAAAAAGGCAAGGGAGGCATTTCCATCTTCACTTTTGAGATGAGAGTGCTCTGAAGAGAGAAGACAACGGCACGAATTTCGAGGGCATTTGGGCAAGTTTCAGCTGGCACAATTTTCGACGCAGCTAGAATAGCATTGAATGCAGCACGAAAGTCGAGGCATTAGCATTTAATATTCAGCACAGTTCCCTAGGCATCCGTATAGCATTGAAGTGGGCACAAATTTCGAGGCACCATACAGCTGAGAAAAGGCACAGAATTCGAGGGTCGTACAGCATTTATTGTTGTACTGTACAGGCACAAAAATCAAAGGCCGTACAGCATTTATTGTTGTACCGTACAGCTGCACAGAAATCGAGGAATTTTGGGGCACGATTTTCTAGAAATTTGGGCACAAATTTCGAGGGCTGTACAACATTTATTGTTGTACCGTATAGGCACAAAAATCGAGACATTTAATTCTGCACAGAAATCGAGGTTGGGCACAGTTTTCGATGTGCTAAGATTTGGCACTGAAATTGAGGCAGTAGCTTGACACATAAATTGAGGCAAACTCTGGGTGATTTTTCTTGGTGGAGATAAGTACATTTTTGCCGAAAAATTATTGTACTGAAAATATTTGTTGAAGAAATAAATCTCTCTCTCTCTGACTAGTTTTCCCCGTGGGGGTTTTTCCAGGGCTATTGGCCAAAACTTCTGAGTCTGAAATATTTTCATGGCGTGCATGTGAATTTATTTTTCTGCCTGTTAATGTGTTTTTACAGCGTGTTTAATTGTCTGAAATTTTTATAATTAATTTTCAGCAGTATGAGAAATTGTTGGGCATGAAAAACTATGAAAACTTGACATAAACCAGCAAGCTGAAACAACGCAGAAAATCTACATGGTATCAGAGCTTGGGGGCAGAAAACATTAAAAATTTGCAGACAGTCAGAAATTTCCAGATTTGAGTATTTTCTTCTGTTAGTGAACAGCACCTTGTTGGGTTGACAAAGATGGCTACAGGACTTAGGTTAGAGGATAGGCTAGATGGGACAGGAAACTTTGTGCCGTGGAAGGCTAGGATTTTGTTGATTTTAGAGGAGATTGAACTGTGGGAGGAGGTGTTAAGAAACACTACAGCAAACCCTGTTCAGATTCCCGCTACTACAAATATAGCAGCATTATCAGCCTTCAACAAGAAAGACTGTAAAGCTAGAAGAATAATTCTTGAGGTAGTTAAAGACCATATCATCCCTCACATTTCAGGTAAAGCTAGAGCACATTTGATGTGGAGTGCTTTAACCAGTTTATACGAGAGTACCAATGAGAACCGAAAGATGGTTCTCAAGGAGAAACTGAAAAGTATAAAGATGAATGGCGGAGAGGGAGTGACATCTTACCTTACCAGGATATCTACAATTAGAGATGAGCTAGCAGCAGTTGGGGAGGTGGTCATTTCTACTGAGCTTGTGCGTACAGCAGTGAATGGGGCTTCCAATCCTTGGGGTGCATTTGTGCAGGCTATAGTGGGCAGAGAGAACCTACCTTCATGGGAGAGACTGTGGGATGACTTTGTGCAGGAGGAGACCAGGAGAGGTCTTGTACAGGGCAGTTCTTCACAGGGTAGGGAAGATGAGGAGAATGTGGCTTTGACAGCAAGCAGGGTGGGGCAACAGCAGCAACAGCAGTAGGGTGGGGTCAAGCAGCAGCAGCAACAGCAGTAGGGTGGGGCCAAGCAGCAGCAGCAACAGCAGTAGGGTGGGCAGAAGAAGGACTTGATAAAATCAAGTGTTATGGTTGTCAGACATTTGGGCACTATGCTTCACAATGTCCAAGCAACAAGAAGAAGAGACAACAGACTGTAGCTTCAGCGGAGGTTGATGACTTCGGAAATAGATTTCAGAGAGAGTTTTCTCTGTGTGCTGGACAGATCGAGAGAGAGAGAGCCTCTTTAGTTTCCAGCACTGAAGTGGATATGGAGATGGAGTATTCCTTATTGACAGGACATCAAATGAGTGCATCCACCACTGGCACTTGGTATATTGACAGTGGAGATTCGAGCCACATGACAGGTGCTCGAGAGATGTTCTCCGAGCTTTCACAGACAAGTACAAATGTGGAGGTTGTACTAGGTGATGACACCATTGTTAGAGTAGTTGATCGGGGGACCATTACATTTCAGAGGGAGTCTATGAGTCCTATGACTCTAAGGGATTTGTTATTTGTCCCTGGGATGAAGAAGAACCTTGTATCACTTTCCACCATTGAGGACAGGGGTCTTGGGGTTTGTTTCTTAGATGGGCGAGTGCAGGTATTCCCCAAGACCACAAGATTATCTACCTCTATGGACATTGGGGTTAGATGTGGAAAGCTATACAAGCTCTTGTTTCAGCCGCAGCACGCTCTGGCACACAGCAACAGCAGTGAGCTTTGTGAGCTATGGCATCGGAGGATGGCCCACTTGCATCACCCAGCTTTGAGATTGTTGAGGAGCATGGTTACAAGTTTACCCGAGTTCAGCACAGAGCAGAGTGATGTGTGCAGGGGGTGTGCTTTGGGAAAGTACACCAAGACTGCTTTTCCAAGCAGTGACAGCAGAGCAACAGGAGTACTTGATTTGATCCATACTGATATTTGTGGTCCTATGTCATCAATTTCTTTGACCGGATTTGAGTACTATATCTCTTTCATTGATGACTACTCCAGGAAGACCTGGATCTACTTCTTGAGGAGCAAGAAGTCACCCTTAGTATTGAGAGTCTTCCAAGGATTCAAAGCCCTTGTGGAGAAGCAGACAAGGAGGAAGATTCGTATTTTGAGATTGGACAATGGGGGTGAGTATACCTCCAAGGAGTTCGATGGGTTTTGCACACAGGAGGGTATACAGAGACAACTGACAGTTCCCTACACTCCTGAGCAGAATGGAGTAGCAGAGAGGAAGAACAGGTCAATTGTGGGAGTAGCAAAAGCAATGCTTCATGATCAGATTTTAATGTTCTTTCTACGGGCAGAGGCATGCAGTACTAGTCCAAGAAGACAAAAAATGAAGAGCCCATCATATACATCAGCAAGAAGAACAAATGAATCATGGAAGAAGTATAATACATGTGAAATTGAAGATCTGAAGACAAGCTCTCACAGCCAAGGACATCCCAAGATGTGGGTGAAGAAAAATATCTTGCTAGATCTAAATAAAGTGGAGGATCAATGCACAAAAGGAGATGATGGCTGCCATGTGGCAAGCCAAGTTTGAGGTCTCTTAAAGACTTTGGCACAACTTGAGTTCATGGAGTTTGGAGGATGAACTCACAGGCAATTATTGGTTACTCCAAGGATCGTGTTTAAATGCAAGGCAGGGATGAAGTCTGAACTATGTGAGGTGATTCAAAGAAGTGGCATAATGATAGGGGGAGCAAGAAATCTTGAAGAGATCAAGTGATGTGACAAGTTGTCATTGATGCACACTTACCTTTTATTAATTTACTAGAGGATTGTTGGCATCCAATGATCTGAAAAAGACATGAGGAAGCCACAGCAAGAAAATTTTACAAATGTTAAAGGTAATGTGAAAGAATTCCTGCAATGTCCGCCCATAACTCTCATATATGCACTCTAAAATTGATCTGAGAACATCAGGCTCGAGGTGGATGATGTGTACACCTGATCGTGTGATCAGTTTGCCCATACAACTCTAAGGAAGAAATTAGAGTCCTGCCAAAAGAGACATTTGGTTTGTTTTGCTCAATATCAAAAATGCCCACCAAGTATAGAAGAAATGGTCACAAGATGCTTACAACACATAGAAGTATATGTCTGCAAGTAATGAAAAATGCCCACTGGCTGAAGGTTGACGCTCATAGGCTTTAAAAATACCTGCAAATTTGAGTAAAAAATCACATAGCAAAATAATGAGGTGGTTAAGAAGACAAAGGAGCATCTTCAGAATCTCAGATTCAAGTATTAAACTATATTTCATGAAAGAAGCAATATTTTGACTAAGTCTTCGAGCTTGTCTAGTCTTGAACTAAAGGCCATGTGGGGAGCTAGATCAAGGAGGTGTACACAGCTTGTTTTAAAAGAGAGATCAGCCAACAGAAGGCCTTAATATATCTCCTTGCTTATACTCCTTATTTGGACCAGAATATCATATCCCAGTAAAAAAAAAAAAAAAACTGAGAATACAGAAAAAAATGATTATGTTACCTTCTTTGTAAGTAGTGTCTGGAGAACAATATAGGGATGTAATCAGCACATCATTTGAAGATGCTCTACAGCAGAGATTAGTGA
Organism: Larix kaempferi; assembly: GCA_027924585.1. Lineage (NCBI taxonomy): Eukaryota > Viridiplantae > Streptophyta > Pinopsida > Pinales > Pinaceae > Larix > Larix kaempferi. Next base: position 15,191,040 of record BSBM01000600.1, read on the forward strand.
CTGAAACAGATGAATCCGATATGCACCATGAAGAACATAGCATGCAAAATCTTATGAAAACTCATCCTATCAACTACAAATCTGAGGTTGATTTAGAAGACAGATTTGAAGCTGAAAGGACAATGAAAGCAGTGACATTTGAAGTACAGTGACTTTGATACACAGCAATGATAAGACAGTCGAATTTCTGAAGACAACCGATGGTTGATTTAGTGTCATAATAAGATCATCTCTATGGCAGCCAGAGTTGCATGGTCAATAGAAAGGAATACGAAGTTTTATGAAGCTCTTAGGGCTACAGTAGAAGTGCTCTCAATGATCTTAAGAAGAAAGGAATATCAATCTTGAAGACATTCTTGGAAGCCAAAGTACTTGCATACCTAGCAACTACAGATGTAGAGTTATCCTGAAGTTGATCAAGCTTTAAAATTGATGACAGAGGTAGCTGCAGTAATGAAGATAAATTGAAGTCTTTTGATAATAGTTTAAGGTTTTATTAAATTTGATAACTCAACGAATTATTTGAGGCTAAATTTCCAGAAGTGGTGAAGCATATTTCAGACAAATAACTTCAGCCCTCTTCAAGGACACCTGGAGGAAACTTTTGGTCACTTTCTTATGCAGATTTATGGGAATCCAAAATGCAGAAATGAAGTACTCTGAGCATGTAGTGTTTAAAGATCAAATTGCCAACGCTCTTAGGGGGAGCTCAGTAACGGAAGAAGTCTACATGAAAGGGGGAGCAGACATTTCACTTTGATCTCAGCAAGACATCTTGATCTTTGATGGCTAAGTGTGTGTCCCTTTGTCATTAATGTCAAAGGGGGAGAAAATTGAGGAGGTGTTGCCATCAATGACAAAGGGGGAGTTTTTTGAGCACTGGTTGTCATTGACGACACCCATTAATGACAAAGGATTGATAAGGGGACAAAGGACATGATATTTTGGCAAGAAGGCCAAATGACCCATTCTGTGGTCATTTGTGGCTTGATAGGGTCTTGAAACCCTTGGAGATGGACCTAGTGCATGAAAAAGTTTTGGCACCCACATACATGGTGGTATGATGGCACTTGGACCCATATTTGATAAATGATATGAAGCTTGATGGCCTTTGGTGCCACTATGATTGTGATGGAGTTTTGCAGTAATAATGATGATGGGCCTCACGATGAAGTTGAAAGCCCTAACCTTGGATCATAACAACAAAAAATTATGTTTTATATAACTCAATGACCTTGAAGCCCATTAAGAAGCATGTTGAAGCCCTAATTGCTCTAGCTCTTGAAACTTTGAAAAAAGATGATCGATGGACTGAAATGAAGCCTAGAAAGTATAAGCGCAAGCCCAAACTTGTAGATGGAGACCCCTAGTGCAGATTGTGAACAGACCAAATAAACCATGGCTTAAAACATTTGAAGAACCCCTTAAAAGTGTTGACATGGAAGCCCAGTCAAAGGAATTTCATTATCCTTGAAATTCAATTTTATAAGGAAGTCGGCCCAGCTTTAGAAGTTAAAATTGGGTTCAAATAATTTTTATTATTCAAAAAAAACAAGCAAGTCGGCCCCAAATTTTTTATACAAAAAAATTTAAACACATCTGCAAGTCAGCTCAGTAAAAATATTGCACAAAAACTGAGTATAAATAAAAGAAAACCCTCCTTATTGATGATGAATTCGTGGAGGACAGAGGGAGCTCTGATTTTGGTGCTCTGAGGAAATTTTCGGGTACTGTAGCAGGCAGCTACAGTGGACAACATTTTTTGTTTTTTTTATTTTTGCTTTCTTCTTTGTTTTGGGGCAGCAGCTTGATAATGATGATATGCTGAGACATGAAGATGATGGACAGTAGATGACATGATGCTGCACGAAACAAATCTTATATCTTTGATTTTCTGGGTTGATTAGGGCAGCTGGTTTACATGCTAGAGAAGCACCAGCAACACTGAAATTATTTTGTTTATTTTCAATCTGGGCTGGACTATTGATGAAGACTCCATGAGATAACAGCAGCATGACTTGTTGGGTTTACACATGATGGACAGAATGTTGATCTAGGGCAGCATGATCACAGATTGAAGAAGATGATACAGGGACAAAAATGATCAAAATGTTTTATTTGTATGGCCAGACTACCTGATATGGACAGCAGCATGAATTGAAGAAGCTACAGGCTGATTGCTGAAGATATGCTGATTGATTGGTTGTGACAATGAGATGCTGATGATATATTGCTGAAGACAATGAACATTTTGATGCTGAGCATGTTTATGATGCTGAATATTTTGATATAATGCTGATGATGCTAGTGGACAAAATACTTAAGGTTGTAAGACAAGACGCTGGCTGTAGTTTGAAGACAGTATTAATTTGTTGAAAAGAATGACAGGATGTATTTGATATGCTGGAGATGATGCTTGGACAGTCTACATAACTATGAACGGGATGATGTTATTGGGGACGGAGCTGTAATAATGTAGTGCTTGATTGATTATTGATAAATCATATATGATGATGGACATGCTGGTATGTGGACAGAACTAATGATTGAAGACATGCTGAAGTGGCAGCAGTTTGGTTGATGACAGAGATGTCAACAAGACATGATTGGGTTGACAAGGGTTTATGAAATGTAATATATGTACATATATTTTACAAGCAGGGTGTTGTGATGAAATGTACTTGTAAATACAAGCAGGGTCTTGTATCCATTTTTCTTGGTAGGGTCCTAGATAAGGAGTTGGTGCTCTTTGTTTCAGTAGGTGCTGAATTGCCTCATGGTTGTAGCTGTTGAATCAAATACAAAAGATTACAAAACTGTATCTTATGTCTCGTATTATGTGTTGATGTGTTTCATTCGTTGATTGACATATGGATTGATAGTTAGTTCATTGATGAATATGATGTGAATGTGAAATGATGATATATGAGTTGGTGATTGAAGTTGAAATTAGTTAAAGTATAGGCTCATTGATTCACCCTCCCCCCCCACCTCTCAGTGAGCATAGTGTCTAACAACATGTTGGGGTTAGATGGGGCATGACGTCCTCCTTCCAAGCTCAACTCTTCATCATGTTGAAGCATTTCATCATTTTTATTCATTATTTTATATTTTATGAGATTTTAGTCCCTGGATTGTGGATGACAAACCCTAAAACATTAGAAGTCATTTTAAAGAGGATTAAGTTAGCCTTTTTTCATATAAATAAGGCACCTCCTCTTCATTTGTAATCAAGATCATGGGATCAAATATGACTGAAATTTTATTCATCTTGTGTATATGACCAATTGACGTGGTGCACACCTCCTTTCTTGACAATTCTAGGGTTTCTAAAGGACAAATTTTGATGTTTGAAGGTTTCTTTACAATCTTTCAAGGCTACTCCAAGGTGAAAGGATTCTTGAGGCTCTTTCTCTTCTTCTTTCTCTCTCAACTGTGGTAAGATCTTGAATCTCTTGTCTTGCACTACTAGAGGCATTCAAGATAGGATCAATTTAGGGTTTTATGCATAATAGTTTAGTATTGTTGGGTCCATCACTCAACTCCATCACTTCTTGGAGTTGTGTGATGGACTCATTGTTTGGCCTCAGCATAATCTCCACCACTAGATGCATGCTCTTTGCATTCCCTTAGGATAGTTCAGAGTGAGCTCCCATAGACTTCGAGTAGAGACAAACAACCATGTTGACTACCTGTCAGTTATATGCCATCTCCAGGAAGTCGAGACTGCGGAGCACTTCATCTTTCACTGCCCCATCTACTACAATATTAGAGGGAGGTTCCATTGCCTATTTAGAGGGACCTAGGCCCTCACCTACTTCTTCAGATACCCTGATCAGAAATGCGTGGCCTTATACATGCAAGAGACCTTCAAGTTCCGAGCCCATATTCTTCAGCCTCCTACCAGACCAGATTCTACAGAGTGTATCACTTCCTTTTCCATAGTGCTACCCTTAGGGAGGGACACTAAGAGACAAATTGACATCATCGCAGCTTCAGACTCCAGATTAGTATGGACTTATGGGGCCTTTCCTCCTCCCTTCAGATCTCAAAGGCATGGCCAGACTAGGCCTCTCCCAGGAGACAAAAGAGATCCCCCAGGCCTTTGTGGCGGATTACCTCCTCCAAACTATAGCGTAGAGGGCAACTTAGTCCTTCCACTAGCTCTTCTTGAGACAACATACTATTCTTAGTTTCCTTCATTCCGCCTGGAATGTTAGAAGAGATGAGCCTATCCCTTGATAGAGCTACCTCACTTCCTTTGGATTTCTTTGCATCTGGATCATTTTCCCGTGTATTTCTACACCGTACTCGGGGTCAAGGGCTATCCATACCTCGGCATAGATTTCTTCTCTCTTCTCTTCTCTACTTTACTTTCTTTTCTATGTATTGCCTTTTATAGGAGACCTTTTGGTACTCCTGCTTTGTAATGACATCATTGTACTTGGCGGTCCCATTGACCTACTTTGTGATCATTAGTCGGACATTAATAAAATTGGAGTGTATCTCTTGTTTGGGCCTTGGCATCTTTCTTTGCCCTAACTAGGTCAAAGTCTAACACTACCTAGGATTTCTTAGCCTTGCCCTAGTTCTTTCAAATATTGAATTGTCAATTCTTAGGAGAAACGTTATCCTTGATTTCTCGGTGCCCAGAAGGAATAAAACCTAGGTCTAATTCCCTCAGCTTCACCAAATCTCTTTCTACAAAATTCCTTGTATTATATATATTGGAAAAAATACAAAAAATCACAAAATACAAAAAACCCTAAAAATTAAATATTTTTTCGAAAATCCAACTATTTTTTTGTCATTGTAATTGTTTAGTATTGAATTTATTTGCAAAATTCCGGAATATTTGTCACTTTTATAAATTTCTGAGTTATTTATACCACACAAAATTACATAAAACGTGAAAATTCCATAAAAAGTTGTTTTGTAGCTCCAATAAGCCCTAAAAGTAGGGTGACATCAGCCCTAGGGACGATGACATCATCCTCTAGAGGCTGCTACAGTGGTGTTGCAGATCTGGTATAGATGTTTTGCAGGCCCATTTTTAGAAAAGATCAAACCCTGGTGGTTGGAGAGGATTTCTCCTTCATCTCCAAGCCTTGGAAGTTGACCCTAGGGAGTTTTGAAGTGACAAATCAAGCTATTCATCTATTTTTGCTGGTTATTACAGATCTGAAGGTGAAATCAGTCCCGAATGTCAGTAATTATCCGTCACAACAAGTGCGCCCTGGGGAGGATTGGCTTCTCTCCGGTTGGTGAGTAGTGGGAGGTACTTTCTGGGTATTTTCAAGGTCTATTTCAAGTTTTCTTGCAAGTTTAAGGTGTTGGTTTTTACTGCAGGAAATTGATTATCTTATTGTCCAACCAATACCACGTTTTAATGCTCCTAAACCTTCCTAGTCATTAAGGATTTATTGAATATCTTCTTGACTCCATTAAGGAACTGATCTACTAATAAAGTGGGAAGGTCTTGTAGAAAGAGTTGTTCTCGTTGCATTTATTACAAGTTCCAATCCACATTTGGGAAGCCTCCCGTGTCCAAAGGAGCAGGCCTAAAGAGAGGAGGAGGGTGCATTGTGGTGACAGTGGGTGCATCTCCTAAAGAGTTGTCGATCTTAGCATCGGTCCTCGTGATCTAATTGGAAGGGTGCTAATCTACAAGGTAACATATCCTTGTTTAAAGCGAAAATTGGAACTTACACCTCAAACACGTTGTATCAGCAGAAGGAATCAAGGTAGACCCAAAGAAAATTATGGCAATTACTGAGTGGCCCAGCCCCAAAACAATCACATCATTAAGAGGATTCCCAAGTCTTATAGGTTACTACATAAGATTTGTTCGAAACTATGCATAGATTGTGGCCCCGCTAATAGCACTATTATAAAAAGACGTCCTTAAATGGAATGAAGAAGCCGAAGCCTGTTTTAAAAAGATGAAAACATTAAGGATATCCACTCCTATTTTGGCAGCCCGAGATTTCACAAAAACATTTGTCCTAGAATGTGATGCTTCAGGAACAGGAATCAGAGTCATTCTCATGAAAGATAATCACCACATTGCCTTTGAAAGTCAAAGCTTAAAACCAAATAAGCAAACAAAATCTACATATGACAAAGAAATGTTGGCATTAATGCATGACTTGGTCAAACGGAAACAATACTTGTTGGGAGCCAAATTTCTTGTCAATATAGATCACAACAATTTGAAGTATTTCCTAACCCAAAAAAACCTTTCATCAGAACAACAAAAATGGATGAGCAAAATCCAGGTTATTGACTTTGAAATTCTTTATAGACAAATTATCAAGAAAACGTGAAAGTGGTGATACATTGTGCGCTATTTCAATAGTAATTCACGAATTGATCACAAAGATTCAAATTGAGTATGTCAAAAACCCTAAGGTAAGGAGGCTAATAAAGGAAGTTGAAAGCAACAAGGTAACTAACCCTAAATTTACGTGGGAGAATGACATACTATGGTACAAACGAAGGATATATTTATCCAACTCTTCTAAATTCAAAATTCAAATCTTAAAGGAGAATCGTGATTCTCCAATGGTAGGCCATAGAAGGTTTTTCAAAGCATATTATAATATACAACAATTCTTCTTTTGGAAAGGTATGAAGACTGATACTCTGAAATATGTGGCAAAATCTAATATCTGTCAGCAACTAAAGTTCGAAACAGTCGCTCCTCCAAGCCTTCTTGAACCCCTTTACATCCTAGTTCAAAAATGGTATGAAATATCTATGGACTTTATCACTGGACTTCCTACCTCTGAAGGAAAAGATAGTATGTAATCATTGATCGATTAACCAAATATGCCCACTTCATTGGAATTTCATCAAAAGCCAAAGCTAGTCAAGTCGTTGATAGCTATGTAAAAAATATATTTAAACTGCATGGGTTCCCCAAAATTATCATCAATGATTGAGATCCCAAGTTTACTAGCAACTTTTGGAAGGAATTGTTCCACTAAATTGGGACCTCGTTAACCATGAGTGCTTCAAAGTTCATACCATCCCCAAACAGATAGACAGACTAAAGTGGTTAATAAATGCCTTGAAGGGTACCTACAAAATTTCGTGAATGATCGCCAGACACAATGGCTCAATTGGTTACAACTTGTAGAATGGTGGTACAATAGTACATATCATATCTCAACAAAAATGACCCATTTTGAAGCCTTTTATGGTTATCCACCTCCGTTAATAGGAATATGTTATCAATTGTTTCAAGGTTCTTGTCGTGAAAGACTATCTAGCTACTTCTGATGAAGTCTTGAATATTCTGAAAAATCACCTTGAACAATCAAGGAATCGAGTCAAGCAACAAGCCAACAAAAGAACTAATCGTGAATTTGTGGTAGGAGAGTGGGTGTTTGTCCAACTCCAACCTTATAAGCAGAGCTCGCTCAAAAACTATAAAAAACATAAACTTACGACCAAGATTTATGGTCCTTATCAATTGTTTCAAGGTTCTTGCCGTGAAAGACTATCTAGCTACTTCTGATGAAGTCTTGCGTATTCAGAAAAATCATCTTGAACAAGCAAGGAATCGAGTCAAGCAACAAGCCAACAAAAGAACTAATCGTGAATTTGTGGTAGGAGAGTGGGTGTTTGTCCAACTCCAACCTTATAAGCAGAGCTCGCTCAAAAACTATAAAAAACATAAACTTACGACCAAGATTTATGGTCCTTATCAAATCAGGAGGAGAGAGAGCCAAGTTGCCTATGCCCTTGATATTCCAAACAAGGGAAGAATGCACAATGTTTTCCATGTTTCTAGCTTGAAGAAAATGTCAGGTCCTGTTACCATTCAAATTGGCAGTCTAGGGTTTGTACCACAATGTGATGCAATAAGCTTGTGAATGGTAAGCATGGGAGAGATCTAAACCCAATGTCACCTCATCTTAGTCTCTCAACTACTTCAGGTAACTCCTAAACCCATGGGAGAGCCCTATCAAGATACATGCAATCACCAACAAATAGATACCTTTCTACAACATTTATGACAGAGATCAATGCCTTTATATGGAGTCAAATAATGAGATAAATTACCTAGGCCGCACCTCTTCCTTGGATCAGTTTTCAAAAATTTGTAATATTTTTAGGTTTTTGAATTTATGTAAATTTTTAGTGCTTTTTTGACAATATATGATTTTTAGGCTTTTTAAAACATAAAATGGGGACGCCCTTCAAGATCTGTGGATAAATCCACTAGGGCGAATTTGTAGGGAGGACCAGAATTACAAACCCACGACTATTTTTGGAGTTGTGAATTTTCTGATTTTCAGAGTTTTTGGAATTTTTCATATTTTTAGGGAATATGATACAATAATACAATAAATGCTGAAATTATGAATAAAAAGATGACAAGAGAAGGGAATATGATTATTGTCTTAATCCCCAGGGCATTGAGAGATCAATGGCTAGTGTCCCTCTCTTGAAATGTCCCTTTAGCACTTGCAAACTAGGGCATCACCTAGCAACCTCTAGGGTTCGATAGGTGAGCCTAACTAAGGCAAATGGAGAAGTCCAAGGCCCCAAAAGCAATAGGAAACCCTTATGCAAGACATTTCTTTCATACAAAGTTGATAGAATATTGGTAAAAGCCCTAATTCAGAGAAATGCAGCATAAAACTACCATTCAATCCACACAGTAACATTATTCACCAACATTCAACAAGAGATCAGCAAAGAAGACACCTTTAGGTCACACTTGTGCATGTGTTATTCCAACAAGACTAGCATCAACCATAGCATGTGCAAGAAAGAAGCCCTAGATCATTCATCCATCCACCATTAAGCAAGAAAGACTATCCCAGGAGAAGTGCACATCACCAAGACTCAAAGAGTAGGAGAAAAATAAATCATTTCATATTAGAACCCTTGTCCTATTGATTTTACAATGAGAGGAGGATGTCGATTTATACTATTTCATCCTCAAATATTTAATTTTGAGCCTACAAATCCTAAAAATAAAATAATAATATGTTTAGGGTAAATTCTACAAAATTAAGGAATTTTACCCCAGAATAGACAAAAATAGTAAAAATAAGCTAAAATAAGCTAAGAAAAGGCTTCATTGGATGAAGTAGTTAGCCAAGGGGGAACGTCATGCAACCCCAAAAATGCTTGACCCTTAATGCCCCTCCTTTCAAGGCTTGTAGGCTCCATCTACTTGAAGGATGATGCCATAGGCTAGTAGCACTAGAGTAGGGGTTTCTGGATGTTGAAAGTAGGTCCAAGTGGGTGCAGGAGGTGTGTTAAATAGGGGATAACAACCCTTTACAAGACACAATCACCTCTGCAAGACAAAAACCAGGATGGGCATGTGCCCCAATGGGTCACCCCCAAAAGCCTCGGAGCGCCAACCCATGGGCTAAAAGCCCTACATGGTGGAGACATCATCACACTAAAGGGGCAATCACCAAAGCCACGAAGCCAAGTACTTTTGAAAGTGAAACCAAGGGAGCTCGCCATGACCAATCTAGGGGGGTAAACAACCCCCTATCCAAATATCCATACAATAAAACACACTTTGGCCTATACAATAAAAAGAAAATGACCCCTTGCTCTAGGCGTAGCCTCTCTGGAATGTTGCAGCAGCTCTTGTGCGTAACAGGTCCTATAGTTCATATACAAAAATAATTACCCCTTTTAGATGAAGGTATCTTCGAAGTCCAAACTAAAGTCTTTCATTCTAGAAGTGTCAACAATATCTTATTAAATGGAAGAACATTCTAGAAGACAAGGGAAGAAAATTTTAGATCAAAACATTTGTCTTTACCAATGCTTTGAGGACAATGCATTTCAAGGAGGGATGACTTGTAATGTAACTAATTTTTAATTATAATTGATGTATTTAACTGTAGGTCGAGGGTTACCAGTCGTGAGTGAACGGTTACGCCCTTTCCACTCCTTTGTATTTATATGCATTCCTATTCATTGTAGGTTATCATGAAATAATTAATAAATATAATGGTTGTTGGGAAGTCTTCTTCCACCACCCCCTCAATTTTTGGAAAATCTTATGAGAGCCCTCGTGCAAAGGAACCCTTTGTGCCTTTCAAGGATACACATCCTTAAAACTCCCATCAAGGCCCCTTGGACCTGCTACTATTTGACGTAGACAATACTATAAGGCAGTGGTGTATCCAGCTCTCTTCAGAGACAAGGTAACCTTCTATACAAAAAAATCCCTAATAGGAAGATTTCATGCAAGAATATTCTCTGAATAGGATCTGAAAAATGGGTTAGCAGAACTTGGGATCACATATTGGGCTACTCTCCTCTCACCCATCTAGGGGCTTGGGGTTACATTGCCTTCGTTTCGAATTCAATGGAGGATCGTCTGAAAATAGCCATGGATGGACCATGATTCTGGGTCAACTCAAGCCTCACTCTGTTCAAATGGCATGTAGGTTTTGATCCAATGAGGGAGAGGATCCATACTCTAGCACCATGGATACTTTCCTCAAAGTGGCCCCAAAGAATGGATTAAAAACTATCAACTCAATGGCCACTATCTGTGTGGAGATGGACATATCTCAAGGGCTCCTGGATGTTATAATTATTGACATTGTGGATCACCATTTCATGTAGACATTGGACTACTTATAAGTTGTCATCCCTCTCAACTGATGATTTGTTAATGAGATCCAGACCTAGAGGTTGTCAGATTGATGTACTATAAATTGATACCATTAGATGAACACATATGTAGAATATGGCTTAAAGCCTTTTCCGCCAGTTTCTGTGTCTAATCTATTTCTTAACATGGTATCAGAGCACCTTTAGTCTTAAGGGCATGAGAACTCCACAGTACTGATCCACAGTACAGTATTGGTGGTGGAGTTTCATAGTCCCATTGATGCAGTATGACTCCCATCATTTGTATTCAGTACTTCATCAAAGACACCCCCTTTCACCTCTACTCGATGTAAGATGGGCATTGTCAGACCGAGAGGTTCAATGGAGACAGTTGCATAGTGTTTGGTCAATGCAGTTTTCATATAAGTTGTGCGTGTTTGCAAAGCTGGTTATCTATCAGGGGGTCCCATCCAAAGCCAGGCTAGCCAAATGTAGCCTCTCAAATGGTCATTGCTTGAGGTCTCAACAACCAGAGATGGTCAAACACATCGTCTGGGATTCCAGGATTGCCAGTAGGTGTTGGAGCTTTATGGATGACCAGCATCCAGCGTCGTTCCAAAAAAAGCTCTACTGGAGGGCAGCTTTACTTGGAGATGGATGCTCTCTTGTTCGTGAGTCATTCTCCAGATTCTGGTACTGCTTACATACCTCTGGCCCGTTTGTGATTTGGAAACTCAGGTGCAAGTATGTGTTTGACCAAGAGATTAACTCTGTTTCTACTTTTGTTGCATTGTGGAAAGATGAGATTCGCCATCAGTTGTTAGCTAAGGGTGTTTATTGATCAAGGATGCCAAAAAAATGCATTCTAGTTTATATTCTGATTTCATTTCTGCTTTAGCTAGTCTCCAGAAGAGGTTATGATGTTTATACCCTTCCTTTATTAGCTCTATCTGTAAATACGTATTATCTGAATATAAGAACTATTTTTCAAAAAAAAATCAAACTAATTAAAGTTAGCTACCTAATGATTTGAATAATTGACGTTAATTTCAAAATGTAAATAATTTTGGGGGGAATGGATAAAAGTAATGGCATGAGAGCAATGACCATGTTTTGGAAGATTACGCAAACACTTTTACCCAACCTTGGAAATATGTCTTCAGGGTGGAAATTAATACATTGTCACTGCAGTTTTCTTTTGTATTGATGTTACTTTCTAGAATGCTTTGCAAACCCATTTTCAAAGTTTGATATATGTTGTGCATATGTAAATTAGATCAGCCCACAATTAATGACTCCAATTAATTTGTCGTAATGTCAACTTTTTCACAATTCTTGCTAGAAAACCTCCACTTCGGAGCTTTCTTACAATTACTGGTAATAATCTTGCAAGGAATGTCTACTATCAACTATTTTAGAATTTCAATAATTCTTGTGGCACCAACTGTCACTAGTGATGATCTCTTAAATATTAAACATCAAAAAGCCTATTGACTGTAATGCAAAACAATACACAGTCTTAAGAAGTACTTTACAACTTTCTTCTCAAAATAAACCTAAAAGATGTATAAACCAAACAAATTATGGTATATCTTATATATAGTCAAATGAATGAGTAAAAAATTATATGGAGTTCTTCATCACATACCGTTGTGTAAAATGGACCTGCAGAATAATGTGACGGTCCCGATACCTGTGCCCGCACAGCAGGGTCCTAAAGCAACCAACATGCAATGTCTATATATCAGAAGCCCAAGCAACAACTCCAAGATAACAATAAGTTATAACAAAAATGCCTTCCAAAATGCAAGTATACTTCCCCAGTGACTTCAATGAAAGGTCCATTACTTTTCACAGAAAATTCTCTGAATTCGTCTATGCACCATTCTTATGGCAATATTCTAACCAGTAACATGCAAAGCTACATAGACTGTTATAAAGTTTAACTTACATCCCATGCATACTGATTCCTTCCTATCTACCTAAAAACATCAGTAAAAGTTTCAACATTTTCAAAAGCTCATATATCAAAGCTCGGCAAAAACTTTGACAAATATTGATCAAAATCTACATAAACAAAAGTGAGAATCAAAAGAAACAGATTCAATGTTTCAGAAGGATAAGCCTAAGTTTCAATTCTTAATAATAATAAATTAAATAATATATATACATAACATATTCATAAGTTATATATATATAAGATTACACAATATATAGTTAAAAATTATTAATTTTCTTATTTTATAGTAGTCATATTATACATTAAAAATATATATATATAATTTTAAAATATATTTATTTAAATTATATAATTAAACATGTATATTGAAATCATATATACATATATTGGTACGACAAGAGATGAACATAGACATTTTTGGAAAGATGCATAAACCAGAGGGAAAGATCACTGAAGAGGAGGCACTTTCATGGAGGTTTTGGGTTCTTGACCCATGGGACCTGGCTAGATCTAGTAGACTATATTCCAGACCTAGTGAAATGCAAGTCTATCTTCGTTAAGGGAGCCCTGGTGAAATACAAAGATGGCTAGGGATAGACTAGTAGTTTCCATAGGCAATGCTACAGGTTCTCTTGGAGGAGAGGATGTCAACCTAATCACTAACCTAGCAAAGCCTTTGGGTCCTTTGGGCAATGTCCACACTGATGGAATGATTGTCAGCTCTAACACAGGGACTGGCCCAATTTTAAATAAGTCTGAAGTTGCAAGTAGGTGCACCTTCAGTGTCCCTATCTTGTCCAAAGCAGTGGCTAATGTGTCTTTAGTGTGGAAGGGTCTCAAAGTGCTGCACTTTCGTATGGACCTTCATCATGTGCTAAGGACACAGTGTTGTGTGTAGAGGTGGAACCTGTGCAGGAGCCGGTAGGTTTGCTTGGTGGATAATGCGGTCTTGAAGAATCCTGGAAGGAGTGTAGCGAGAGAGGAAGGTAGTTTGTATCCAAGCCCCAGTAGAAAAAGAGGAAAATTTATGAAACTGACAAAAGGGAGAACTAGGCCCGTTTTAGATGAGGATGTAACAAGGGCACAGATGGCTGACTTGTCAGTTAAAATGCTGAAGGGAAGGTTTATGGACACCTCATATCAGAGGACAAACTTATGTCCTGGATAGAGAAGGTTTAGCAACCCTATTTAGGGTATGTGCCATGACTCCACACTTTGGTGCTGGGGTGGTTAGATTTCCACTTCAATTCTGAAGGGGATACAGCATCATTACAAAAGGAAAGATGATATTGGAGTTTGACAGTGTTAACATGGAAGAAGTGGGTGCCAGGACTGAATCCCAAGTCTGACACATTATTGGTGCACCCAATTAGGGTCAAAAATGCCAAGTCTATTGCTGGAGTTTTGGATGATTGAGATATTTAAGGCTATAGGGGATAAGCTTGTAGCTTTTTCTAGAAGTGGATAGCATCTTCGTCGAACTAGGCCTAAACATGTGTTTGGTCGAGGATATTGAACTAGTTGTTGGGAAGACATTTACGGCCTAATGTCTAGATTATGTGTTGATGTTTCTCCAGTTAGCAGTATCGCATGGACATTCTCCCAGATTGGTCATGCTGATTTGACCAACGGAGGATGATACATTCACTCACGGGGCCATGCTGATTTGGCTAGTGGTGAATGGCCCAGGCGCAACCTTCTTATGCCATGCTGATTTGGCTAAGAGTGAATAGGCTCAAGATGCTCTAACATTGCCTACTACAGGATGGAGTGATCTATTTTATATATGAGCAGGTTTGACTTGTTTACAAGTCTAATCTAAGATTGAATTGACGTATACTCTAAGAAGTGTCCGGGGCTTCTTAGTGGGTCTATTCAACATTAGAGCTCTATATTAATAGACATGCATGTGGGGAGAAGAATAATATCAACAATGCTCATAGACAACTTTTCTAGTAAAGAAGAAATAACCAAGAAGACAAGTCAAGCCAAATGAACCATTGAAGAAGGCCCGGAAAGCATTGAAGAAGCCCCAAGAAATATTGAAGACAAGAAATACAAGTCAACACTAGAACAAAAGTCAAGTTGGCCCCAAGAGAGAAATAAAGGCAACTTAAAGTGTATAAATAAGAAGCTAAAATTTCATTTTCATCACATCACAACATCTCTTCCCAGCTAATGCGCAAGTCCAAGGAGGCCTAGTGAAGGTACAAGGAGCACATTTCTTGGGTTCTTATCATCTCTAAAGGTTTGCTATCTTGAGCTAGGGTTTCCTCATGAAAGAGGATGCACTTGATGATTAGGGTTTCTTGATGAAGGAGGGCACATCTTGCTAGGGTTTCTTCATATTGGTAATGTACTTATTGGATTGATTTCTTCTAAGAAAAGTTGTTGGGTTTTCTCCCAGGTTGGGTTTCCCAAGGTAAAATTTGTGTGTCTATTGTGCATGGCTATTCTTCTATGATCTTTTGTTTCCACTCTATTTAAAGTTGAAATTTTTAGTGTCTAATTATTCAATGAAAACAATGGGATGAAATTACTGTTTGAAATCATTAGGAAGTAATTATCAGATCTGAAAATTGGTTTTCTACTGCTATAAGAAAAATTCAACATGGTATCAGAGCCTTGTTGAAAACTGTTGTGGCACAGATCTGAACTTTCTTTGAAGATCGTTGGGCATTTATTGGACAATGTTGGGGCTAAATTTGCTACAAGACAACTCGCCTTGTCCTAGCGCATCTACTGGTGCTCTCTGATTGGCATTTGGGTCCAAGTTGAAATTTTAGGGTTTCAAGCTTGGACCCTTTCTGGTTGAACGTTGGGCTTGAATCTGGTATCCTCAAGGTCTCGCCTTAGCAAGGCGCATCTATTGGTGCAGTCATTTCTTAGTTTTGTCAAAGTTCAGCTTTGACATATTTTGTTGGTGCTAGTGTTTCTGGTTCAAATTTCAAACTTCTTTTCAAAATGGTGTCCAGTCTTAGAGTAGAAGATAGATTGGATGGTGCTACAAATTTCAGATCCTGGAAGACCAAGATACTCTTCATCTTGGATGAAAATGAGATTAGGAATCATGTAAAAGAAGATTTCTCAAAAGCAAAAAGTGTTGAGGAGAAAGCCAAGCACAAGTCTAAAATATGAGCAGATTTGACTTGTTTACAAGTCTAATCTAAGATTGAATTGACGTATACTCTAAGAAGTGTTCGGGGCTTCTTAGTGATTCTATTCAACATTAGAGCTCTATATTAATAGACATGCATGTGGGGAGAAGAATAATATCAACAATGCTCATAGACAACTTTTCTAGTAAAGAAGAAATAACCAAGAAGACAAGACAAGCCAAATGAACCATTGAAGAAAGCCCGAAAAGCATTGAAGAAGCCCCAAGAAATATTGAAGACAAGAAACACAAGTCAACCCTAGAACAAAAGTCAAGTTGGCCCCAAGAGAGAAATAAAGGCAACTTAAAGTGTATAAATAAGCAGCTAAAATTTCATTTTCATCACATCACAACATCTCTTCCCAGCTAATGCGCAAGTCCAAGGAGGCCTAGTGAAGGTACAAGGAGCACATTTCTTGGGTTCTTATCATCTCTAAAGGTTTGCTATCTTGAGCTAGGGTTTCCTCATGAAAGAGGATGCACTTGATGATTAGGGTTTCTTGATGAAGGAGGGCACATCTTGCTAGGGTTTCTTCATATTGGTAATGTACTTATTGGATTGATTTCTTCTAAGAAAAGTTGTTGGGTTTTCTCCCAGGTTGGGTTTCCCAAGGTAAAATTTGTGTGTCTATTGTGCATGGCTATTCTTCTATGATCTTTTGTTTCCACTCTATTTAAAGTTGAAATTTTTAGTGTCTAATTATTCAATGAAAACAATGGGATGAAATTACTGTTTGAAATCATTAGGAAGTAATTATCAGATCTGAAAATTGGTTTTCTACTGCTATAAGAAAAATTCAACATGGTATCAGAGCCTTGTTGAAAACTGTTGTGGCACAGATCTGAACTTTCTTTGAAGATCGTTGGGCATTTATTGGACAATGTTGGGGCTAAATTTGCTACAAGACAACTCGCCTTGTCCTAGCGCATCTACTGGTGCTCTCTGATTGGCATTTGGGTCCAAGTTGAAATTTTAGGGTTTCAAGCTTGGACCCTTTCTGGTTGAACGTTGGGCTTGAATCTGGTATCCTCAAGGTCTCGCCTTAGCAGGGCGCATCTATTGGTGCAGTCATTTCTTAGTTTTGTCAAAGTTCAGCTTTGACATATTTTGTTGGTGCTAGTGTTTCTGGTTCAAATTTCAAACTTCTTTTCAAAATGGTGTCCAGTCTTAGAGTAGAAGATAGATTGGATGGTGCTACAAATTTCAGATCCTGGAAGACCAAGATACTCTTCATCTTGGATGAAAATGAGATTAGGAATCATGTAAAAGAAGATTTCTCAAAAGCAAAAAGTGTTGAGGAGAAAGCCAAGCACAAGTCTAAAATATGAGCAGATTTGACTTGTTTACAAGTCTAATCTAAGATTGAATTGACGTATACTCTAAGAAGTGTTCGGGGCTTCTTAGTGATTCTATTCAACATTAGAGCTCTATATTAATAGACATGCATGTGGGGAGAAGAATAATATCAACAATGCTCATAGACAACTTTTCTAGTAAAGAAGAAATAACCAAGAAGACAAGTCAAGCCAAATGAACCATTGAAGAAGGCCCGGAAAGCATTGAAGAAGCCCCAAGAAATATTGAAGACAAGAAATACAAGTCAACCCTAGAACAAAAGTCAAGTTGGCCCCAAGAGAGAAATAAAGGCAACTTAAAGTGTATAAATAAGCAGCTAAAATTTCATTTTCATCACATCACAACATCTCTTCCCAGCTAATGCGCAAGTCCAAGGAGGCCTAGTGAAGGTACAAGGAGCACATTTCTTGGGTTCTTATCATCTCTAAAGGTTTGCTATCTTGAGCTAGGGTTTCCTCATGAAAGAGGATGCACTTGATGATTAGGGTTTCTTGATGAAGGAGGGCACATCTTGCTAGGGTTTCTTCATATTGGTAATGTACTTATTGGATTGATTTCTTCTAAGAAAAGTTGTTGGGTTTTCTCCTAGGTTGGGTTTCCCAAGGTAAAATTTGTGTGTCTATTGTGCATGGCTATTCTTCTATGATCTTTTGTTTCCACTCTATTTAAAGTTGAAATTTTTAGTGTCTAATTATTCAATGAAAACAATGGGATGAAATTACTGTTTGAAATCATTAGGAAGTAATTATCAGATCTGAAAATTGGTTTTCTACTGCTATAAGAAAAATTCAACATGGTATCAGAGCCTTGTTGAAAACTGTTGTGGCACAGATCTGAACTTTCTTTGAAGATCGTTGGGCATTTATTGGACAATGTTGGGGCTAAATTTGCTACAAGACAACTCGCCTTGTCCTAGCGCATCTACTGGTGCTCTCTGAATGGCATAGAAAAATGTAGTCATAAGTTATGCTACATGATCCCAAATACTATGTGACATATATGACACTAGTAATTGTTTATAATAATCCTTGTACTTTATTTGTCAAGATTGCACAAGGAAGTTGAATTGCAACCTTATTTCTCTCTCGCAATCTAAATATCTTAATTTCATCATTTTAAAATATTCAAATGCTACTATTACCCAACCTATACTTGTTCAAACTTCTAGCAAGAGTAAGCCATAGACTTGTACTAGTGAATTCATTTTCAACAAATAGTTACAACTACCGTTAGGACCACTTCCAAAAACTACTTAAGGAAATGCCATTAATAGTCCATCAGGTGAATCAATTGACAAGATAATTAAAAGAAATTCAACTTGGCACAAAAAATACACCAACCCTGATATATATGAAATACAAAATTTTGTAATATGAAAAACATGGAAAACTTGGATAAAGAAGAGTTCATGAAACAATGAAATGCAAAAATATTTATATAAAGTGTTTTTATAAAAGAAGGATATTCACATCCATGATTTTTAATCCTTTTACTAAAAAAACGTTTATTGAATTGTGGTTTAGTGATTAATAGAAAACGGGTGATAATGATCCAAGTTCAAACCATTAATCAATCAAACATGAGAGAGGCCTTTGAATATTCAAAACCACACCAAATATAGAGAATTTCCTTTCTTAAGACATGCAACCCTAATGGAATAAAGGCATGCAACATATGTCAAGATTTGAGCCACCCTTCATCTAGGAAAAACAATCAATCCGTTGGCAGATTTCAAATATATTGAGCGGAAGGAAACACATAATTCGTTGCTTATGGGTGAACCACATTAAAATGGGAGAATTGTCACAAATATGGGAACAAAGAGATGAAAGAGAGGAAATATAAATTCCTAGCAAAATAAATTTCAATACGATGACTTTCAAATGTTAAATCCAAGAGATCGGTTGATTGAAATTTCTTTACAAGCCAATGACCTCTAAAAGAGTTGAACAAAAGGGTATGTGGCCTATGTTATACTTACCAAACCAAAAAGAGAGTATTTAGTAGTCTCAAAAGCATATCAAAATGATTTTTTTAAAGGAGGCTCAAACACATTCTTCGAATTATGGACATTACAAGGGTTTTAATCCCAAATGGATCATTACCTACAAATAGGAGCATTAAGACTTGCATGATAATATAAATATCTTGTCATGAAATGTCGTGACATAGGTTTGTCTAAGAAACAAAGAAGATTAAAGGGATGATTGAGGTGGAAACACTATAAATTGGATGACTCATTGACACTATAAATTGGATGACTCATTGAGGCATGAAACCCTAAAAATATCTTTTTGACGTAGCTTGAGTTGGACAAAAAAAATTACCCTTCTACATGTTAATCATAAGAGTAGTGTCTCTAGTTTGAATAGAACTAATTCAATGCATACTGATAATCAGTTGAGTTAAATGGTAGTTTGACACTTCGTGACTACTTATTTGGTATTGAATGCAGCCTAATTAGGTGGATACATACCTTAATTCGAGGAAATGATCACAAAATAACATAAATTAGTTTTTTTAGGAGGGGCCCAAGTTGAAATTTTAGGGTTTCAAGCTTGGACCCTGTTGTCCGCCAAACTGCACACCAGCAGCAGAAATCTTTCGAAAGCTGTCTCCCTCACTGGAAAGTAGGGAGAGGTGTGGCCTTGGGGGCAAGCAATGAGCCAGGTACTGTCACCTGAATCCCAGCTCCTCCGTTTAGGCAAACTCCTAACGAAGCCAAGGGGGGTAGTCCCTAAAAAATAAGAGTTGTCTAAGGCTCTTTGTGTGTTTAAATGTTTTTGGTGTTGTGATGCGGATGGGTGTTGTTTAGGAGTTTTTTGTATAGTGACTAGAACAGAATTAAACACGCAATCCACGTTGCAAAATTCACAAGATACAAATTCAGAAGATAACAAAATACTTTGACTTAGAAATTAAAGCAAAGCATCCACAAGATAGAGATTAAACAAATGACAAGGACATATGGTCCAGATTCAAAAGATATGTGAGAAATATTAAAGACCAGTGCCAAATGGAGTCAAAATAAAGTACTTGTGATGCTGAAAGAATAAGTCGAAAGTAGCTGTTTGTGAGAACGTTTTGAAATTGTTCTTGGTAAATTTTAAGTGTTTTAGATGTTCTTGATTATTAGGCTAAAACCAAGGATATTCAAGAGAAAGTCCGGAAAAGACAATATCAAGTGCCTCCGTTCAAGGACATGTCGGGCCACCCAGTGCTCTAGCCAGGTCGCGCAATGCTAACTAGCAAACTAGAGGCTGAACATGGAATCCCGGTGCCCCCACTAAGAGATTACCCACTGAAATTATCTTATCGATCAACTCCGGATTGGTTGGTTATGGGGATGAAAGTTTTAATTAGATTTTCACTTGTGAATTAACAAGCCTTCCACCTTTCTGAGTACTAGCCCAACCGTTTCCGGTTGGCAGAGCATACGGGTGTAGGACAGAAACCAAGGTAAATTAATTAAAGGGGTGTATGAGTGGAAAATTTTATTATTAGCAAACCTTGTTCAACTCTCCGACAGAGAGCGCTCTTGACTTGATCTTATGACCACAGTTCAAGAGACTTGCTAAGCTTAAAATGCCTAATGCAGGGAAAATGCAAAACTAAGAATGCCCTCCGATAGAGGGTGCTCTTGACTTGGATTTGGCCAAGTTCAAGAGACTCTGGTTTATTTTAAAGAAGTGGATGAATTGTAATAGCAGTATATCTCAACTTGAAAAGATTTAAACAATGAGATTGATCAGCAAGATATGAATACTACTAACAATACTACTTGCAGAATAAAATGAAACTGAGCAAATCTAGTGTTCTACCACACAACTTCTAATCTAACAGGTGGGATCGATCTCCGAACAAGATCAACCACTAGAAGCCACCAATCCTGGAAACCTTCCAGCTAGCTGGATGTCCACAAGAAGTTGATGGGGGAGCGAGAAGCTACTACAAAACTATGTGGCCTTTGGGATACAATCCCAAAGTTAGCTATTCTCTGGTCAAGGATTGGAAGAGAAGATAAGATACTAAACGGAAAATAAAACTAAAATACCCAAGAGTCTCTTTCAGGTCAAAGACCCTACTCGGGAAAGCATGGGGGTAAGTAAATATGGAAGATAGCTTATTGAAATAAAACTAATCTAAGAGCATAAAATCATAAATCTAAGCTAACCAAGTACAACACTCCTCCCCAAATGGGGAAGAAGACCAAAAAGTGGAGGCTTCCTCCACTTGAAACTTTTATTATGAGATTACAAGTGCCTTGGGTTTTTAAAACCTTGAAGGACTTTTGAGAATGAAGTAACTAGGAAAGCAGAGCTAGCCCTTATAAGCTATTACAAAGGATAGTGAGTGATGGATTTGTATATTTGATCCTCCTTGTATTTGGTTTGAGTTCTTGCTACTTTAGCTCGGTTTTCTTCACTTCAACTTTTTCAAATCCTTCACACTTCCAAAGTACCTACAAGAAAAACAAAACTCAAGGCACCCTTTAGTGTTAGAAAAAATAAAATAAACTTTGAAACTAAGTCTAGATTTGCAAAATGAAACCTAAAACATAGAATGACATGAAAAATGGTTCAAAAAAGTTAAGATGGGAAAACGGACCAGCGAACAAAAAGTGCCCTAAAAATGCTAGAAATGAGATCTAAGATGTAAAAAATTTAAGAAATTTTTTATGAAAAAATTTCTATCTTTAACAAGGAGACTTGGAAATTTAAACTATGCAAGCTATACCAATATGGAATGTGATTTAAAATGCTTCTAAGCTAACCCTTCAATGCATGAGTTTTTAATTTATAAAAGAGATCTAACTACTAACTTTTCAAAAGTGCGATTAGCTAACTCTAAACAAATAAAAAACTAGATGATACTAATCAATCTTTGTTTTGTTTTTTAGGGCTCTTAGGGCACTTTTTAAGGTGGACGAGAGGAGCTAAGGAAGGAGGAGCGAAAGGGAGGAGGAAAGGGTGATGAAAGGGCAAGGACGAGAGCAAGGGATGAATTGCAAAGATGATGGACGAGTCTAGGAGAGGATGAAAGCTAGGAGGGGCGAATGGAATGGCTAGAAGAAGATGGCTTAGCAAATCAAGTGAAAAAAGGGTTCAATGGAGAAAACTAGAGAGTTGGACGAGGTGAACTCATGGATCCAAGTAACCAAGATTGATATAAAACTTTTGTTGATGGAGGAAGAGGCAAGTCTCTTAGGAATGTTTCTTCTTTCGAAATAAGGAGCTACTTGAAAACCCTGCAAGATGAAGGTGTTAAATGGTAAAAACTCTTGGTTTATGAAAACAAGCTTGCTTCCAAGCCAATCTCCACACCTGGACAAATATCTGCAAAACACTAATCTCAAGCCAACAAACTAGATCATATGCCTATTGTACTAGATTGTTAGTCCTCACAAGGCATAAAATGAATAATAATTTGCAACAAGAAATATAGAGTGAGAGAATGTCACCAAAGTACAAGATGAAACCACAATGCCAATAGCTCCAGCATGGACCTCCAAAGTCTCTTCTATATTCCAAACCTTAAACAAATATTACAATATAATTTCGGCAAAGTATTCTTGCACCAAAATTCCATGAGAAGAGAGCTAAAATGCTTCTCTTAAATAGCAAAACACACTACCAAAACCCTAAAACGAAATGGCCACATGGAGAGACAAACTCTCAATCAAAGGGATTCGAATTCCCAATCAACATGAGCTTGGAGTGCATGACTATGGGCAAGTCGAGTTTGTGGTGGTTGAGAGTGAGGAGGTGGCCTCCACTCCTCCATAGTAAACTCCACCCACACCTTGTAATGTACACCAATCCAATACGTGATAGACACCTCACTAACTCGTGAATGCATGGAGGAATGCGTGAGCTCCATAATGGATGAGCTTGGAGTTGATTCGAAGTAGACACGAGTTTGTTGGTTGGAAGGTTGTGATGTGGCCTCCACCTCATGAAGGCACCCACCATTCCTTAATTGCAAAACCAACAACCCACACAACGCTCGCCACTTCATCAAATTCGTGGGAGCTTAACCGTACGGCCAAAATGGCTCACGTCATCCTTTTAATTTGTAACTCCAAACTCTAATTTAACATGTGGTTTAATACTTTAATGAAGTCGTATACCTTATGAATTTAATATTCAACCTTTTCCATGGTTAAAAAATTCAAATTTTGACTTATTTGAATTTTGTCACTTAGTGAATTTTGTCATTTTTTGGTCACTAAATGCCAAAATAGTGAAAACTACTCCTACAAGCGACGTAATCGCCCAAAACCTTAGAAAAGGTGGCGGTAGGGTAAAAAGGATGCTCTGAGCGTCAAAACGAGCCTCCCCACGCCCAATTCCGCCTCCGGATGAGGTTTTTATCACTTCTTGAAATTTTTTAATTAAACCATTAAAAAATGGTCTAATTTTATGAAAAAAATATTTTTGCCGGAATCAAACGAAACTCCTAGAGGACCTAGTGCATGTTCATACGACTCAATCGATGTGGCTAACACGTAAAAAATCCTAGACACAAGACTCTAATAACCACCTTAGGTTTTGACCACCATGGGAAATACTCCAGCTTTGGAGGTTTGAGTGAAAAACTCGGGGATTATACGCCACTGATGAGTAGTGCATAATTCCTAAGAAAAAAACACTCTAGAGTATCCCCCAAATGGCTAAACCTACGGATAGCCGAGTCTTTTATAAAAGGACCCCGTTTAGACCAACATTTTACAAATTCCCCATGGGGGTATGAACATGCAGTTATTACAAAAGGGGCAAAATTGCCCTGAAGTTGAACTTCTGAACTTCCGAATGCTGATGATGAACATGAATCATGTTCAATGAACTGGCGGCTCATCGGAAGTTCAACTATTTGTACAAAATAGGTGATAACAGACCCTTTCTGGCTGAAGGTCAGCCCACTTACACCATTGAGATACAAGAGATAATTTGTAAGCATTTATCATGTAAATATGTGCCATTAACAAATGTAACGATTTCAATACACAAGCACTCATATGACTTATATTAGATTTGTTTAGAAATGTATTATAAGCAATAACAAAGCTATCATCCACAACAAGTATTCCAAGTAACTTCAAACCAGGACAACCACAGAATTATAGCAGCATTAGCAGTGTATAAATGATCTGTGGCAATGAAAATCATTAAGATCCATGCAATGAGTAATTCACAATACTGAGTGGTTTTGTTGTGTAAATGAACTAACTTATGGCATACAGCATTATTGTTTTTCAGACTTGCTTGAGGAGGTCTTGATAAGAAGGATAGGGATAAGTATAACACTTTCCACTTTCACAGAATAGATAACACCTATATCAGAATGATAGCAGCATGTAGAATCAACAGTAGTTATAGGGATAATCACCAATGAAGTGTTTGCCAAACCAATGAATAATATGTTAGCTTTCAAAGTAAGAAATCACAGTCACTGTGCAAATTTAGCAATACTAACAGCAGTATAATGAGTAATCAGTATGTCTACAGCAGTATAATGAGTAATTGTAATAATTGCAAAGTGGGATCAAATAGTAGTACATCACAAACACTTACAACAAGGTTCACTCTCCCACTGTCATGCATTCAAATTGCAATGTATCAGAAATATAGCAGTCCCAGTTTGTAAGTTAAGTAACAGTAGTAGGGAAGATGTGTCAAGGTGAATGAAAGCCAACCAAACAGACAAGGACAAAAGCAATATTACCGTTTAAGCAAATTTTACCACCCTGTCCTTATGAATTAAAGAAACTTTGACAGGCTATATATTAGTATGTAACCACAGTAGTGTTCACAGCAGTAAGGTATCCCTCTTTATATCAATTTTGCAACAACCATGAGTATAAAAGATGCATGCAATAAAGATCCTCAAATTTTAATTGGTTTTGACACAAGTAGATCAACATTTAAAACAGTAGTAGATAATTCAGACCTCTGTTTAAACAAATTTCAGACCTTGTATTAGGTATATATATCAGCCTTGAAAATGTTACTTTAGCAAAAATGTTTGAACCTTTTTATATTGTATGTTTGCACAGGTATTAGAACTTGAGAGGTGGGTTTCCCTGTGGTGGCAGTTTGTAGAGAGGAGCAGAATTAGTACAGCAGAGAATGAGGATAGGAGTGAAGGTGGAGAAGGAGGAGAAGAAGAAAGGAGAAAATAAGGAAAAGGGAAGGAGAGATAGGGACGGTGGAAGAAAAAGAGAGGAGCGAGGGAAGGAAGGGAGGAGCGAATGAAGAAGGGATGAAAAGGAGGGCAGCAAATGAGGAGGAAAGGGGAGCGAGGTATGGAGGACTGCAGCTAGGGTTTGGTTTTCAGAAATTAGGGCTTTTTTAGCATTTAATTTTATGAAAATTATATACAAAAAAAATATAAAAATCAGACCTAAATCACACAAATTTAACCCAAAATAATATTTACACATGTAAAAATAGGGCTTTTAGGGATTTTTGGTAATTTTGGGATTTTTAGGGCTCCTAAAATTTCTCCCTAGGGTTTTTAGAAACAAGAAAGGCAGGCCGAATTTATAGGAGGAAAGGCCGAAATTTTAGAGAGGCCAAAAATTGCAAAAAAAATATTTTTTTAATTTTTAGGGTTTTTGTCATAAAATTGCAGACCTAACTCTAACCCTAATTCTACCATGAAAATGCAAATTTACACATGAAAATGCAAGTTTAACCTAACAATAATATGTACAAAAATACAAACTAGGGTTTGAAAAAGGTGGAAAATGTCAACCGAGGGTTTTAAAGGTTTTACCATAACCCTAGGGCACCAAGGAAGATGGCCTTCCTCTTGAGATGGTACTTGCCAAATTTGGCAAACTAGGGCCTTCTTCAACAACCACAAAAGTTGGGTAAAGGGGCCCTAGTTAAGGCAAACCTTGGAGACCTAAAGCTCAAGCCTCACAATGCTATGGTGACTAAAAGCTGAAAATGACCTAGCTAGGAATAAATGCAGCATTAATGGCTACCATTCAACCAAGAACAAGCATCATCATTCAACATTTAACAAAGAGAAATCAAGAGAAGAACTTAGATACCTCCTTGTGCATGTGTTAAGCAAACAACTCTAGCATCACCTTAGCAAAGAGCAAGAACAAAAGATACTTCAAAAGATTCCCTCCAAACTAGAAAGTACATCCATCCTCAAGAGGTGCGCATCACTCACCTCAAGAGGTGCGCATCACTCAAAGAGCCCTAAGAAGGGTAAAAAAGTAGCACAGTGTTTTATCTCATAAGTTGTTATGTTAAAATGAAGTGAGGAGAAGTGTATTTATACCTTCTCACACTCACTTTTTAAAATATCCAGGACGACATGCCTTTTAAAATGTCAATTTGAAATTATAAAATAATAAATATCAACTTAAAATTAAAACAAAAATAATATAAAATGATCAAATGTGTAGGTAATTTGGGACATTTTCCCCAGAATTTACCCATACATGACTAAACAACTAAAAATAAGCATATCACTCCATTCTGAAGGCTGGAGTGCGAAGGGGGCGCTCGTCATACCCCATCTAACCCCAACGGTAGTGTAAATCCCTCAACACTCCCCCCTAATCAAGCAATGTGGCCTAGCATGGAGGATGACGTCATCAAAGAGGAGCCCAAGGAGAGAGGACACTGGTGAGTTGGAGGACCAGGAGGGTGTGGAAGGTGACCTGGAGAAGAGACATATGCCTCAATGCTGAAAAATGTGCCACCGGGATGATAAATCAAGGTGGGGGTTATGTGACCCAGTGACCCACCCTTGGAAGCCCCGAACACCAACCTCAGGGCTTCAAGCCCCTGTGCCATTAAGCCATAGTACTTCCAAGGGAGAAACCAAAAGGTTGGGTAACACTCCTCCTGGTAAGAAAAATGACACCCTCTCCCTGGGGCATATTTGCAAGTCCGCTGGTACTGGTACCACATAACATAGGGAGTTTGATCGAATGGTTTAGTGATTTTAAAAGAAAGGGTATGGGATATATTGATATGAGGAAGTCTATGTTAAATGATGAAGGGGTTATTATTTTGGATGATTGTATCCCTTTAACAAGATTGAACCATTTTTGCATACTAATGTAAGGAAGACAAATCATTTAACCTCAATTTCAATTCAATCAAGATGTTATCTATATCAAAGCGACTATGGAAATGAGGGTAGGGTGCCCTGTTATGAAAGGTATAGGATTGAACCTACAACTTTCTGAAGGTGTGGGAAAGGAGAATTTATTGACAAATATGATGAGGTTTTCAAGCAAGGCGAGGATGAGCCACAGGTTTTAGTGGAGGGTATGTGCATAGGGTTGATAAATGGTGGAGGGGATACATGTTTCGTCTTCATTGGATGCCTCTAAATGTTAGTCTATTAAGAAGTCAATGTTAGGTGATTTTGTCAAGAAGGATTTGGATTGTCCAGGGATCTTTTCATGTGTATTGAAAATAACCTACTTCTAGTTTCACCTCTAGAAGAAAATCTTCCAACCCTGGACTGGGCAAGGTTTTCCAAAAACAAAGAAAATAGAGAAAATTTGAAATCCCACCAGAGGAGTTCAAGCTCAGAATCAATTTGCAGCAATGGAGGTTGATGATTACCCAAAATCGGAGGATGATCCGAAAATGGGTAACTTACTTACCTTCAATTAACGAATACTTAATCAAATTCTCAATTTCTCAATAAACATAAAGAAATTGGCATAACCAATCAAATTCTGATCTGCAACTAATTGAAGATTTCACAAAACACATATGAAAAAGATATGCAAACCAGATTTTTTAACGGAGTTCGTCAGGCCTCCTAACTACGTCTTCGAACTCATTGGAACTTTGAGTCGCTTTATTATCTCCTTCAAAGATATACAACTTCATAAGTACATTTGTATGCTCTTCATTTCAAATGGCTCATTCCCATCTTGGGATGCCTTTCCCTTCCTCACCAAGAAGAACCAAGGCTCTCACATAAACTGAACTGTTTCTCCCATCTTGGGATGAAATTATTCATACAAAGCTTACTAAAACTCTCTCCAACAAAGCCCTTACTTTCCTTCTCCAAATGAGAGGATTTTATAGCCTTTTTATGGATGATTACTCATCACACATATTAAGGAGAATATCTCTCCCATGATCCCCTAAATTAGGATCAAGAGACACCTTAAGGGGTAGGTGCAAAAATGGTCTCATCTTTCTCCATGAAGATCTCAACACCCCTTAGGACTAGGAAACCAATTGAGGAGGTGTATTTTCACACCTTTTTAATTTCCTTTTTACAAAATAAATGAGAATTTGTATGAGCACTCTCATATAATTCTCCCCTTTACATAGTTTTCATTGAACTTTTCATTTTTGATGTGAAATACATTGTTTCAATGTCTTGTAAACTTTTGTTGAAAAAAAAAAACTCTTTTTTAATCGGAATTTCAACCTGCAATTTCTCTCACATACGAAGACCATTTCACCTCGTTCAAATTGCATCAAGAAGCTTTCTGAAAGCTCTTCGTCGACTGAATACCTTTGAAGATAATGGGGACCTTCTGCATTCTTCGACTGTGGAGATCCTCCTGGATCAAATCTCTCGCCAAAAAGTCTTGATTTATGATCGTAGAAGAGTCTTTGTCT
Organism: Larix kaempferi; assembly: GCA_027924585.1. Classification (NCBI taxonomy): domain Eukaryota; kingdom Viridiplantae; phylum Streptophyta; class Pinopsida; order Pinales; family Pinaceae; genus Larix; species Larix kaempferi. Next base: position 15,219,743 of record BSBM01000600.1, read on the forward strand.
TCTCCTCCTTCAAAGTTATGTCCACGGCTATCATTTTGCTCACTTGGACTGATTCACTTGCACTTATGGCCAGTTTTAAGGTGTCGGGTACAACCAATCATGCACCTAAAAATTGTAATTACAATGATGAAGGCTAAAAAAACCTATTATAATGTTTGATAAGACTTAAGCATAAAACAAAATGCTTCTAAGTCTCTCCAACTCCTAAGAGTGGCTAGAAGGCCCATTACAATGTTTTCAATTAGGCTTTAGACATAATGTCTCATCACATAAAAGCCTTTACCATGCTCCATGGTAACTTTAACCTTCAAGCCAACTGGCAATTACAATGATTTTTTAAGGCAACGTTACATGCCAAAAATGTGTGGTGAACATCAGAAAACCCACTACAAAATATGTGCAACATAAATTTCAAGGCATAATGCTGTAAAGGTGCTAAAGTTATTTTACCAAAGTTTGATAAAAAAATAGTGGCACAATTGGACTCCTGCGCTAGCCTCATGTGCATTGGTTCATTTGACCGATTCTTGGACTCATTATAATCAACATTCTGGATTTAAAATGTCACCTCGAACCTGAATTTTTTTTGGCACCAACCGATTCAACAAAGTTTTTAATTTGCTTTTGTTCCTTGGCCCACGGTACTGTGGAATCACCCATGGGATCAACGCTCTGTGCATAGACCCAAAGCTTCCTCCATTATCCAAAAAAAACTCTACAGACCACTTAGCTCTTGATCCCGGTGGCAGATCTCAACTTCGATGATCCTTCGCTTTCAAACGACCAGGCCTTCAGTGTAGTGATGTCGGTTCTAATGTGACCGTTGTTCATCATAGTAGGTCTACAAGTGGACTCCAGAATTAGACACACTTTCCGAGTTATCGGTGCCATTGGTAGTTGCACTAAAAACACTTCCAGTTTCTAACTCACATATTATGTTATCTAGATTTGAAGCTTTATGGAATGCACAATACGAAATCATTCTTATCATTTCGCTGCCATTCCTATAGAAGCAATGCAAGTTCGCCCTCGTTGTACACATGGCATGATATTGCAATGCTTTGCCTGTATGTTTAAGATGCCATATGCAAAAATTATACTTCGCGAGATAATCATGCACAAGTCACATCGGAGATTTGATCTTGCATTCATTATCAAAAGCCATTCCCGATGCTGCGTTGGCCACTTCCACAGATTCTCAGAAGCAACCTCTGCGAAAAATTGCCTAATACCACCAAACTGGATGCGCAGATCTTTACATAGTGGCGTAAGTCTAGTCCATTGATACACCAAGACAAATCTCCAATCCGTTGGCAAAAATCGCTTGGCATTGCCACTTGTAAATAACGGTTTTTCCCACCGATAGCATCCAGAAAGGTTAGACCCCAGAGAACGTGGCCACGACTTTTCTCCCAGAAACAGTGGCTTAGAGAATGGGGTAATCAACATACAAACAACAGCTTCTCTTCATCGATTTGACGTACACGACTCTTGTGTCGATCGAATATGTCATGGTTATACAAAGGTGGAGGTCAGCTATCAGCAAGCCTTAAAAATCGACTTGACCACTCCTCCATTCTTTTACAAACGGTGACACATCAATCCAAAATGCTTCACTTGCTCTCACGGATCTCTATTTTCCAATTTTTTTTATATAACAGCTTTATCATGGAGCTTTTTCACGCTCAGGCAGAATACCTCATACACAGGCAGCGATCTAATGCCTCGGACAACCATATACTTTGTTTTTGCAGTCATTGCACAGGCAAAGATGGCGGCAGGGCAACGGCAATATGGAGACGTCAATACTCCTGCAAAGTCTGCACGTTCTTTGCATTCAAGCTCCCAATTCTCCATGTAGATGTGCACAGGGCATCCTTGTCCATGAATTGACACGATACCACGGCCTCGTCTTCACTTAGCGTGATTCTGTCATGCAAGAAATTTGACCACAAGACCTCAGACTCTCTGCTCAATGGCGCAACAACAGTGATCTAAGCACTACAAAATAAATAACACAGCAGCGATCCTTTTGTTGTCTTCTTCCAGCTCTTGACTGCATCAACAGTGATGGTATCCACTACATAACCGTGACAGATCTATTGTGGTATTAAGTGTTAACGGCTTCATCAACAAACAAAAAGAACATAACAACTTCGTCTTAGGAGAATCTGCTTCCGTGCTTCTTTGCCATCAGTTGCAAGAGCTTGACAATCTCAAAACCGAGTTCAAATCCTTACTTCAACAATTCTCAGAAAATATTACTGTAGCACTCACCCAAACGAGAAATTTTATGCCAGACACCAACACAAGCAATGGTGGAATTAACACAAACAATCCACGACTCCAATGGGCATAATCCAACAGAGCTACCAGGCCTAAAGAGCTCCAGTGTTTCATTTCGGGCAAAAAGCTCCAACTTCGACCACAACACCAACTTCGACTCTGACACCATTTATCCTCCCATCGGCCATGCCTGTGCGATTTTTAGTGGAAGATCTGAAGAGATGTATGGATTACAAGCTCAGCCACCGCTATCCAGGCGATGAAATCCTGGCTCAAAAGCTCATGCTCAAAGGTTGCGAGAGCCATTTTCGGTTTCCTGAGAGCACCTGGAACACCCCACCTGATTCCAGCATTGTCTCGACTGCATATTCTTGCAAGAATTACTTGCGCCTCATCCAGAAAAAAATATCAAAATGCCTTCGACGACTGCAAAGACTGGTGTACTCCACGACAGCAGAAGTGCCCTTCTAGATCTGTTCGACTATGGCCTCCTTGTTCTTCCATATCTTTCATAATTCTTGTGCACTACATAATGAATGTGCGTTACATTCACTACATTAATGTACATCTATTCATTAAAGAGATAGATTGTAGATTTCGATTTCTCCAGCCATTGCAATCTCATCGCATATGAAATCAAATTTTTTATACTTTCACCAATGGAGACAACACAAAGCATAATAATTAAAATTCAGTTTTGCAGAAAGGATACCCACATCTTACCCAACCAGTCAAACGTATGCTGCTTGTTTCCTTTGGACGAAGAAACCCCGTCTTGTGTATTCCAGATTTCTGCTTTTCATTTACTTTGGTTGTTCTTGTGCAATTCTTTTCCACAATTGTTGATGATGAACAGAGCCATCTTCCTTCTTTACTCAAAGAGAAGGATTTTCTTTTAATGGTTTACTTTTAACTGCACCCTTCCTTCAACCATATGCTTTAAATTTCCAGCATTCTGTAATATGACGATTCCTTCTTCCACAAAAAGAACAGATAATTACATTTTTCATGCTATGAAAATTGTCATCATAAGCATACCTTGGATGTTTCTTGACCGAATGGCTACTTGATGACTCGCTTACTCTTTTCAAGTCACTGTTTGCATTCATTTTCATTTTACCTTCTCGGATTTGAAACCATTTTGGTTTCAATTCTAGATGCAAATCCCAACAATGGTCTGCAACATGTCCCCACTTGCGGCAATACGAACAATTTTCCCAAGAACTTTCACCAGACGTCGTCTCTTGATATCCCAACCCTTGCTATTCAATTGGTTGTATGATGCCTTGGCCATTAGTACGAAGACCTCCTCCATTGAACCCCATCTTGGTTAGGAGTTTCATGCCAATCCCACGCGTAAGCTTTTCAAAAGAACCCAAACAAACGTTTGAATGAGAGGCAACTAAATGAACATGATTATTACTTACCTCATCTTTTAACTGAGGAACAAATCTGTCCAAATACACCTCTCTTATCTTCGAGGTATCATCCTCCTATTTGATTGAAGATGTAGAAGACGAAACGTCCATGTGATCTTCCGAATGAGGACAAAAAGTGCAAATTATGTCATCTTCTACTGTAGGAGGACTTCTTGGATTGTCTGCTTGTTCATACCTAGCTAACAACTCCTCTTTAATTTGCATCTCAAGCTGCATCTCTTTGAGTTGTTCTTGAAGTTCTTGCTTCTCTTCTGTCAAAGCTTCCAATTGTCTTCGTAGCTCAGCACTTTCTTTTCCTTCATTATACAATTCTCGTACCTTTTTCTCCATGGACAAGAATTTTTCATGTAAATCTGCATCTCTACAAAGATTTGCATATACTAAAATAAAAGGATTATTTTGTGAACTTTCCATATTAGATCAACAATTGAGATAATTGATGCCCACACAAAAGCCAAAATAAATCCGAAACATATCGGAAACGCTCTGATACCAAACTTGATCCGAAAAAGGGTAACTTACTTTCCTTCCATTAATGAATACTTAATCAATTTCTCAATAAACATAAAGAAATTGACATAACCAATCAAATTCTGATTTGCAACTAATTGAAGATTTCACAAAACACATATGAAAAAGATATGCAAACCAGATTTGTTAACGGAGTTCGTCAGATCTCCTAACTACGTCTCCGGACTCATTGGAACTTTGAGTCGCTTTATTATCTCCTTCAAAGATATACAGCTTCATAAGTACATTTGTATGCTCTTCATTTCCAGTGGCTCATTCCCACCTTCAGATGCCTTTCCCTTCCTCCCCAAGAAGAACCAAGGCTCTCACATAAACTGAATTGTTTCTCCCATCTTGGGATGAAATTCTTCATGCAAAGCTTACTAAAACTCTCTCCAACAAAGCCCTTACTTTCCTTCTTCAAATGAGAGGATTTTATAGCCTTTTATGGATGATTACTCATCACACATATTAACGAGAATATCTCTCCCATGATCCCCTAATTAGGATGAAGAGACACCTTAAGGGGTAGGTGGAGAAATGGTCTCATCTTTCTCCATGAAGATCTCAACACCCCTTAGGACTAGGAAACCAATTGATGAGGTGTATTCTCACACCTTTTTAATTTCCTTTTTACAAAATAAATGAGCACTCTCATACAATTCCCCCTTTTACATAGTTTCCATTGAACTTTTCATTTTTGATGTGAAATACATTGTTTCAATGTCTTGTAAACTTTTGTTGAAAAAAAAAACTATTTTTAGTCGTAATTTCAACCTACAATTTCTCTCACATATGAAGTCCATTTGACCTCGTTCAAATTGCATCAAGAAGCTTTCTGAAAGCTCTTTCATCAATTGAATACCTTTGAACATAATGGAGACCTTCTGCATTCTTCGACTATGGAGATCCTCCTGGATCAGAGGAATCCACTACCCAAGTTTCTCAAGCATAAGAGAAGGATAACCAAGAGAAATTGCATGATCAACTCAGGATCCTCTTGCCCAGCAAATAGAAACCGGCATCTAGGAGCTCTCACTAGGAACAAAAGGATCCAACTCTCTCTCTAACATTCAAGGTTGATCAAACAAAGAAAACAATGCTTTCTGTATAGATACATGGGATGGATGACATCAATAATTATTCCTTTCCTTACATGGGATAGATGACATCATTGATGACATCCTTCAATTTTTTAAATTCATTTCAATTCAATTCAATGGTAGAGGATATCTAGATAATAAAGCCTAGTTGATATTGTCTTTTGTTTCGGAATCTGAGATATGTGCTATGAGACTTGACTATGTAGTATTTACTATGTAGTGCGCTTGGTGCCATTTTGTAACCAATACATGGTTTATGGTATATATATATATATATATATATATATATATATACGCATATTATGTCTCTAATGGTTTGAAATCGTAGCTTCGAATGTTAAATATATTTTTTTTCAATTAAAATTGTAATTTTTTTGTATTTTTTAAATAGTCTGATTCATTGAAATCAAACCACTTTGGTTCATTACGGGTTCCGGTTCTGGTCCAAGTTGACCCTCGACTGGTTCGACACCCGGTTTTGGTTTTTAAAACATTGCTTCAGATTACAACTCAACAATCAAGCAAATATCTTATAATTTTTTCTAATGCAATTGGGCTCAATGAGGTAATTAGCCCCCCTAAGCAAAACAGTCATTTCCAGCAAGGTAAAATTGTAAAATGTGGTGAATTATCTCAGCCATTGATTTGGCTTCTCTATGTTTTAATCTCAGCCCTCGATCCTTATGATTAGGAATTTGGCTTCTCTCTTGTTCTATAAAAGAGAGAAGCAAGCTCATTTTAAAGGAATTTTTTAGAGCTTTTGCTACAACAATATAGAGATCTATTCTATTCCATTTTTCTTGTATCTTGAGCAAATTTTCAGCTTAGATTTCAGTTGTTTCTCTTCCTCATTGAGTTTGAATGTGTTAGTGATTTGGTTGGGGGCCATTCTCCATTGTTCTAGTTGTATGAAATTGCCCCCTTGGACTGCCTATGCGCCCCAAGGGTTTGTGAGCAATTTATTCAAGGAGTTTGGACATTGTCCCTGTTAGCGAGACCAACTGAGTGGGTGGGATTGCCGCCTTACTACTCAAATTCATATGATGTTTGGAGAATGACTCTTGAAGGATGGTGCCTTAAATCAAAAAGTTTTATTCATATTTCCTCCATCAACTAATGGATAGTCAACAATTTCTCAGCGATTCAATTTATTCCAAGGTTTGAATCCTCTAAATAACAATGTTAGATATTCAGTCAATTGAACGACACAGCACTCATCGACCTATGTGCAGGCTCCTCGATCAAAAAGGTATAACAGTCAAATCAAGAAGATTGAACTCAAGAGTTCAAGAGGCATGATCTCAACCTAATAGTGGTAACTTGCAAATAGTCATTTTGTAAGCTTACTAGTTGAATTGTGTTTGTGATCGAGTGCACTCTCGGTTGAACCAGACACCCTTCATCTTTTGAGTCCAAAATTTCAATTGTTGAGTCTTATTGTCAAAGGGTGGAGTTTCAAGAAACCCTTTTTGATTTCTATCAGTTTTTTGTCAATCCTTGGATCGAATTAATGACTTAATAGAGTTATTGAACACTCAACTACTATCTTTTGATGATAACACAGTCACAGTTGATAAGCCAACGCTCACCGATGTTCTAACTTGTTTACAAGATTCACAAGACAATTGAAGTTCTTCAACTTGAATCACAACTCCAACGTGATGAGATACAACAAAAGAATCAATATTCTGAATTTATTCTTGTTTAAAACAATCAACAGCCTGCACATAATCAAATCAATGACACCACTTCAAAAGTACATAATCAAATCAGGGACGCCACTTCAAAAGAAAATGAAGATGAAGTTTGGCGTACACAAGTTCCACTTGCACTTTCCAAGCCCATCATCAGACCTTGGGAAGAAATCATCCACAACAAGAATAGAATCGACCTTGGATACGACAAGGAAGTGACCTTTCACATTGTTGATTATTCCAAACCTATCAAATTCCAGAGTGTTGGATTCCTTCAAGAAAGACCATCTTTGCATGCTTCAAATTTGCATTAGATTCTAAGATGCCAACATTATCATCAAGTTGGACATGGAAGATCGGTGTTTTGATCTCCATCCTTGTAAGCATTGTGGAAAGCATACTCATTCTTCAAACAAATGATTCATACTGAAGAAACTTGCAAGAGAGAAGATTCACCATGGTTGGATTGCTTCTTCGCAATGGTCATCAACGGCCAAGAAGATATATAAGTCATACCAAAGTGTTCATTCACGAGTAATGACACATCTTGCAATTGAGAGATTTTCCACTTCTCACCTTGTTCCAGACATAGAGGAATGATTGACAATCAGAAACAATCGAACCTGAACCAAAGCCAAAGCCAAACCTTCTGCCAATTTCCAAAGCCTCGAGCCAGAGCCACCTAGCCAAAGTTAGAGCTGCAGCCAAATCCAGAGTCAAAGCCTTATCCCACCTGAGCATGATTTGGTTTGTGGTCATCCTAAAACCACCCATCTAGTAGAAGACATCAGCTTCTGCTAGACATCAATTTGTGGTGATCCTTAAGATTTCAACTTCCTAATGTGTACTGCCTTAGTCCTGTTTTATCTTTTTATTCTAACTTCGATGTAATAGACAAAACCACATAATTCCCTATTTTTTGTATTTCCCAAATATTGGAATATTTTCAGGTATACTATTAGATTCTCCATACATCACCCCCATAAAGTCTAAATGCTGAGCAGAATTTACATATAAGCACATTGGAAGTTGAACAAAATCTTCAGTTGCCTCTGGACATTTCTGATGCAGATTGTGGTTAAGTAGAAAAATCAAAGCACTTCACTATTCAAGCCCAAGTTCAAAAATCCCCGGAAGACATCTTGCTGCATCCATGCGCTTCAGGTTGCTGTCTTCGTGCAGCCAACAAAGAGAACAAATGCATCCAAGAGCAGGTGAAAGTTCATGCAGCTAACAAAATAACTACCGCATCAAATACCAGGTGGCCCATGACGCTGATGGCCTGCATATGTGGCATAACTCAACAGACAAGGCCAGGTGAAAGCCTGGATAAATTTGATGGAATAGATACCCCGGATTGTGGCATCTAAATCTATCATTAACAAAAGGCCATTTAACAACCAAAATAATCCTAAATGCCCTATTTCATCTTTTACATGCACAATGGCCCAAACACTTGAGAGTGTATTGACACCAAAAAAGTGAGTTACATTGGAACCCTGAGTCTAAAAGCAGCACTTCTACAGATCAGTATGGTTGAGATGCGCTGTCACATGGGTAACCATTAATTCTATTTCAACAAAAAATATAACAGTTGTAACAAATAATAATAGTAGTAATACTATAGATTCCCTATATATAAATACAAACATAAATTAAAATATCTCTCTATGTATATATACATACATGATATACATGAAATATACTTGATAGGTACAAATAATATAAAACTGCTATATAAAAAGATTAAAAGAGAGCTACTAGTAACCAGATTTACACATAAATAGAAATACTATAGATTTGATATTTATATAGAAAAATTGTTACAAATATACTAACAATAATCAAAATTGTATTTTTCAGTCTTCATAAATTGTGAGTTCTGAGTTCTACAGAAGTTGAAGTAAATTACAACTAGTCAAGTTCTGAGTTCTACAGAAGTTGAAGTAAACTACAACTTGCCAAGTTCTGAGTTCTACAGAAGTTGAAGTAAACTACAACTAGCCTAGATACATCTTAAATGATCAAAAGAATTTTACCCAAAGATATTTAATCCTTCTATATGCATGATAAATCCGGGGCTAAACTGGATCTACACTGGTTATGAAACAGTAAATAATTTTTTTTAACTCTGTGGTCTGGAAAGTAGATATAGATACAGCAAAATGTCCCGTGAATCAAGCTTTAAAATCCCACCAAGGAAATCAAGGGACTCGTAATTGGAGTGGCAAGGCATGTGGATTGGCATCTCTGCAGTGTGCAGTGATCTTTTTCTACAAAAGTGCTTCCTTTTAAAGCTCAAAGAGAACCATTACAACTAGCCTGAAGAGTTCCGGCACCACAAGTAGCCTGAGAAGACGAAAAGGTTCTTTAACTGCACAAGTAGCCTGAGAAGACGAAATGGTTCTTTAACAATGAATAACTGAACATAAGCATTTATGTTTAGCTAAGCTCTATGACAAGAGTATCTTCTGTCAAAATCACCCAAGACGTATATCTGACCCAGACAGCTTATTCGTTTCCCAAGGACACAGAGATTGTTTAAAACAGAAAAATTTCAGGAAACCTTCATGTTACAGATGTCATCCTCGGTTAAAGATTTGTAGTTTATTTCTTTTAAACCCGGGATTGTCATGGTCTTTCAATGGGACTGCAATTAATTTAAAATCTAGCAGAAAGATTGTGCTAAGAACTAATTCGACATATGAAACCGCCCTAAATTAAAATTCAACCAAATGACAGCTTTGAAAGAACAAAATAATTGCAAGTCACTGCAGAAGGAGAGCGTAGAAAACGGGATCTGGCAGATAAACATGTGAAAAAAGAATAACACACCGAGCCCATATTCGAATGGAATGAGAGGAAAGTTAGGTACCGAGAAGGGGTTAACTTCTTCTTCCTCGAAGGGATTTGGATCGGCACGACGCGCCATTGGTGAATGGAGGCCACAGGTTTCGAGCTCGAACCACACAATCCAACTTCAACTACCACAGCAAGTAACAGAACATCTCTCCGAGAAAACACCAATCTTTTTCGCTCTGCTGCGCTCTTCTATTTGTTTGGCCAAGATGACTCTTAATTTTCATTTAATTATTTAATTAAATGTCTTTAAATATCTTCTTGAAGACGTTACAACTAAGACCCGACAGCGACTTCTCTACTAATCACTATATCAATTAAAAGAAATACATATAAAAAGAAAATAAATATTCACTCAAGTTTATTTAATTCGGTGAAAACAAGTAAAATCCTTTTATTATTACGAAAGAAACCCAACACCTAATCAAACGTATTTCCTTGAATACAAAGACTGTACACAATTCCAAATTTAAACTTAAACAATTCGGTTTAAGTATTTTTAATTTAATTCAAAAACTCAATTTCTTTTATTTTTGAATTCGTCTTTGACAAATGAGTTTTCGGCTCTTTGTCAAAGTACTAGGCTCACTTTAGTTTGTCCTATTGGAAATAGCATGGTTCACCTTTACTAAATTTTATATCAAAAATATTTGACATTCACTTTTTTTAATCAATTTAAGTTAAATTAATATATAACTTCATCGTAAAAATAATATACAAAGTTTATAGTTTAAATGTTTTATGAATTTGCCTTTTTTTAACCCTTATAATAATGAACAAGAGAATGGAAGGAATAATAGATTTTATGATATGAAATGTTACAATAAGGGTATTTGAAGGTGTTTAATAACATATAAATTAACCAAGGTTGGCAAGTGCGGGAGGAGTCTTCTATGACTCTGAGGGGAACAAACTGAAAGATTTCGCTTGGGGAATTGGCAAACGGTCCAATAATGGAGCAGAATGGATTGCCCTGATCAAAGGTTTAGAGCTTGCTAGAAGCGATGGAATTGAGGAACTAATAGTCTTTGGTGATTCTATGTTGATCATCAGGGAAGCCAGAAGTCTGATCAAGGGTCGAAAGAGACCTCTCACTAAGACTATCATCTCCTGAACAACATAGTCAAAGAATACAAAGCTATTAACTTTCTTCGTATCTTGAGATCCAACAACAAGTATGTGGACAAGATGGCAAACATTGGAGTCAATCTTGATTGTGGAGTTTTGGTTTGCAACCAGCAGGTCCATGGGTTTGCTTGGGTTCCGTAGCTCTGTTTTTATTTGATCTTAATGAATAAACACTACAACTTCTTCATTTTTGGGAAGTGGCAAATTTGCTTGGCCAAAATCAATAACCTTCAACACTTGGTGATTGGCACACTCTGCATCAACATCATATTAATTTTTTAAGACACCTCCTGCGTCCTTTCGATGGCTCTGACCTAGATTGCACGCTCGACCCACCTGGCCATCATGCAGCGTTTAACTCTAGCCGACTTTCGAGGCATCTCGAGTTTAAAGGAGGGACGGGAAGGCTCTCTTCTTTCATGTGTTCTCATTCTCTTGTGCAAGGTCAAGGTTAGTGGTAGTAGAGTGACTCTATGTGGTGAGTGGACACCCTATTGCGCGGTTTCTCCTTCTCCTTACTGCGTCAAGATGGGAGATGCCCTGGGCCTATCCACAATTCAATGTCTTCTCTGTAGGAAGCAGATTGCTTCCCATGGAAGAATCAATCTTGAAACTCTGCAGAACCTACATGCGAATGAAGCCTGTCGGGATAGGGTTAATGGAGAACTGGGTAAGGAGCATCACACTCGGTCGATGCCCTGCAAGTAGATTTTCTTGGCCATGGTTTAAGTGCTCTCTCGGGTGGAAAGATGGATGGTTTGTCTTGCTCTGCAACGGGGTTTTCCAGCCTGTCATATGAGGTACAAACATATATGAAAGATATGGAAGCTCAAATCCCCACCCTTCGTGGTGAAAATTACGAACTGAAGCGAGCTTTCTCCCATCTTTTCTCTTTAGTTCAAACTACAAACACGGAGGCTCGAAGAAGCAGCAGCAAGCTTACTGGCCAGGTCACCAGCTTGGCAGAAACTCTTGAAAAAGGTTGCCCTTATTTTGTCAATCTTGGTGAAAATATCACTACTCTTCTAAGCAGCGTTAAGGTGGTGGAGGCAAAGATAGACAACATGAGGGAAAAGATCAAAGACTTCTCCACGGAAATAAAAGGAAGCACAAGAAAATCAATTGTGGAATCTTCCCGTTAGTAATCCGAACTTCTTCCAGCGCTTGTGACCCAGCTTTGGGTTAGACTCTTTTTGGTTTTTTTTCAGTTTTCTGTTATTTTGTAACTAGATGTCTTGGAAACATAGCTCAAATGCCAGTTTGGCTCTCTTTTGTATTCGAACTCGAGTTAAGCAATGCCCTGTTTTTACATTCTGATTCTAGGACAGTTCGTTAGGAGCTTCAAGCTCCCTAGAATAGGACTTTATCATGAACGATATAGTATGATAGAATTCAAGCAGGCAATCACGACTCTCCTACTGCCTAGAGAGCAATCTCAATGTAATCTTTTTGTAACCTATGTTCCATCTTTTATATAAAAAAATTTAGTCGTTTTTGTTATAAAAAAAAAACATATAGATTAACAATTTTGACAAGTCAAAATAAAACACAAATAATATTCATTATAAAAACAAATATACAATAGCAAGTAAAATTAGATAAAATACCTAATGCCCAAGTGTTATATGCCAATTTTGATTCATCTTGATTTGAGATTTATCAAGCATTAAGAATGATCAAATCTTTAGAAGTTAAAATCGTTTTTTGAGTGCAAAAAAAAGAATAAATGTTTGCACTTTCACAAACTTGATCTCTCTTGGTGCTTGATAAATCATTGATTTAGATGAATCTAGACTAATAGCTAATAGCAAGTAAAATTAGATAAAATACCTAATGCGCAAGTGTTGTATGCCAGTTTTGATCCATCTTAATTTGAGATCTATCAAGCACCAAGAATGATCAAATCTTTACAAGTTAAACCCATTTTTTGAGTGCAAAAAAATGAATAAATGTTTGCACTTTCACAAACTTGATCTCTCTTGGTGCTTGATAAATCTCTGATTTTGATGAATCTAGACTAGTGTTTTTTTTACGTTTTTTTGTTCATGTCATTGTTATATTTTTCCAGAGAAATATAATCCCTCACTCGCCCATGTATTAGGAGTTCCAAGTGAGAGCATTGTTACCTTGCCAATCCCCTATGAACCCCCTCTTCTTCAATTCTTCGGATGGAGGATGGCGGTAACCATCGACCAAAATATCTATTAGTAACCCTAGGGAGCTCAATGAGATTTGATCTTGAGGCCTACATGTACTTTTTTAGAAACGTCTACCAATTGAGCTAACCCTTGGAACTAACATATCATTGTTATACCCGTGGAGGCAGGTGCAGGTGGGGTGATCTTCGACCCTGGTGCAAATATAGTGAAAACCTTTGCTTGGGGACTCAGAATAGGTACAAATAACCAAGTTGAATGTTATGCTTTGTTTCTAGGTTTAAAACTGGATTTAGAAGAAGAAGTCCACTCTCTAATTGTGATCTAGGACTCCATGATCATCTTGTCTCAAACAAGAAATGGTCAGTTTATTACAAACCCTCTAGTTGGTCGCCTTCATAATCGTATTTTGGGCATCCTCTCGCGGTTTCAGTCAATAAAATTTTATCATGTCAAACGGTCCTTGAACCATATAGCAGCCAACTTTGCAAACAGAGCATCCCTCATACCACAAGGGGTGCTAATGTTAGATGGAGGATCAATTCAAAATTATTGGGTTCCTTAAGGTACTAATGATGTCATTATTTCTTAAATGTTTATTCAAGTGGAGGACTTCCTTGAGCCACCACATCATATGTTTATTAGACAGAGGGAATGGGGAGGTGTCCCCTCCTCATTACGGTGGTGATAGCATTTATTATGACATCTTGCGCATTAAGGAAGTCTAGCTCCTTGGTTTTGGCACTCTTTCCTTCCCACTGTATGAAGGCCTTGTGTTAATGCATTGCTTCTCCGATAAGAACTCGACCTTGAAGAATTTTTCTGGTGCAGCGTTTTGGGATTTTTCATCTGGAATGGTGGCAGGGAAAGAGGTTTCTCCAGCCTTCTCCTTAGCCCGAGGAGTAAGGTGTCCTGCTTTGGTCTCTTTTCCTTACCAAGTATTTTGTCTAGGCTATGCTTTGGCTTTCAATTGAGAGGTTTGGGATACTGGACTGGACTTGTATTGTGATATTTTTTAGACTGGGTCAAACTATGGTTGGAATATCATTTGCATTGACAGAAGGGAAGGTTTCGGTCTACTCTGTTATGGTTCTGTTATTGTGTTTGTTGAATTCGTAAATTTTCAACTGTATATTACTGGGTTTGCTGGAACATTTGGTTATATAGAAAGCCTCTTGACTATGGATTTAGAGAAGAAGATTGAGCTTCTAGCATACCAAGTGAATACTACTACTTCTAGCATAAATGACTTTAAAACTCATCTCAAGTGGATGAAGGACCGTATGGAGGGCATGTTTGAGGCGATCCATCAGTTGCTTGCCCATACCCCAATGTTGGATAACCGCCTAGACCAAATTGAGCAGATGGATTAGGAGCTCAATGGAAATATGGAAGCTCGTTTTAATAATTTACAAGCAGAGGTTAAGAACTGTGAAGACAAGGTTACAGGCATGGCAGTTTTAGTTTATAAATATGAAGACTAGATTGGTGGGTGTTTTTCTAAAATTGATGAGAACTGTGTGGCTCGCAATGGTGATGGAACCTCAATCCTTCAGTTAGTAAGAAACGGCTTTGAAAAGGATGGAGAAAATTTTGAAAAACACAGCAATGAAGAAAATACTTTTGAAAACATAACTACTATAGAACAGGATGAGGAAACCGAGGGTGATTCCGATGATGGTTTAGAAGATAAAACAAAGTCAAATACAGAGAATGGATATGCAGCACATATGGAGGTTGACTCTTGCAATGTTGAGGTCGATATTGATGATGAAACTACAGTAAATGAAGACAAGATCCTGGACAATGAAGAAGATGAAGAAGATCCCATTGAGCATAGAGTAACTAGTGATTCCAACAGTTAGTTTGTTTATTATATGTTGTTTTTTTGTGTCTTGTTACTAGACAGTATGTGAAAGTTTACAGTTGCCTAGGATTTTTAGAATTTTGGGAGGCTTATAGTTTCATTTGGAATACTATATATGTCAGACGTTTCTTGCAATATTGTTTATATTTCTTTCATGAACTCTATCAGTATCTTTTTGTAACACTTCGTTGAATCCATTTGGCTTTTTTGCAATATAAATATAATTATTTTTGTTAAAAAAAACATATAATTGTTATACACACATGCATGCACATACATGTGTTCATTATTGAGATATTAAGTCATTTTAAATGTTATTTACTTTATTATTATTATTATTCCTGAGAAAAAAAATCATATATATATATATATATATATATATATATATATATTGATGTCCATACAGACTTGGACACTGCTATGAGACTCTTTTGAACAAAAACTATCTATCATTACCTTCTTTCTCAAAAATGGTTCCATTATTATTATTACTATTATTTTATTTTATTTGTAATTAGGGGAATCAACAACTAGGATGGGGTTGGTGCTCGCGTGACATGGAGTCCAGGGGTCCAACCCCGTCTGCTACCACTATACCCTTAGGTGCACCCACACATCCCGCAAACATGGGGCACGGGTGAGGCAGGGTGATTTGAACTCATGACCTCCATTTACAACATGTCCTTCATATCAAGCCAATCATCGGTTGAGCTACACCCCTACAAGCATTATTATTATTATTATGCTACATTAGTGTTGTGTCACATTACATTACACATCTCCTTCATATTAGGTTGTAGAATATGCTTCTTGGCACCACAAACTAAACAAACAACAAACCACGATGTTCAAATAAAAATCAAATCTATATATAGTAAAGAAATACCCAAATTATATTAAATTCAAACATGGTGCAAACCATGGAATTAATGGAAGAAGATTAAAGTAATGAATGGGTACCCTCGACATTTTGATTTCTCAATCC
This sequence comes from Larix kaempferi, assembly GCA_027924585.1. Classification (NCBI taxonomy): domain Eukaryota; kingdom Viridiplantae; phylum Streptophyta; class Pinopsida; order Pinales; family Pinaceae; genus Larix; species Larix kaempferi. Next base: position 15,235,770 of record BSBM01000600.1, read on the forward strand.
TCCAAACAAATAGAAGAGTGGTGAGGCTTGAAAGTTGATGGTATGAATGGTCGTTTTCAATGGAAAACATTTGATAGGGCGAAGAATAGTTGGGCCATATGGATAATGGTTTTTTTTGTGATGAACAATCTTTACATGAGAGCATAGACGAACATGAGATAAGGTCGATGGCTAGATAAGTTGATTTTGGGTGGCTTGGCCCGTTGTCAAGTCACACCACAAACATTCTAGGCCCCCTTGCACGAAGGCAAGGAGCGCCACAAACAATGATAGCTCACATTAGTTGGATAGACCAAGAGAAGCTTAGAGGAAACTTGGTGATACAAAGAAGGTTGTCACAGACAACCTCATCTACATGCATGCACTATGCATGCCAAACAAAGTGGCAAGATTGGCTTATAGGTGACTTGTGCAAACTTGATTGGATGCACATTGGTTGGGTAGACAAAGTGGGCACACTTGGTTGGATGAACTTTGGCTAGAAGCACTTGGATGCATGTCAAAAGGATGGATGTTGGCTTCATGCACTTGTTGGGTGAACTTGGGCACAAGACAACTAGGTACACTTGGAGTCACCTTATCAAAATCAATTCTTGGATGCACTTGGATGCAACTTATTGAACTTGGATGTGATGGATGTACCTGTCGGGCACACTTGTGATGGGAACACCTACCAGGCACACATGCGACAGACACGGATGTGATGAGTGCACTTGCTAGAGAGGCTTGTGATGGGCGCACTTACAGGCACTCAGGCATATGATGGACTTCCGATTGCAATCGTGTGGCATAGTGAACATGACACCATCAAAGAGGGACATTAATAAACAAGTGATGTGGGCACACTTGAGTTGCATGCAGATGCTTGGGTCCATTTAGAATTGGAGGGGCTTGTAAAAGTTTAGCGAGACTCGTACATATAGTGGATACCACATAGTGGTTAGGGCATTGATCCATTCATTCATCACTGTGGAGTGATTCACACAAGTTCAAAGTGATCTCTGTGGTTGTGCTAAGTTATGGGTTTTGCACACTATAGTGAATTTGGACTGGTTGGGTGAAAATTGAAGATGTGAATAGGACCTATAGGAGGCAAGCATGTGGGATCTTTAGGGGTTGATTTGTATGTGACCAATGAGTATTTCCAAAGGCTAATTCACCTTAAATTCATTGTACTTTCTGTAAAAGAGTGGTAGGAAATTTATTACCTTCCCTTAGGAGGGAAGCATGTGGTATCTCTAAGGGTTGGTTTGTGCATGGTTGTTGGGCATTGTCAATGGCTAATTCACCTTAGATTCATTGTACTTTCTATAAAAGAGTGGCAGGAAAGTGGTTGCCCTTAATTTTTTGTTCATGGCATTGTTATATTTTTCCAAGTGAAGGCATTGTTACCTTGCCAACTCCCTGTGAACCCCCTCTTCCCCAAGTTCAAAGTGAGCTTTGTGATTGTGCTAAGTTAAGGGTTTTGCACACTAGAGTGATTTGGATTGGCTAGATGAAAAATGAAGATGTGAACAAGACCTGCAGGAGGCAAGTATGTGGTATCTTTAAGGGTTGGTTTGTACACGACTATTGGGCATTGCCAAAGGCTAATTCACATTAGATTCATTGCACTTTATGTAAAAGAGTGGCAGGCAAGTGATTTCCCTCCCTTGTTGTATACTGTAAACATTATTATCATAAATACAGTTTAAGATCTAGACTAGTGTTTTTTTTTCAACTTTTTGTTCATGTCTTTGTTATATTTTTCCAAACAAATATAATCCCTCACTCACCCATGTATTAGGTGTTCCAAGTGAGGGAATTATTACCTTGCTAATCCCCCCTCTTCTCCAGTTCAGCAAGACTCATACATATAGTGGATGCCACAAAGTGGCTAAGGCATTCATCCATTCATTCACCTTTGTGGGGTGATTCACACAAGTTCAAAGTGAGCTTTGTGATTATGCTAAGTTCTGGGTTTTGCACACTAGAGTGAATTTGGACTCGCTAGGTGAAAAATGAAGATGTGAACAAGACTTATAGTAGGCAAGCATGTGGTATCTTTAAGGCTTGGTGTGTACATGACTGTTGGGCATTGCGAAAGGCTAATTCACCTTAGATTCATTGTACTTTTTGTAAAAGAGTGGCAGGCAAGTGGTTGACCTCCCTTTTTGTATATTGTAAACATTATTCTCATAAATAAAGTTTAAGATCTAGCCTAGTGTTTGTTTTCAATTTTTTGTTCATGTCATTGTTATATTTTTTCAAAGAAATATAATCCCTCAATTGCCCATGTATTAGGTGTTCCAAGTGAGGGCATTGTTACCTTGATAGTCCCTTATGCAACCCCTCTTCCCCAATTCTTCAGATGGAGGATGGTGGTAACCATTGACCAAAATATATGTTAGTAACCCTGAGGAACTCAATGAGATTTGAGCTCAAGGCCTACATGTACTTTTGCAGAAATTTATACCAATTGAGCTACCCTTGGAACTAACATGACATTGTTACACACACACACACACATTCATGTGTTTATTATTAAGATATTAAGTCGTTTTAAATGTTCATATTATCATTATTATTCCCGACAAAAAATCATTATATATATATAGACACACACACACAGTTTGATGTTCATACGAACTTGGAAATTGTTCTCAGACTCTTTTGAACAAAACCTATGTGTCATTACCTTCTTTCTAAAACCGATTCCTCTATTATTATTATTATTATGTTGTTTTATGCTACGTTAGTGTTGTGTCACGTTACATTACACATCTCCTTCATACTAGGCAGTAGAATATGCTTCTTGGCACCACAAACTACAACAAACCACAATGTTCAAATAAAAATCAAATTTATATACAATCAAGAAATACCCAAATTATAATAAATGCAAACATGGTTCAAAATATGGAATCGATGGAATAAGATTAAAGTAATGAATGGGTTCCCTCAACATTTCGATTTCTCAAAACTCCAAACAAATCGAAGAGTGGTGAGGCTTCAAAGTTGATGGTATGAATGGTCATTTTCAATGGACAACATTTGATGGGGCAGAGAATAGTTGGGCCATATGAATAATGTTTTTTTATGGATGAACAAGCTTTACATGAGAGCATCGACAAACATGACATAAGGTCGATGGATAGATGACTTGGTTTCGGGTTACCTTGGCCCATTGTCAAGGCACACCACATACATGTTAGGACCCCTTACACGAAGCAAATGGCCACCGCAAGGCGCACCGTAAACAATGATAGCTCACATTAGTTGGATAGACCAAGAGAAGCTTGGAGGGAACTTGGTGATACAAAGAAAGTTGTCACATACAACCTCATATGCAAGCATGCACTATGCATGACATACAAAGTGGCAAGATTGGCTTATAGGTGACTTGTGAAAACTCGATTGGATGCACGTTGGTTGGGTAGACTAAGCGGACACACTTGGTTGGATGCACATTGACTAGAAGCACTTGTATGCACGTTGAAATGATGGATGTTGGCTTCATGCACTTGATGGGTGCACCTTCTTGGTTGCACTTCGGTACAAGACAACTAAGCACACTTGGAGACATGTTGTCGTAATAATTTCTTGGATGCACCTGGACACAACTTATTGAACGTGGATGCGATGGGTGCACCTATCGGGCACACTTGCAATGGGCACACCTACTAGACACACTTGCGACAAATCCAGATGTGGTGAGTGCACCTACCAGATAGGCTTGCGATGGGCGCACTTACAGGAACTCGAGCATAGGATGGACTTGTGATCGCTATCGCGTGGCATAGTGGGCATGACACCATTAGAGAGGGACGCCAATAAACAAGTCACGTGGGCATAATTGAGTTGCATGCAGACATTTGGGTCCAATTAGACTTGGAGGAACTTGTAAAAGTTTGACAAGAGTCATTCATATAGTGGATACCACAAAGTGGCTAAGGCATTCATCCATTCATTCATCTTTGTGTCCCTCCCTTATTGTATACTGTAAACATTATTCTCATAAATAAAGTTTAAGGCATCCACCTATGCATGTGCATGTATATTGTGGATTGCTTATTGGAATGAATGTTGTTTTGTTTCCTATGATGCTTTATGTTGGTTAAGGATTTACATTAGCTAAGTGTTGAATATTGTTAACTATAAGTATTGCTAGGATGTTTTAAAGGTTGTGATTGGATGCATGATGGATTGTTGAATGAACTCGGTCGAGTAGGACTTAGTTGCATTTGATGGCTTGTAGTCTAAGGCAAAGTTATGGGCATACCTTCAACAAAAATGAGTAGTTTGGTTGTAGTGGGTGGAGGTTGTCCAAACCCCTATGGTCGAGGCAAGGCATTGTCATAAGACCTCGAGTGCCAAAGCGAAGTTGGGAAAATTCCTAATTTTGAAGAATTTTTTTGTGTAGACTATAGGTTTGTGACATGTAGAGAGACATACACGGCATAAGGTTGATGGATAGATGAGTCAATTTTGGGGTGCCTTGGCCTATTGGCAAGCTACACCATAGACATGTCAGACACTCTTTCACAAAGGCAAGGCGCACCACAAGCAATGGCAACCCGCATTAGTTGGACAAACCAAGAGAAGCTTGGAGGAAACTTTGCAAGATAGAGAAGGTTGTCAGAAACAACCTCGTCCTATCGTATCCTCCTCGTCATAGAAGGTAGTCTCTCCCCCATTGAGAGCATGGGTATGATCAATTACCTAATGTACAAGCACAAGATAAACCACATGTGATACAAGAGGCTCCCCAAGGTTGCTTCACACTCCAGTCAAAACCACCTACGACTTAAGTGAGGCTCACATAAAGATGCCAAGTCTTGGTTGAATCATTGGGGAGTCAAGGAAGAGATCACTATGTATATATTGACAATATTAAAAGTATTTTTACATCTAAATTTAAGGAGAAGTTGTGGCGTGATAAAGAAATAGAGGATAAGAGAAAATAAAGATACTATAAGGAGGTGATCAACCCTAATCTAGAATATCAAAAGTATCTCTTTGTTTTAACTAGTGTAAATAAGAAAATCAACTTTACTAAAATAAGAACAAGCTCTCATGAGTTCCATAGTGAAACAAGGCGTTGGACAATTCCTAAAACATTGTGCAATGAAAGAATTTGTTGTTTTTATGACACTAAGAGTGTTGAAAATGAAAATCACTTTCTCATTGAATGTCCTATACCCAAATTAGAATGCAATTTCAAAATATTTGTTGCAATACTAACCTTCTTAACCTTTTAACTCATCACATGTATGGTAATCTCAGAATGCTTCTCTTAAAGATTTTTAAACGCATAAATACAATTCTAAAGAAAACAAAGTGATTCCTTACCTTTTTTAGGATCTGATAGACTGAAGTTAGTTTTAATAAATATTAATAACTATCATCATTATTATTTGGTTTGTATGGAAAGTGGCTATGTTTTCTAAATTAGTCTAAGTCAAACATTATTCAATGATGTCAAAAGTGAGTCGAATGGTGGTTAGTGGAGCCCAAAAAACATAATGCAAAAGTAAGAGTGGATTATAATTACGCCGAAGGCGTTTCACCAACGAGAAGCGTGACCATCCACGCCTGCTAGATTCCTTGCTTATAGAGCCAATGGAATCCTGCGACGTGTTTTCCGCTTTGGCCCCAGATATTTATGACTCTTACAGCTTTCTCTGGAGGAAAACTCATATTTTACCTTCAGCCGTTTTTGTTGATGTTCAGAGGGTTGATGTTACGGATTTATCTATAGGAAAACTGATATTTTATCTTCTGCAAGAAAATGCATATTCTGAAATTCACTAATATCCGTCGGCGACCATTATTGAATGAAATATCAATTATTTGTAGATCAGAAAGGTTTTGGAAGGTTGTTTCAAATTTTTAATGAACTTCGACCCATTAAAAAATGAAGGTTAACCATACTGGGCTATTACAATACTCAGTCAACGTTTATTATTGCTCAGATTAAGTTGCTCAGATGTCGACAAATTGGGGGTTTCAATGGTAGATGATGATTATGCCCCTGAAAAATTGTTTTTATGCAACCGACTGGTTTGGAGACTCGACCAATCCAACCGACTGGAGACAGTCCTCGACTAATGCAACCGATTGGTTTGGAGACTCGACCAATGCAACCGATTGGTTTGCAGGCATTGTGCATCCATTCTCGAACAAAGGCAAAAATGAATTATATCGTGGTAATGAAGCATTTTCTAACTATTTGCAGGTAACGTTACTTCAGGAAATTTATGTTTCCGTTAAATTATATTGATGCCAACCAAGGAAATGAGTGTGCTCAATCAAAAGACCATCGACTCATTAAAATCTTGCTTTATGTCTACCTGCCGACTAGCCTTGTTGCCTTATGTCTACCTGCCGACTAGAGTTGGCCCGTCGACCGTGTCGCATTTTTTGTGGGTTCACGCCGACTGCTTTGCCTGACGTCGACAGAAATGAGTAAAGTCCACCCATATGGCCGACAAACAAAATTATATTCTATTTGGTCAAGTGATAAGTCATTTTATTTGGAGACTCGACCAATCCAACTGACTGGAGATAGTCCTCGACTCATGCAATTGACTGGTTTGGAGACTCGACCAATCCAACTGACTGGAGACAGTCCTCGACTCATGCAACTGACTGGTTTGGAGACTCGACCAATGCAACCGACTGGTTTGCAGAATTGTGCATCCATTCTTGAACAAAGGCGAAAATGAATATTATCATGGTAATGAATCATTTTCAAACTATTTGCAAGTAACGTTACTTTAGGAAATTTATGTTTCCGTTCAATTATATTGTTACCGACCAAGGAAATGAGTGTGCTCAATCAAAAGATCATCGACTCATTAAAATCTTGCTTTATGTCTACCTACCAACTAGCCTTGTTGCCTTATGTCTACCTGCCGACTAGAGTTGGCCCCACCAACCGTGTCACATTTTTTGTGGTTTCACTCCGACCGCTTTGCATAGCGTCAGCAGAAACGGGCAAAGTTCACCCATATAGTCGATAAACAAAATTATATGTTATTTGGTCAACTGATAAGTCATTTTATTTGAGATGAACTTTAACATATAGTATGCCACATGTATCCTCGAAAACTCTCTTTTGGTCGCATATTCTCAAATAAAATGACTTATCACTTAACCAAATAGAATATCATTTTTTTTATCGACCATATCATGTATAGACTCAAACTACATGTCCTGACAATGTTACATTGACCATATTTTTAAATAATTACTCGACTATTTTTACATACTCGATCAATTAATTCGTAAGATAAACTTCAGATGCGACTGAATTAGTCATCTTGATTACATGTCCTTCATAGCCATTGATCATATTTTACAATTCGACCAAAAATAAGTATTGACCTAGAGTGGCCGACCAAATACAATATAGATAAAGTCACTCTGTAGTGGGCTCGACCAAACTTGCTTGGACCAAAATTGAGGGTCGAAAAAAGTGATCGACCAACTATCCATTTATTTGGCGTAATTGTTTAGGTTGACAGACTAACTGTAAAAGAACCAGTCGATAAGTCACAGAATAGGAAGTCGACAAGTAATTTTGATGGTCATTTTTCGTTGGTGGTGTTTGACAAATGGTTCCAAATTGTCGACTACCTTCGACCCGTTTCGCTGAAAAGTGTTAAGAGTCACAGTGAAAAGGTGGCTACCAATACCTGACAACGCACAAATACAACCAAACTAGACAGTATTTTGGTTGATGCAGTATAAGCAGATGGTCGAGCTCTGCATGGAAAAAGCTTACGAGATCTACATTTTTTATTAGAAACTTGAGCATTCAATGACGGATTGGACATTGAACTACCTTCCATAACGTTACCCACATCAACATTTATTTATTTGGGTTTAATCCATCATGAATTTATGAACTATGGTTCAGTAGTACCGATCTATGCCTATCGACGTATATCTGGATTTGATGGATTCGACCTCCTGGATTTTAATGCAACAATGGTTAAATGTCGCTGACCATTTCACTGCAAGTGTTAGAATCACAAGGAAACAATTGCTACTGATACATCTCGGCAAACAAATACAAAGGAATTCGGAAGAATTTCGGTTGATGCAGTGTAAACAGGGGGTGTAGCTCTACATGGCAAAAGCCAATACCTGTCGACGCACAAATATAAATAAACTCCTCGGCATTTGCCTTGATGCAGTGTAAGCAAGCGATGCAGCTCTACATGGGAAAAGCTTACGAGATGTACATTTTTTATTAGAAACTTGAGCATTCAATAATGGATTGGACATTGAACAAACTTCCATAAAGTTACCCACGTCAACATTGATTTCTTTGGGTTTAATCCATCAGGAAGTTATGAACTTTGGTTCAGTAGTACCGATCTCTTTCTATCGACGTATATCTAGATTTGACGGATTGGACCTCCTGGACATTCTTTCTTGTGGGGATAGGAGAATAGATTTCGATGCAACAATGGTTGAATGTGCTCAGACACTGGTGCACCGCCTTTACTCTTAATCATTTATAAAATTCGATGAGTAAAGCCTCTGTGATTGTTTTGTTGTTTACTAATGTTATTGTGACATCATCTCAGTTTTTTTCTCAGCATTCGAAATGCCATCAATTTGTTCGTGTATCACAAAGCAACAACCATCTTTAGGAGCTAAAAACTCTTGTTTTCTACTAAAAAACAAGGTTCTCCTCTACAACGAAACTCATATTTCTTGTTATAATTACCCTGTTCTAAACCATGTTCATGTTTAATATTTAATACAAGGTTATACTGTATTTTTGGGTGTTTTTTTGTTGGAAATTAGAGTCTCTATTTATTTACTCGTATTACTTGTATGTTCAATCTTTAAAGTTAGTATTTGATAATGTATGTGATTTATTTAGTGGTTTGAGACGAAAGGGTCCTTGACTCATATATATTGATTTCGTTGTGTTTATCAATATATGTTTTCTATTAACTTGGTCAAATAATTTGCACCGCAATAGTTTTTTTCTCCTAGAAAAATTAAGTCTTCCAGATAAATAATCTTTAAGTTAGGCATCTGGTATATGAACAATCCTATCTTGTTCTCCCTGTTCCTATTTAATATTTAAAAGCAAAGTTCTCATAGGAAATTTCAAAATAAGGTTGTCAAAACAACTTATTACAAATGTTGATGGAGCATACTAAACCGAAATGTCCATCAATTCGACCACATAGTTAATATTGAACTGGTTAATTTGCTAGTAATACTGCCTGACAGCATAATGCCAAATACAAATAAAATGATGAATAATTTATCCCTTGTCTACAAAATTGACATCAATATCCATGATGATCAGCAGTCATTGGGTAATCCATCAGTGTTTTCCATTCAAGCAGATAGTTGATGCGATAATTGAAAAATAGTCGACAAGAAAGTTTTGTCACCATTGAACTCCATGGAGCGTCCAGTCACCAATGACCAATGATTCAGCGGCGACTAGGATGATATTCTTGCTTATTTCAACTATGCAAGTTGACCAGCATTAGAATTGACTAAGAGTAGTTCCTTTGAGATAAAAAACCCATGACCAAAACAACTAGACATTTAAATAGAAGTAACTTTATTTGAACTGTCGACCACTGTCGGCTTGGATACAGTAATGATATGTATATAAGAGTTTCCTGAAGATAGACAATATTGACCCACAGTCTCATGACATCCAGATCTACGAGTTGACCATTTGAAGCTTTTTGGCCAATACCATCATTGGTGAAAGTATGGATATGTCAATCATTATTTTTTCGCCTGAACTATCGATCATTTCGGTCAGATAAATTCATCAACCAGAAAATTCATCGTCGACAGTCGCCAGAATATGAAGACATTTTCTCGGCAGATCCTCGACAATCTTTATCAGCATATGGTGCATATTAGGTAAAGGGACATAAAATATTTTTCAAGACATTACAACAAATCATTACAGGACGAAATATATTTGTTTTAACAAAAATGGTTAAGAATTTTCGAAAAATGGCTCCAAGAATGCGAACCGAAGGAGTACGTTGGCAACGCTGTTGGAGGGTCGCTGGACGACCTTCATACTGATTTCTTTTATCCATTGTGGAGGCAGATGATGTGGTGAGTGACCATGAGCCAAGCTACTGCGTAGGCCATATGCAGACGATCTCCTTCATTATCGCCCAGACCCTGGACAGATGAAGAAGGCGAGCTCCAAGAACGGTTGCTGATCGAGTTTACAGGATATGAGTGTTGAGAACGTGCAGCTTGACTTACAGGGTTTCTTTCTGGAGATCTGGGCACACAAATTCGGGCATTGCTGATCTTTGACTGATATTTGGAGCTGGGTGGAATACTGACGGGGATTGCAGATGGATTTGAACCCTTGCTGAGGCCGTGGCTATTTCGGTGCTGATTGGGTTGGGGATAGGGTTCTGGGGATTCTATTCTGTCTGCCCTGTTGATCTGGGGCGATATGGCGAGCAGTTATGAGCAGGAGGTGGACTACACCTCGGATGGAGAATGTGCCAGAGGGATTTTCGATCTTGGAACAATCACTGCTGCGGCTTCTGGGTCGAGGGCATCAACAGGATCACTCTTGACTGGCAGGAGGACAGGGTTCTTTCCTGGGCCATCGGATGAACGGCCAGACTTGGCGGACCTTTTAGGGCGGACATTACAACCACAATTGGGGAATTTCACAAACTTCCCAACCTGCTCGGATACCTTATGTGTGGAGGGGATTGATACATTGACTCGTAGTGGCAGACGGAGGAAGGACCAGGGTGGCGGTTTGTCACGCGCTGGGAATTTGGCTAGGTCTGTGGAATCTGGTGATTCTGATGACAGGGGACAGGGTAGGGGAGGATTGGGTTCCTCTTCCAGTGGACACTTAGCGGGAGCTACTGGTGGTGGAGATGCATCCATGCTAGCTCCTCGTGCAGGGATTCCTACGAAGGCAGAATCACACAAAGCTAAAAATGTCAAGGAACGGAAGAGGAAGGATAAGCTTGTGCTGGGTGTGGATGTATCGATTGCGGAGGCTGGGGATTTCACAAAAATTGCAGTGGTTGGACATGTCCGTGGTAAAAGACTTGGACAAGGTTCCCTCCAGCGATGGGCAGCCGAGCAGTGGAAAGATATCGTGGCTACTGCACCTATTGTTCGAGTTTTAACGAAAGGATGGTTCTCCTTCATCCTGTCGAATATTGGGGAGGTTGATGCAGTCTTACGCCGACATTGGTCAATGATGGGCGTACCTATTATCCTGAAACGTTGGTCTCCTTTCTTCAATTCCAAACAGGAGAAAATTGAAAAAGAACCGCTATGGGTGAAGCTTCCTGGGTTTCCCATGCACCTATGGAATGAAACACGGTTTGCAGCGATTGGGAACTACCTTGGAGACTATGTATGCGCTGATTATTCCCATATCGAAACAGGCATTTACACAGTGGCAAAGATTCTGGTTAACATCGATCTTCGACTGGGATTATCAGCTGAGATCAATGTACAAACGAAGGATGGGGCATTCGTTCAAATACTGGACTATGTGGGTGTGCCGTTTCGGTGCCACCGCTGTCACAATTTTGGACACTTGGTTGCCTGTTGCCCATTTTCATTTAGGGGTAGCAGACCGAAGGTTGTGGCAGCAGCTGCTGATTGCACTAAGAAGGTGGTGCGCACATTGGCGATGGGAGATGAAACTATCGAGCCTCCATTTGGCAATTGGGCAGAACATTCTCCGGTGGTACCCGGTGCATTGAGTGGGCAGCAGGGATCCAAGGAACATTCAGCAACTATGGTGAACAATGGTTTGGATGTCCCTGGGAACATGGAAACGGTTGAAGTAGGGGCAGATATGGGTACCACGACACCATTGACGCGGGCAGCCTATAGGAAGCTCCAGGAGTAGTTAAATATCCGCCGGGGCTCATCTTTGAACAACTTGGGTTTGTTTCATTTAACCTCTGTTGTTTCTTTAATTAATGACCCTATTGTTTTGGGGGAGGATTGTCTTGGGACCTCTTCTCCGGTTTGATCTGCTATTTGTCCTGTTGCTCCTTGTACTGTTCCGGATAGTGTATACACACCGTCCATTGTTTCTACTAAACACTCTCCCAACACTGGACGTAGTATCCGATATGCTCTTCGAAATAGGGTGATCACTGCTGATGGCTCGGGGGGTAAGGGACTTTCTGAAATGGCTGCTAGTGTTGGGGGGAAAGGGCGGGGCCGTAAATCTCATTTGTCAATAGCTCAAGAGCGGGCAAAAGTTGATCTAGTTATGGGTACACAATCCTCTATCGAATGGGCACTTAGAGCAGCGAAAACCCAGGAAGGGGGTTTCATATGAAATTATTGTCTTTCAACTGTCGTGGGTTGGCGAGTCCCATCAAAAAATCGTCACTTCGGAGGTTGGTGGATATTAATCAACCGGATGTTCTACTGTTACAAGAAACTTTGGGTGGCAGTGAGGAGGTTGTTCGGGCATTGGAACTATTGCTACCTGGATGGAAGTTTGTTGGTGTGGATGCTCGTGGACGCTCTGGAGGGCTGGCCACAGGGTGGAAGATGAAAAGCTGCAGATATGAGTGCTCTTGGGGCATTCCCTCTAGTATTGGATTAGAAGTATGGGATGCATCGATGGGGAGGAGGATCACAGTTCTCAATATCTATGGGCCCTATTTAAATAGGGTTGGATTCTGGGACTCTTTGTTTAGTATGGACATCTTTGCTGAAAGGGATGTGATATTGGGTGGGGATCTCAACCTTACACTGGGGACTTCTGAAGTTTGGGGGCCTCGGGCTGCTCCGGATCCACTAGCAAATTACTTTATACAAGCCTTTGCAAGGAAGGACCTCCTTGACATACAACCTACCAGGATAACCCCTACATGGAGGAATAAGAGAACAGGGGATCAACGGGTGGCTAAGAGGCTGGATAGGTTTCTGGTAACTGATGTGTTGGCTTTGGGAGTTGATGTGGTCAAGCAATGGGTTGGGACAGGGGGGTTTCAGACCACTGCCCAATCCTTCTGGAATTACGAGGAGGTAGAGAAAAACCCCCCAGCCCATTCAAATTCAATCCTAGCTGGTTGAAGGAGGAGGATTTTCTTAAATTAGTACAGGCTCAGTGGGTTCATCGACCACCGGAGTCTCTGGTGCATGCGGGAGAACACTTTCAACACAATCTCAAGCGAATTAAAGAGGCCACCATTCTCTAGGCCTCTGAAAAACGAGGGAAAGATGAACAAAAGCTGAGGGATGCTGAGCTAAATATTGATCGACTACTACACTGCAGAGGCTTGGGTTATCTGGATGAAGTGCAGAAAGGTGAGCTGTTGGAGTGGGAATGCTGCAGAAATGTGATTCTGTCTGAAAGAGAAGAGATGTGGAGAATGAAGAGCAGGGCGCTCTGGCTACAGTGTGGGGACGAGAACACAAAATTTTTTCAAGCCTATGCAAAGGGGAGAAAAGCTACTAACTCTATTTGGGAACTATCCTCTGCTGAAGGGGAACAGGTCTCCAGCTTTGATGGTTTGGCTGATATGGGAGTACGACACTTTGGAGAATTATTCACAGCACAACCTGGGGCCTCTATCGCTGAGGTAATTCGAATGGCTCAGCTCTTCCCTCGTTTTGTGGGAGAGGAGGAGAACATTATGTTAATGGCAGAGGTGCTGCCGGATGAGCTTTCGCAGGTTATGCACTCCTTCCAGAAAGATAAGAGTCCGGGGCCTGATGGGTGGCCTATAGAATTTTTTTTGGGTTTCTTTGATTTGTTCGGGGAAGAACTATTGAACGTGGTGGAAGAATCTAGAAAGGCTGGATTTGTACATGGACCCTTCAATTCGACCTTTTTAGCTCTCATACCTAAAACGGACAAGCCTGAAAGCTTTGATGAATTCAGACCTATTTCTCTCTGCAACTGCATCTATAAGATTATTTCAAAGGTTATGGCGAGGAGACTCAAGATTATCCTGTCTCAGAATATTTCTAGTGAACAGTTTGGGTTCTTGGAAGGACGGCAAATTCACGAGGCCATTGGAGTCGCACAGGAAGGAATACACATTATGAAGGTGCAGAAGCAGAAGGGTGCTGTGATCAAAATTGATCTCTCCAAAGCATTTGATCAGGTTAGTTGGCTATATATCCGTTTGCTTCTCACACACCTGGGCTTCTGCTATGAATTTATACGATGGATTATGGCCTGCATCACCACGGTGAGCTTTGCTGTACTGATAAACGGTTCAGCGAGTCCATTCTTTCACGCTGGCAGGGGCCTACGACAAGGATGCCCACTGTCACCGCTATTATTTCTCCTTGTAGCTGAAGGCCTCAGTCGATTTCTTTTGAAAGCAAAAGCTGATGGTTCTTTTCGTGGCATTTCCATCTCACAGGTTTTGTATATTACACATCTCCTTTTCGTTGATGACATTCTGATATTTTGTGATGGATCGAGACAGGATATCGACAAGGTAGCTGAAGGTCTCAATTTGCTGCAAGAGGCAGCGGGTATGTTAGTTAACATTGATAAATCAACGATCACATGCTCGCATCTAAACGAGATGGAGATTCACAGATTGGCTATGAGACTACCCTACAGGACTTTTGATATTGATGCTGGTTTAAAGTACCTTGGCTTTCACTTGAAACCGAATGCATATTTGAAAGCTGACTGGCACTGGCTAATTGCTAAATTAGAACAGAGACTTAGTGGATGGAGTCATAAATGGCTTTCGAGGGCAGGGAGGCTGGTTTTGGTTAAATCAGTTTTGGAAGCGATTCCTGTGTATTGGATGTCACTCGCTTGGATTCCCAAAGGAGTCTTGGAGATGATCCGGCGGTTGTGTTTTGCCTTTCTTTGGAAGGGTAAGGGTGATAACCGTGCTTTGGTGTGGGTCAGATGGGATAAGATCGCGGTCCCCAAAGCACTGGGAGGCTGGAGCCTAAAGAATATTTTCCTTTTTGCTAAAGCCTTGGGGGCTAAGGTGGCATGGCGTATCATACAAACTCAGAGTCTCTGGACTAGAGTGGTGTACCATAAATATATTGCTCCATTAACTCTTCTCGATTGGATTAGGCAGGGCAATAAGACGCGGGCAAATTGCTCTTTGGT
The DNA here is from genome assembly GCA_027924585.1 of Larix kaempferi. Classification (NCBI taxonomy): domain Eukaryota; kingdom Viridiplantae; phylum Streptophyta; class Pinopsida; order Pinales; family Pinaceae; genus Larix; species Larix kaempferi. The sequence goes on from BSBM01000600.1 coordinate 15,250,870, forward strand.
CTGGAAAGCGGTGGTGCAGCATTTTCATCTGATTGGGTCTGGATTAGTGTGGAGAATCGGCAATGGGAGATTCACTCGTATTGGACTGGATCCTTGGGTAGGCTGTAGAGGTGGACATGTCCTACCGGCGGCCTTAAGGAATTTTCTGGCAGCTAGAGGTTGTCACTTTCTGGCTGATATTGAACAACCGGGATCATCCACTCTATGGCAACAGGGGTGGATCTCTGCACAGCATCTTGAGATTCCAGATGACTTGCTTGGAGCTTGGGAGAATTATATTCTGAATTTAAGATACACTAATATTCGCCTAACAAATCGGATTGATGAACTTATCTGGGAACACCATCCATCTAGTAAATACACCCCTAAACATGGATATATTCAGCTGAATGTGAATATACATAACAGGGATTTGGTGTGGTGGTGGAAACATCTGTGGACACTAAAGTGCCCGGGGAAAGCAAAACTACTCACTTGGGCAATATTGGAAAATAAGGCACCGACATGGGACATTCTGCAGAAGCGATTCACCCAGGGGCCGGGGATCTGTCCTCTTTGTAGGGAAGCGGAAGAGACAAATTCACATTTATTTGTTCACTGTAGTTTTACTCAAGCTGTATGGGCCGACACTTGCAAACACCTGGCGCTCAATGTGAGTTGGTGGGGAGTGGACTTTCCTGACGCCTTTCAACTGTGGTGGACATATCTCAAGCATTCAACGTTTCGGGCTGTCCCCTGTATTCTCGCCTGGGGCATATGGATCACTCGAAACAAGATCATATTTCAGGATTGTCGGGTCCCTTTGGAGCAGGTTGTGGCACAAGTGGTGGCTGTTATTCTACACTACAAGTCATCCATCAAAGCGATTAGCATCAGACCTGTGATCATGGAATTAATAGATAAATCCATGCCGTGGGCTTATTTTGATGGCTCATCTATTAACCACCAATCGGTGTGTGGTGGAGGTGGTGTTCTTCACAAATCAGAGTCCCATTATTTTCATATAATGGCTGGTTTGGGGAGTGGTTCAAATAACTACGCTGAACTTATGTCACTTAAGCTACTGATGCTTTTCGCACTTGAACAAGGTTGTTTAACACTCCAGATTTTTGGAGACTATCTAATTGTTATTGAATGGGCCAAGGAGATTACACAATGTCATGTGATGATACTCTCACCAATATTGGAGGAGGTATTACGGTTAAAACAGGCTTTTAACTGCATTACATTCACTCATGTCTACAGGGAGCGAAATGGGATGGCTGACCTGCTATCTAAAGAAGCTCAATCTTTGACTTTTGGCACATGGAGGATCACGATTCATTCCACCGAAGGCATCTACAGCTATATACACAGGCCTTTCTTTGGGGACATTGTGGACCGTATGGAGAATTAGAACAACTTTTTAATACTGTGCTGCTTATCGACAGTATGGACAGAATTTTAATTTCTGCTGATTGGATACATTTTTTGAGACAGTGATATATGTCGCGTGTGGACTGTATCGAGCTGCTCGAGCTGTATTGGATACATTTTTTGGATAGACATACATTGTGGACTGTACCGAACAGAAATATTTCTGCTGATTGGCTACTTTGTGAGATAGATTTGCTGCTTATTGGCTGTATGGACCGAATATTAATTTGCTGATTGGATACTTTTGAGACAGTGATATGTCGATTAACAGAATAACACAGATACAGTGTGGACTATATCGAGCTGTAGACATTAACACAGATACATTGGACTGTATCGAGGGACAGAATTATTTCTGCTGATTGGTTCAGATTTATGACATATGTTTGCTATGTAAGGGACAATTGACAGTCATATTCATCTATGACTGTCATATGTGTTAAGATTTAATATGCTAAGACATAAAATAGCAGCATTACATTCCATTTCACAATAATAGCATATATAGGATCACTGAAGAAACAACAAGCACAGCATAAACACAAGAGACAGAGATTTATCCTGGGAAACCCTCATGGGGTAGAAAACCCAGCAAAGCTTCCTCAATATAGATGACCAGCAATATACAAAGATGAAACCCTGAGACATGATCCCCTCCTCCACAATAGCAGACCTCTCCTCCACAAGTGCGCTATCCTCAAGTGAGTGAGTGTATCAAATGAGGAACACACCTCCTCTATTTATACACTACTCTGATATGTATTTTACACAAGTACATGTAGGCTCGTATTTAACCATTAGGTTAAATACCCCATTATAACTAACTGGGCCGACCCCCACATGGTGGGTCTAATAACCCTAGTTACCACACCCAACTCGGAGGAATAAACATCTCCGGATTTATAGTATAATCACATCGGAGGTATGGAACATCTCCGGAATAAATAATATACAAATATAATATTCTTTGAAGTTATAATATTTCAACACTCCCCCTTAACGAGAAGGATATTATAACAGTATCTGCACGAGCAAGGAGTCATCAACATCATACATGATACATCTATAAATCATTGGAAGCTTTCTCAACATCATCAGTAACTCAAGCAGTTACTGGAACATCTTCAATACTGGAACATCAACATCTTCAGTACTGAGTCTTTATCTTCTGCAGCACTCGAACAGCTACAACAACATCAACATCTGGATCCTCACGATCATCAGTATCGTCATCTCACGATCATCAGCATCGTCATCACACGATCATCAGCATCGTCATCACACGATCATCAGCATCGTCATCTCACGATCATCAGCATCGTCATCACACGATCATCAGCATCGTCATCTCACGATCATCAACATCGTCATCACACGATCATCAGCATCGTCATCACACGATCATCAGTATCGTCATCACACGATCGTCAGCATCGTCATCAACACAGGTATCCATAACAATACAAGTATCCACATCATTAGTACAAGTATTCATGCCAATACAAGTATACATATCATCAATACAAGTATCCATACTGATACAAGTAATCATGTCATCAATACATGTATCCTACCGATACAAGTAACCACATCATCAATACAGGTATCCATACCGATACAAGTAACCACGTCATTAATACTAGTATCCTACCGATACAAGTAACCACATCATCAATACAAGTATCCTACCGATACAAGTAACCACATCATCAATACAAGTATCCTACCGATACAAGTAACCACATCATCAATACAAGTATCCTACCGATACAAGTAACCACATCATCAATACAAGTATCCTACCGATACAAGTAACCACAAAAAAAAATTCACTTTCTCGGAGACCATTCGTCTACGGATCAATTCAGGGACCAAAGTCCGGGGATGATACAATCCCCACTTCTCGGAGACCACACGTCTATGGATCAATTCAGGGACCAAAGTCCGGGGATGATACAATCCCCACTTCTCAGAGACCACACGTCTACGGATCAATTCAGGGACCGAAGTCCGGGGATGATACAATCCCCACTTCTCGGAGACCACACGTCTACGGATCAATTCAGGGACCGAAGTCCGGGGATGATACAATCCCCACTTCTCGGAGACCACATGTCTATGGATCAATTCAGGGACCGAAGTCCGGGGATGATACAATCCCCACTTCTCGGAGACCACACGTCTACGGATCAATTCAGGGACTGAAGTCCGAGGATGATACAATCCCCACTTCTCGGAGACCACACGTCTACGGATCAATTCAGGGACCGAAGTCCGGGGATGATACAATCCCCACTTCTCGGAGACCACACGTCTACGGATCAATTCAGGGACCGAAGTCCGGGGATGATACAATCCCCACTTCTCGGAGACCATACGTCTACGGCTCTCTTTAGGACTGAAAGTCCAGGGATGATCCAATCCCCTCAACTGTCCACTAAGGACTTCATTCTCGGAGACCTCACGTCTACGGCTCTCTTTAGGACTGAAAGTCCAGGGATGATCCAATCCCCTCAACTATCCGCTAAGGACTTCATTCTCGGAGACCTCACATCTACATCTCTCTTTAGGACTGAAAGTCCAGGGATGACCTAATCCCCTCAACTGTCCACTAAGGACTTCATTCTCGGAGACCTCACGTCTACGGCTCTCTTTAGGACTGAAAGTCCAGGGATGATCCAATCCCCTCAACTATCCACTAAGGACTTCATTCTCGGAGACCTCACGTCTACGGCTCTCTTTAGGACTAAAAGTCCAGGGATGATTCAATCCCCTCAACTGTCCACTAAGGACTTCATTCTCGGAGACCTCACGTCTACGGCTCTCTTTAGGACTGAAAGTCCAGGGATGATCCAATCCCCTCAACTGTCCACTAAGGACTTCATTCTCGGAGACCTCACGTCTACGGCTCTCTTTAGGACTGAAAGTCCAGGGATGATTCAATCCCCTCAACTGTCCACTAAGGACTTCATTCTCGGAGACCTCACGTCTACGGCTCAATTCAGGGACCAAGGTCCAGGGATGATACAATCCCTATCTGTCCACTAAGGACTTCATTTTCGGAGACCATACGTCTACGGATCAATTCAGGAACTGAAGTCCAGGGATGATACAATCCCTCTTCTTTCTCGGAGACACCTGTCTACGGCTCACTTTAGAACAAGTGTTCAAGGATGATACAATCCTCACATGTATTCTCATCAATACAAGTACAAGTATCCTCAACCATACAAGTACATTAATCAATACATGTATCATCAAAAGTATGTATTCTTACCAATACATCTTATCATCAAAAGCATGTATTCTCACCAATACATCTATCATCAAAAGCATGTATTCTTACTAATACATATAACATCAAAAGCATGTATAAGTAAAACTAAGTATTCTAAGTATACGAGTCCTAAATCTAAATATTTCTAAGTATCTAGGTGTAGAGAACAGGTTACCTCATCATTGACCTTCTTGTTCGATGAGACAATCTTCATCATCAGTGACTATACTACTCCCCCTTTCGAGGAGGGTCCTTTTGAGCTACACCAAGCTTGTCTCGAAAGTATTCAAATTTCACTCGAGACAGAGGCTTGGTTAGTATGTTGGTAACTTCTTCACTTGAGGTAGAGGTTTGGTTAGTACATCGGTAACCTGTTACAAATTCAAACTTTATAGTTCCTTTCTGTGACATATCTTGTTAGATCCCTATGATCTTTGACTTATCATGGAACACTGGATTCTATGTCATCTTGATACAACTCTATTTGTCACATAGGATCACAGTTGGTTCTATCTCTAAGTCAAGCAATCCTAAAGCCAAACTTCTTCACAACTAGGAGAGCAAGCAGCCATATATTCTGCTTGTGCTGAGAGCCACACTAGACTGCTTCCAGTTAAACCACGAGATCATGGCTAATCCCAGACAATAACATCCTCTCGATGTGTTCTTCCTGTCTGATACACTTCCTGCCCAATCAGAATCTGAATAACCATCTGAAGTCATGATCTTCAAGATAGCGTAGATCAAATTCTATCGTGTCCTTTATGTGCCTCATCACATGCTTTGCAACTATCAGGTGAACACATCTAGTTTCCACTAGATACTGACTCAAGGTGTTCACAACAAAGCATATATCTAATCTAGTATATGTTAGATACATCAATGACCCAATAATTTGACTGTACAGAGTTATATCCACTAACTCTGATGAGTTATCCCCTAACAGCTTCAAGTTGGAATCCATAAGAGTGGCCATTCCAACACCTCAAGTCATATTTCTCATCATACTTTCCCTGGTTGAGAAATATTTCTTCTGAGCCTTGCCATACTTCCAGACCTAGGAAGTAAAGCATCAATTTGAGATATTTCATTTTCATTTCTGCATTGAATGATCTTCTGCATATCTATCTGTGCCATCTCTCGTTAGATGGGTCTACTGATATGAACCTCAATATCATTCGAACTCTGTGGTGAGTTCCTTCTTGCATCCATGTCATATGTGTATAGAAATCATATTCAACCTTGTAGCAAAGGTTGAGATCCACATCACCCATGGTGATCATTAAGCTTATCAATTTATTATCGATCCTAGGTACCTATACAGAACCTGATTCACACTTCTTCTTTAATTACACCATACTTGGAGCAAATATCTTGTCATGATTCTCTTCCCCTTTCTAAGAGAATCTTCTAGCCATGAGCCTTCTATATTTTGTTTGATTTGTAAATCTTCTTGTTTGAACATCCACCACTTGTACGGTGTCCATCATTCTTCATGACCTTTCCTACAAATCAAAATTAAGTACATGATTAGTAATACTTCATAATCATCAAATCATATTGACATGATAACCTATTATGCATACAGATATCATTTACATAGTGATGCAACTATTTTGACCAATACTTTGGCACAACACTTTCCCATATCCTGTATGCATACAGTGGCTATCTAGATGCCTTCCATCTCTACCAGAACATACTATCGAGAGTGTGCACAACTCTCAGCATGTCAGCAAAGAGGTTTCATTCTAGACAAGCAACAATGGAATGTTTGTCCAACTTACCAATCATATGCATATTAGTAGTATACTGTTCAATGTTCTATGAATATTTACACTCAGCATGATATATTATAGGAATACAAATATGCATACAATCTATTACAGGCAATATCATTTACTATTTCAAATAACAACTCAAATACTTATCTTTTATGTTTGTGTGGTTGCCTCCCGCTTGATCTTCTGTATGTCTTTTGAACTTCTATTCATTCTGTACCACTGTGCATGCTCAAATGTGCACTAGTGTCATCATCATGATCTCATACACAAACATACATTCATTAGTATAATCTCAATGTTATCAAAACATTATAGTTCTAAATAATCTTGAAAATGTATAATCATGATTATAGATAATATTCAAGGTTTCAGGGAAGTCTTCCTTTACTTATGCATATTCTTGTTTGATCTAGTTAGTTAAATAATCAACCAAGATAAGAGACATGATATGCATAAACCCTTAATTACTAACTTTATGAATAAGCATAACCAATCATACCAAGTATACTTATATAAGGGATCCTAATCACAAGGTAAGATTCTAACATGACATAGGAAAACATACCTGGATTAGTATACCTGCTTAGTTATGTGCAACATACCTAAACAATCTCTTCATTGATTTAGAGATCCTGAGCTAGAACCTGCATGTCTCATAGGTTAAGCATAATATAACAAGTTCATACATACCTCGTAAGTAGAACAAAGATTATGGATGAGTCTTTGTATTCATGTGGTCATGGTCATGGAACTTGATTTGTCTTTTGTGATGTACCTGTATCTTGTTAGCAGACAACATCAACCTCACACAACACCATAATGCATTAGTACAATCATATAGCCCTAATCAATGAATGTCTTCGATCATTCACATGCATTCATACTGTTACTAGGGTGATAAGACAATTCTAACATTAATCAAGATTGTACTAATAAATAACATGAAGACAAAACACATTATGAACTTAATCAAGAATCAGATTTCAAGACATACCTGAACCTCCTTAAGTCATACCTGTCGAGACTTCTTGTAGTCTTCTTATGTAAGGCCTTAGCCTCAACTCCCCCTGAAACTTGATCTGGAGCTTGATTAGGGTTTTCTAGAGAAATTCAATCTTTGACTTTCACACTTCTGAATGGATGAAAGAATATGTCTTGCTGAGCTGATCAAACTAGCATACTTCAATTTTGGAATTTCCAAAATTTGACCCCTCAAAATTGCCTTTGAAACTTCTGGATCTTCTGGATAGGATCCCGAACTAGGGTTTGATGAAGCCCACCCTTCTGCCCAAACAAAAGGTTCGATCCAAGGCTCTAAACTCTTATTTTTCTTAGGAGTTTCCAGCCGTGGTTACAGACTTCAAAAATTCCAACTTTTGCTGAAGCCCTAATTTTCCATCTTTTCGATCAAAATCCCGAACTGGGGTTTGATCAAGCCCGGTCTTCCACCCAACCAAAAAATTTGATCTTGGTCTCTAAATTTCGATTTTCCTGAGTAGCATTCAGCCGTGGACTCCGATTCCAAAAATTCTAACTTTCTCCGAAACCCTAAATTCCGGAAGCCATGAATAAAGGTGCTCGAAAAATAATTCTGTTTTGACAGAAATATGCACCTGATTGTTTCTGCTATAACTCTGAAATTTTTGCTCCACAGGGTCTGAAACCCTTTTTCTGCAGTAGCCTGACCTGTCATCTTTCCATCCTGATAGGTCTGACCTCAATTGGATTTTCTGAGAGAGAGTTATGCCAAGTGTCGCAACGTGACCTGTTTATGGGATAAAACAGTAGAGCGAACTTGTACGGCGTGCCACGTGTCACTGTTTGAACTTCGGCCTCTGAAAACTTTTCCTGAGATAGCTCGCGCTGTTATATTTCCATCTTGACAGGTCTGACCTCAATTGGACTCTCTGAGAGAGAGTTATGCCAAGTGTCGCAACGTGACCTGTTTATGGGATAAAACAGGAGAGCGAACTTGTACGGCATGCCACGTGTCACTGGTTCATCTTCGGCCTCTGAAAAAGTTTCTTGAGATAGTACAGTCTGTGTACTACCTGTCACTTTTTACGAAATTTCATTTGGAGCTTCCTAGCCCAAGTTATGACCTTTTTGCCAAGGTTATCTGATTTTGACTGAGATCTGGAAGAGGCAGAAACCCTAACTTGTACTGATCATAACTCATAAAGTACAACGAATCTGAGGGTTCCCTTTGGACACAAGGTACATGGGGATGTTATCTTCGACCTGTAAACTTTTCAAACCCTGAACCTTCGCAGAAATGGATTTATAGCGAAAGTTCCACGAAGACTGGTTTTTGCTATGTAAAACCCTAACCTTCAAATTATCATAAGTAAAGCAAGTGTCGTAAGTGCCATACCTTGTCTTCCTTCAGGTTAGCTCTGATACCATGTTAAGATTTAATATGCTCAGACATAAAATAGCAGCATTACATTCCATTTCACAATAATAGCATATATAGGATCACTAAAGAAACAACAAGCACAGCATAAACACAAGAGACAGAGATTTATCCTGGGAAACCCTCATGGGGTAGAAAACCCAGCAAAGCTTCCTCAATATAGATGACCAGCAATATACAAAGATGAAACCCTGAGACATGATCTCCTCCTCCACAATAGCAGACCTCTCCTCCACAAGTGCGCTATCCTCAAGTGAGTGAGTGTATCAAATGAGGAACACACCTCCTCTATTTATACACTACTCTGATATGTATTTTACACAAGTACATGTAGGCTCGTATTTAACCATTAGGTTAAATACCCCATTATAACTAACTGGTCCGACCCCCACATGGTGGGTCTAATAACCCTAGTTACCACACCCAACTCGGAGGAATAAACATCTCCGGATTTATAGTATAATCACATCGGAGGTATGGAACATCTCCGGAATAAATAATATACAAATATAATATTCTTTGAAGTTATAATATTTCAACAATATGTACTCGGATATCGGTGGACTGTTTGGACAGTCATATGGACAGTATATATTGACAATGTAGGGATCTCTGAGATTCTATTACATGTGCAGAATGTAATTTTGTTCATTAATGAAATAAAATTATGACTTTTTCCAAGGAAAAAAAAACAAATCATTACAGGATAACTTTTGAACGCAATAAAACCAAAGATTATATAGGATTCAAAAGGTTCTACGCGTGTCGAGCAAAATAGGTCGACCCGTGGCGACTTGAAAACCCCCATCTTGAAAGCCTTGCTCAGGTCGACACATAGGGTTGCTTTACAATTTGGTCGACCTCTGATGACTTACACATTTGGTCGATCTGGGACGAGTTACACATTTGGTCAACCTCATTTTGGCCGACCACAACTTTTATTTTTTTCGAAAATTAGTGTTCACTACTTTTAGTTAATCGACCAATTACATCATCAACTACACTTTTAAAAACACACTTGGCCCACAAATATAGAAAAGCATAGTGACACAACACAGATCAACCATATAAATAATATCAACTAAAATTAGTCATCAACCAAATCTCTAACTCGTCGATGCGCGACCAAATTGTAAACCAACCCTATGCGTCGACCTGACCAACAATATCAATATCGGGGTTTTCAAGTCACCACATGTCAACCTATTTCCCTCGACTCCCGTGGACGGCCTTCCTTATCTTTCGTCGACCAGCTGTCAATTGCATTCAACAAAAAAAAAAGCACCTCACATGTTCATCAACATGCTTTATATCCAGAATATGCCTCCTTTCTAATAGCCAAGTCATATTTCTATATATTGTACTCCTTTTCATATGCTCTTAAACAGTTAACTAGAACTTGACAACTTTCAGCTTGATTAACACCTCGACTACTCTACCTGGAAGAATTCGACACATTGCTGGACAACTTTTTCAAAATCGACCGATCCACTGTCGACAATTTTAAAGGGAACGCAACTTAATAGACTTGTCGACTAGAAAATCTGTCGAATAACGAATCTATGATCTTGTTTCTAGATGTTTACTTTTTACTCTAATAGGCAGGTTCATTGGTAAAAGGAAACCAAATTTCAAACCATTCATTTGTCTATTCTTTCCACAAATATTGCTATGTATTGCTTCAGATATCAAATGATCTTTTGCCATGTTCTCCTATACATGTTATCTTTATACTTAATATCAATATCGCCCCTTTTTCCAGCTTACTTTTGTAGTCCGACTATTATCACTACCACGGTATGGACACTCTGTTGACCGAAAATGCTATTTCACTTCTGATGCATGGTGTTGTCGACCTATGCCCACTTGTACAAGTTTTTGCTCTCAATCAACTAAGCTCTGTTAACTCAACAACTAGCCGCTTCCGAATCTCTATCTCTGATGGAATTCATAAGCACGATACATTTCTTCCAATTAGCTACAATAGCGTTGTGGAGAACCACCAACTCCAAGTAGGTTCGATCATCAAAGTCATCAACTGTACATGCAACAGTATACACGATACAACGTATGCTTTGGTTACCGCATTTTAAGTTTGCCTTTTTTTTTTGCACTCCCAATAATTGTAACACATTTTTTACTTATACTTACTTAGCATAATTCTTCTTTCCAGGACTATCGCATTGGGCACATTTGAAATTGTGACATTGGAAATAGCAATTGTTGGAAACCCATCCCCTTTCAACTTCACCCCTACCTTTACCTCCCACAGTAGTTCATCTATTTCAGAAAACAACGTCCTTGATCCCGAAAACCCTTCACTTGGAATACCTTCCTCGCAAAATTCAACCCCAAACCTTGTTGCACCTATTCTTCAATTCACATCGCTCAATCCTTCCAACAAAACTTGGACCATTCAAGGACGAGTTACTGCAAAGACAAGTATCAACGTCTTCACCAACCAAAAAGACCCTAGTCAACTCTTTGGGTTTGACCTTGTTAGTGCTACCAGAGATGAGATTCATATCTCTGCTTTCAATGAACTAGCCACCTCATTATATGACGAAATACAAGTTGGCATAGTCTGAACGGTCTCAAATGGCACAATCAAACCAGTCAACCCAACATACAACCATTTGAAAAGTGCTATCGAGATTTTCCTTAACACCTCCTCAAAAATTCAACAATGTTTGGAAGAGTTCCCACAAATCCCTTTTCATTGCTTCCACTTTAAATCTATCCATGACATCAAAACTACACCCCTCAATTCCATGGTTGACCTTATTGGAATTGTCATTTCTGTTTCCCCCGCATCAACTATACGCAAAAGAGATGGCTCTGAAACTATTCACCGAACAGTTGGATTGAGGGACATGTCCAGGTATAGCATAGACATAACACCTTGGGGGGGCCACTGCACAATTGAGGGTGCCCACCTTGGAAACCTTCGAGGTTTCGCTACTCCCCCTATCCTTGCAATAAAAGGTGGACGTGTTACAAAGTTCAATGGAAAAACCATTGGAACAATCTCGAACACCAACCTCGTTATAAACCCAGATATTGAGGAAGCCCAACTTCTTCAATCATGGTTTGTTGACAATGGATTTCGTTCAGCCTCCCCATCTTTGAGTAGAAAATCCAACTCCTCTTCTCCTAGCTCCTCCAAACGCATATCCATCTCTACGCTACAATCTCTTGAACCCTCTGAGAAAGCAACTTGGCATTCGATTACTGGTACAATCACCCATATTAACATCAATGACTTTCATTTCCTTGCATGCCCTCTATTTGTCAATGGAATACAATGCATGAAAAAAATTTCCCACAAATATTTGGCATTGTGCAAAATGTGATGGGGAGTTTACAGAGTGTGCTTATCGATACATACTCAAACTTGACCTCATGGATGTTACTGGACAATTACACGGTATCATAGCTTTTGATGATGCTGCGTAACAACTCATGGGGGTCTCTGCAAAATATTTGTGTCTTCTATCAAATGATCCAACATCTCTCCTAGAAATTGTTCAACGTGTTTGTGCTCAAGAGTACCTGCTGACCTTATCAGTAAGGACAGAGACTTTTAATTCAAACACTCGCTTAAAGGTGATTCTTGTCATGTCAGAAAACTCTCCAGCATCATCAGCACCCGTTGATCGACTTGATGAAAGCGAAGACATTGTGCCTAATAAACGACCACTTGCTCAAAAGCTTTGAACTCTATCTTCAAAATCCTCTTCAATTGTGACTCTCTATACTTTCTGCCTCATACTTACCAACTACAAATTTTGGTATACACACCATTACTAGAGTGGTACTTGTAACCAGCAATGACCAGTTTTGAATATTATATCAATTAGTTTTATTGTAACATTGTGTTAAATTACATATTTATTTCACTCTATCTTTACACTTTCAAATTTGTACTTAGAATTAACATTGCTTTGTCAAGTCTATGCTTCTTTTCTTTATAAATTACTCATAAACACTCATAAACATATTCCTATTTTGCAACAACTTGCCATAAATTACTCATAAACACTCTACAAAAGATTAAATATATAGTATGTTTCTCTTACACAAAGGACACCATAAAGTTCATAACCATCAAACATTGTTTTTGTAGGCATGTCAACCAATGATGACAATGATCAAATCAATGCACCCAGAAGAGTTCTCTATGCTCAAAAGAAAAAGGATAACAACAAGCGTCAACGCCTTCTATATAGAGCTGCTCGTCAACTTGTTAATATGCCTTCTCCGTTTCACGTTGTTCAACCTCCCCCAACACCTGCTGCACCATCCGCATCCATACCAACACATCCAACAAATAGCGACCTACATGGTGCACAACAATGGTTCCGTACAAGATTGGACAAACTATCTCCAATGAATGTATGCATGGAGTCTTATCCTAGAATTAAAACAAAACAATATTCTGGTGCATATGCATGTGCTCGTTGATTGCAGAAAAGAATGGACACCTATATTCCTTTGCAAACAACATGGATCCTGGGATACAACCACCAGTGTTAGCCATCCTTAATCAAGTTGAAGAAATGCTCATTGCTCGTGTTAACCCAATTTTACAAGTCACTCATGCACGTGGGGGATAATATACATATTCTGGCCATACTCTTAGCTTTCAGCAAAATATTACTAGCATTGCCACTCTCCTCCCTCGATTACTCTCAGAAATTGACATTCTTATTGTTCGTAAATGCAGTCCTACGAAGAAGCCTTATCACTTCTTTGTTAGTCGAACACATGTTCTTGCTGCTCTTCAATACAAGCTTTCAAATGACCCCTATTACAAAGATGTTCAAGTTAACTCAACTGCATTATCTTCTTTGCCTATTGAACCAACCGACATTTCATCCTTCCTTCGTCATGCCACACCCAATGAAACCCCACTTGTTCAATCACCCAGTTTCCTTGAATCCCATGAAGAACAATCCTCCTCCTTTATATGTACACAAACAAATTGTAGAACTGAGGTTGATGAAATCAAACGCTTCTTAGGCACAAGCGATGCACCAAATCTACCATCCATTGACTGGCCCCCAATAGACATTTCCCCTATTAATGAGTACAACACAATAGGCCTCCTCTCAATGGCCTTCCCAACCTTGTTTCCCACTGGAGTAGCAATGATTAAACAACCACACATTCAAGAGGTTGGTATGGACAATTGTGCACTACACTTTCTTCGATACCATGACCATAGATTTGGCCAACATCCTCGTTTCCGTTATTACATATATAACCTCATCATGCGCCACCATAGCCATTCTACTACTTCTGTGTTTGTAAAGCGCAACATTGAAGATACATTGCCTCCAACAATTACAGAACTTGTACAACAATTACAAGACTTGCCAACCCTTAACTGACATGATCACTCAACAAGGAACACCAACATTCTTCTTCACTCTTAGCGCAGCTGACACAAAGTGGCCCGATTTGCATTCTTTGATGCCTGGACAAGCTCCACCCACTTCAAATCAACAACACCAATGGAGAATTCGAAAACTTATAAGCAATCCACACATTGCATCTCAATACATGGACAATAGGTTCAAAATATTCATGGAAGAGGTTATTCAAAAAGGCCTTTCTACAAAAGACTATTGGTGCAGGTTGGTAACAAATCATATTCTCATTAAAGTTCAATGCATTAAAAAATTCAAATGTTCATTCCTTATATTTATAATTTTCCATATAGGTATGAATGGCAACACAGGGGATCTGCGCATATACATGGTTTCTTATGGATTGACGATGCACCCAATATGGACACGTTAGACTGGGCAGACGCTACTAAGGTTGAAGATGCAAAACTGTACTTTGACAAGTTTGTTACAACATGGAATCTTCGAGTCAACCATTTGCAAACCCCATCCTTCCAATCCTCTACTACAAATGATCCATGCACCATTGGAACACATTCAATACTTGCAACAAATCAATTGGATGACAATGAAGAACTTGTTTATTGTGTCCAATGACACATGAAATGCTCAGAATCTTCTTGCCTCTGCAAAAAAGGATCCTCTCTTCAATGCCGTTACGGCTTCCCCTTTCATATACAACCTACGTCTTCCTTATTCATTGATGCAAATGGCCGGAAAACCTACAAGGCTGCAAGGAATGATGCCCTCCTAAATATTCACAACCCTACCGTGCTCTCTATTTGGCGAGCTAATGTTGATTGCCAACCTGTTCTCTCTAGACATGCTGTCCTCAAATATATTTCAAAATATTCAACAAAGGCAGAGCGCAAATCAGAAAGCTACCATGCACTCCTTTCTCGTCTTGCACATGCAACTCCAATTGATGCTCCCATACTTCAACCAATAAGACGTTTCTTGTCAGAGACTATTGCAGATCGAGACATTGGTGCACAAGAGACCTGCCACATGCTCCAAAAACTCCCTCTTTGTCTTTGCAGCCGTTCATTTCTATCCTTGAATGTTAGCCAAAGTATTTTCCACCATATTTCCAATGAATCTCTTGACACCCCACCAACACCCACCTTCATTTCTGCTTACATGCAACGACCCCCTGCACTCGAACAAGTTACCCTTCTTGAAGCTGCTCGCTCCTGGTCATACTCAACTCGTAGAAAGCACTCCCAATGGAAACCAATCCACACTCCAAAAATTGTTTGTGTCTTTCCTCGCTTCACTACCATTCCACCAATTACAGCAAATTCATTTGTTGCCTTTTGTTGGAGTGAGCTCCTCCTATACAAACCTTTTCACAATCTCCACTATGACATTGGATCCACACCATTGGCTATAACTTCTAATTGGCTTTGCATCAAAGACACATACACTACATGGCATGTTAATCATTTGCCAGAAGCCCCCAGTACACCTCTCTCCAATGACTCTACTCCTGCTTTCAACCACTTTCCCTCAACCCTTGCGATGGATGAACGGGAACTCCTTTCTCAACTGCACCCTGGAAACAACCTCTATGTCGACGACCTTGACATGCTTGGCCATCGTGACTTTGACAAAGAACACAATTGGACTGAAAACCATATTCCTTCACACATGCATGCAACAGCCATATCATTCATTGACCTCAATCGATTGTCCACCCAAATACAACCAGACACCTCTTTATCTTCATGTTCTCCTTCCTCCTTGTCTCTCACACAATGAATGGCCTTTGATCTTTTCATCACACACTCCACAAATGCTACAAGCTCTGCTCCACTCAAAATGGTCATTCAAGGCACTGCAGGAACAGGAAAGTCTTCTTGATTTCTTTCCTTAGATCTGCACTCCAAGATTCCTTTGGCGACAAACCTTCACCCTTGCTCCTCCTTGCTCCCACAGTTATTGTTGCCTTTAACATACATGCGCTTACAATACACTCTGCACTTCGCATACCCATTACTGAGATGCACCCTCTTGAAGTTCGATCCCTTTCAAGCTTCCAAGAACAATTCCGTCATATCCGATACATCATCATTGATGAAATAAGTTTCGTTGGCCCAAAAATGTTAACTCGTATGGATGACTGCTTACATCAATCCTTCCCTTCCCAACGGACAACCCCCTTTGGTGGTTGCTCTATCATATTCCTTGGTGATTTTGGACAACTTCCCCATGTATGTTGGAGCATCACGAGAAAATGCTCTATGGCGCACTTTTGACACATTTGTCACTCTTTCAACTATATTCTGACAACAAGGCAACATTCCTTCTCAAGTTTCCTTTCATCAACTCCTGCTGAATCTTCAAAATGCAATACCAACTCTTGAAGATTGGAACCTCCTCATGTTAAGGACACCCTCGTCTCTTTCTCATGAAGAGAATCATACATTTGACCAATGCACTCATTTGTACGCAACTAATACCTCTATTGCATTGCATAACAAACAAATGCTAAAAATCCTTAACATCCCAATTGCACATTGCTTTGCAGAGCAAAAGAAACAACATGTGCATGCCTCAATAGATGATGAACAACTTCCATACAAGGTTCTACCAACAATTGGTCAACAAGTCATGTTGACATCCAACTTGTGTGTCTCAACAGGCCTTGTAAATGGCTCACTTGGAAAAGTTATTGCAATTGTCTACAACTCCAATGATCAACTGCCTACATTGCCATCTTATGTTGTAATTAACTTTCTTCACTACAAAGGGCCCCCATGGGATTATTCCATCCAAATTATGTCCCTATCCCTCCTATAACAAGGGGCTCACGGAGGAAAGTACCACTTCAAATGGCATGGGCTTTTACATTTCATAAAGCACAAGGGATGACCCTCCAAAATGCAACAATAGATATTGGAAACATTGACCGACAAGGCCTTACATTCACTGTAATATCAAGAGTTAAGTCTTTATCAGGCCTTCTCATATCTCCACCTTTTTCATTTTCTAGGTATTCTCGAATGAAAGATAGTCCCTATGTGCAGTCCAGAATAGAAGAAGAGAAGTTGGTTGCTTCAAAGTCTTTGCAGCCACATGCTCCATAAAGTAAAATTCCTGGTCCTTTCCATCTTTACTTTGCATAACTATTATTTTACTACCTTCTTCTTTTTGCAAAATGAATTGTCTCTTTTTTTCATATGTTCTATTCTTATTGCTACCATCATTGAATATTTGCATACATAACAAAAGATAATACTACTGTATAAAGAAAACAAGATATTTAATCCTCATATCAACATTTTTCTTGTCTCATAATTTTTTTCAAATCGACCACATCACAACATTTCATTCCATGTTAGTTTTTTTTGCAATAAATATTAAGTGTCCCAATATATATACTTCACTACGCTACAATGCATTGTTTGAATTTATAAGTTTTATTGCGTTCAAAAGTTATCCTCTAATGCTTTGTTGAAACGCCTTGAAAAATATGTTATGTCCCCTTACCTATTATGGACCAATGATGGCATCGACCAAAAAGCTTCAAACGGTCAAGCTGCATGGTCGATTGTTCTTGTCTATCTTCGAGAAACTCTTAAATACAGATGATTACTGTATACAAGTCGACATCCGACTACTTGTCTTCATTGTCAATGGTCGAAAGTTTCATTAAAGTTATATACATTTAATCGTCGACTTTTTTTGTCGTCTGTCTTTTTATCTCAAACGAAACACTTTTACTCAATTCTAATGCTGGTCTATCTCTCCTATTAACTACTCAATTCTGTCAAACAATATTGCCAGGAAATGAACCACTGGAAGATTAACTACGTGATGCAATTGATAGACATTTTGTTTTACTCGGCTCCGTCAATATTTGTAATAAGTTGTTTTGAGAACGTTATTTTTAAATTTCCTTTTCAAAGTGGACATTTTTTGTAAAAGAGTCGAATCTTTGAAAACTAGTTGAAAATCGACTGCTTTAATGTACTCGATATATTTGCTTGGTCGATATCCTTATTTTGGTCGGTCTTCAACACCAGCTCAGTAAAAAGTAGTTGATGTGATTGATATGGTCGATACCCTACTGGTTGATATTTTGTTCGATGGATCGAAGTATGTAAAAGTCTTTGTAAATCAAGTCGATTTTGTTGCAGACCATTGTCAGTCCAGTTATACGACCAAAAGAGACTGTTGGTCTATACATGTGGAATAGTATATGTTAAAGTTAAGTCTCGTCTTATGATTGTCGTCTCCATAATATATGTTTGATGATACTTGTCAAATTTGGTCAAATATAACTTTGGTCAATCCTCTCGACGAATTTGGTCGATCCTCAAGTCTGGTCGAAACAAGTTTAGTCGAGATCACTACAAAGTGACTTTATCTATACTGTAATATAATACTTAGATATAATGATATTAATTTATACCTAAAGATTCATTAGTATAATAAACTATCATATCAATTTCAACCCTTGAATACTATTGACACTGTATGTTTTCAAATCAGGGATGTCTAAAGAAACCGAAAAAAGGAAGCTCAAGCAGATCGAGCTTCAAGAAGAAACAACTCCAAAAATACAAATCGAAATACTATTTGAAGACACAAAACCCATAATAGGAAGTACACTTGAGTTCAAATGGGGCCAACTATACATAGCTATCAGAGACGATAAAATACCTAATTCCACCGTGGAAGAAGGCATGATTTATGAAAACATCAAAAGGTCCGGCCTTCACAAGGCAACTACACGGCCAAAATTGTTTCCCTGCTCAGAGGTGATTGCGTTGATTTTTCCCCATGTAGATACTACTACAAAGATCATTTCAAATGCCACTGGAAGAGGGCTTGCATCCTTCCAACCAGTCTACCTTGCAACCGCATACAAGCTTCCTACCTCCAAACTATTCCTAACTGACGATTGGGCCAGACATGCCAATATAGATAATGCCGAATGTGCAAAGAAAATGCTCCTACTAGACAAACAACTTAGACCCAAATCTAACAGGGAATATGACAGCGAAAACTTAACGACCCCCTATCGAATCACAGTTCTATTGTTGAGCAGACTCTTCGGTCAACCAAACGCCAACATCTATAAACTCAATTGGGTTCCATTGATATACCATGTTGCCACACATGGTACAGTCTTCAATTGGGCACATATTATTTAAGGCAGTATGGCGTTGACAATTTCTGCAGCTCAAACATGCCTCTCAAAAGGGAAGTCACAATTCTTCATGTTTGGCTACCTCATCGATTGTATATTAGTCAACCACCCTTTTCCTAATTTGGGATGTACTTGGATTCCAAATGAGACTCCCATTCATGTAGCATATCAGATAACTTGGGCTCACCGATATGCAGGCTACTACAAATTACTGTGCGAAGAACTAATCATGCCCCTTTATACACTGGTCTTCAATAAAGAAGCAAATTGTATGTCAGACAATGCCTTGGATGTAATAGCTGAATATGGTGACTATTACTTCTCATCAGAAGGCACATACATTAGAATGTATGGAGGCACCAAACCTCCTTCTCTATTGCCAAAATATGCTATAGATTACATAGTGCATAAAGAAGCGATAAGACAAGTGTTCATCAATGGAATTGGTCACTATCTGCATGACAAAAAAAACTTCTTACCCACCTGTACCATTCAACATTGGTGGATACAACAAGATAAGCTCCAACATGCATATGGTCAAATTCCTCAATGCCGCTCGACCATCCACAATCGACAAGTTGAGCCAGCAAAAAGCAATCAGGATCTCCGACCAATAGTTAAACAAAACCGACATCCACGTGACGGAGAAAGATTTTGATAAGAGGCAGATGTTGAAAGAACCAACTGTTTCCAATGTAAGTTGACAGGTCCGATCGACCATTCGCTAGATGTCGATTGGTTACACTGACAATACAGTTCTATAAGTGAATGTAATAAAGCCTAGTCATTTGACATTGTTCTCTATGACGTTCATTATTACACCTCGAGGGGCAAATGCTAGTTTATTATATTTAATCACAAATGTTAAAAACAAAGGAAAAATTCGTACTTACTTGAACCCTAATGAAGATTGAGCTTGATCGAAAAACAATGAAACTCGAAAAATTGAATTTTTTTTATTTCTACTTCATATTTCCAATGCTCTCCAAAACCCTAACCTTTCCTTATTACCTATGTATCGTTTCACAAAGGAAATACATTTTGATAACAAATGTAAAAAAGTGAACGATTGAACTTTGAAAAATAAGATATATTTTAGACATGTTAACATAATATTACACGAGAGTCTACCAAAATGCTAATTAGCATCATGCACAATAATTTACATATTGGTACCAATGTCAGATTATAGTCTAATATCTCTATGGTTGAAAATGTAAATGGCAGGTAAGGAAAACTGTGTTATATATTGTTGCCCAAATCGGCATGTTGGGCCAATTTACTCGACATCAAATTTAATGATTTCCCTAATTCTAAACTACATATAAAAACATTAAAATTAAACATAAAATTCTAACACCGTATTATCATTTGATTTTGGTAAAAAAAAATTATTTTCACTTCATATAAAAACATTAAAATTAAACGTAAAATTCTAACACCGTATTATCATCATTTGATTTTGGTAAAATAAATATTTATTTTCACTTAAGTTAACAAAGCTTTGATAAAATATATGTCTTAGCATTTCAGTTAACAAAGCTTTGATAAAATAGATGTCTTAGCACTTAAGTTAATAAAGCTTTGAGTTACACCAGCTTTTAAGTAAACATTTTGCTAAAATTATTAATTTGTATACAATAATGTAAGTTTTTATAAAGTATTTTTTTAAAAATAAAAATAAAAATGTTTAATTGTGATTTAGTAGTTGAAATGGGATATCATACTACTTTGGATCTCATAAAAATAAAATTTTAAAATATAAATTATAAACGAAATTTGATAAGCATATATTAATTCGAACCATTTTAAAATTATTTTCAACAACATTGTTAGCATTGTGATTTATAAAGAAATGATTAGCATTCTAATTTGTTGTTGCAAAACCTAATGTTACATTCTTTTTAAATGTGTGGTTCTTTTGAGTTTTAAACTTTTATATTTTTACGTCGTAAGGAGTTTTCTATATATGAATCCTATGTTTTTCCCATGTTTGCGGTCGAATGTTATTGAGGGATGTGTTCAACGACCATCCAGACTTCATCTGTCGCTCGACCACCATCCATCATTCATGCCATCGTTTGTCATTTGTGCTTGCTTCATCATTTCGGTGACATGGTCCTTGGTGGAAACTGCTTTCTTGGAGACATAATCCGAAGTGATGATGAATAGATTTGCGTCGACCTCTTTGACCGACTATAATTTCTTGCTTGCGTTCTCCTTGGCTTCTTGGTAACACTTTTTCACCTTGAGCGATGCCATGGCATTCTCCTACGCTACATTGCAGTAATATTGGGGAGTCTCAGAGTGTCCTTGGAAATGCCTTGGCTCTTTTGAGTGTTTTCCATGTGCTCAACGGCCACTCTTTGCATGATCTATTTAAGAGCAACAATGTTCACCTTCAAACTCCCGTTCCATTCCATCTTAGGCTCAAGCTCTTGCTTGGCCTTCCCTATATCCCATATTATTTGTTGCCTCCCCAATTCTTTTGACATACAATGTCTCCCTCCCAATTGCATTCACCTAGGTATATTATTCTCTTCATATCAAGCATATTTGGTATGGTATACAAGTATTCTTAGATTGTTCTCAAGTTTGTATTGGGTTTATTTAAATTCGAGGACTATTTTGTATAATAATGTCTTTTGTATGCATATAATCTAGTGAATTAGATGATAATTTTTAGGTATATGCATTGCACAGTGATCGACAATGTCACTAGATCAAATTCCACTAGTGATAGACCTGAGGCCTCAATATGATTCCCTTATGTTTGATGAGGATTACAATTGTTTTGGCCTTTTTCATTTTCCCTTTTTCAATAGGTATCAAACTATTGTTGTATGTATTCATTTATGACATTAATATGTGGTTTTAGATTTGGATGACACATTATATCCATTAAGTTTCAAACTTGTTGCAACATGCACCAACAACATCAAAGGTAATCTCGCTGCTCTCTAAAAAAATACGCAATTTGTTAGGTGCCTAATAGAGGCACACATGCAAATGACTAAACGCAGAGCCAATAGACACCGGAAATGATAAGCGTGAATATGTTTCATTAAGAGGATGTGCATATAAATACAATCATATGTGACCCTTGGATTCGTATTCCAAGGAGTCTCTTGGACTTTTGAAGGTGGCTATTTGCCTTCACCTACCCTGAAGGATTAGGTTCCAACAAACTCCCCCTTAATCCAAAAGGTTGTATATGAGTCCAAGAAGAGAGCTGAAAACTGGAGAAGGATAGCTACAAATGGTCGAAGAAGTTCTCTAAATCATAAGTTAACATAAACCAATATCTTCTACTAAATGGTTGGTTTTAAGCTGACCACAATCTGATAGATCCCAACAACTATAAAGTTGTGAACCATGAAGGTGTTTTAAGGATGACCACAAACTCCAGAACTTGCCTTGAAGGCTCAAATGTTATTGGAACATTCTGAAAGGCTAGCATGAGTGGTTTTAAGTTGACCACAAATTATGGAACTTGGCTCGAAAGTTAAGAGGTTCCTAGAACATTCCAAAAGGCTTGTAGAATCTGATGCATTCTACTAAATGAGTAGTCATGGATCTGGCTCTGGCTACAACTCTAAGTTTGGTGGGATCAAGGATTTGAATCTGATATAGGCTCGCTTTTTCTCACTCACTTCAACTAAAAACACTTAGTCCATCATTGGTATACAAAATGTCCATATCTTACATGACAATTCCAAAAGCAATTTTCTCAACCACCCTCTCTAGAAGAGATACAAGAATTGGCACATTTTCAAGCCATAGACTGCCCAATAACGATAGGATTTCATACATTTGAGGTATCTCTGTCATCAAGGAATACACAAAGTTCTATCGTAGACTGCCCCAAAATTGAATAAGGGGGTTTAAAGACAGTTGTGCATGTGATGATGCACATAGTTTTTTCCCAATAGAATCTTATGTCTAGTTTTGACACTTAAACCTGCAACTTGCCAATTAGTACATACACACATGGAGGAAATGCATTAATAATGGACAAATCAAACTCGAGAAATATAAAGAATCGTGAAGCATCCATACCTGAAGATCAATTCAACTTTAGAATCAGTGTTCCGAGCTAGTTTTGTTTAGAACATCTCTTTTTTGTAAGTTCATTTTTTTTGTGAGTTGAGTTGTTTGTAAATGAGTGCATTCTCTGTTGAGACTGACACACTCTAGCTACTGAGCTGAAAATATTTTGTTGAGTCTATTTGTAAAGGGAGGCATTGCAAGAAGCCACCGGTTTAGTGATTGAGTCTGCTTGGTCCTTCCTGCACAAGGAGGCCTCAACAGTTCTTATAATGTCTCAAACTGAAGAAATATTATAGTTGTTGAACACTCTAATACTTACTAATGTAAACAACTCAATCACATTCAATAAATAAACTCTTCAAATTGTTATCACACATCTGCAATATTCAAAAGCCAAATAGTACAATGTACAACACAAGAATCAACATTCTGAACTATTGTTTGCTCAGAACAACCCTCTCTGTGAAGATGATTCCTATCAACTACAAGCACATAGTGAAATAATGTCAGAAGATGTACAACCTATTCGAAGTTCCGAGTGCCAACATAGTGATTGAGTTGGCCATGTGAATGATCAATGTTTTGATCTTCATCATTTTTAGCATTGTGGGAAGCATAACCATTCTTCAGATAGATGTTCAACACTGAAGAAACCTGCAAGATTGAAACTGGCAACATAAAATTTTATTGCTTCCTATCTTGTACCTGACAGGGGGGAACATTATTTCAGGCTTCAAGTTTCTAAGCCTTATCATCCTGAAAACATGTAATCAAGACCTTCCTCAAGTAATCCAGAACAAGTGAGCATAAGCCACAACCAATTTCGGAGGCCGGATTTAGAGATGTAGCCAGAAGATAGAAGAGATCCATGCTCCAGTACTCATGAGTTCGTGTCATTCTGTGTGTAGTTTTGACACTCATAACCACCATGAGACTTTCCACTCCTCACGTTGTTACCGACAATGGGGAATGATAAACCGTAAAAAATAAGCGAGCAAGAACAAGCGAGCCAGAACAAGTGAGTTTGAACCAAGTCAATGTCATGTTCGACTGAGCTCTAGTTTGTTTGTGGTCATCCTACAACCACCAATTTTGAGAGCACCTTCTATTAGCATAAGACACCGGCTTCTAGCTAAATTAGTTGGCAAAATATTGTCAAGTTGGAAATGTTCAGCTATTGGTCACTGTCCAATTCATGTTTTCATCTCTCTTTTGGTTTGTGGTCAACCCAAAACCACCATTTTCTAGAGAACTGTTGAGCCTTCGTGCCAAGTTCTAGAGAACCTCTGAGCGAGAGTTGTCACCAAGTTCGAATGTTTGTGGTAATCCTTAAACGACCCACTTAGTAGAAGATTTTAGCTTTTGTCAACGCTTTTGGTTTGTGGTAAGCCAAAACCACCACTTCAGAGAGAACTTTTATTTAGCAAGAGATTCCAACTTCTGCTAACTTGCTGGGAAAGTTGGAAATGTTTAGCAGTTGGTAGATGTCCACTTCCAGTTATTCAAATCTCTTTTCTTGGACTCATATACATCCCTTCAGATCAATGGGGCAATTGTTGGAACCTAATCCTTGGTGTTAGGAAAACTATTATGTTATTATGTCCCTATTCACGTGAGAAGAAGACCAAGAGTCCTAGGTGAATAGAAAAAGTCAAGAGGAGTCCAAGAGACCACTTAGAAGACAAAACCAAGGGTCATATAATGTATTATATTGTATATTTGATCAATGAGAATATGTGCTTTGATGCCTATCTTTTCGGTCTTTGTGTGTGACTGCCTATTTGCCCTAATGGGCACCTAACATAATTTTACTACTTTTTACGAATACAAATTTCAAGATTATAATATAAACCAGGTTTGAAATGCCCCTTGGAAAGCTTAAGGTTGCATATTTGGAGTTCCAATATATTAATTTAGTTTCCTTTTATGAGAACTTGAGATATGCATCTCCAGCTTTGCAACTTGATGGTTGCTAGACCAAGGGTTGGATGACTCTCTGTTAGTGCTAAGATACAATACATATAATGTACAGTCTAGATTTAATGCATCGTTACACTGGTACACAATAAGAGATGGATGATGGATCCACCCCTCCCTTGTTCGTCTTTGGCACTGAGCGAACTTGTGAGGTTTGAATTGTGCTTGAGGTCCTGTTGTTGTATGACAGATTATGTGAATCAAAAGCTTGGAGTTGAGGAAGCAAAATTCTAGAATTGTGCAAATAGTTGTAGAAGACTTATGGGACAAGTATGGATGGGCTCACAGTAAACATTCAATCCCTTTTGTTTGATGGAATTATACATTGTATTTCAAATTTGAATGTTAAAATGGTTGATCATGGGGATCTTCTATAGCCAACTGCTATGATAGTTATGTAACCTTCCAGCTGGAATAGGTATAACAAGTAGCTTAAGAATGGCATCATGAGCTTCTTGTGTGGGCTTCTTTGATTTTCCCATGGTAATTGATGCACAATTTTACCCATATCTATGTATAATATGACAAATATGGATTTATGTTCACCCTCATGGTTGTGAATTGCAATTGAATTGATGTCCTCTGTGACTTGACTTTCATGATTTCGTTGCCAATTTATGACCATGTTGTTGGACCTGCAGTCAATGGGCTATGAATTTGACTATGATGATTACTATAGGTAGTTTAGAAATATTAGGCCCTTAGGTTTTTGAATTTACAGTTAACTAACTTTTTCTACAAAATCAAAGAAAATGTCATAGATTATCCTTTCGCCATTGTTTTCTTTTGCCCTAAGACCATGTCTTGCTTCACTTGAAACAAATATTTCTCATATTGTTTTGTTCACAAAAGATTTCCATAAGAAAATATTAAACCATATGTTGTGCTGAAGAGCTCTTTATTAAGCATGCCTCGGTGGAAAATTGTAAGCTCATGTAATCCCGTCAAATCCTCTGTAGGATCTTAACACATAATGATGGAGCCTAAGATTTTTGGAAATATGGAAGCATGCATCTTAACTCTTTTTATGTGAAATATATATTCACAAATGGTGACAAAGTTCATACTGCAAAGGTCTTTAACATGTTGGGTTTGGAAGATTGCTTTGAAGGCATATTATGCTTTGAGACACTTAATTATCCTTCACAAATTGCTGAGAGAAATAATGACTAGCATATGATTATTGTTAACTCTACAATCCCAAAGACACCAGTCATTTGCAAACCCTCAAAATTGGCCATAGAGCAAGCTCCCCCCCTTGCATATGTTAATCCACAAAGAACAGTATGAGACCAAAGCTTTGGTGGCCATTTTCCTTCAGCTACATCATTTTTTGTGTGAATCTGTGATGAATCATATATTACATGAAAGATCAATATAGATGTACATCAGGATTGACACATGTGGGTGGCATAGAGTGGTCATATTAAATCCCCAAACTTGAAGAGTAAATTTATATTTTCTAAGGATGGCCATCATAGTTAAAATCTAGAGAGTTAGTGCTAATCTAAATGTAGAAATGAATGACTTAATTGTTTTATGAAAAGCCATATTACAGTAGGATTTCAACGAAGAGATGCATGTTAATCTGCTTACATCCCATATTCTGACCAAACATCCACATCCCTTTTCAACAAATAAAGGTTATAACAAGAATATTGCACTTAGCAGTAGTCCAGTGCCAAAACATAAAGTTGTGTGACAGTGGTGTTCCAACAAGAAAGAGATTTGTATTACTCTGATCATATCCTACATGCTGCCAAATCATCCACTTGTCCCTAAACTAAATCCCTTTCTAACAAAGAGGGTCTAGAAAGAAATATTCTACTCAGTAGTAATCCTTCCCAAAACATCATGGCAACCTTGAAATTCTACATCACATAATCACCTGTTTCTTACATGTGGCAGACCACACAAAATCTATTTTTCCTTATGCATATCATTTTCATAGTGCCTTGTCTAAATCTGTTATGTTTTGCTATAGATTTTCTTTTATGATAGCCTTCATAATATAGCAATAGGAAAGTATGCAGACCTACACACTGTTTTGGCAAGACCACATGATTGTAAAGGGGATATGATGGTTTTGTAAAAAGGCATAACCGGTACAATCTTATTTTAATTTTAATATCGGTTTCCACTATTATCATGAGGTGGGCACTTCGGTTTGAACAGAGGGAACACAATTTCTCCTTGAAAGTATTCACAACATTAGAGAAGTTATGCCTAAGATATGAGAAGAAGATGATGCAAAGAGGTTAAAAAATGTTGCGTGTTCAAGAGTAGTAGTTGTAGCTATTGAAATTGTTGTCACTGCATAAGCCATGATCTCATTGAATGAGTGAATGGAGGATTTCCTTTGGAGTTCTTCACTGTAGAAAAATCCTTTGCTGTAATATTGTTAGAGCATGTATCTTAGCTGGAGGATCCCATTTATTGCATAGTAGCATAATTTGGCCGTACTGGACTTTCGTGTACGGAAATTTCGAACAATTCAGAATTCGTCTAATATTTGGTGTAGGTGTAATACGAATACGGGCTCCTATCTAAATTTTAAAAACCAATTTTAAAAATCCAATTTTGAATTATTTAAACAATATACCATTCAATTTGATACATCGCTAATTCATTAAGCATTCATTAATTAATTCAAAATCCTTGAGAGTCAATTGTAAGTAGTGGTAAATACTTCTTTACTTTCTTATTAAAATAATTATTAATAACGATATCTCTCTCACACTCATGACATCCCAACTTGTTAAAATAATTATTAATAACTAATGGGGTCTCTATCACACTCATCACATCCCAGCTTGTTGAGATTTTATATTTTTGTTTTTTAAATAGTATTTTTGGTTATAAATATTATGTCTAAAAAGAAATGAATATTTTTTTTATTTTTTTATTTTTTTTTATTTTTAATATTTAATAGTTGATATTCAATATTTTATTTAAAAAATTATATATGTTTAAGAAGTCTACTTTCGTATTTTATCTGTAGTAGATTTTTTCGTTACGTATTTTTTCCGTATCTAATGGTATTTGTATCCGGTACTCTAATTATGCTACTATGATTTACGGATACACATTAATCAAGGTATCAAATATTTCAATAATCTATATTTTCATGACAAAATCTTCTCTTAGGAATAGATTAAAAACCCTTTCATGGTCGCATTCGTTTCATCACACTTTACTTTTACACCACGGGGGATTTAATATTTATGCCATAAGGCATTTTCTATTTGGTGAACAATATGTTTTTTCCCTGGGGCGTCGATCTTGGTTAGACGACCATCCAAAGTTGTAAGATCGTCGATCACATTCATGGTTCAACAGTGAATTATCCTTCACATCAATATGCTCATGAATGTGAATGGTTCATCGTTTCGATAGTGAAGGGAGTAGGAGCTGCCCTTATTTCAATGTTTGTATGACTGGTGGTGAAGAACCGAGGAGCGGAATTCTCATATATAGAATTGATCACCATAAAGGGAGTCACCATCAAAGGTCACAGGTAAAAATCTCATATCATCCCATTACTTTTAGATCTGTACCAATTACGAATCCTAAACCAAATGCATTACCTCAAGTTATTGACCTTTTTTTCTATAAGCAAGAAAAATTATATTAAACATGAACCTTCATTACAAAAAATATCATGGCTCACAGGGCCTTTCATGCCCAGATAGTCTGTAACACAACCCTACTACTAGATCCATTTGTTCCTCTAAACCTTCTACACCAAAACTATCTATTCCCATAACCCTTTTACAATAACCCCGACCAAAAACTATCTCAAAAAGACCTTCAAACTTAGATTGAACAACCTGCATAAAATACACTACAGCCGAAGTGGAAAGAAACTACATAGGTGGATACTGCGGGTAAGTCCCGTCAGCACCATAACAACCTCCCTGAACTAAAGAAACAAAATCATCAGACAAAAACTAGTAAGTATCATAAAACAACCCAAAACCCATCATTTGGGAGCCTGGGCGATGTTCCTATGGATTGGAGTGTCAGAGCAAAGATTGCAGAGCTTGTGGTCGTCTGCAGAAGATGACTGGCCAGACGAGCCATGAATAGGGCAAGTTCCTGGAGGACACGGAGCGGGGGAACCAACAGCAGCACCCTGGGTCTCCGGAGACAGGCCAAGTTTTTGAGCTATACGGTCGATCATCCTTCGCATTGAGTAATTATCATCCAAGTGCTCTTTCCAAGCTCTTGCTAGTTCATCCTAGCCCAAAGCATTGTTTTCCTTGTCCATCATCACATGGGCCAGGATCTCCTTAGTAACCCAATAGGTGGTGACAATCCTGTCATAGGCAGAAAGACGCCCAGCTGTAGTCCCTGGGTCACTTATCCACTCTTAAACTTCCTCTTTGATAGTTTCAATATCCATGGCTTGACTTGCTCCCACAGGTCCTTCTCAACCCGTTCAATTTCCTCCCTGATAATAGGAGGGATACGCTTGCGAAAGAATTGGGCGACCTGCCCTACTTTCCGAAGCTCACGGGTCGTTTTCCTCCTACCATCAACCTTTTTACCCTTACGTACATTCCTCTTCGGAGCCATTGCACCGATCACTCAAAGCAACAGATAATACCACAATCTCTCTTGATAGCACCCAACGCAACTTTCCAAAACATACAGAGACAGAATGTAGGGAGGAGGGGAGTGCTCTGAATAAATAGCCAAGCGTTGCAAACAAAAATCGGTAAACATACTAATTTATCTCAACATGCTATTGGGTTGCATGAGAAACCCATACCTCTCTCGACTACTTTTCCTGGTTCCCCATACCTCTCCTTTCAATGGCCATAGGTGGCTACATGATCTCCACATAATTGAAAATCGGGGTGAGATCATGGGAAGTCATATCCTGGTTTAATACTGAAGCACCAGTTTCGCATGATGATTGATGATGGGATGACATCCAGGTGTTGAGCGGGCTTGACACATGTGCGTTCGTCATAGTAACCGAGGCCAGACTCATGCGCCCCATCGTGTCCTGGTACAGCCTTATGTCATGGGCTGCCAGGTGGGAGCACTGGATTTGCCAGTCATTACCTCCCTCGTCCGATAGTTGTCCTTCAGCCACCCTAGATCCGTTGCATTCCTTGATATTTGCCAACAGGTCAGCCTCCTTGTTTCCATCACATTTAACATGGGTGAAGGACCAAGCGTGGCGGCCACAGATGAGGGCAGTGAGCCTTTCAACCCAATACATTAGTCACCAACTCTTCACAACTTTGGCTACAGTTTGACCACCTTGTATGTTCTTGACCATTTGGATGATGACGTGCGAATCCCCTTCAATGACCATGGGTTCCCAGTCATTGTAAATGGCAATTATGATGCCATGAAGCAATCCTTCGAGTTCAGCCGCATTGTTGGTGTCGTGTCCGATATTCCCATATAAGTATCGAAGAATAACACACTCACTGTTTATGATAACTCCTCCAAATCTTGCTGAATCGGGGTTCCCCTTGGACGCCCCGTCAAAGTTTAGCTTGAAATGGCCTCTGGGAGGAAGGTGCTAGAGACGAGGACTGGAAGGGGCCGCCATCCAGGCCCGAAACCTTCTCCAAAATTGTGGAGAGTAGTCCAACCCCCATCTTGCTAGAATATGTTTTTCTTGATCGTCCATTTCTCAGTCTCTTTCTGTCCATGGGGTAATTTTAATGGTTTCCTGGATAAGCTTTCTGACTTGGTTCCAGACAATCAGAATTGAATTCTTCTTGCCTTCAAAGATCCTCCCATTTCTCTCCTTCCAGATATCCCACATTAGAGAACCCGGAAGCATGAGCCATATTTTAAGGATGACAGGATTTTTGAATGCCTCCTTATCCCAATTTTCAATAGTCTGGGGTGGTTTCCCTTTGACCCAGTCCGTCCTTCGGAAAATTGCTGCTCCACATTCCCACAGGGAAGAAGCTAAGGGACAAGAGTCTAAAATATGGTTTATAGACTCATCCTCTCCTTCGCAGAGAAC
The DNA here is from genome assembly GCA_027924585.1 of Larix kaempferi. Lineage (NCBI taxonomy): Eukaryota > Viridiplantae > Streptophyta > Pinopsida > Pinales > Pinaceae > Larix > Larix kaempferi. The sequence continues at coordinate 15,282,357 of BSBM01000600.1, forward strand.
ACACCAAAAAGGGTCATGCATGCCTCTTCGTATGAGGTTCTCACCTGTCAGGATACGCTTGTAAGATACCAACTAGATGAAGGTAGCAATTTTAGGCCAAGGGTTAAAGTCCCAGACTGCCTTCCAGTCCATCCTAAGAGGTGGATCCTCTTGGTTAAATAGCAGGTCATAGGCCTCTTTAGTGGAGTAAATTCCTTTGGTTTGGTACGCCCATCTGAGTTTATCCGGTTGGTTTTGGATTCGAATGCAACGATCCTACAAGGCATCCATGATCTTGGGTATCTATTCCACTGGGAAACGTTGGTCCCACCAATTTTGTGGGTGCCATTCATGGAGTTCCTCGTTAACCTGTTCTTCTCTCCAAAATTGACAAACTTTTATTAGGCCTAGATCTTTGGCATGGGACCAACTATTATGAACTTCTTGCTGGTTAGTGATCCTTGGCAGCTGTTGCCAGGAATCACTCCAGAAATTGACATTCTTAACATCCCTAATTTCCCCAAAACTATGACTCTGGACAATCCTTCTATTTGCATGAGCATAATTCCATATATGAGATCCTTGTGAGTTTTCATTGAATCTAATCAAGTATTGCTTGGGTTTCCCTGAGCGTACTTACTGTGCCAAATCTTGGCCCAAGGTTCTTCTTTTTGCGACACCCAGTGCCACCAAATCTTTGCACCGATAACTTCACAATTCTTCTCCGGATCTCTCAGCCCAAGACCACCCTGAACCTTTGGTTTGCAAACCGTGTCCCAGCTAACCAAATCCCACCGGTGTTTGGCTTGATTTCCTCCCCATAAGAACTGACTTTGGATTGATATTATTTGCTTTAGAACTGATTTAGGGGAAGCCAAAGTGGAAAAAAGATAGATAAGCATGGCTTGGAGAACAAATTTCACAAGCATAGTTCTGCTGGCAAGGTTAAGAGGCATGTAAGCCCAGTTATCCAATTTCCTTCTTAATTTCTCCAGGAGGTCCTCCCAGTAGACTTTCCTAATCACCCCATCAGCAAGAGGAGCACCAAGATATTTGGATGGAAGGGAGCTCCCTTGGAAGCCCAGGATATGAAGAATATTCCTCTGGTGAATCCTTGGAGTATTGAAAAAGAAAACCCGGGATTTAGTATTATTCACTTCCAGCCCAGAAGCATTGGCAAAAGAATTCAAACATTCCTTTAAGGCCCTTGCTTCTTGCACTGAAGAATGACCCATCAGCATGGTGTCATCCACAAATTGTTGGTGTGAAATAGTCTCCGATCCATTATGAAGGTTCAAACCTTTAAGCTCCCTTCTATCAATTTTGTCTTTGATAACCCTGCTCAACCCTTCTGCCATAAGGATGAACAAGAAAGGGGACAGAGGATCTCCCTATTGGATACCCCGCGAAGGAGTGAATGTTCTAGTAGGGGAGCCATTCAAGAGGATAGAGAAGAAGGCTGTAGAGGTGATATTAATTATCCAATTGACCCAGTCCTGGTGGAAACCATAGGCCGCAAGCATCTCTTTCAGAAATCGCGAACTTAATTTATCATAGGCTTTTGAAATATCAAGATTTAACAACATACTAGGTTTCTTAGTGATTTTCAGAGAGTGGATAACTTCATGGACCAAAATGATACCGTACAGAATTTGACGCCCTTCCACAAACCCCGACTGTTCTTAGGCCACCAGGACAGGGAGGAGAGGCTTTAGCTGGTTAGATAGCACTTTGGTTATAATCTTGTAAATGACATTACAGAGCGCTATAGGTCGGAATTTCCTGGGGGATTCAGCTCCATCCTCTTTGGGGATGAGAGTGAGAAAAGGGGAATTGAGAGCTCTTAGGACTCCTTTATTCTTACAAGAGTCCTCCACAATTCTCCAGACGTCATCTTTGATCAAATCCCAGAAGTGATGAAAAAAATTGGTGGTAAACCCATTAGGTCCTGGAGCTTTCTCGTATTTCATTTGATTAACAACATCCTCAACTTCCTAGAATTCCGCAAGCTTCATCAGTATTTCATTATGGGTTTCCGTCACTAGCTAGGGAATATGTCTGGTGATATTCCTGATATGGGCATATCTGTCATGCCTATCTTCCTTCATTATGGTTTCAAAGTACTAGACAAGCTCATCCTCCATATCTTCCCTTGTTTCTAAATACTACCCATCATCTTTTTTTAACCTTGATATCTTATCCATCTCGCGATTCTGAATCACTGAGTGGTGGAAGAATTTCGTGTTTCGTTCTCCCTCCTGCAACCATTGATTTCAGTATTTTTTATTTTTTTTTGCTGGAATTGGCACATCCGGGTGCCCTTGATAGGTTCCAACTCCGCCCACCATTTTTCGACAAGTTCCCTGAACATGTTCAATCCAGAATTGTTCAAACCGAAAAGATCGCGTAATGGGGGGACCACCACCATCCCAAACCAAACTTATTGGCCAATGATCAGAGCCCACCGAGGGTAAGACCAGATCGGTCACTTCCATTTCCCCGGTAATCATTGCCTCGTGTAAAAGGAATCTATCTAAATGAGAGGCACCGTGATGTTCACCACCTCTCCTGTTATTCCGAGTAAACCACCCATTCCCAGTTTCGAAGTCCACCAGACCATTCTCCTAGACGGAATTTTTGAAAGATATATTGGTGGCTTCCATGCTACGCCTTCCTCCTTTCTTTTCTTCCAGGGAAGTAATCATGTTGAAATCACCGCCCAAAACCCAGAGAGAGCCATCATTCTCACAGGCTTCCATAGATAAGAAGGATAAGAATGTAGGTTTTTGGGCTATAACACTGGGGCCATAGACATTGGTTAGAGTATCTCTTACCTCAGAATTATCAAGCTTGAAGTCGGCGCTGAGGGAGAACCTAGTAGCTCGGAAACAGGTGAGGGATATTTCCGTGGGGTTCCATAAGATGGAAACTCCACCATCTACACCCCTAGAATCATTAGCAATCACTTGACTTCCCCGCCAAAGTTTTTCGCCTAACACCTGCATAGTATCCACTCTGCATTTAGTTTCTTGCAGAAATAATACATCTGGTTTTTCCTTCTTTAACTTCATCTTCAAGGTCTTCATCTTCCTTGGATTGTTAACCCCATGGATATTCCAATTTATAATCTTCATTAGATACTCTTAATGACTTCTGAGAAGGCCTTCCTTATCGTTGGGTACTGGCCTGATTCCACTAGTCTGGTCCCAATCTCCGTTATTCTCTATCGGTTCATCTTCCACCCCGTTTTTCCCCTTCCTCGGGTTGTTTCCTTTTACTGCCCTTCATTGGATCCTTATCTATACCTAGGTGTGGGGAGGTTTTAGTTTTAAGGATAGCCTGCTGTAGAAGTTCCAGCTGCCTCCTAGAAACATAACCCTGCCCTTTTTTGTTGCATTCCTTCTTTATCTCATCCAGATCTAGATCGCCCAGGTCCATGTCGTTGTTCTCCTCCATTGTTTCTTCCTCCATAGTTTCCACTATCTCCTCCATTGGCATGATTGTGGATTGATTGCCTTCCTCATTGGGGGTTTTATCCTTTTCAATACCTTCATCCTTGATCTCCATTTTACTCAAGGTTGCAAACCTATTCTCGCTTTGATTCTGTTTGTCTGTATTCTGTTTTGTGGGAGGTGGGTGGGGAGTTTTTTTGTTTTGCTTCTTGCGGTTCTGAACCTGCATAAAACCCTCATTATCCTTTTCATTTTCTTTCTTCTCCAGGGAGGGAGGAACAGTTGATTTAAGGGTCAGGCAATCTCTTCTCAGATGCCCATATTCATGGCATTGTCGGCAACGAAAAGGGAGTTGTTCATAGTCAAGAGTTTGGACCCAATCCTCATCTTCCCAAGTCAAGTTGATTGCCTCTAGGATATCTTTGGAGAGGTTCATGTAGACACAAATTAGAGCATAGGTGGTGTATCGTTGCAACCTTGTCTGCTCTGAAAATTTTACAAACTTCCCCAAGGTGTTCCCAATGTCCTCCAAAATTTCAGGTTCCCAATACTCGCAGGGGAGTGAGTAAAGCCGGATCCAAACCGGAGCAATACTCAAATCCTATGTATCAGGGTTAAACCTCTCCTTCCAGGGATGCAGGAATAAACCCAAAGAGTAAAAGAAGTATGGGCCTCCCATTAGAACACGATCTCGATCTTCCTGGTTGAAGAAGATAATGGTGAAGAACCCTTTTGCGCCCAGGTGCAAATGATAATGACCTTTGGGGTTCCAGGTGGTCTTGATCCAACGTATCATATCTTTCTCCTTTGGCCATATGCCAATGAATTTACCGATGAGGACTTTCTCCTTCCACTGTTCAACTCGGGTTCGAAGCTTGTCAAAAGTGATCTGCAGAGATGGATTTTCAGCAGATTTGGGTAATTAGCCTCCCCGAGTCTTTTCCTGTCAGTCTCCATAGAATTCTCCATGGCAATACCCTTACCAGGTTGAATCATAGTGGGTATCTGCATACTACTAGGGCAATCAGAAGATGTGGTGGGGGATCCTCCACCTCCGGGCGATGCCATACAAAACCCTTGGTCCACTCTATCCAGAAGCCCTTAAAGATCGAGATACCAATGCCTTAGCCCGCAGCCGGGCCGAGCCCTAACGCGAGCGAAGGATAATCCTTCTGCAGGAAAAATAGATACTACCTCGCATCTGCGGCCGCAACTCCTACCGAACCCTCAAGTTATTGACCTTGAAACAACTTAAGGTTATCAAATTGCAAATCCATATGTAGGTTGCTATGTATTTGGTGAGATCGAAATGCGAGGAATCACATAGTCTATGATAGGACGGAGGTGAAACCTGCCCTTCCTTTGAAATAGAATGGTTTTGTCTTTTTACTCTCCATCCTCTTTATTAATGCAATGATGGGATTTGACTATGTTTTGATTCATACTCTTTGAATTTGTGTGAATTTTTACTTGTATAATCATGTTGTAGGGAATTTTTTGTGTCTAGAAGCCATTGATTCTTACCATTAAGGTTCTTTTGCACATTCACTGCATTGCTTTGAGCACTTTACATAGTGGGTATGTTCAACAAATTAGAACAAAAGGAAACCTTTAGTAAGGCTCCTGAACTGTTATAGCCATGAAGCTTGTATCTTTCCTTAACCCAACTATTAATGATAGCCTCGAGCGGTCATGACCTATAAAATACTCCTCTAAAGTATGACGACGCAACCCCTGTAGAGCCTTAGCATAATCATTTTTTAGTGTATAAATGTTAAGATTGGACATGAAGGAGGGGATCATAATATCAAACTTGGATGATGGAGTACCTAGTGCTATACGTTGGGTATGAATTCCTTTCTTTGGTGCACCATGGCTATTTTAATTGCGTCCAATGATCAATTGCATGTCATGGGATGCCATAAAAGGGCACTTTAATGTCACCTTTTTTAGGGTGGCACGAGCTTGACATGGGATAATTCCAAATACAGATGAGAAGAAAGAAAACATGGCCTGAAGTTAAGGGACTAAAGTGGAACCCAATGCATCAACGATTCAATCCTAAAAATAAAGTGCCATAACTTTTGAAAGTTCTAATCTCCTTGGTATAGAGCTCATCTTATGCCTACCCAAAATAGTGGCACCTCCTTTCTCTTGTTCTAATATTGGAAAACTTTGCATTGAACCTTAGCAATTATATCTTATTCCTAGTATGTGTTATGGAGTTGATCATTCTACATTAAGGAAATAAAGAATGATGTTAGCTTTCCTAGAATATAGGTGATTGTTGCATGCTTAATTTATAACGAAAAGCCTTATACTATTATGCTTCAATGACTAATTTGATTATTGATATTTTTAGGAAGCAAGGATTTCCTCCATTATATTGTGGTTTTATTCTAATACTGTGATGGACTTGCTCTAAATAACGAAGATTGAGGATGGGGTTTTTGACTACCTAAGATTGGTCCTATGTATTGCAATTGTAACCATATGCTAAGGCTTTAGAGTATTAAGATCTATTGTTTATGGCTCATTGGTTTCTACTGTGTGATCCCACTTTTGTAATTATTTCCATAATTATCGTTGGGTAGCTTTGATAATTGGGGGCTTCATGCTTGCACCAATTTGAAAGTTTCTTTCTCCTACTTAATTTTGGTTGGAATATATTGCCCCTTTCCCCCTACTTTTTGACATACATCAACTAATTTGTGAAGATTATCATAGATTTGTGCTAGCCATTGCTGAAAGAAACTCAATAAGGACATTTATTTGTGTTGTTCAATTACTTTCTTGTAGTGCTATGTAGTAATAGTTATTATCAAGCTGGTCTTTTGAAATAGTCACGCTGAATGAATTTTTGTATTTGCTAAACAGTGGCATGCAAATTAAAGAGGCACTGCAACTACAGATGGAGGTATAGAAGCAACTACATGAACAACTTGAGGTATTTGTTTTTTCATTGACTATTTTTTGTTTGGCTTATTTGCATGGCCAACATTATTGCTTTCTCAATTTTCAGTGTATATTCTATTTAAGTTTGTGGATTGGTGCAGACCCAAAGGAATATACAATTGCAGATAGAAGAACATGGGAGACATCTACAAAAGACGTTTGAGGAGCAAGCAAAAATAGGTAACTTATTCAAGAGTCATAGTCCATATGCAGCTGGTTTTAGTGATCCATCTCTTGAAGAAACCTCAAGCAAGTTGTTCGAGGAAGAATATAATGCATGACATTCTAAGCCAAATTTGGACACTTCAGGGAAAGAAAAATCAGTGTCTGAAAAACTCCCTGTTTCTAGAACTTATGTAGATGGACAACAGTTGGCCAACATTCTAATAAGATACATCACAAGTCCACTCCAGATTTGGAATTTCAACCGACATTACCACTTTCAAAATGGATTAGACTAGATGACAATATACAACACGCAGATTGACAGGATAAGCAACCCCTGAGTCAATATACGTTAATGGTTGACCACCCCTTAATTCTCTTCGATATGGATGAATTTTTCTGCAAATGGTAACTTGTTTGTCAAGGTTTTTGAATAAAAGAATGTTGTAACAACCCCATTTTAATCCCCATGAGAAGCTATCATGAATACAATAGTTTACTAATGGTGAAAATTGCAGGGAGCTTTATCCAATCAAGGAATCTTCCTGTATCAAAATTAATATGTTTTACAAAAGGAAGGTTTGTGATTTATTTCTACTAGTGAGAAATGATCTAAACAATTTCATTAAGATTGGCAAAGGCATTAACTATATGGGCTTGTGCAAATAATCAAAGATAACATGTTAATTTTATGACATTGATATTTTGAAAGATAATTCAACTTGTAAAAATCATATCCTTGATTTTATTTATAGAGTTTTAAAATATTTCAGTTTATTTTCTCGTATGTTTTTCATATTGGTAATTAATTCCTTTGATTGATGTAAACGAAAGGTAAGTAAATAGATTCGACAACTCTTATATTTTTTCTTGAGTGGCTTCTAGAATATCTTAAACTTCAACATAAGGTTCTTTAATCACTTGTGTCATAGAACATGTAAGTTGATATGGTATTTGTTGATAAATCTATCTTCGGTCACTCATTGAGATTTTTCAGTTGTATGCTAATGAAAAGTACTATAGAAGTATAACTGAACTCTTGGTGCTTAATAACTTATTAGTGATTTCTAATTTGAATCCTTGGTGATTATCAAGGATTTCAAGTTATTTGAAACCTTGATTCTTAGGGATGCCTTGATATTTACAATACTAGTGTGAAGCGTTGGTAATCTAGACTAGCAAATAAACAATTTTATTTGAATGTTTTTTATTATGGGCATGGCAAATGAATTTTTATGGTGTTGTTCATTGTTTTGCTAGGTCAAGAGTCCCAGGGCATCCATACTACCAAAAATATTTCAAATGGTACAAATATGAAATATTGTTTAAATTAGATAGAATGATTAAATCATTCATGGTTTGTCCAAAGCAAGCTTTCAAATAGTTCCTTGGTATCCATGATCTAAGAAAATAAGTTTGTAGCTAATACACATAACTATTGGAATGAACAGAAACTAATGAAGATGACTTGAGTATGCTCTTGGTTGATACAAGTATGAAGGTAGCCTCTAGATCTATGGGGTATGCATCAAGCTTAACTTGAGCAATACATTGAAACCATTTTTTGGCAAGAAATGTGTGTCGAGATGATTGTTTATAACTTTATACTCTCCAAATACATACACATTCATTGAAAAATACGTGGTTTCTAAATTTTTTAACCATAGGATGTTGTTGGTTAATTGCATGAAAATAACACTGTGTAAAAACTATGGTCTCTAGATTTCTTAACCGTAGAATGTTGTCGATTTATAATAACATCAAATAATTTCATTTTGTATGGTATAAATTAAAAGTGCAACACATCCTTGTCTCCTCAATATTAGTAGTGGAGGAACATCCTTTATTTATTCCAATTTGAATACCTATTAAGTAATAAGAAGTTTGCTAAAGTAGTTTGCATCTATTTTCCTTTGAATGTGAAGTATTGCAAAAATGATTATCTTAGTTTTACCAAGGTCTTAGTTCCAAGTATCTTTTAATCACAAAAATATGTCAATGCCAAAGTCTAGTTTCCTTTGGAAGGCAAGAGAACTATACTATTTATGAAAAGAAGAATAAAGATCAAAAGTTTATGAAGGAAACAACCATCATCTACACTTGTAGCCCATTTAGATTGTCTGGTTTAATAGGAGTACTTTATATAATGCAACAAAGTCCTTGGAAATTTTATGAATCTAACATGAATAGTTGAAGGTATACCCATTTTCATAATGAAATATTAATTGGGTGGGAGTATATGAGAGTATCCTTAGCATGGAGTTTTATTATTGATGTAATAAATTTTTGTATGAGCGAAGTACTTTTCATTCAGTTTATGGTTGAGTTTATGAGGGATATATAGTCATATTTTATTCCTTATATTTTGGATCTTTAGTTATGTTGTTTTAAATTACACAACACAAGAGCAACATACATCAGTTTTGTTATTACCCAAACTCATACCCTTCGAGACAAAGTCATAAAGTTTAAGGTATAGGCTTAGTGAAACTAAAAGAGAGGTCAATGTCACCACACCAAGCCCTTTTGTTCTTTAAGTTGGATTTTTTCCAACCCAAGGGAGGCTTGCCTAGGATAGGATCACTAAAGATTTCAATTAGGTTCAAGGTGAAATGAAGAGATAACTTTAACAAAACGGTTTATGATAGTAAATAGGAAATAAGTGGATGGAGTGATAAGGGACTAGTGTCTTATCCATTGGGAAAATGGAGTCAAGCAAAGGCTCAATGAAGGGTTTTCAAAGAAATGATTCAGAGGATTAGGGTAGCAACCTCACATATCCTAGTCATGTTGGAATGTAACACTTCATTATACAATAAAACTGTAATTATGGCATAAATGATCTCAATAGGTATTAGTTTAATAGACAATTAGATTATGCAACTATTTATTAGTCAAATAAAAGAAGGTTGATGTCAATGTATTCGATGACTCCATTGTTAATAAAATTTGTGTTTCGTTCTTCTAATTTGTGAGTCTATTTGGTATATATACGATGCATGGTTATGTTTTCAATCTTCACTATGGACCTACCACTTGGACTTGTAAGAAATGACAACCTCTTGCTCTTTTTTCAGCAGAATCAAGGTATCGAGCCATAATTAATGCAAGTCAAGAATCCCTATGGCTTTAAGAGATCCATTTAGAGTTTGGATTCCAACAACAACATCCAACTACCCTCTAGTGTGACAATCCGAGTCCAATCAAGCTTGCCAAAGGTCCAATTCAACATTAGTGCCTCTCTAACAAAAAAATTATTCTTACCAGTTTGCTTTTTTCCAAGAGCCTGAGATTTAGGGTCTGCATGACATAGATGTTTATATATTTAGGTTCCTTGTCAAAAAATATGGTCCACTGAGACTGCTTTTTCCTACATGTGAGATGTTGTTTTTAGCAGTGTCCAAATTAATACGTTTCTAACATATCTATACTTCAAATTACAAAAAAAAAATAGTTTATAAAAGAGAAATGTAGATTACACATTGATCTTCTTCCTATGCAGAATTCCAAAAAAATTGTGTCTACATTTATGTTTACTTTTGCATCTTTCTCTTCATTGGAGAACTAAATATATGAGTACATAGAAGAAAGTGATGACCTAAAAGATAATTATGGTGCTCGAACCTTTTCAAGCAATATGGGATTGTGTGATTTCCATAGCTTGAATAATTGTTAATGCTACATTATTTGACTAGATATTTGATAAGGCTACATTATTTGACTATGTTTTCTTAATTATAATAGCTGCCAATGCACTCCTAATAGTACTCGTGCATTGGAAAAAAAAATTACACTTGCATTTTGTATAATTCTAGTTATCTTTTGTTGGGTGTTCTTTTTTATTAAGATAGCCATAGTTAGCTTTTCCAACTATACATGTACAATGGAACACTAGTTGCTTTTCATTACATCTATCTTTTATCAATACATTTACATGATCTAATACCCTAGAAGCTTACATTTTTTTGTACACTTTCAACATTTAACCTTTCCAACATTCCCTTAGACTTTGTGATTTCCACTACTCAAACTATTTCTTCCGTACAACTATTCTACCTTGCCTCCTTATTGAAACATTCTTTTTGCACTGTTAGGTGCAATTGTTAGTTAATATAATTTGGTGGAATGGGTCTATGGAATTTAATTTTTGATGCATAGACTTCTTAATCAATAATGGATAAATTCCTAAAGAAGATAGTCCAAGAGATAGTATAGTCAGTTTGATTTGTTTTATTAAGGTATAATGTTCAAAGAAGCCATGGAATACATTCCCACAAAGTTTAGGTGTGTACATAATATTGCTTTTATATAATTTTGACTTTACAATCAATAATAATCAATAGTATGGTTGGTAATTAATATCGCCCTCCATCTGAAGAGAGGGGGAAATCCACGAGACATTAGAAAGTATCAACATCCTCAATATTGTTTTCTAGAAGAAAAAGAGTCTCTTACTATTCAATTATGAATCAAAGAAACTACATTATATCTCTTGTCCAAAAGACAATACAACTCATTCAGAGTACTCTAAGGCATCCACAATCAAACACCTAAAACCAAAAACTGTGATATCATATGTCTTTATACAGATCCATATGACTGGATATTACAAATAACTATCAATTTATTTTGAATCCAAAATAAAACTCTATGTTCTATAATGTCCCAATAATCTCCAGACATCTAGCAACACAAAAAATTTCTACAGTAAACATATAAACCGATTACTATGCAGATATAAATAAGTATTACAAAAAAAGTATCAACTTCAGTAAATGTTTATCAATTTATCCTCCATAAGCTGATCCTTCACAAAATGTCTAATAACCGCCCTTCCAGCACCCATGTCCAGTCCCTTCTTTGATAGAATATCAGCCTTTTTGTTATATACCCTGCTCACATGGCTGAATGATATAGATGCTATGGAATTTCGGAGAGTCATAATCCTCTTTTTCCAGAAAGATAATGCTGACACCTGTAATTTATGTTCCCCCAAAGCCCAATCAATGATAGCATTGGAATCGCCTAAAATATCAATTTGATTAATCACCAAGGACCAATTCAGATGCAAAATTCCCCACAATGCAAGTAACTATGATCTCATATTATTCCCAATTCCACAACCAAAATGCATCTCCACCCATTGATCCTTATCAAGAATCAAGAGACATCCCACACAGCATTGACCCACTTTTGCCGCTCCATCAAAACTGCCCACTAGATTAATATATCTCATCAAAGGAAAATCCATATTTTTACCCTTCAAAGAAGGAGCCCTCCACTGAACATCTGTCATATACTACTTAGTATAAGTCACCGAGTCATAAAAAGTATATGTTTTATCTTCAAATAGAATTGAGTTCCTAAGACGCCATATAGCCCATATGAATATTAGTGGGAAAGTAATCTGATAACGATAGTGCTCATACCAGTTTTCCAAACACTTTGACAAAGTATCTCCAGACCATGAACCATATTGCCCATGTAAATATGCAATATCATCCCATAATTGTAAGGTGACTGTGCAATTTGCAAATAGATGATCGCAAGTTTCTTCCGCCTGAAAGCATAAGTAACAAGCTGATGGCCCACATCCACCATGTAATTTATATTTGTCCCTAGTATAGATACGGTAATTTAGTTCCAACCACAGAAAATTTTTCATTTTTCCCAGAATCTCCCATTGCCAAAGTTGAGAACACCACCAAGCTGGAGAAGGAAGATCTGCATCTGATGCAATATCCAGGTATGCCTGCGCTGTAGTCACCATTCCATCCCCATTACCATATTCCCATAAAATAACATCCAACTCATCCGACAGAAAAATACCAGCATGTATTAAACCAGTGATAAACAGTTCCCATTCCAATGCTGCATTCCTAGTCAGATTCATCTATGATGCCCTTAGCCAATTGCATACACACAACGAATCAGACTGGTCTTTTTTTATCTGATTAAGGTAATGTATCCCCATAATCCACCATCTGTTAGTCCGCGCCAAAGGCTTTTCAAATGTAGTTCTTTATACACCCAATAAAAATTACGGATTCCCCATCCCCCAACAACCTTTGGAGTAGAAATACGTTCCCAAGAAGCTAAATGACACCCCTGGAAATCCGAGTTTTCCTTCCAGAGAAAGTTATAAAAAAGCTTCATGATCAAATTAAGCTGGAACATTTGCGAGACTAAACCAGTAGATTGGGATATTTTCCAGTACAGAGTTTAATAATACCAAACGACCACCTAGTGACAATTTTTTGTTCATCTAGCAAAGAATTCTAGTTTCCACCTTTTGCACAATCCATAACCAGTCTGCGACCAAATATGCATTCAGTTTAATGAAATAGCCCAAATAGGTAAGCCTCTATTCAACTCCAAAATTTCAAGTGGAAAAATCAAACTCAATATCCTTTTTAAATCATCCTCCAAATTTATAGAATACCAACAGGATTTCGAATAGCTGATTTGCATCCCTGCTGCAGTGCATAAAGTATCCAATATAAATTTATGGTGCAGCCACTCCTGTTCACTTCCCAATCGAAAGATGAGTACATCATCTACAAATAATAGATTAGAAATGATATGATGAGGTGAGACTTTAATATCACAAATAAAACCCTCTGCCCTAGCCTGATGTATTAGACGACTAAGTCCTTCAATGACCAAAATAAACAATAGTGGGGATAATGGACATCCCTGGCGCAGACCCCGAGAAGCCTTAAAGAAAGTTGTTGGACAACCATTGATAAGGATAGCAAAATTTGTAGTCTTTAGACACCCCATAGTCCATTGTGTGATATGAAAATCCAGTCCAACATTTAAGAGCAGAACTCTAAGAAATGACCAATCAACATAGTCATATGCCTTAATCAGGTCAAGTTTCAATACCATAGCTTCAATATTCTTCAACTTAGCAGTATGTATAACCTCCTGTGCAGTCCCAATAGTGTAAAAAATCAATCTCTGGTGTAGGAACCCGAATTGTTCCACTGAAATGCCTTTGGACAATCCCCCCTTGATCCTTTGTGCAATAGTTTTAGAAATGATTTTAGAAATCAAATTGCACAATGAAATGGGCCGGTAATCCTCGAAAGTCACCGGATTTGAAATTTTTAGGATCAGTGCAATAAAGGTGGCATTCACACCTCTAGAAACCTTTCCAGTCACCCGAGCCTCCTCCACCAGGCGAACAAGTTCTGGAACCATAATGTCAAAAAACTGGATAAAAAACTCACACGTCTAGCCATCCGGCCCCATAATCTTATCCCCCTCATAGCGAAGGGTTTAAACATAAATAGTGAAGGATCCCACGCTGAGAGTAGTCCACCCGATCTCCCAACATAACATACTTCCCAAGAGGGAAGGAAGGAATTAAAGAAAATACGTGCCTTTGACTCATCAATCATAGTTTCCTGAAGAAGTACCAAATCCGGTCTAGTAAGCTCTAATAACCCGCGGAAAGCGTTGTGTTTGGGTGTGCCTCCAACCCCACATATATTTAGGGTTAAAATGATCATATAGGAACCTCCGAACTGGACCTCACTACTCTAAGTTTCCTAAAGATAGTTGATGTCACAGACAGGTTGTCTCCACAAGAATGCAAATGGGAGGAATAATATTCTTCCGAAAATAATACATCCACAGTTCCTCCCAAAGACTCCCTATCCAAATCCTTCTTGCGCCTACTCCCTTCCTTTTTCCTAATGGTCACGTTGGGCAGAGAAAGATATTGTGACTTAGGAATCAGATTACCCTCACAGAAAACCGGTATGGGCTCTGAAAAACAAACCCAGTTCCAAACAATTGACATCCCCCGCAGTCGAAACATGAAGTGGAGTAGCAGGAAAAGTATGTAGAGTGGCTTGTTTGTCTCTCAGAAGTTGGGAGTTAGAAAAAATAGGCAAATTCCCCAGTATAGCAGGTTTTGCAAGGTTGCAGGCCTCCTGTGGTTCAACCCCCATGGAAATACTGGTCTCTAGGTTAGGGTTTTTAGAAATAGGACTTATTGATGAGTCAAATGACATAAAATCCTTTCCCCAATCTTCCAGCACATATAACTCATCTTTGGACATAGATTTAAAGAGTGCAGGGAAGATAATTTTAAACTTACTTGAAAAAGGTGAAAGTTCCTCCAATGTCACTGAAGTTGACTTTTGAGAAAGCCCCAAATCTTAGAGATGTTTCGAAACGATGACTGTAGTCCCAAAAGCCCCAGATCCCTTTTCCAGACCACAGTCCCTTCGTAGATGACTAGGTTTTCCACAAGCGAAGCACCAGAAAGATGTGCTCCAATAGTCGAGCTCCCGTCGAATGATCTTTTCCCTCCACCAAATATTAATGCATTCCGGAAGTCCCAATGAAACATCAAGTTCAACCAGTATCCAGGCACATCGTTTGTCCTCATGGAAGAGTGAATTATCATAAAAAAACAAATTTACCAATTTGATTTGACAGGGTCACAAACACATCTCTAGACCATAAAGCCAAGGGAAAACCCTTCAACAGAAACCATAAGTGGTTATTCTGAAACTGTTCGCTTGTCAGATCAAATTCCACGTGCCACTGTTTTAAACAGAGTGGCCCCCGCTCAATAACCCAAAATCAAAGTTGCATGGGCTTCGTCCAAGAAATGGAAGACGACCCAATTATTAACCAGCATATGAACTCGCGAAGCATATGTGAGAAGGGGTTTCCAGTGAAAGTTTATCCAGGAAATGAGTGTTGAGCGACTAATGTCCGTATAACAGAGTTTCCCCACCAGGGCCCATGCCATTAAACTTATAACCCTACCAACTTGAATGTCCTTACCAAGCACCATCTCATTACCCTCACCTATGATTTTGATAGCCTTTAGTGACTGGTTTTGACGAGCCTTTACCCCTCCACTACGGGATATACCACCGCCCCATCGCAATGTATCACAAGGTTGATAAAACTCCTTATTAGAGCCCAAATATTCTCTAGAGTCTCCCCCATCTTTGGAGCCACCACATAAAAGCGGGTCTTCCAACACCGGTTCCTATTCCAACAAAGGACCGGCTCCCAATGTAATGTGGTCAGTCGAGGAGGTCCCCTAGAAACATGCCATAGAAAATGATGCATCAAGTGCCAGTATTCCCACTGACAAGCAGTCGTCAGTTCCACTGATGTTAGTAAGAAAATCCAAAAACCCAGAGCATACATAAAAGCCCTAAGAAAAATAAAACCTGCGAACCTCCAGGAAAACCCTACAGTTCATGGCTAGTTGGGACACCATTACTAAAGTACCCCATAGTAACATATTCCAGGTGATGCCATGGAATTAACAACTGATACAAACCCTAATCGCCCCTCTCCACCAAATGGACATCCTCAATATGAGAAGTATGTTGTTTGTGGAGCCTGATCTTCCAGATTCAGAGATGTTATCAGTCGTGTTTGTACCCCAGGCTTACTGTACACTCGTTCCCCCACTTTGGGGTTCAAGGGTGAATCCCCCAAGAAATTTTTTTTGGGCTGTTTTCGCCAACAGTTTACGGGCCCATGGTTTTGGGTAACCCATCGTATTTTCCCGTTGTATTTCCCCTATAAAATAAAGGCATTGTAACATGGCTAGGGTTGATGTATTAGGTATTATGCATTGTAAATATCTTTGAGATCGAAAAGAGAGACTGTGAGAAAGTGAAGAGGAAGTGCAGCAGATGTGCTGTAGGTTGTATCCCTTCATTTGCTGGATGGTATAATAATAAGGACTGGGAATTTCAGTGTGGATGTAGCCCATCTTGGCTGAACCACGATATATTGGTGTCTCTCTTGTGATGTGATTGTGTAATTTGTATTTGCATCTTGTTTATTTTTATTGCTCTGCGATCCTATTTTTCTAACAAAGTAAGTGCGGGAAACTAAGAATAATTATTTCTCAAGAAAAAAAGTCAAAAATGTCATCCTATACACTATATAAATATAATTATTATTTAGGAAAAAATAATGAATTGTGATATTTTTAAGACTCACTAAAATTTATCAAATAATTAAAGGAAATTAGTCTAAATACTCCTCAACTTATCATTACTATAATTAAATACATTAAAATGAAAGTATCATAGTTATTGTGGATTTTTGTAAGTAAAAAGGTATTGAAGAGTAATCAAGTTATAAAATTAGGTAAATATATATTTTATATAGCTCCAATAATTGGTTCAATTGGTTGAACCATTTATCGAAGGAATGTTGTGAACAAAGGGGTCATAAGCCATCGGTTCAAATCCGATAAGTCCCTTGTGGTTACCTGATACTATCATGGTTGGCAGTTGAGCGACCCACCATCTGTTTAAAGAAGAGGAGTGATGATCCCATGAGGTTTTCATTTTCATCTTGGGATGTTTTGGGGCTAGTTTAATGGTGAGTTTCACTATCAAGATCACGAGCATTGATCCTAATTTATTTCTCATATAATATCCCTGCAAAGTGTACAAACAAAATGAAAAGACAAAACATAAAATGAGGATGAAGTAATTAATTAAATGAAATTGAAATACAATGTCATATCCCCAATCAGAAATTAGGGATATTATCTCCAAGGTTCAAACTTTAATTATGTTGATTTTCAAAATTTTCGCAAACAATGGTTTATGAAGGCTTATGAGATGTTCTCGTTCAACAACAGTGGACTGTATGTGTATTTCTAATGTCCATTAAAGGTGTGCATCTCATTAATGTGCTTAGATTCCACTGATATGTGTCCCAAATCAGATCTGATATAAAATTGGAAGCTTGTAAAGAAATTAGGAACACTAGTTCAATTTTGGCTACACCAAATACAAGGTTTCCAACTCTTCTCAAACACTACCAGAGCGACTCGAATTCTACCAATACCAGTTTAATGGAATCAAATAGACTCAAATAAAACTAGCTGGCCCACTTATAGACTCCAAATAAATTTCAAGGAAGTATGAAAGGCACCCTCTCAAGACTAATGAGAAACTAGCTCGATTTCCCCACACAGGAATACTAGTTTTTCAACTTGACCCAAAAACCTCCTAATCGACTCTAATCCTTCCAAAAACATTCAATAAGGCTAAAATACATCCAAAAAAATATAATTGACTGAGTAATAGACCTCAGGGGACTTATATTAAAGTTTTACGATAAGTACTGTAAATTGCATAACCATATGAGAAAGATTTATACATGGAATCACCGATTACTTAAATATGAACACCATATGAGGAAAACACTTGGATATTTATTATTCACTATATGGGAACATTAATGAAACTAATTATAATAGTACATGGATCTTACACAACTCGAAATTCATGAAATACTTAGTTATAATTGTACAAGTTCGAACCTCTACTAGAAGAGATACAAAATGGAGTAGATATGATAAAATGGGCACATATCTAATATGAACACCTTTTTGAGTGAAAAAATGTGTTTCCCACTGTAAAAAACACTATGAATGCAATGGATTAGGTCTCACATCCCATAAATGCTCATAAGTGTCGAAAACAGAACCAACATTTCAACCATCCTTCACTGATCCAAGTTCTAAATCAACAAGAAACACCTCCAAATGATAGAGCATCCTCCCAAATTGCACCCTATGTCACATAGAAGTTATATAATTCCAAATAGTGATCTCTTCAAGTGAAAATGGATCTAATGGTGCACCCTCCTCAAGCAAGAACCCACAACTCCAACACCAAAATGTCCGTAAAACACCATAAACCTCTACTGCTACATCTTGAAATTCCAAACACCTGTAGATGAATTCGAACCAGCAATAGAAAAAGATATAAACCCGCATCAACTGAATCTCACTTGATAAATATTAGTGATTCCTCCTCACCTCTCATTCACATGAAGCACAATTGAGAAATCTGAGTGATTTCTCCTCTCTTGCTAGCTAGGGTGGAATCTTTCACGACTGAAACTAGTTCTGTAGCAAGGGGCACATCTCCCAGGCTTGATAAGTTCAATGGATATCCAATACCAAAATTCAAAATGACCAAAATCCCCTTCACTTGTGTCTTCACCCTTTTTGTAAATCTTCGTGGAGCATGTCCCCCTCATTCTAGAATTCTCTCACAAATATTTAATAAAATATTAATAAATGTTATTTTTATGAGAGAATGACACCTTGGGGACCCATTTAATTACGCTCTAATGTTATTTGGCCAAATAATAACTTCATCTACCTTGAAAATTCGAATATGAGAGGATTAGCTTGATTTTGGGGGAGTTGCATCCTCATGTGGGCCCACTCTAACCTCTAGCTCCCTTCTTGTCTAAATTTATGACCTGCAACATGTCATAAGGTGTCATAAGCTGTCACAGGGACCTGCAACATGTCATAAGTTGTCATAAGATGTCATATATTTATATTGGGAATTACACTTCCACAAGTGCCCCCTCCTTTACTATTATTATCCAGGGGAGTTACAATTAGATAAGATGCCTTCATTATGAGATGCCTTCCACCTTAGAATTCGAATTTGGAGATGCTTGGCTTGATTTGGGGGAATTACAACTCATATGGGGCCCAACTCATCCTCCTATGCACCCTCCTTGTCCAATGTTTTTCTAATGTTGCATTAATCACAAATATTGGACATTATAATATACAAATTTGTGACCCATGCCACCACCTTAATAATTTATAATGAATTTACCAAGTGAATTAGTCCATTGTATCCCCTAGTCCAATGGAGTGATCCTTAGCAAAAATTTGGGGACAATACAGTCCCCCTGTCCAAGATTGCTTGTCCTCAAGCAATTTAAATTTGGGTGTGGTAGTGTTTGTTATCGTTCCCCAAATTATGCACATTAATTTTTATGGCTCCTTCCTTAGTGATGACTATTCATAAGGCTGCAATTTCAAGTGGACCAAGTCATCATGCTAGAGTTCAAAATCTGAGCCACACTAAGGCTGAAAAAGGTATCATGGCTCCAAACCAATCGAAAGGAGGTGAAGTATACCCTTCTCACTGTATGGTACTACAAAGCATTGGCATGGGAAACCTCTTGACCAATGCCAATAAGAAGAGTAACTATATACTACAATCACTCAATCAAATCCCCCAAAATATGGTTTGCTATGAATCTCATCATATGAAAGTTGAAATTGACTCTCAACTCTGGGTCTGTTGCTGGAAATATGCCTTGCACTGAAACTCTAAGATCCCCAACTAATCTCAAAAGGGAACCACCATGTTGCTGTTGCGCGAATCTAACCATAACCATCCCACTGTTATACTCTGTCTGCATCCCCCTCTCATGGATCTCCAAACTGAAAAATATATGAAAATTGAATCTACCACCATGGATAGTGGCCTGCATAGGCATCCAAGTGAAATCTACCATCCTATTGCCATAATCTATGCTGAATATAGGAAAATGAAGTATGTCATTGGTATAGGAAAAGGAAGTATTTCCATAATCTATGTTGAAATCGTTGCCCATGACTCTCGGCTGCTCATGAACTCTAACAATCCCCTTAAGAGATAGCTCCATCTCTCTTACTATTCCTCCATCAACCCAGCTGAAACAATTGAGTCCAAGAATGATCCCAGGGTCCCAAAGGAACTTGAGAAATGTAGAGGGTCTATTTAATCCACCTCTACAACGCATAGTCTCCACACAAATATCGCATAGTCTCCACACAAATAGCCTCCTATAGTCTCCCAAGCCACCTAGCAGGAAGACACTGTATCCCTCCATCATAGGGTCTCCCACCTAGAAAACTAATCCTCTGCTCCACATGGAAAGGATCGTGAAAGTGATGGATGGCTCTACTATTACACCAAAATCTCATCATCATGACTAATGTGTCCTATGTATTCCCCGATCCCTAAAGTCCCTGAGCTAAAACATTGAATGATAAGTTGCTGTCTTTCCATTTTACCTTTTGTTGTCACTCCGACGTGCCCTGCTGTCCAGCAAGGTGTGTCAGGTTCAAGGTGACATGCTCTGCAACTTAGCAAAGCGTGTCAGTGACGTAGTGTGCTCTTTTACAAGGTGCGTTGATCGCTCTCTAGCGCATGTTTTCCTTGTGCAAGGTGCGTCGCAGTTGGTTAAAATGAAAAAAAGAGAAGCTTCGAGTGACTTCTCGAAGCTTGGATGGTGTGGAGACTTATCCCCACTTACCTAGAAAGGTGGCAGTCGATCCCCTTGTCTAGTGGGATGATCCCTTAATCCTCTCCCCTAAATCCTCAACCTCTGCTATCCCTTTATATCTATATATATGAACCCCCTCTCCATTGTTAAGGGAGGAAGGATAGAGTACCTATATGCTAGTGAAATTTCTCTAGGTGATCCTCTTCATCCATTAGGAGGATAAGCATTTGATCTTGGAGGCTAGTATTGTTGGAAGGAGGTTATGACGTCAAAGCATTGGTCATAACATCTCTCCCTTTGTACTTCTTACTATTACATTTAATACAAGTTCTTTCCATAAAATTTATTGTGTCAATGATGTTTAGTATTTACTTATTTGACTGTTAATCTAGATCAATTGACATCCATGTGATTTTATTACTTGTTTGTTTCCACATGTCTTGTCTGGTTTTGCAGCTAGAGATCTGAAGATCAGGACTTGGAGCAACAAGGAGAAAGGAACTGCACACTTGAGGTAAGGCATCTCTTATATTTGTCTTGCATTTCAATTGATTTAGGAAAGGTACTTGTGTTATATATTTATTTGTTCTAGATCTGAACCATGCAGACTAGGGAGATCTATTTGAGTCCGCTGATACAGATTGTCCGTAAACAAATTTGGCGACCATACTGGGGATAGTAGTCCATGTTTTTTTATTTGATTTCATTTTGGTTTCTTTGATTTCTTTCCAATTAGTCTCTAGCCTCGAACTTGCTTTTTCTTTTTGGACTTGACCATTAGAGAGTCTCTGGGCCATCCATACTCTGTTTGGGATCTTTATTGGGCCTTCTACCTTTTTATTCTTAGAGAATTTTTATTTTTTGTTGCTTGGATCTCGCCCGACTCACCTGGGCCATTCATCACCCGTGTCACTGTAATTCTGGCGCACTTGGACTGTGTGCATACTGCGTCGCTGACGCTCTCTGTCAGTTTACAGCATGTGTCGTTGACGCGATTACCCAGTGTGCAGAGCGCGTTGTTGGGTCTCCCAACGCTCTGGCGCACCCTTGCATGGCACGTCACCCTCCATTAATTTTCACTCAATGTTAAAAATTCTCAAAGTTGGTTTTTGGATTATTTTTTGAGTTCTGTTTGTTTTTCATTGACTGCTACATAACCTCCTAGACCCAACATACTTCATCCTTGGCTTATTTTTGAAGTTTGAGTATTGATTTGAGTCCTAGCTAGTCAAGCGGGTGTATATCTCGTTGTGGGAAATTTCAATCCCCCATGAGCAACTTCAGTCTTGTGACTCCTTATCATGTCATCTGATCTGTTCGATCTGACTTCTAAGCCCCCCGACATTGGTTTGTTGTGATTTTGCTCAATTTTGTGTGTTTTTGTATGTTTTTGAGATTTTGGGTGATTATTTTTTTGTGTGAGTTTCCAATCAATCGAAGTTTGTAGTAGTGTATTCTCTGATTTTTATGAACATAGACTTGAAAAGTGGTATAATTCTCATATCTATTGAGTACATTGATTATAAAATCAAAGTTGTTCATTATCTTCATTTCAAGCTTATATCTTGGAATTGTTGTGGAGAATTTTTATGCTCTGGAACAAGTATTAAGAAGATATTTGGAAAGTTTAAAGTATCATAATTGACTTGCATTTTCTTGGGTTTGAAAAATTTATTCATCATTTCCTTGAAAATTCTAAGTGCATTTGAACTTTTGCGAAGCATTCCAAAGATAGTGAAAATTCTTGCATTTTGGTTTTCTTCCCACCTTTTTATCGTTATTTTGGAAAATAAGAGTTATTGCATTGAAAAAGAAATTATTCTTTTCATTTTTTCATAGATTCGCTTAACTTGAAAAGAGAAAAATGAAAAAACATTTGGACTTGGTGTATTATTCATTTTTGTTGGATTAGTGAAAGCATGCTTTTGATTCTTTTGGATTGATTTTGAAAGAATATAGGTACTTGTTCGTTTCATTATCGAAAACAAAGAATATTTCTCCTTACCTTAGCTAGTTTTCATTGAAAAGAAAAAAGAAAAGATTTGCATTTGCATGTAGTTAATATTTGCATCCTTTTAAATTCCTGTCTACACCTCATGCATTCACCTAACCGTCAAGATAAAATTTAACGGTAGCATTAGGTTAAAAATGTATAGAAAATTGTGTGTTAAGTTAGAGACATGTTCCGACGTCTTTAAGCGTGGCAACTGTCGTTATTTTCCTGCACTGCATCCCGAGGGCTTGTAGTTCTTCCACAAACTAATCGGTATATCGAACGGCCTTTCACATACCTTCGGGTATATAGAAAGGTACTTCATATAATTGATAATATATCGGAAGGCTCCTGTCGCGCGGTTATGCATTAGACAACACCACTACGGATTTGAGCTCCCATGTACCTTGAGTATATCGGGAGACCCTACTAGGATTCCTGTAACCATCCGAGTTAACCTATTGGCCATACTGGCGTGGAAATACACCAAGAACAACACTCGGGGAGATACTACGCACGTGCTATCAGGTAGTCAGGTTATACGGTCGGGGGTATGGTCCTAATCCTCCCTGGTTAGTGCTCTGAAATATTGGGCCAAGTATAACCGTTGGACCCTGTGGTATATCGTGAGTTGCGACACCTTGATAATCCCATGAGGTTCCAAACCTTTGAATCCACACCTACCACATAAGTTTTCTTGAGGATTTAGCTTGTGTAGATTTTGGATTGTATTTTTTCTTTTTATATATAAAACTCTTAGGAGAAATTTTGGTTCAGTCATTATGGATGATCAACCTTTAAGGAGATCCCGCAGGATTTTAAACTTGCCACTTGAATATCCCCTTAATTAGGAGGAGAAATCGGGAGCAACTATGGATCAACCTACCACATCCGTGTCACATGAAGAAGATACTTCTATAATGGAGTCGGGAATGAACTATTCACCTCCCGCAAATCCACCTATCACTGATCCTATGGGTCCTGTGATTGTGGAACAACCTGCTTCACACGACACATCTTTTCATCATTCGATGGAAGGACATCCTGGAGCCACAGACTGGATTTTCAGTCAACCCCAGGATGACCCGGTATCAACAACTTTTGGTCCCACTGCATCGTTTTGGTACACTTCTTTAGGTCAACATGTTTCCAATTTTGATTCACTTCCGACGGTGGAAAATCTATTTCATCGTCTTCCTCGATGGATTCCCAATGACGTCTTTCTCGCACATGTTTACGAGACTACAGATCATTTATGAATGTTTAGTAACGAACTTAGACGACAGAGTTTCCCACTTAGGACTAATCCGGAAGTGTCAGCTATTGAACAACATTCCCCTATCAATTCTTTATCGTTTTCTTCACTAGGAACATCTACACCTACCTTGACCACTTATGAACCAGGTCAACCATCATTCCCGACGAGTACACCTTAGATTCATGCGACCCGTTCAACACCTCATTTGACCCCAATGACTGGAGGGCAACTTTCAACCACTATTAACTATGCTACTGGAACATTACCTCCACAACCCCCAACTCAAAATTCGAGGGGAGGTTATAATCTACCTGTTAGTCTATAGTTGAGTGAAGGTCATCCCTTAGTTAGTAGTCAAAAATTAGTTACAGGTCAACCTACGATTAGTGGTCAACATTCGGTTACTGGGAACACTCCTACAAGTGGACAATTCTTAACTGGGGGGAAACCCCTAGATAGTGGACCCAATCTAGCTGGGGCATCACCCAGTTAGTGGACATAACGTGAGTGGAGGACATGATTCACATTTGAATTATAGTATGGTTGGAAGTTCTCTTCCAAGCATGGGACATCCTACGTGGACACATCACACAAGGGGACCATCTATTTGGACTCAAACCCCATGGAGGCATATCTATTTGGGCCATCATAATTTAGTTCTAGGACAAAATTACCTAGGAAACCTCTTTCATGGACTACCCTATCTCGGAAACACACACACCCCATGGGGGAACCATAATGTTCCACCATTTGGACCTCTAGCCGGTGGACCACCCCCACCACCTCCACCAGTTGCCCCTCCACCTCCCCCACCATCTGGTCCACCACCACGACCACCACCTTATTCTCGAGGAGGAGGACCCTTGCATTCTGGCGGAGGCCCACCTTATTCTGGAGGAGGAGGACCCCCGCATTCTGGCGGAGGCCCACCTTATTTATGAGGAGGAGGACCCCCACCTTTTGGCGGAGGACCACCTTATTCTGGAGGAGTAGGAACCCCTCCTTCTGGTGGAGGACCAACTTATTATGGAGGAGGAGGACCCCCACATTCTGGCAGAGTACCACCTTATTATGGAGGAGGAGGACCCCCACCTTCTGGCGGAGGACCACTTTATTATGGAGGAGGAGGACCCCCACCTTCTGGAGGAGGAGGAGGACCCCCTTCAGGTCCACCTCCCAACACAGGAGGCCCACCTTGATATGGCCAATTTACTATGTGAGGACCTTACAATAAATCTATCCATGGTCCTACTTGTACACCGATTCCTTATCAGTATTACCAGTATCCACAGCCGAACCAACAATTACCATTTCTGGCTACACTTGATCTTCCACATTTGTCGCGTTTGACTAATGATCCCATTCATCATGGAATAAATTGACCTACGATTCCTGTGAAGTTACCATCAGAAATTTCAAAGTTTGATGACAAACCCGGCTAGGACCCTAAGAACCACGTCATGATTTATCATTTGTGGTGTTCTTCCAATTCCTTAATGGATGATTCCATCCATTTGAGGTTATTTCAATGAACCATCACTGGCACTACCGCAAAGTGCTACATTGAGTTGCCACCACATTCCTTTCCTGACTTTCGATCTTTGGCTATGTCATTTTTTACTCACTTCCATCTACCAATTCGTTACGAAACCGATACAGATATTTTGACTTCTCTCCGTCAAACTACTGCCACTCACATTTTTGAGCATATTCATGAGTGGAGGAGGAGACGAAGTCTTATTAAAGCCTCCATTCTGGATCAACTCCTTGCAGATTGGTTCACGAAGTCACTACTGCCTATCATAGCTAAAGATGTAGCAATGGGTGGGGCCGTCATGGAGGAACAAGCTATATCTCGTGCTCAGTATTTAGACCTTGTCTATGCCCAATCTAACACCTTATATGATATCATTCCTGATGTTCCCCTCCCTACATATGATCCAAAAAAACCACCTACAGGACCTCATGCCGATTGCATCATTCGTTCCGTTCATACCCTGCCTGCTACACAATCCAGTGGATCACAAAGCCATCATAGCTCGACCCCACCCGCGACGCAGCCTGGACATCACACCAACCAATCACCCAACCTTGCTTCCAATGAGGAAGTGAATTCATTTCAATCTTCTTCACCTCAAAAATCCAGTGGTAAAAAGAAGAACAAAGGTAAATCTAAAAATTCTTCTAACCAGCAAGAGCCAAGAAATAATCCCGAAGACAATAAACAAAAGCGGAAGGTAAAATATCCTTGTTGACTGTGCGGTGATGACCACTTCACCAAAGAATGCCCACATCGAAAGGAAGTGAAAAAGTTCCTTAAAGGGAACCCTACACCTGCAGTCTTAACTGATCCCTTCCCCACACAACAACAACAAATGATTGCACAACAACAATATCCTTCTCAAGGAGAATTGTCCACCACCGCTCATGTTCTCATGAGGCGGAGCGAAACAATCAACTTAAATACTCGATCATGATCATATGACTCTCCTTCTACAAAGGAATATAACGGGGGTAATCCTGAAAAATCCCCCGCGTCTACATGTAGCATTCCTTCACCTCAAGGTCCTCTCTTCATAGAGAAACCTTTCCCGGATTCAGTATTGCGTCCACCCAAGAGCACGATTCGAAAAGCCATTTTGAATCCAAATGCTTGGGCTACTCAAAACTATAATATAGTAGAGGATTTATCGCAAGCCCCTTGTGCTATGTCGACGCTAGAAGTCTTACAAAACTATCCCATTCAGCGTAAGACCTTGTTATCTGTAATAGGAGTTGTAGATCTAGATTCGTCCAAAACAATCATGTTCAAGCTAGAGTATTTCAAGCTGAGACTTTCCCACCAACTTGCGTTTCAAATTGTTACTAACGTTTTTGGGAAAATCATCCATCGTATTGTCTTATACAAAGGAGCCTCTACCTCGGTTATGTTGTTATCGTGATGGGGAGCCACTGGCCCTCCCGAGTTGAACCGTTCCCCCACCACATTGAAATCCTTTGATGGACATGGTTTTCAACCTCACGGGATATTACAATATTTGATCATCGAGTTGGGTGGTAAGACCATTTCCATTAACATGGAAGTTGTCACTGCCCCGTTGGATTACAACCTATTACTTGGTCGAAATTGGTTCTAATCCATGACCGCGGTTGCATCATCCGTCTTCCGCATTATGCAATTTCCCCACCAAGGGAAGATTGTCACTATCGACCAATTATATTTCTGTACACCTGACACCACTACTCATCTCGTGGACAATGTCCCTCTTTTAGGACACTCTACGCATATATATGAGAGTGTGGGGGTAGGAATCCTTAAAGATTCATCCCTCATGGGAGTCTTTCCAACACCAGATCCCACTGCCCATGTTTCCACAGTGAACATGATTTCATCCTCTCATTACTCGACGGACCAATGGATTGTTCCTGATCTAGATAATTTGGATTCGATTGGAGATGTGATACCTCTCATCCCCACAGAAGCTACTTATGAGGCCATCCAATCAGCCCCTGATTTACCAGATGTCCACTCTGTCATGGCATCTACCTCACGTTCTCTGTCGTTACAATAGACTTCATCCCTACCTGATCCTCTACTCCAGAATTTTCATTCTGATGAGTCAATCATGGATATTATGAGCGTGGGTGAACCCCCATGGGAAGACCTTCACCATAGATCGTCTTTCCTTCCTCCATTATATTCGGTAGAGAACGCCATTGAAACAAGTGTTTCACCGGATGTCTTTCTTTACCCTCAATATCCTATCCCGATAGTTGATACGGTAACAGAGTGAAACCTGGCTAACATCACTCCTACTTTCTGATCGACATCTTGGTAAAACCTGGAGTCTGGAACCAATTATTGCCGTCGATCCCTTTTCCCAAGGGGGCATCGACTTCATGCACTATAAGCCTACCTTGGCCGGGGGGCATGGTAATGTTATTATCACAATTGACTACTTCACCAAATGGGCTGAGGATATGCCTACGTACCAAGAAGACGACGGGAATTTCCACACCCCTTATGTTCACTCATATCTTTGGGGGAGCCTCGCAATGGGATCTACCTAAAGCGGTACTATGCCTAAATCATTTATGCATTAGTACTTTGTATATATTGTACATGACGTGTTTTTTTTTCGGTGGGACACTTTAGTTTAGTGTGCTAGGATCTTATCATTACACTGTTGATGCCCCGAAAATCGTAGCATCACTCAACCAGGGATTCTCCCCGGTAAGCAATCCCAATTAGATCACTCACTGTTTGGTATGGGGAATTCGTCCGATTAACGGTTCGGCTACCGTGTAAGATTTAAAGATTTGCTTTCTTTGCACCGGTTGCGGCCCGATCCACCATTTATGTATTTTAAATTTAAAGATGATATGCAAGTGCTCTAGACTAAATGAAGATAATTAAGCAAATATGATATAAAACTGTTAAACAAATCTAATCTATCCTTGCAAGGAGCAAACTGTAAATATGAGTAATAAACTGAAAGAGACATCCAAATATTACACAGATAGCTATTTAATCATAAATATGCATTTCCAGCAGAAGATAAAAGATATCAAAGATAACTTTGATTAATTAACACATTTTATTACTCATTTGAGATAAACATCTTTGCACAAAAAATTATGAGAACATTCATCACAAAGAAACAATTCATAACAGCAAGGAATGATCTCGCAGTAATGTATAAATGACATTGGAACAATCCAGCAGACATTCAACACATCCTTCAAGCAAAACACAGTCTCCCAGGCTTTCTTTAGGCAAAAATCGAATTCCTTATATATGTAGCAAATCAGTTCACGTACAAGACATAAAATGTCTTTTCACCTGCCAAAAGTCCTTCTATCATTTTATAATCTTCTATATATAACCTTACAAAATGCTCCCAGAGCTACCACATGTCCCCCCCCACAGAGAATCTTTTTAATTTATCTTTTAATGCCCTTTACAAAATTGGAATAATCCCTAAATGTATTTTACAAAAAAAAACAAAATCTAGCTATCCTTTATCCTCTCGACTAAATAAAAGAAAAGCAAAAATTCCTAGCGTATAATTAGACATCTATGACTGCCAGTCAGCTCCCAGATGGCGCTTCTGCCTCTGCTGGCGCTTTTGTCCCAGATGGCGCTCCTACCTCTACTGGCTCCTTTGCCACAACTGGCTTATCTGCTTCTGCTATATAACTCACCCAAATGCCTGTTTCTTGTATAACAGTGTTGGTAGGTGAAGGGAGCAGGAGCTTTCGAGAAATCACATGCTTGGCCAGCTCTGCTTCAATGTCCTGCACTTCTGCTATTGTAATTTGGATAATCTCTTGAAATAGGTGGGCATGCATGGAGGGTTGCGCGATGCATTGGTGAAGATCATCCGCTGTCAACACGTCTATCTTCTTCATGTACTCCATTTATGTGTTTAATTCACCTTTCAATTCAGACAAGCGCTGCTCTTTGCTTGGAAAGTATTCAAGAGTCTGGGGTATCACCATTTTGCACCTTCCATGAACCTCCTAGATCCTCTAATAAAGGCTACTACATCTTACGATAGTTGTTTGGATCACAGAGTTTAATTTCACACCATAGTTCTTACAGAACTCCATGAAGCCTATATCCTCTTTAAACTCTGCTACAGATTTGAGAGGGAGGTGTTTGGGGAATTCTGACTTCCCCTCTCTCCATTCAATATGTTTTCCAATATCTTCTTTTACCCGTGCATATTTCTTTTTAAGCCTAATGGCTTCAGAGTTTATTTCTTTCATCCTGTCCACCATAGTTTTCAGCTTGCAAATTTCTTTAGTAAGCAGTTCCTGTGACTCGTGCATCTGCTTTAGTATGTCACAGGATTGTTCATGAAAGGGGCTTAGGTCCATTGCCTTGCTTCTTACCTGTTCCAGCTGCTCGACCATCAACTCTTTCTCTTCTTCTAATTGAATGATCCTAGCTTCAAAATCATTCTTCTCTCCTTCCACTATCATCTTCTGGATCGCCAAGTGGTCCTTTTCTTCTTCCAGGTGCTGATACTTATCCGACAATTCTTTCTGATTTGAAAAAAGGTGATTATATTTCTTCACCACTAAGTCCCTATAAGCCTGCTCATTAACCACAGTGAGCTGTAACATGCGATCCCTTTTCTTGGTTGCATCCAACTCATTTACTATCTTGAGTACATTGTCTTCGCTTACCTTGGCGGCAGCTAAAGTAGCGGATGCCATAGCCACTGGAGCATTTTGTGTGCCCTGCATGACAATGGTTTCTCACGTGGTAATGATGTCTGGGTGGAAAGGCTTCTTCATCCTTTTCTCTGTCCTTAGGAATGTGGACTTCCTTTTCTTGTCAAAAACAAATTTGTCCCAATGGGTTACAATATGATCCTTTGAAGGAGTGAAAGGGACAAGTGGAATATCTTCTATAGGGATGTCATCTTCCGCGGGCGAGGTTTGAACCATTTGGGACGAGCCTATGTCCATGTCTTGCGTGTTGGAGCCCTCAGCTTGTGCATCCTCCTTGGCCTTATTTTCCTCCTCGACTTTCAGCTGCTTCTCTTTCCTCTTGCTCTTTGGCAACTTCTTCCTTTCTTATCTTCTCTAGCTCTTCATCTAGAAGCCTCTGAGCTTCTTCCTCCTTAAGCCTATGAGCTTCTTCTTCTCGAAGCCTATCTTCTTGCTCCTTCTGTTGCTGCATCCCTTTGGAACTTTTCAACCTCAACTTTCAGCCTTAGCTCTTCCTTCGTCAGAGCCTCAGATTCTTCCCTTTCTCTTCGCAATTATGCTTCCTTAACAGCTTGGGATGCTGTGGAACTAGTGCCAGTTCCACTCTTGAGGTTAAGGTGCCTTTGAAGTTCGGTCAGATTGTTGACCCCTCTGAAAACTTCTTCGTCCTCATCAAAATAGTGAGCATACTCAAAGTGTGCATTAACAATTCTGCAGTGATCTGCGTCCTTATTAAGCCTGTCATTCTTTGCGAAGATTCTTTCTCCGAAGTGAAACTCCCTTAGTTCCTGAACAAACGCTTTAGCCGAGCTGACTTTAGAAAACTTGTATGCTCCGACACAAAAGGGTAATGCTGGGAAGGAGGCTTTCTTCGCTTTCTTTAAGACATGACCAACTCCATCTATAAACACTTGTCTTACTGCCTCTTTGAGGACCACAGAATCAGTAACATATCCTGGTAAGAGAAGGGGTGGGTTGGAACCTCCATACATTCTTATGTAGGTGCCTTGTTCGGATAGATAAAAATCCCCATACTTTTCTAAGACTACCATGGCATTCTCAGATAAACAACTGGGTTCTTCATTCAACATGAGTTTATACAGTGGTATGATTAATTCTTCATAAATGATCTTGTAATTCCTTTTGTAATTCTGGGCCCATAAGATCTTGTAACCGATATAAACAGGGGTGTTGGCCTTGTTCCAAACACATCCTAAGCTTGGGAACGGATGCCTTGCCATGACACAATCTATAAGGTATGATGACATGTAGAACTCTAATTTTCTCCAGGACAACCCTTCCTTAGCAGCAACTATGGCTGACGATATATTATCTGAGAGGATATCTTCCCAATTGAACACCGTGCCCTTGAATGCTTCATAGTGGATCAGAGGGATCTAATGCAACTGATAAGTGGTTTCATCAGCCCTGCCAAAAATTTTGCTTAGCATGAGGGAAATAATTCTGAAGGGAGGCCTGAGTGCCTGAACTTCATAATCATCACTCTCTTTCACCCTCAACTTCCTGCCTTGAATTAACAATCTTTTGGCCATCTCCACGTAATCCATGTTAAGAATTTCTAGCCATGCGTCGTTCAACAATTGCTGAGTGTGGGGCAATTTGTAGGTTGTCGAGATATGGGCTGGGTGGAACGAGGCGAATGCCTCTCCGTTGCTGTTAGATAAGACTCTTGACTCGGCACCTGCATGTGCTAGAATCCACCCGATGACTTCTGAGCAGGGGAAAAGCTCGGGGCGCGTTGCTGCTTTGCTGATGCCAGAGCTTCTAATGTTCTAGTATAAGTACATCTCTTCTAGGACTGACCCAGGAATTTCCTGGTCTCTGATCATGTGATATAAATCTCCCCATTTCAATTCAGGCGCAATGCCCATAACTGGCTTGGTGTCTTCATATAATGTCTCGATTCTTGCTTCAATGCCACTTGACTCTAGTTCGGCCATTTTTGCCTTCCTCTTTCCACCTTTCAGCATTGTGGTAGAACCTGGCCAAAACCATATATGAGTAGGTAAATGATGAAATGAGCATGCAGACAAAGCTTTGAAATGAAAATTCATCACTACATCAAAATAAGAAAGTGTTATTAAACAACTTCGAAAGTGATATTACGCTTCAAACAAAACGCAAGCAACAAAGCAAATGAGACCATGATAGGTAGCTACTAAAAAAAACTTGTCAGAACTAGCTTTCCTTATCGGTGCTACAACGAAACCTATGATGCTAAGGCACAACCTCCTAACTAGGAGTTCTAGGATGCTGATAACAGGACGTAGGCGAGAGCAGCCGAGAGGCTGCGACCACCCACAAGGTTTGGGTCACCAAAACTTCGGAAGGAAAAACAGATGGGTAGTGAGCAGGGTCTAGTCAGGCTTCTCCAATGGCTTTATGAATAATCAGATGGGTGCAAAAACTTCAGCATGGACGAGGGTGGCCATGGCGATAGACTGCTAAAATGGTATTAACGAAAGAAACAACAAACTTGGGCTATTGAAAACAAAGTATAAAGGCCTGATGGAGTTACTTACCTGGCAGCGGACGATTGGCTTGGATGAGGATGACAAGTTGCAGACTTGGCTATCCCGGAATGGCTAGCACGACCTTGAACGACGTTCTCTCGAAAACGCCAACGATAATAGAAAAGCAATAAGAAACCCCCTAAAACCGCACTTACTATATATAGAAAAAGGAACGTGTGGGCATTAAACTGGGTTAGTGGGGCATTAAAATAGCGTTACGGCGATGTGATCGAGGTAACTTTCGACGCCGCTTTGGCATTAAACGTGAGCTGTCAACTGGAAGCTTTCGGTGAGTTGGAGTGACAGTTTCGGTGGCGTTGGATGAGTGCTTCCGCAACGGGCCGACACACTTTGGCGAGCTCAGCGCCAACTCTAAACTGGGTGTGTTCTATCTCGATTCTGTGACTCTTGCTGAGTTTCACCGCGTGCCTCTACGTCACTTCTTACCGGCAGGGCTAAAATTTCAGAAGCGATAGTTTCGGCGAGACAGGCTAGGTTCTGAAGAAAAGAAACTTTGAATGCTCGATTTTGTCGAAGTGTTAGCCATTTCGGATTGCGCCTGCGAGTTATGTCGGCGTAACCTGGTGTGTTTTACCGTAATGAAAACCTTAGAAAAAAACCAGGAAAAAGCCGCGTTTCGGATGACTTGGATGAGTCGGAGCGACAGTTTCGGCGGGATTGGGCGAGTTCACCCGAAACAAGAAGACTTTAAAAACTTAACTAAAATGAACGCTTGTTGCGGCTTAACTCAATGAGTTTGGCCGAAACAGGGAAAGCTGAAAACTTATCAAAAGTTTCCGAACGTTGCGGCCCAAATGAGTGAGTTGTGTCGTCGTTTCAGCTCTAAAAATTGAGTTTTACTTAGCAGAGAAAACAAAAAACAAACTCAAGGACTTGCTCTTTTTAGAAAAAACTAAGTGCAAAAAAGACCTTATAGGAAGGACTTGAATTCTAGGCAAACTCTTATTAAAACAAGAAGGAGGGGCCCCAATATTTACAAAAATTTTGGGGGGGATATTGCAGCAAAAACAATTGGCGATTCCGTGGTGAACACAGACCTCTGAAACAAGCTCTCCTTAGGGGTAGAAAAACTTACAAACTGTTGATTTATATGGGTAACAAAATGTCCTTATAGTTCAACTTCTGTGAATGCAGTGATCACTCTCATCATCATGGTCATTTTGGGAAAAGGCAACTTAGAATCATACTTCTTTACAACTCTCTTAGGGCCAGAGTATGAAGTTCATTTTGAAACTCTGTCTTTTAGATGTTAACTAATAGAAGAATCCACAGGATTGTAACAATACCTCACAGACATATTCGTTTGTTCCTCATTACCATGCTATTTGCATCCTTTTGGATGTTTCTTGATTGACAAATTTTGCCATTTGAGCCTTCCAGAAATAAATTTCTTTAACTTCAATATTTGTTTCAGGTTCTTCAATCCCTAATGTCGTTTTGTGTGAGCGAGAGATTTATTTGATTATCATGCTTCACGGACAGAGAAGAACCTTGCTGGGCTGATTTATTTGAACAAATTCCTTAGTTAAATGCATTTTTCTTTTCTCTACCGTGCTTTAATTGAGGCGAGAATTCCTGGGTATCAACTCTTTAATATAAGCTCTTTTGGCTTTTATTTGTAGCATGGGATCATTTTAAATACCATACATCTGTGAGACATGCTTCCTCTCCATCGGTCTAATAAAGTGAACTCCTCTAGACAACTATTAATGTTAGAGTGAATGGAGCCCCAAGATAGTAAGAAGGAAATGTTGAATCTTAGTTATTAAAACAGGGTTATTTTGACCAACAGAAAAAGGATCTCTTCATTCCTGGAAACTCAACAGTGAAAATAAAGTCACAAAAACATTTCTTTGTAAGTAGGTTTCTGCCTTACAGGATTTTGAGCCTTGTTTGAAGCTCTATCTTACCTCTACACCAAAATCTAGACTAAGCTTTATTAAAGAAAGAATAAAGAAAAACTTTGAGCATAGAGAAAGGTGGAAAACAAACCAAGCTTAACCGAAGAAAATAATAAAAAACAAAAACAAAACAAACAAACAAGAAAGAAGCAAGAGCGTTTATTTTGTTACAAAAAGCCCTCATAGGACTAAGCGAAATACTGCTTTAAAGCAAGTCCATTGAGAGGTAGAGTTACTTCCTCCCCTTGCAAGTCTTTTAGCTTGTAAGTCGTCGAGCCAAGCTTTTCAGAAATTTGGTAAGGGCAAACCCATAAATGTTGAAACTTTGTGTGCATTCCCTTACCCTCGTGTGGATGGTCCCATTTCAAAACTAAGTCGCCTACTTCAAAACTTCTTTTGCCAGACTTTCTTTTATCAAACCACCTTTTGACTATATCTTGGTGTTGGTGGAATCGGTCTTTGGCTTTCTGCCGGGACTCTTCAAGTTTAAGCAAGGTGTCAATTCTAGATTGTAAGACTTGACTGTTGGAACCTCGGGAGGCTTGGGCCAATTGCAAAGATGGGAGTAAGATGTTTGGAGGAAGGACGGTTTCTCTACCATAGACAAGAGTATACGGGGAAACTCCTAAAGCATTATTTGGGGTGACTCTATCTTCCCACAAAGCATTTGGGAGGGCTGTATGCCAACTCCTCTGATTTTCAATCACTGTTTTCTTAAGAATTCAGATAAGGTTTTTGTTGGTAGATTCAGCTAGTCCGTTTCCTTGGGGGTAGTAGTTGGCTGAATAATGTAACTTAATTCCTCTTTTATAAACAAATTCATTTATCTTAAAAGATGAAAAATAAGTTGCATTATCGAACACTAGGGAAATTGGAACCGCAAACTTGGTTATGATGTTCTCCTTCAAGAAATTAATAACCGCATCTTCATTGGTTTTACGCAATGGAGCAACTTCTGTCCATCTCGTAAAATAGTCTGTGGCCGTCAGGATGTATCAGTGTTGTAGAGAAGAATTCGGTTTTATTTCTCTGATGACATCTATGCCCCACTTCTTGAAAGGTTATGAGATAATAACTGGTTGCAAAGGTCCTGCCGCTTTCGGCAATTTCCCAGTGCTCCTTTGGCACACATCACATTTCCTTGCATAGGCGTGGGCATCTGTGAACAAAGTGGGCCAATAATATCCAGCTCTCAGTATTTTATGAGTTGTTGTATATCCAGAATAATGTCCCCCAACAGGGCCATCGTGTAATTCCTTGACCACTTTACTTGCATCTTCCTTTTCCAGACATCTAAGAAAAATGCCATCATAATTTTTTTTCTGAAAAGTACCCCATCAATGATTTGATAAGCTGCGGATTTCAAACGGAGTGCCCTTCTTTGCTTAGAACTCTAGTGCTCTGGTAAGTACCCTTGCTGCAAATAATGCACTAAGTCTCTATACCAAGATTCGGGAGCTGTAAAGATGGGACATACCTCAACCATGTTTAGTTCAGCTTCATTTTCCCAATTCAGCTCTTCGTTAGTTGGATGTTCAGTGAGTAATTTACATAAACCTTGACCTTTAATGATAGTGGTAGGTTTAAATTCTAAATCATATTCCTGAAGATAGGTGACCCAGTTTCCTCTTCTTTCTCCCAATTCCTTTTGAACGAAAAGAGATCTGACGACGGGGTGAGGAACTACAACTTTAGTTCTGTTCTTAAGAATATATGGCCTGAACTGCTTTACCACTTTCAATTCGGCGTATGCTTGCTTGTCTACAACAGGATAGTTCAGTTCAACGCCTTGCAGATCAGTGCTCATAAAAGAAATTGGGTATTCATCTCCCGATTCTACCTTTTGCATGAGCATAGTTGCGAGAGAATCATATGAAGAAAAAGTATACATGATGAAATCCTTATCGAAGTCTGGACTTCTTAGAGAGGGAGCATTAGCTATGGATGCTTTGATTTCTTTAAATGCAACCTTTTCCAAGTCTGTCCACTTGAACTGTACATTCTGCTTGACCATTTGCTGCAGAGGTTTAACGGTCTGAGCGAAGTCGAGAACGAACGTTCGAACAAAATTAATGATGCCCATAAATGATTGCATAGATTTTTTGTTGTGGGGCATAGGAATCTTGTTGATAGCTTGCACTCTCTCTTGATCTATCAAAATTCCCTTTTTTGAAATGATGTGACCCAAAAGCTTGCCTTCAAGAACAACGAAAACACTTTTCTTGGGATTCAGAGAAATACCATATTTCCTACAACGATAAAAAATATGCTTCAAATGGAAAACATGATCTTCCCTCTTCTTTGAGAAAACTATCACATCATCTAGATAGACTAAAACACAATGACCGCCCAATCCTCGAAAGGCAATGTCCTTTGCTAACTGGAAAGTAGCTCCTGCGTTTATCAAGCCGAACGACATCCTTCGGTATGCGAATGTTCCCCATTTAGTGCGGAAAGTAGTCTTAAGACGGTCTTCTTCAGCTACTAATACTTGATTATAGCCAGAAACACCGTCTAGAAGAGAGAAAAGTTCCGATCTTGATACCATCTGCAAAATTTGTTCCATTGAAGGTACGGGGTAGTTATCTTTATCAGAAGCTTTGTTCAGGTTCCGAAAATCTACACATAGTCTTATCTCTCCCGACTTCTTTCGCACAGGAACCAGATTAGCGACCCACTCAGAGTGCCTGACTTTAAAGATGATATTAACGTCTAACAATTTCTTCAACTCCTTTTGAATCAAAGGTTCAAGAGTCGGATGCATTCTTCTTAATTGCTGCTGGAATGGCTTAATGCCTGCATTCATTGGTATTATGTGCTGAATGATGCTAGTATCATACGTTTTCATATCCTCATAAGTCCATGCAAAGACATCTTTATATTGCTAAAAGAGTTTAATGAACTTATCTCTTTCGCTTGGTTTACCAATATTGACATATTTTGGTTCAGCTTCTGTGCCTAGATTTACCAATTGATGCTGCATAGAGGAGCTATGAGTTTTAACATTCGCTGGCTTCTTGAACTTGTTCTGCAAATCGAAAAAACTTTCGAGAGATATCACGCCTTTGGGCATGAAATTTCCTTTGACTTTGTCCTTGCTCTGCAAGTCAAAGTCATGCTTTTCTTCATCTATAATAGATTCCTTAGAAGCGTCTTCATTTGTGAGGAAACTAATGATCTGATCGTCATCATCGAACACTCTAAGATTTGTAATGTTATCCGGAACATATGACCCGAAGATCAATTCAATAGAGCTCTTATTATTAGTAGGCACTAACCTAGAAGCAGAAGTGGCTAACAAATCAGCTACAGGGTTTTGTAATCTAGGAATATATTTTATATTAAAAGCTTCAAAGTGTGAAATTAAATCCCATACCTCAGACTGATAACCCTTTAAATGTGGTTAAAGACAATGAATTGTATCTCTCACCTGTCTGACAACTATTTCTGAGTGACCAAAGACTTTCAAGTATTTGACATTCAAACCAATATCTTTCTTCAATCCGTGGACCAAAGCTTCATATTCAGCAGTATTGTTAATACATTCAAATTCCAATCTACAAGATAAGAAGTGTTTGTTGTTTTCAGGATCAATTAAAACACAACCAGCTCTGGATCCCTCTTGAGTTTTGGAACCGTCAAAGTATAGGACCCAAAAAAATTCTCCGATTTAACTAAGTTAGTATCTCTATCATTTAAGTCAGTAACTAATCTAACTATGTTACAATCAATATCATCAGTCCGAGAGAATTGAAGGAGATCAAACTGTTCACCTGATTCATGGCTAACACTTTCTGATTGATAATTACCTGGTTCAATTTCTAAGAAATAATTTCCCAAAACTGAAGACGAGAAAGCTACAGCTTCATTTTTTTCTTCTAACTGAGTTACGTTTTGCTTCATGTGAGGTTGTCTCAGTATTTTAATCTGATTTTTCCTATTCTGATATGGTAACCATAAGTGAGACTAGTCAGTTGCGAAGTAACCATTTAGTTTTGTAGACCAGTCCCTGCTCAAAATCAAACCATAAGGCTCGGGAATATCAACTACCATTATATCAATAAACTGACAAACTCTAGGATCTGCTGACAACCTAATTAGCACATCTTTCATTTCTCTAATAACTCTAACTGTAGTTCTATCTAACTGTATGATCTAAGCTGGGGATGGAATTGGTTTTCCATTAATCCTTTTGCAAATTGACAGAGGCATGACATTCGAGGAAGCCCCAGACTCTACCAAACAGTTATGCAGATTATGATTGAAAATTTCGAAAGTTAGAAGAAAAGGCAACGCTTGGGATTTAGACTTCCCATCAATACTAGCTTCATTTATTTCAGGATCTTCTTAAGTGCTAGATTGGGGATTGAGAGCTTGTAACAGCTTCTTTCGTTGCTGAGGCAAACTACACATATTGAATATGGAAATATTTGCTTTTGCTTTCTTTATGTCTTCAATTATATCGTATCCCATGTCACATTCCTTTGCAATTTTAGATTGATTTTCTGTTTTGTTTGAAGTAACTTTTGGTTGCTGAGTTGTTTCTGCATTTGGTTCTTTTGTAGGTGCTAGATTTTCCTTAGGTTGTGGCGGAATAATAGTGATGTGCCTTTTGGGTATATCCTTGGAGACTTTAGGCTTAGGCGCAGTTGGGTTCGGATCAGCAATTGGACCCTTTCTACGAGTAGTGACATTAACTGCTGAAACCTGGCTTTCTTCGGAGTCATCTTCAATTAACTCTATTAAAGGCACCTAATCCCACAGCACCATAGTGGTGTCTGGAGTGGGTTCTTCTTCTTCTAGGGTCTGTTCTTCTTGAGGATCTTCCTGTTCTGTTAGTTGTGCATCCAACATTTGGTTCATTACTAAACTCATTGAATTTATCCATTGCAGACAACTTTTCTCAGAGTGTGGTTTCTGATGAAAAGTGCAGAAATGATCCATTCCTACTTCATTTAAATTCAGAACATCAGAGTTGTTTATAGGTGGGAGCGGTTGACCATTTTCTTCCATTTTCTTGTAGAATGGTTTAAATGGCTTTCTAGATGTGTTAGCTACCTTATCTTTCTCTAGATCTACAATTTTATTGGACAACTTTTGCATCATTTTAACCACGTTTTCCATATTTGCTGATGGTTCTTCTTTGTTCCCGGTTAGCAGTAGCGTTTTCTTAGTAGTTGTTGGTTTTGTTTCCGCATCAAGAGCATGTTTAGCAATGTTGTCCGCTTCTTCCTCCACCTTCTTAGCTTCTTCGAAGTTTTCTATTAAGGTAGTTTTCTTGGTTTTTTTGACAAACATTGCTATGGGAGGATCAAGTGTTGTTGTGTAATATTCAACTAAAGATTCTTCCACAGGTCTTGCTGCCTCACTGAAATTATTTAACAATGTAGTGAATCTTTGGTTAAATTCTTACACCTTCTCTTTCTTTTCCATTCTCATGGACACCAATTCTTTCATAAGTGTAGCAACTGTTTTCTGATTTCCATATTTCTTTAGAAAACATTTCTCAAAATCTTCCCAATTTGATATCGAGCTAGCTTGTAAACTAAAGTACTAGGAAGATACCTTGGGTTTGAAAGTATAGGGAAAGAGTCTACAGACTACATCTTCGTGATGCACATTCAGCAGGCTTAGAGCCAAATAAAAGCTCTTAAGGTGATCTTCAACGGAGATAACTTTCCCAGGATCATACTTGGGTAAAACCCTTTCTGGATTCTTAGGCAAACCATGAAATGGTCCAGCCAAATTCAATGCTCCTCTTGCTCTCGATGCAGGTACAACCATGGCTCCATGTGGGAAATGTGGTGGAGAATCACGTAGAGTGTGAGGTGGAGAATTTCGTGGAATATAAGGTTCTTCAAGATTTGGAGGAGTCTCAAGTTTAATTTCTCCAAGAGGCTCTGTTATTTCCTCCAAGGATAAATCTACCAATTCTTTAATGTTTTGAACAAGAACTGAATCTCTTGTATATTGCGTTTCCCTTCTAGGGGCTCTTCTTCTAGGGAGTAAGAGAATTGCGTTCAAACCACCAAGCTGTCTAACATAAGCACGGGTATGTCTTCTTAAATTTGCTACTTCAGCAAAAGGAACAACATACAACATTTCTTTTTATTCGATCTTAGAATTGAGATTTTCTTGATTTATTAATTCCAGATCTAAATTGTCTGGGATAGCTGTTTCAAACGGGTCTTCAGTGGAATCTCTTCTAACAGAAGGATCTCCTATGCCATCCATGCACTGGTGTCCCTCCTTCTAGCGCCAAAAACTGTTGATGCCCCGAAAATCGTAGCATCAATCAGCAAGGGATTCTCCTTGGTAAGCAAGCCCAATTAGATCACTCACCGTTTGGTATGGGGAATCCGTCTGGTTAACGGTCCGGATACCGTGTAAGATTTAAATATTTGCTTTCTTTGCACCGGTTGTGGCCCGATCCACTGTTTATGTATTTTAAATTTAAAGATGATATGCAAGTGCTCTAGACTAAATGTAGATAATTAAGCAAATCTGATCTAAAACTATTAAGCAAATCTAATCTATCCTTGCAAGGAGAAAACTATAAATATGAGTAATAAACTAAAAGAGACATCCAAAGATTACATAGATAGCTATTTAATCATAAAGATGCATTTCCAGTAGAAGATAAAAGATATCAAACATAGCTTTGATTAATTAACACATTCTATTACTCATTTGAGATAAACATCTTTGCACAGAAAATTATGAGAACATTCATCACAAAGAACCAATTCATAACAGCAAGGAATGATCTCAAAATAATGTATAAATGACATAGGAACAATCCAACAGACATTCAACACATCCTTCAGGCAAAACGCAGTCTCCCAGGCTTTCTTTAGGCAATTGAATTCCTTATATATGCAACAAATCAGTTCACGTACAAGACATAAAATGTCTTTTCACCTGCCAAAAGTCCTTCTATCATTTTCTAATCTTCTATATATAACCTTACAAAATGCTCCCAGAGTTGCCACATGTCCCCCCCACAATGAATCTTTTTAATTTGTCTTTTAATGCCCTTTACAAATTTGGAATAATCCCTAAATTTCTTTTACAAAAAAAAACAAAATCCAGTTGTCCTTTATCCTCTCGACTAAAGAACATAAAAGCAAAATTCCTAGAATATCACTAGACATCTATGACTGCCCAGTCAGCTCCCAGATGGTGCTTCTGCCTCTGCTGGTGCTTTTTTCCTAGATGGCACTCCTGCCTCTGCTAGCTCCTTTGCCATAGTTGGCTTATCTGCTTCTGCTATATAACTCACCGAAATGCCTGTTTCTTGTATAACAATGTTGGCAGGTGAAGGGAGCAGGAGCTTTCGAGAAATCACATGCTTGTCTAGCTTTGCTTCAATGTCCTGCAATTTTGATGTTGTAATTTGGAGAATCTCTTGAAATAGGTGGGCATGTATGGAGGGTTGTGTGATGCACTGGTGAAGATCATCCGCTGTCAACACGTCTATCTTCTTCACGTACTCCATTTCTATGTTTAATTCACCTTTCAATTCAGACAAGCACTGCTCTTTGCTTGGAAAGTCTTCAAGAGTCTGGGGTATCTCCATTTTGCACCTTCCATGAACCTCCTGGATCCTCTGATAAAGGATGCTACATCTTACGATAGTTGTTTGGATCACATAGTTTAATTTCACACCGCAGTTCTTATAGAACTCCATGAAGCCTATAATAATCCTCTTTAAACTCTGCTACGGATTTGAGAGGGAGGTGTTTGGGGAATTCTGACTTCCCCTCTCTCCATTCAATATGTTTTCCAATATCTTATTTTACCCGCAAATATTTCTTTTTAAGCCTAATGGATTTAGAGTTTATTTCTTTCATCCTGTCTACCATAGTTTTCAGCTTGCAAATTTCTTCAGTAAGCAGTTCTCGTGACTCGTGCATATGCTTTAGTATGTCATAGGATTTTTCATGAAAGGGGCTCAGGTCCATTGCCTTGCTGCTTGCCTGTTCCAGCTGCTCGGCCATAAACTCTTTCTCTTCTTCTAATTGAATGATCCTAGCTTCAAAATCATTCTTCTCTCCTTCCACTATCATCATCTGGACCACCAAGTGGTCCTTTTCTTCTTCTAGGTGCTGATACTTATCTGACAATTCTTTCTGATCTGACAAAAGGCGATTATATTTCTTCACCACTAAGTCCCTATAAGCCTGCTCATTAACCACAATGAGCTGTAACATGCGAGCCCTTTTCTTGGTTGCATCCAACTCATTTACTATCTTGAGTACATTGTCTTCGCTTGCCTTGGCGGCAGCTACAGTAGCGGATGCCATAGCCACTGGAGCATTCTGTGTGCCCTCCATGACAGTGGTTTCTCACGTGGTAATGATGTCCGGGTGGAAAGGCTTCTTCATCCTTGTCTCTGTCCTTCAGAATATGGACTTCCTTTTCTTGTCAAAAAAAAATTTGTCCCAATGGGTTACAGTATGATCCTTTGAAGGAGTGAAAGGGACGAGTGGAAGATCTTCTATAGGGATGTCATCTTCCGCAGGTGGGGTCTGAACCAGTTGGGACAAGCCTATGTCCATGTATTGCGTGTTGGAGCCCTCAGCTTGTGCATCCTCCTTGGCCTTATTTTCCTCCTCAGCCTTCAACTGCGTTTCAACTGCTTCTCTTTCCTCTTGCTCTTTGACATATTCTTCCTTTCTTATCTTCTCTAGCTCTTCATCCCGAAGCCTCTGAGCTTCTTCCTCCTTAAGCCTATGATCTTCTTCTTCTTGAAGCCTATCTTCTTGCTCCTTCTGCTGCTTCCCTTTGGAACTTTTCAACCTCAGCTTTCAGCCTTAGCTCTTCCTTCGTCAGAGCCTCGGCTTCTTCTCTTTCTCTTCGCAATTATGCTTCCTTAACAACTTGGGCTGCTATGGAACTAGTGCTAGTTCCACTCTTGAGGTGAAGGCGCCTTTGAAGTTCGGTCAGATTGTTGACCCCTCTGAAAACTTCTTCGTCCTCATCAAAATAGTGAGCATACTCAAAGTGTGCATTAACAATTCTGCAGTGATCCGTGTCCTTATTAAGCCTATCATTCTTTGCGAAGATTCTTTCTTCAAAGTGAAACTCCCTTAGTTCCTGAACAAACTCTTCAGCCGATCTGACTTTAGAAAACTTTTATGCTCCGACACAGAAGGGTAATGCTGGGAAGGAGGCTTTCTTCGCTTTCTTTAAGACATGACCAACTCCATCTATAAACACTTGTCTTACTGCCTCTTTGCGGACCACGAAATCAATAACATATCCTAGCAAGAGAAGGGGTGGCTTGGAACCTCCATACATTCTTATGTAGGTTCCTTCCCATGATAGATAAAAATCCCCATACTTTTCTAAGACTGCCATGGAATTCTCAGATAAACAACTGGGTTCTTCATTGAACATGAGTTTATATAGTGGTAAGATTAATTCTTCACATATGATCTTGTAATGCCTTTTGTAATTCTGGGCCCATAAGATCTTGTAACCGATATAAATAGGGGTGTCGGCCTTGTTCCAAACACATCCTAACCTTGGGAACGGATGCCTTGCTAGAATACAATCTATAAGGTATGATGACATGTAGAACTCTGATTTTCCCCGGGACAACCCTTCCTTAGCAGTAGCTATGGCTGACGATATATTATCCGAGAGGATATCTTCCCAATTGAACACCATGCCCTTGAATGCTACATAGTGGATCAGAGGGACCCAATGCAACTGCTAAGTGGTTCCATCGGCCCTGCCAAAAATTCTGCTTAGCATGAGGGAAATAATTCTGAAGGGAGGCCTGAGTGCTTGAACTTCATAATCATCACTCTCTTTCACCCTCAGCTTCCTGCCTTGAATTAACAATCTTTTGGCCATCTCCACGTAATCCATGTTAAGACTTTCTAGCCATGCGGCGTTCAACAGTTGCTGAGTGCGGTGCAATTTGTAGGTTTTCGAGATATGGGTTGGGTGGAATGAGGCGAATGCCTCTCTGTTACTGTCAGATAAGACTCTTGACTCGACGTCTGCATGTGCTAGAATCCACCCGATAACTTCTGCACAAGGGAAAATCTCGGGGCGCGTTGCTGCTTTGGTGATGCCAGAGCTTCTAATGTTCTGGTATAATTACATCTCTTTTAGGACTAACCCGGGAATTTCCTGGTCTCTGATCATGTGATATAAATCTCCCCATTTCAATTCAGGCGTGTTGTTGCAGCAACACCCCTCCCCAAAATTTTGTACATATTGGGGCCCCTCCCTTTCTTTTTGTAGAAGGTTTGCCTAAGAAGCCTTCCCAGCCGTTAACTGTGTTTTCAACATAAAAT
Source organism: Larix kaempferi (assembly GCA_027924585.1). NCBI lineage: Eukaryota > Viridiplantae > Streptophyta > Pinopsida > Pinales > Pinaceae > Larix > Larix kaempferi. The sequence goes on from BSBM01000600.1 coordinate 15,327,250, forward strand.
CTTGTTTCCCAAGTGAACGTCTTGCCATCAATCCTTCCTTGTTTTCCCCAAAAGGCCAAAAGGAACATAGAACTTTTCCCCAACGTTTTGGAATCCCTTAGGCTATCTCCCCGAAACTCCGAAAAGCCAAACGTCCAACCTTTCCGGAAGAGGGACTTAGATTTTCTTTGTCAAAATCGTAAACCGTGAGAAAAAAGTTACGGAAACCTTCTGTTTTTCTTCCCGAAACGGCGGGAGAACTTGGGAAAGACGCCCGAAAGACTTAGAATTTTTTCGAAAGCTGCGGAAGCCTTTGGGCAATGCCTCCCGAAACGGCAGAACCCTTCGATCAAGCCTTCCGCAACCGCGGAAAGCTTCCCGTTTTCCTCCCGAAATGGCGGGACTCATTTGCAGAAGCTTCCCGAAATACCATGGGAAACTCACGAGCTTCTTCCGAAACTGAGAAAATGACTTGGATTCTTGTTGATAAAAAGTTGCGGATCACCCTAGGGAAACCACGCGGAATCATTCAGACTATGTTCCCGAAACCGCGGAAGCTTTCGGGCTATCCGTCCGAAATGGCGGAGCCATTCATCAAAAAAGCTTTCCGAAAAGACTTAGAAAAAATTCCGAAAGCCTGCGGAAACCTTCGGGTTTTCTCTCCGAAACGGGGGAAACTATCCATAAAAGCTTTCGGAAATACCACGGAGAAATTCGCGAACTTCTTCCGAAACTATGAAAAGAACTTAGAATTTTTTCAAGGAACTTTGCGAAACGAAACGTCGCGGAAGTTTTCAGCCTTTGCTCCCGAAACCGCGAAAACTTTCAAGTTTCCCTTCCGAAACGGCGGAAGCCAATTGTTTAAAACTCGGAAAAGGGCTTCGAAATAATTCCGGGAAAAGGTGCGGAAGAGTATAAGATGTGCTCCCGAAACGGCGGGAGATATTCGTCTAAGACGCCCGAAAAGGACCAAGAAAAGTCTTCGTTAAGTAATCGCGGAAGCAGCGGAACAATTCAAGTTTCCCTCCCGAAACGGTTCTGCTTCCGAAACGGCGGAGCAATTCATCGTTTCCTCCCGAAATAGCGGAAACTTTCGCCGTGTCGTCCCGCAGTGAGAGAGGCCGCTTGTTTAAAGCTCGGAACTTTTTCAAAAGATCGCGGAAGAACTCGAAGAAGCCGTCCGAAACATCGCGGAAGACATTCACCAAAGCTTTCCACAACCGCGGAAGCCTTGTGCGGAAACATCTCCCGAATCCTTCCGAAACGCCGAAACCGTTTTTCTCTCCGCTACCGCGGGAACCCGTTTCCAAAGTTGTGCGCACGATCATTTGGTGCAGAAGGGGTCCACCTTTTCCTCCCGGCACAGCGAAAGCTCCCGCTACATCCTCCCGCAACGGCGGGAAGGATTCGCCAATGTGCCCCGCAAAAGGCGGTCGCACGCAAACCGAGGTGACCCGATTTAATCAACGGCGTACGACGCATTTAAAACCGGTTTTAAACCCCACCAACCGAATTAACTCCCCACACGTGCCTGGCCCATATAAATAAATCGACGGGGTACGAGCCAACCCACTGTCGTTTCGTTTATAAACAAAGTCATTGGACGCCGCGCGACCGTTCCAGCTTGTCCTACGCAGCCACGTTCGCGGCCACCTCAGTTAACGACCTCAGCCAAACGGTGCCAGGTAGGATTTTTAACTTTGATTGGGTTGTCTTTTGTTTGCAAAAATGAGTTTTAGTGGGATTTGGACGGGCAAAACACCCATCAAGGGCTATGTTTTGCCCGTCAGACGCAGTTGAATGGAGTCCTCGTCTCGTCATATGAAGCATTAACAATTTTATCTTTTATTGAGTCGAAACGGTTGGTTCGGGCGGTTAAACCTGTCCCATATTTTTTATCCTCGGGCCGCGTGCCTCGTTGTGGGGAGAACCTGTCGAAACCCCTTATGCTTTTCATATCCCCGGTCGAAGAACTCAGGATGTGAAACTCCGGGCCTCTCCATAAAACCTCAGTCCCTCGACGCCTTCTACCCGGGGCAAAACCTTGTCTCCGGCGCCATTGCCCCGTTCGAGTCACGCGAGCCGAAATTCGAAGCCGTGGCCACCCTTGCATTTCCCGTCAATATGTCTCCGGCGCCGTCACCCTCGCTCGGACTAGAGTTCCCCATAGAGCACCTTGGCGGGTGCCGTGCGTGACAATAGCATTCGAAGCCCCCACCGAGTCAAAAGTGCGAAAAGGGCTCCCTTGTCGTCACAAAGTCCTTCCAACCCGAGTTTCCCCTCCATTAGCCTTTCCAGCCGCAGTGAAAACAAGAGACGCCGTCTTCCCCAAGGCTGACCCGAAATCCCATTGCTTCCGCAACTCGCCTATCGATCCGAGAACAAAATGTGTCCGCGACATAGCCTATCCCCGCAGGAGCATTCCAAACCCATCCTTTTAAGAGATCCAAATGTTTCAATCTATGTTTCATACTGAAATAGTGTTTGCTTCCTGAATATACAGCTTCATTGTACTTATCTTATTAATATATTAAAACAATGATGCTCTATGTTAAAACCTCACAGTATGTTGCTCAAAGTGGCTTGTATATGGATGTTATCAGGGATAAGTCAAGATGCCGAAAACCGGTAAGAAGAAGGCGAAGATGACAGAAAAGAAACCTGCTCCTCCTAAAACTGAAACTTCACTCCAAGACACTAGGTGCACCACTGGTGTCCCCCCAGAAATCAGATGGGGAGACATCTACAGAATGATCCGGGACCAAGAAATCCCAGATATGTTGCTAGAGGAAGCACCAATCTATCTCAATATCAGAGCCTCAGGCATAACTAGAGCCGCTACCCGCCCTGAGCTGTTCCCCTGTGCTGAAGTGATCGGATGGATACTCCAACATGCAGATGCTGAAGGGAGAGTGATAAATGATAGCAGGAAAGTGGCCATTGCCTCGTTTCAACCCGCGTATATTGCGGCGGCCTACAGATTTCCCCGTGTCCAACAAGCTCTGACTGACGAATGGTTGGGCCAAATGAATAACGTCGAGATGGCCAAGAAGCTGCTAATAGCAGGCAAACATTTGAGAAAAAAGGGGAATGATGAGTATGACATACAGAATCTAAGAGCTCCTTATAGATTGATTGCCCTGATGCTGTGCAGAATCTTCGGCATGCCCGATGGCACAGTATACAAGATTCAGTGGGTCCCTATCATTCACTATGTGGCATTTCAGGGAACAGTGTTTGACTGGGCCACTATCCTGTCAGATAGTCTGGCCTCGATGATAAGTGCTGCTAAGCCAGGGCTAGCCTTGAAGAAGGCTGAATCCTTCATGTCTTCATATCTGATAGATTGTATTTTGGCCAAGATAGAGTTCCCCAAATTGGGTTGTACATGGGATAGGGCCACCGCCCCGGTCTACATCGCATTCAAGATGTTATGGGCTCATAATTACAAGCCCAGCTACAAACTCATCTGTGAGGGGTTCATCATGCCCCTATACGAGAAAATGTTCAAGGAAGAACCAAATTGCCTGTCAGAAAATGCTTTGGAAGTCCTTGGGGATTGTGGGGACTTTTACTTCTCAGAACAGGGCACCTACCTGAGAATGTTTGGAGGGACTAAGCCCCCATACATCTTGCCGCAGTATGCCACAGACTATGTGGTGCTCAAAGAAGCAGTAAGACAACTCTTCCTGGATGGGATTGGAGCAATGCTCCACAAACAGCATAAGGCTTCCTTTCCCCCCCTACCTTTCTGCATAGGTGCTTACAAGTTTTCAGGGGTGGCCTCTGCCGACGAATTTGTTCAAGAGTTGAAGGCCTTCCACTTCGGTGAGGTCATCTTCCACAGGAACGACAGAAAGGGTAAAGTGGCCGAGCATTGCAAGGACATCTACGCTCATTTTGAATACTCGCATTACCCCGATGCCGAGGAGGAGGCATTCAGAGGCATTAGCAATATGTTGGAACTACGAATCTGTCGCCAAGGCACTGGAGCAAGCTCTAGTTCAGCCAAGATCCAGGAGACCAGTCAGCGGCAGGAGAAAGAAGCTGAAGATGCCCGAGCTCAAGAGGAGCTCAGATTAAGAGAAGAGGCAAGAGTGCTCCAAGAAGCTGAAAGTTCCAGATTGCAGCGGGAAGTGGAAGAAGCCAGGTGGAAGCAAGAAGCTGAAGCAGCAAGATTACAGCAGGAAGCTGAGGTGGCAAGGATGCAAGAAGAGGCAGAAAAGGAAAGCCGACGCAAAGAAGCTGAACAAGCTGAAGCAGAAAGGAAGGCAGAAGAGGAGCGAAAAGCGGAGGAGGATGCCCAAGCAGGTGGGTCCGGTGTCCAAGACATGGAGATAGACACCTCTCAAGCAGGTGGCTCTGGTACCCAAAAGGAAGGAGTAGACCCTGCTCAGGAAGTCCGGACCCCACCTATGGAAGAGGACATAGACATCATAAACCGACCAATTGTCCCGTACACTCCATCAGGAAAGCGTATGGTGTCCAAATGGAATGAGTTTGTATATGATAAGAAAAGAAAAGCGATGGTCCTCCAATCAGAAGAGAGGATTAAAAGTCCCTTCCATGAAGACATTGTTACTCACCGGGAGGTCACCGTCATGCAGAACACGGATCAAGATCCCATTGCTATGGCGTCCGCAGTTATAGCGACAGCAAAGGCATCATTTGCCAATGTAGACGTTATAGTTAAAGAAAATATATTGACAAAGAAGAGAGCACGCACGCTGCAACAAAATGTGGCTAATGAGCAAGCCCAAAGAGATCTGGCAGTAAACAAGTATAATTGCTTGTACGCTGAGCATAAGGAGCTGTCAAACAAGTACAGCCAGCTGGAGGAGGAAAAGGACCAGCTAACACTTCAAATGATGATTGTGGAAGCAGAGAAGAATGGTGCAGAAGAAAAGGCATCTCTGCTAGAAGCAGACAAGCAAGCGTTAGCTGAGCGTTTAGAGCAAGCAGAGAGCAGAACCATGGACCTATCTCCCTTCCACGAGCTGTCATGCAATATCCTGCAGCAAGTGTATGGCTCCCAAGAGCTAATCACTGATGAGGTGTGCAAACTCAAGGCCATGGTGGTTAGGCTAAAAGAGATTAATGCGGAAGCCCATAGGCTCAAAGCAAAGAACACCCGCGTTAAGGCCAATATCATAAGCCAGATGGCATGGAGAGAAGGAAAAGGGGGTTTTCCTGCACATCTCCCATTTAAATCTGTGGACAGTCTTAATGAGGACATAGCACTGTTGGAGTTCGGAAGAAACTGCGCCAGTAAGCTGATGGCCAGTGTGCAAAGAACAACAGATAAAATCAGCAGTCTCTACCAGAGGTTCCAAGAGGCACATGCCAAATGTACATTGAGTTTCCCTCAGACCCTAGAGGACTTTCCGGAAAAGGAGCAGCGGTTGTCTCAGCTAAAGGAAGAGCTAGGCGTTCAAATGGAGTATGTGAAAAGGATTGATGTCCTGGCCATTGATGACCTCCAGCATTATATTGGTTCATCATCACTCCACAACCATCTGCTGAAGGAAGTACATCAAGCTGCAGTAGCAGAGGTCCAAAACATTAAAGCAGAGCTCGGGAAGAATGTGACTTCTCAGAAAATCTTGTTCCCTGCTGCAGCAAACATAGTCATAAGGGACACAGGTATGTGGTACAGCTACATAGCAGAGGAGGACAAGAAAGCTGCAGCAGCAGTAGGAGCATCAGCAGGCCCAGGATCCTCTCTCCCAGCAGCCACTCCAGCTGGAGGTTCGAGGCCCTCTTTCCCGGCAGTCATTCCAAAAGCTCCGGCTAGACCAATCCATCCTTCCCAGGCACAATCAACAACCTCAATGGACTTGGGCGACCCTTCCCCAGCTGAGGCCCACGCACAGGAGTAAAAGAGGCTGAATTCAGTGAGCAACTCTCTTCAGCCAAACACGTGCCCAGCAGGGAAAGCTTTGATGTTAGCCGATTTTCTGTTATGTATATTTTGAATATGTAAGGCGTAAGCCATGGGACAGCTGTCCCTATTTTTTGTCAAAATATTTTTTGTAAAGGAAGTGGCCATTTTTGGTGGTCGATTATAGTGGAAATTCCTGTAAATGACAGGTGGAGAATGCTAGGTGTCAGCCCAAAGGGCAGATTTGTAGCTATAAATAGCATCTAGGAAAGATTAGAAAGGACTTTTGGCAGGGAAGGCAATTTTGAAACCAATACGAGCTATCTTGTATCGGGCCTGTAAAATTGAATTTTCTAATAGAAGCCACCGGGAGATGGACGTTTTGCATGGGATGTTGGACTGTTGTATGTTGGACTATTCTGATGACTGCTGTTCTGTAATGTGAGATCATTCTTACCATCTGAACTATTTCTGTGTATTAATGATTTTGCTTCCCCTGTGCATACGATTTTCTCTATTTTTGTGAACAATGAATGCGTTTCATGTCAAATCGGGAGCTATCTGCTGATTTCTTCATCTTTGCTGTAGAATCCTCTTTTAGATCGAATAGCTAACTGTTCTTTCTTTAAGATCATATCTACTGCTCATTGTTCACCTTTTAAATTTGCTCTTCGCAGGGATCTTTAGATTTACTTCAGTTTCTGGTAAACATAGTTCTGTTTCTTTATTTCCGTCTACCTAGATTAGATAAGTTTACTTCTTTCTTTGGTGAGTAATGAAATGTATCAATTATAATTGGAAGCTACCTTCTGAGATCTTTTGCTGTGGTGTTTCTCTTTAAAGATCCAACGGCTGCCTGTTCTTTCTTGAAAGATAACTCTCACAGTTCGTTTCTCACACTTTAACTGCGTTTCCTGCGGGGATAGGTAGATTTGCTTTATTCTTTATTAGATTTAAATCTGTTTTGATTTTGCATTTAGAACAAACATAGACTAGGCACTTGCATCTCATATAAAACACATAAAACCCAAAAAGAAAGGTGGATCGGGCCATAACCGGTAGAATCGGATTTGAACTTCAAACCCACGGTTGCCGGAACCGCTAACCGGACGGATTCCCTACACCAAACGGGAGATAGTCTAATTGGGACCACCTCTCGGGGAGAATCCCTTTCTGATTGATGCTACGATATCCGAGGCATCAACAAGGCGCAATGCCCATAACTGGCTTGGTGTCTTCATATAATGTCTCGATTCTTGCTTCAATGTCACTTGACTCTAGTTCGACCATTTTTGCCTTCCTCTTACCACATTTCGGCATTGTGGTAGAACCTGGACAAAACCATATATGAGTAGGTAAATGATGAAATGAGCATGCAGAAAAATATTTGAAATGAAAATTCATTACTACAGCAAAATAAGAAAGTGCTATTAAACAACTTCGAAAGTGATATTACACATCAAACAAAACGCAAGCAACAAAGCAAACGAGACCATGATAGGCAACTACTAAAAAAAACTTGTCAGAACTAGCTTTCCCTATTGGTGCTACAACGAAACCTATGACTCTAAGGCACAACCTTCTAACTAGGAGTTCTAAGATGCTGATAACAGGACGTAGGCGAGAGCAGCCGAGAGGTTGCGGCCGAGTGCAACCACCCACAAGGTTCAGGTCACGAAAAATTTGGAAGGACAAATGGATGGGTAGTTAGTAGGGTCTAGTCAGGCTTCTCCAATGGCTTTATGAATAATCAGACGGGCGCAAAAAATTCAACATGGACAAGGGTGGCCATGGCGACGGACTGCTAAAATGGTATTAACGAAAGAAACAACAAACTTGGGCTACTGAAAAAAAAGTATAAAGGCATGATGGAGTTACTTACCTGGTAGCGGACGATTGGCTTGGATGAGGCTGACGAGTTGTAGACTTGGCTATCCTGGAATGGATAGCACAGCCTTGAATGACATTCTCTCGAAAACTCCAATGATAATAGAAAAACAATAAGAAATTCCCTAAAACCCCACTTACTATATATAGAAAAAGGCATGTGTGGGCATTAAACTAGGTTAGTGGGGCATTAAAACGCCGTTACGGCGATGTGACCGAGGTAACTTTCGGTGCCGCTTTGGAATTAAATGCGAGCCATCAACTGGAAGCTTTCGGTGAGTCAGAGCGACAGTTTTGGCGGCGTTGGCTGAGTGCTTCCGCAACGGGCCAACACACTTTGACGAGCTCGGTGCCAACTCGAAAATGGGGGTATTCTATCTTGATTCGACGACTGTTCCTGAGTTTCACCACGCACCTCTACATCACTTCTTACCGACAGGGCTCAGAGTTCAGACGCGATAGTTTTGGCGAGACATGCTGAGTTCTTCCGAAAAGAAACTTTGAACGCTCGATTTTGTCGAAGTGTTAGCCGTTTCGGATTGCGCCTGCGAGTTTTGTTGGCATAACTTGGCGTGTTTTGCCGCAATGAAAACCTTAGAAAAAAAAGGCAAAAGCCGCGTTTTGGATGACTTGGATGAGTCCGAGTGACAGTTTCGTCGGGACTGGGCGAGTTCACCCGAAACAAGAAGACTTTAAAAACTGAACCAAAACGAACGCTTGTTGCGGCTTAACTCAATGAGTTTCGCCGAAATGGGGAAAGCTGAAAACTTATCAAAAGGATCCGAACGTTGCGGCCCAACTGAGTGAGTTGTGCCGCTGTTTCGGCTCTAAAAACTGAGTTTTACTTAGCAGAAAAAAACAAAAAACAAACTCAAGGACTTGCTCTTTTTAGAAAAAACTAAGTGCAAAAAAGACCTTATAGGAAGGACTTGACTCCTAGGAAAACTCTTCTAAAAACAAGGAGGGTCCCCAATATTTACAAAATTTTTTGGGGGGGATGTGTTGGATTTTGAGCATTAATTCAACATACTCTAGGATATTTACTGAGAGAATAATATGTAGAGCATATCAATCATATCAAGCATGTATCAAGCATATCAAGTAATCACATAAGACAATGGACACACATAGTTTCAATGGGGAAAACCATAAAGGTGAAAAACCCCACAACTTCCTCAGAGATAGAAAGAGCAATGATACAACCAAAGTACAAGAGATAGTCTTCTACTAGCAGGTGCTCCTCCTCCTCAGCTAGTGCGCCACTTTTCGAGTAGTGTAGAAGACAATAATGAGATGATCAAATAGAGAGATCCCGCTCTCTATTTGTACCTGTCCTGAGTTGCCTAATAAACCAGTGGGGCCGACTTGTCTAACTCAATCTAATAACCCATGGTTACATTAATCCGGGCCGACCCCTTTCTAGGTGGTCTAATAACCCATCAGCAAGTTACAACACTTGCGACACTTATTAATACAAATGACGACACTTTCGTATAGAGGAATAATACATCTCTATAGGAGTACAATAAATACATAGATGAAATACAATCCGAAGTTACATATACATCAACACTCCCTCTTAACTAGGAAGGTATTTCTCAACACAGATCTGTTAGCACAAGTCTTTTTCTCTGGATCATCGGCATCGAACCATCATCGAATCATCATCACTGCTGCTATCTCAATCAATCTCCAATCTACTCGTCATAGGAAGTTCGACAGAGCCAGTCCTTTTTCATACTAGATGTAGGCCCAACACCTGCAGGTCTTCATCATCTACAGATCCAACCCTTTTGCATGCTGGATGAACATCATCAATATATCTGCGAGCAAGCCATTAAGTATGTACATCTCAAGACTGATTACACTGCTTCTACAAAATCTGCAAGATCTCCCAGGACTGATTACACTGCCTTTGCAAAACCTGCAAGTGCATCTCAGGACTGATCATATGCCTCTGCAAAACCTGTGTACCACACTGTCACATCATCGTCTTCAGATCATCGTCATCGTCCACGGAGCACAACCCAGATGCACACACACAACACTTACACTCACCAGCATGGGAGGACCAACCATCTACCATCTGTGAAAGGCTCACAACACTTACATCAACGACCATGGGAGGACGAACCTACCACCATGTCGGAATGGCTCAGCAATTACATCAACGACCATGGGAGGACTAACCTACCACCATGTCAGAAAATCTCGGCAATTACATCAACGACCATGGGAGGACTAACCTACCACCATGTCGGAAAATCCCATCCAGCCCTTGCAACTCACCATGGGAGGACTAACTTACCACCATGTGAGAATGGCCCAACCCTTACATCTGCACCATAGAAGGACTAACCTACCACTATGTGAGAATGGCACCGCACTTACATGAATGACCATGGGAGGACTAACCTACCACCATGTTGGAACGGCTCGTGTGCATCTGTGTCTCCAGACTCATCACTTCCCCTTGGAAGGCATCTTGATCTGAAGTACACCAAGTGTCCCTCTGAAGTATTCAAACTTCACTCTGGCAAACGGCTTGGTCAACACATCGGCTATCTGCTCGTCCGTCATAATATACAGGAGCTTCACTGCTCCTCTTTGCACCATATCCCTGATATAGTGATACTTGATCTCAATGTGCTTCAACTTGTCATGGAACACTGGGTTCTCCGACAATTTCACACAACTCTGGTTGTTGCAATATATACAAGTAGCACTCAGCTGGAGATCAAACAAATCAGACAGTAGCTTCCTAAGCCATACTGCCTCACAACTGGCCAAACAAGCTACGACATACTCTCCTTCGGCTGTACTCAGTGCCACACAGGACTGCTTCCTGCTAAACCAAGAGATCATACCGGATCCCATACTGAAGCAACACCCTGAAGTGCTCTTCCGATCAATGGCACTGCTTGCCCAATCCATATCAACAGAACCCTCCAGGTTAAACTTTTGATTCACCTCATACTTGAGCCCATAGTCAACTGTACCCCTCAGGTACCTCAGATGCTTTGCAGCTATCAGGTGAACATGTCTCGGATCTGTCAAGTACTGGCTCAAGGTGTTCACCGTAAAGCAGATATCTGGTCTCGTATTCGTCACGTACATCAAGGAACCAATCATCTGACGATACATCATAGCATCAATCGGATCAGAAGAAGAATCACATAGAAGCTTCAAGTTTGATGCCATAAGTGTGGCCATGGCCTTGCAGTCCATCATCCTGAACCTCTTCAGGATCTCTACTGCATACTTCCCTTGTCCAAGGAAGATTCCATCTGCACTCTGCCACACCTCCATACCAAGAAAATAGTGCATCATACCCAAGTCCTTCATCTCGAACTCAGCAGCAAGCTTCCTCTTCGTATCGGTAATCAATTTATCCTCACCTGTTACAAACAGGTCATCCACATACAATAGTATTATCACCAGATTGCCTTCCTCAACCTTGTAGTAAAGGTTGGAATCTGCTTTACTCTTGGTAAATCACAAACTGGATTGGAAGCCATCTATCCTGCCATACCAGGTCCTGGGTGCCTGTTTCAAACCATACAGGGCTTTTTTCAGTTTGCACACATGAGTCCCTCTGTCATGTGTCTCAAACCTGAGTGGCTGCTCCACATACACTTCCTCTTCAACTACACCATTCAAGAAAGCAGTCTTGACATCCATCTGGTGTACCTTCCATTTCATCACTGTAGCCAGAGCAAGTACTGATCTAATAGAAGTGTATCTTGCCACAGGAGCAAAGGTCTCTTGATAATCAATCCCTTCTTTCTGGTAGAAGCCTCGAGCTACAAACCTGGCCTTGTATTTTTCTATGTTGCCATCTGCAGCATGCTTGATCTTATAGATCCACTTGGAAGTCACCACAGACTTCCCATTTGGTCTTGGGATCACATGCCAAACATCATTCTTCATAATCGACTAGTATTCCTCGACCATGGCATCCTTCCATTCTTTCTTTTCTACTGCTTCTTCATAACTGGAAGGTTCTTTGTTCATTATGTCACAGAGTAAGGCAACATAGCTGGTATGTGATCTTGTCCTTTTCCTTTCTTTGTGTTCCTCTTCTGGAATGCCAAACCTTTCTGCATCTTGGATGAGCTCTCTAGCCCATGCTGGTTTCCTCTTGTGAGAGTTCTTCTCATGGGGTGGATCTACAGGTTGTTGTGGATCTTCTATTTCACGATCTTCTTCAGGAACTGCTTCATTCATGGTGGTGTCTTGAATTCTGGATATTCTGGTTTCTTCATTATCTTCAACTGGTGTTTTCCTTGATTTGATGTATGCCGAGCTTTCATCAAATGTTACATTCCTACTGATATCAATCTTCTTGAATCCTGGGAAGTAGATTCTGTAAGCCTTCGAGCTTTTACTGTAACCCACAAATATGCCCTTCTTTCCTGAAGGATCTAGCTTTGTCCTCTTTTCTTTTGGGATGTGAGTGTATACTAGACAACCAAATATTCTGAGATGGCTAACTTCTGGTTTCTTACCAGTGAACACTTCTTCTGGTGTTTTGTTGTCAAGTATCTTATGAGGTGTTCTGTTTTGTACATATATTGCTGTTCTTGCTGCTTCTTCCCATAAGTGCATGGGTAGATCTTGGTCATGAAGCATTGTCCTAGCTGCTTCCATGATTGTCCTATTCTTTCTTTTGGAAACCCCATTCTGTTGTGGATTGTAAGGAGTAGTCAACTCCCTCTTAATCCATGAATCACTGCATAGCTTCTTGAAGTCTCCTGAAGTAAATTCTCCGCCATTGTCAGATTTGAAGATCTTGATCTTCATGTCAGTTTGGTTTTTTATCAAGGCTTTGAATTCCTTGAATTTGTCAAATAATTCATCTTTGTTCTTCAAGAAGTAAACCCAAGTCTTCCTAGAGAAATCATCAATGAAGGAAACATAGTATACATACCCACTCAGAGAACTGGATGACATCAGACCGCATACATCAGAGTGGATGATTTCCAAGATTCTTTTTGCCTTGCTTTCACTGCTTTGAAATGTTTTCTTGGTGTTCTTTCCCTTTGCACAACCTTTGCAAATGCCTTCATGCTTTGTCTGGATTTCAGGAAGACTTTCTACAGCTTTGCTTGCAATTGGTAATGCCCTATAGTGCATGTGTGCAAGCGTTCTATGCCAAATTTCACTTGGCTCTACTGAATCATGGACCATTGCTTGTTCTGGTTGACCATTCAATATGTATAATCCTCCCTCTTGCTCTCCAATCACCACTGCATCATCAATAGTCTTACCCTTTGGCCACATTAGGACTTGGACATCTACAAATGCAACCCTCATGCCTTTTGCATCTAATGTAGATATGGAGAGTAGATTCTTCTTGAGACCTGGAACATATAGTACATCTTTTATCTTCATAGACTTTCCAGAGTCTAGTTTATAGGAGGCTTCACCACTCCCTTTTATTGGATACTGGTAGTCATCCCCAAGTTTCACCTTGTGGGGTGATTCATGTTCAGATAGATTCATAAAGGATTCCTTGAATCCTGTCATGTGTTTGGAAGCCCCACTATCTATAAGCCAATCATTACTTCCATGAGTAATGGTTCCAGTGAGAGCAGAAATCAAAACATATTCTTCATCACTAGAAGAATCTTCACTATCTTCTCTAGCCCTCTTCCTGGGAGGTTCATCATCCTCTGCAGCATGAGCATAATGTCTTCTTTTGGTGTTCTTCCTTTTGTGAGAACCATCTTTCTTATTTCTGGGACAATCTCTGGAATAGTGTCCCTTTTCATCACACGTATAGCAACGGGCATGGGACATGTTTCTTCTACCCTTCTGATTCTGATGGTGATGTCTTTCTTTCTTGCCATGATGGTGAGTCTTTTTGTCACCATGAATTTTGGAGTGTGCTGTGAGAGCTTGATCTTCATTCCCCATCTTTTATTCTCGAGCTATAATTTGAGCTTATTCCTGCGAGCATTCTTCCCACAGCCTATTGAAAGTGATAAGTTTCTTCCTAGCACAAATCCCTTGGATGAAGGAATCACATGACCTAGGAAGGCCATTGAGAGTGGTCATTACCACTTCTCGATTTTCTATGTATTCTCCCACAGCTTCAAGTTGTTCTTTTATCTGGGAGACCCTTGAGAAATAAGACTGCATAGTTTACGCATTCTGGATCTTGACATTCTTCAATTGATTCCTCAGGGTTATCTTCGGATTTATGTTCTTCCCTTCAAATGGCTTGGTCAGGGAATCGAACATCTCCTTTGGTGTCTTTAGGGAAGACACATGGGGTATGAGATGATCTTTGATAGAATCAACAATGATCCTCTTTGACTTGATCAAGTTCTTCTTATGAAGAGCCTTAGCCTCTTCTTCTTTTGGGACAGGGACCACTTCCTTTATATAAATGTCCAACTCATTTTCTTCCAGGATTAACCCAATCCTATACTTCCATGCTCGGAAGTTATCATCCCCTTCAAGCTTATCCTCAAGCTTGGTGTGGTGAGACATCTTAAAGAGTACTTCAAATGGAAATAGAAAAGATTTAGGTCTTACCACTTGATTTGTTGAAAACTGGATCTGGTCCTGGATTAGGGTTTGTTAGAGAAACCCTAAAAATTCAAAATTTGAATTTCAAGCTTCTGAAAGCATAGAAAGATGCGCCTTGATGAGCTGATCAGCCTGGTATATTCATAATTTTAGATTTGCAAAGTTTCACCCTTCAGAAATGCCTTTTAGTCTTTCCGGATTCACTAGGGAGGACCCTGGATTAGGGTTTGAGTTTCCTGGAGATTTACCCAACCAAAAATCTTGATCCAAAGCTCTAAATTTCAATTTTTTCAAGGAGCTTCTAGCTATGTATTCAGATTTTAGAAATTCCTATTTTTGTAGAAACCCTAATTTTTAAGGCCAAAGCTGAAAGTGCTCAGAATTGAATTCCGATTGGACAAAAAGATTCTCCTTGATGAGTAGAGTCAATATACCTTACGACTTTTCCAAAATCTCGGGAGAGAAACCCAATAAACAAGAAACCCTAGTTTCTGCCATTGCACAATGTCTTCTTCTCAGGGAAGCTCTGATACCATGTTAGATTTTGAGCATTAATTCAACATACTCTAGGATCTTTACCGAGATAATAACATGTACAACATATCAATCATATCAAGCATGTATCAAGAAATCACATAAGATAATGGACACAAAGAGTTTCACTGGGGAAAACCATAAAGGTGAAAAACCCCACAACTTCCTCAGAGATAGAAAGAGCAATGATACAACCAAAGTACAAGAGATAGTCTTCTACTAGCAGGTGCTCCTCCTCCTCAAATAGTGCGCCACTTTCCGAGTAGTGTAGAAGACAATAATGAGATGATCAAATAGAGAGATCACGCTCTTTATTTATACTTATCCTAAGCTACCTAATAAACCAGTGGGGCCGACTTGTCTAACTCAGTCTAATAAACCATGGTTACATTAATCTGGGCTGACCCCTTACTAGGTGGTCTAATAACCCATCAGCAAGTTACAACACTTGAGACACTTGTCAATATAAATGACGACACTTCCATATAGAGGAATAATACATCTCTATAGGAGTACAATAAATACATAGATGAAATACATTCTGAAGTTACATATACATCAACAGGATGTTGCAACAACAACATACGCTTATACCATGTTCTGCCTGGATGTGCAGATGGAAACATGTTTTGGATTCACAGACGGTGCTAGCCGGCACACCCATAACCTCACTTCTGTATCTTTGGTACTCTATTCCCCTACCAACGAACTGATTAGCTCAGGAGGAACTTGCTTAGGGTTTGCGACCAACAATGCCATCGAGTAACATGCGGTAATTGGATTATTGAATGATGCTTGGTTCTTGGTTGTGGGCCATATTGTTATCTATCTTGATTCACAACTAGTGGTATCTCATCGCAACCGAGTCTACGCGCTCCGCGACCCCATACTACTCTTTCTATTCTGACGAGTATGTCTCTTGGAGAGGTCCTTTGAGTCAATTCAATACCTACACATTCCGAGAGACATGAACACTGTTGTTGATTCCCTAGCCAATTTTATATTAGATTGATACATTGCACATTCATAAGCATTTTCATCAAAGATGCATAAAATGACACAACATGTAAATTACTCATAGTGTGTAAGCTAACATCCATAAGATACTCAATCATCATAGAACACATAATGTATAAAACCGCAAAAATAATGTTATATATATATCATCATATACAAAAATGTGGTACTGATACAAAATATGAAGCACATAAGCTTTCAGTAGGTCCTAGCTACAAAAATCCGAATCCTATGGCTTTCAATACATATATCACACAATGAGCTATCCCCGTGGACGCTCGTGATAATAGATAATGACCCTAGCTACTCGACCAAGCATTGGACCAAAGCGTGCCGAGACTCTGGCTGTCTAGGGTTGGTATCGACGAGGTAGGTCATCTATAGATACGTCGAGTATGTCCAACGCCAATATCTGGAGGTTCTCCTTCAACTCTCTCAACCCCTCTTCTCTCGATCGAAGAAGCACCTATCGGATGAGATGGGCCAAAATATGCATAAAACATGTGTGAACCATCAATACTACACCAAAAAAATTTAAAAATTATATAAAAAAAAAAACAGTTTCGTTCTTACCTAGGTCTCCCCATTGCTCACCCTCGGGAAGAGCCAAGTCTGGGTCTCCCCTGAAATCAGTACCCGTGTACGCATAGTCCTCAACCATGAGGAGATGACCACATAACCACTTGAAGAAGGTGGGACCAAAACTAATAATGGGACCCTCGCCTCCATGGCGGGTCATGAACTCGTACCACCTAACCATATGAGGATCTCGCAGATTGAGATCATCTAGCTCTATTTATGGCCTCAACAATGGGACTCATTCCAGGAAGAATGAGACCACGATGGATCCGTATCCGAACTGTTTCAGCTCACCCCTGCGACATTTGGTGAGTTGTTCCCTGACATTGGTGAGGAGGCCCTCACACCAGTTGAAGACAGTAGGTGCCATACACTCGATGGCATAAAGCATATGGGCCTTGGTGGCCTGATGAACAGCCTTGCTGCCCACCACTCGCTCTATGGTAAAGAGGACAATACGCAGGGGTCGATATTGGAAGTTCTTGATGGGAATCTTCCCAGTAAGCATCTGTGTCCCTGGTGTGCAAAATTGAGCCACCAAGCTCTTAGTCGTCTGGTCACTACCCCATGGAACGAATAGTGAAACTGGGGCTCTCTGCCTGGACAACCCTGTTAGAAAATAGACATCCTCCACATCCAAAGTGAGAATGTGGGAATCATCACGAAAGTGCTGCTGATTCGGATCCCATAATCCGATAAGATAATCCAGTAATTGTACTTGGTCTCTCATGCCCTGTACATGAAATAATTTCAACAAGTTTCATCTTTGCAATGAATTCATTGAATTTGGATCATTTGCCACTTGGGAATATTCCATTTCATGCTCTCGTTCCTTCCATTGGACCATGGTGCAAGACAAGACCTGCATAAACATCAATTAGATGCATATTAGAACCTTTCTAAAGCTTTGGATTGGGCTTCTTTGGCCCCATTTTTTATTTTTCTATGTGGATCTACGCCGATGTACCCCACCTTTACGGACAATGCATCAACGACACACTTTCACCATGCAAGAAGCACATCAGAGAGTCCCCGAAAGACTTCCCGCAAGGGGAAAGCGCGTCGCCCATGGCGCGCACAATCCCCTCCTTAACAAGCCAAAAAACCCCAAAAATTGACCATAAAGCAAAACATTAATCCACTAGAAAGGTAACAAGCAAGGTTAAGGCCTACCTGTTGCTGACGTGGCGAGAAACAACTAACCGTAGTTGCAATCGACGTTTGAAAATTGGGCTCCAAAGTGGTGTTTCTACTATTCCAACTTGGTAAAAAACTAATTGGTAAATATTTCTTACTATTTGACTTTTATATAAAAGAAAATGGAATATTCCTTTTTTTCTTTTCTTTTATGGGTCTTTTCTACTATAGTTGGTAATCTTTTATGTCTAAATTCCCTATTGTCGATTTTGACTTAGTTTTTGGTGTTCGCAGATGAAGGTAAGTGGTGTCCTAACTTTATTGGTGACCATCGTTGATGTTTCATGCTTTTTATCAAGTGTGAATAAGTCATCGAGCGTTTTTTATGCTATCATACCGCTCATTAAAATCAAATATTAATGGCATCGAGCTTACTTTTGTCCTTTCTCGTGCTTGTAAAACTATGGGAATAAGTCACCAAGTTACATTTTATCGCTTTTTCGGGCTCGTAAAACTCCTACGAAAAAGGAACCCCTCAAAGTTCCTCTTTAATCTCTTTTCAGACTCCCTAAATATGAAAATATTGCCAAGCGAACTTGATTCTTTCACACTTGTAAAAGTATTTGAAAGGTCGCCTTTCTGGTGATAATTTACCCCTTTTTCGGACCAGCGAGACTATTTACGAAAAAGGAGTGCTCTGGTTAGTCATGACTGGAAGAGTTCTCTCTCACGTTGTTTTATCCTTTTTCGGATGAGGAGACTAACTTTTGCGAAAAATAACCATTTGGAGTCTTCTTTAGTTCTTTTCAAACTCTCTAAACATGAAATGACGCTGAGTTTTCCTTCTATGGACTCGTTAAAATCTGACATTGAAGGGCTTGTTTTGGGACGAACCCTTCCTATCTCAGGTTCGTAAAACATATGAGATCGGAATCGTCCGAAGGATGCTATACCGAGCATCTGTTACCCTCCTCTAGCTCGTTAAAAAACAAAAGAGGTACAGTGTCGAGCATGATGGGGATAAGGAAATATTTTGTGTTTCATTTTTATTATGGAAGTACTTAGTCACTCTTGAACATGGCACTTGTTTGCATATGCATTCAAATACTTGGATAATCTACTTGTCTTCGAGTCCAACCAATTCCATGAGTCTTTTCACTCCTTTGAATCATTCAAATAATTATTCCATCATCAGTTGCATTAGGGGTCGGTGTTATTCCTGTCATGTCAATGCTGCCAAGTCATGCCATTCCCATGTTCAAGAGAGGTATGTTCGTCGAAATCAATCTATGCAGTCATTCTACCTTCTATCATGTCGGTCATTCCCTAGTCAGTCTCAAGTGTCACTCTATAGTCTGATCTACTCCAAAACATTTTTGATCATGTTTCATGTCGATGATGGGGGAAACATCATGGCCCTCCTTCGACTGGTTTATCCTTGTCGACTTCAACACAACATCCGAGGATTAAACCTACAAACCAATCAAGTACCTTGGGTTTCATGCCTCAATGACAAGTTACCTCGCTTTCAATAGTAAGTTCACATCATTTACTTATGATTGAAAGTTTCCATTGATCATTGATTCACATTCAGTGGTATGTACTATGATACCTTGGGGATCATTGACATCAATGGTGATTTCCCTTGTGCTTGTTAATGGTATACCTCAATGACTAGTAATCAAGTGGTTTCTACCATGTTCAACTTCAAGACATTGTAATCACATGGTTAGATTCGTATCATTACGGGTTTGGCTTGAAGACCCTGGGTTAAGTCATAAATCTCACCCAGGTTGCGATGGAGGTTGTTTTAGTCATATTACACAGATTCACTTTTGTATTGGTCGTGGTTGTGTTCTCATCTCATCATGGATCTGCGATTGTGTTCAGTCGGTATTTACTACCATGGATCTGCAATGTATTGGTCGACAACCATGTTATGAGTCAGTTTGAGACATTTATCTCAGAGTTGATTCTACTGTAGAATATCTTTGTTCGTCACTCCAACTGACAATCCTTACTTCGATTTTTTCCCTATTACAAACCATTTCACCTACCTTATTTTTCCAGCTTCATGCTTTGGGGGGCATTCTGTTACACCAAAATCTTGTCATCATGACTAATGTGTCCTCTGTATGCCATGATCCCTAAAGTTCCTGAGCTAAAACAATGAAAGGGAAGTTGTTTTATTTCCCTTTTACCTTTTGTTGTTACTCCGACATGCCCTGCCGTCCAACAGGGTGCATCAGGTTCAAGGTGACGCGCTCTGCAACTTAGCAGAGTGCATCGGTGACACAATGTTCTCTTGTATAAGGTGCGTTGATTTATCTCTATCGCATGTTTCCCTTATGAAAGGTGCATCGCAGTTGGTTAAAATGGAAAAAGAGAAGCTTCGAGCAACTTCTCGAAGCTTGGATGGGGTGGAGACTTATCCCTACTTACCTGGAAAGGTGGCATTCGATCCCCTTGTCTTATGGGATGATCCCTTAAGCCTCTCCCCTAAATACTCAACTTCTCCTATCCCTTTAGATCTATATATATGAACCCCCTCTCCATTATTAAGGGAGGAAGGATAGAGTACCTATATGCAGGCTGGTGAAATTTCTCTAGGTGATCCTCTTCATCCATTAGGAGGCTAAGCATTTGATCTTGGAGGCTAGGATTGTTGGAAGGAGGTTATGACGTCAAAACATCGATCGTAACATCTCTCCCTTTGTACTTCTTACTATTAAATTTAATACAAGTTCTTTCCATAAACTTTATAGTGTTAATGATGTTTAGGATTTACTTCTTTGACTGTTAATCTAGATCAATTCACATCCATGTGATTTTATTACTTGTTTGTTTCCACATGTCTTGTCTGGTTTTGTAGCTAGAGATCTGAAGATCGGGACTTGGAGCTTGGAGAAACAAGGAGAAAGGAAATGCACACTTGAGGTAAGCCATCTCTTCTATTTTTCTTACATGTCAATTGATCTAGGAAAGGTACTTGTGTTATGTATTTATTCGTTCTAGATCTGAACCATTTAGGCTAGGGAGATCTATTTGAGTCCGCTCATATAGATTGTCCGCAAACACTACCACCTATGCCAACTAGTAAACTACAGAACCAAGTAATACTAGGATCCCACTCTCTATCATGTACCCCTCCAATCATCATTGTCATCCAACAATATCCAATACTCTGAAGGATGCCAGGATCCCACCACCAAATTGGAAGTTCATCACTCCCAATGCTCATCCGAACCTCTGTGAGCCTCACTCGTATAACATGAAACTCCTCTTGTGCAATCTGCACACTGGTCATATGTCTCACATTGATGACACTAGTCCCATCCAACTGAATCAGATGAAACTTCCATGTCCTTCCATGAATAATGAAGGCATCAGATAATATCAATGGATGCCTCTACTGCTGCTCACATCTATCCACCAAATCCATGGATGTGTATCATCATCTACTGGTTTGTCCATATAAAGTGTATACATCTATATCCTCCTTGACTAAGTCTCTCTCCCATAGAGGCATCTCATGATCCTCCCGATGCAAAAAAATTACTTGATCAACATTCTCCATGTCAAATATATCCTCAAGTACTTGCAAATATGAAATCTCCTCATGCTCAAACCCCACATGAGGCTCTTCCATTGAACCATGAATTTAATCAGCCATATACAACTGCTTGTCTGAAGTGTAGGAGGGAGGGTGTGATCTTTCGAACTCCCTATGAAGTTGTTCCTAATTATTGAAGTGATTTTTGTGTGCTCTTCAAGGAATCATGGGTGATCTCAAGCTAATGGGTGAGCCTGTCAACTTCACCTTCTTCTTCTTGTAATGCACATTGGTACATCTCAACAAGATAAGAAGATGGTCTCTATCAGAAAGTAGGTGTATGTAGTTAGTCTTCAGGGTTTCCACTGCCTTTCGAATGGATTCAAAATATGCAAGGGAAGATTCTACTTTTAAACTATCATATGCCCCTGAAGCTCTCCAACAACAATCTGTCACCAAGTCATTTGTGTCATCAAATTTTTTCATGGCTATCCTAACATTCTCTTTGCTTGCCTTCAACTGCCATGCTAAGAGTTGCATATCATGGGAACCTTCCTCCACTAAATTTTCTGATTTATTTCCATGATTGTCATCCTCCCCAAAATCATCTATTTCCCCTACATGCTCTACTTCTGCACATTCTTCAGTCGGAAGAAATAATGGTGGGAGATAAGTTTCTTCCTGCTACCTTGTTTGGGATGCCAACAAACTTGCTTCCATAGCTCTTTGCAACAACTCATTTCCCCAGTATTTAGTCTTGTTTACATTTTCTAATGGCTGATATAAAAAATTAGAATGCTTTTGGCATGAATCCACAACAAATAATGCATGTTTAAAAACCAAATCAACATTCGAAGATTCTATAATACAATTAGCCTCATGTGGAAGGGATGTTATCTCTCGATGATGCAAACAAATATGACTGCTGCAAAAATCAGAATTTTTTTCATACCTTGGGGTCACATCTTCATCATTACCATGTGGTTGATCCATGCGGTCATGCTGCTTCACTTTGTGTTCAACTGGAATCCTCAAGGCTGGAATTTGTGAGTTCCTTTGATCCAATTCCTTGTATGGCCTTGGCGAGTTTGTGAACATGGATTCAATTTCTTTGGGTCTCTCATATGATGGCTGATTTTTTTTCTCCTCATGATCATCGGAAGGCTGAAAAATGACAATGAATTTATTGCCCTCTAAACCAATATTATGATAGGAACCTTTGGATGCTCCTTTCTTAGAGAAACCAAACATATTCTCCACAAGTTTTGATGTGGAGCATTTTGGTAGTTAGGCTTGACAGTGCTGCAAGTTATGCTCTAAATCCTATTGTGTCTTATCAAAGTGATTCAATGACTTCTCAGGGCCCTTCATTCCCCTTTCCCACTCAAGCTTTTCATCCTTAATGGGAAATGTAGGAAGGAAAATGGGTAACATTCCACCATCTACAATTCTATCCATTGAAGAAGCTTCCTCTTCAAATTTGTATATGCTGTCACAAAAGAAATCATCCAACTCATATGGATTATGCAAGCCTTCATTTATTATTTTAGCTACCTGATTTTCTTCCACTGAAGGAATGAAACCATCTTAAAGAAATTATTCTTCCCATGTTAAGCTCTCCTCAAGCATCTATGCAACCGGTTCCAACCTCATCTCTGCAAACCTTCTTCCAAGTTTTTTTTTTCTTTCTTCAAGGTTCCTCTTAGTTCCCACAACTATTGAGGAACATGCTCTTATACCACTGTAATATCCACAATCAGAAATTAGGAATATTATCTCCAAGGTTCCAACGTTAATTATGTTGATTTTTAACTTTTTCCCAAACAATGGCTTATGAAGGCTTATGAGATGTTCTTGTTCAACAAAAGTGGACTGTATGTGTATTTATGATGTCCATTAAATGTGTGCAGATAATTAATGTGTTTATATTCCACTAATATGTGTCCCAAATCAGATCTGATATAAAATTGGAAGGCGGTAAAGAAACTAGGAACACTAGTTCAATTTTGGCCACACTGAACACGGGCTTTCCAACTCTTCCCAGACACTACCAGAGCGACTTTAATTCTCCCAATATCAGTTTAATGGAATCAAATAGACTCAAATAAAAATATCTGACCCACTGATAGACTCCAGTTAACTTTCAAGGAAGTATGAAAGGCACCCTCTCAATACTATTGAGAAGCTAGCTAGATTTCCCCACATAGGAATACTAGTTTTTCAACTTGACCCAAACACCTCCTAATCGACTCTAATCCTTCCAAAAATATTCAATAAGGATAAAATACATCCGAACAAATATAATTGAATCAGTAACAGACCTCAAGGGACTTCTATTAAATTTTTACGATCAATACTGTAAATTGCATAACCATATGAAAAAGTTTTATACATGGAATCACTGGTTACTTAAATATGAACACCATATGAGGAAAATGCTTGGATATTTATTATTCACTGTATGGGAACATTAATGACACTAATTAAAATAGTACATGGCTCTTACACAACTTGAAACTCATGAAATACTCAGTTACAACTGCGCAAGTTCGAACCTCTACTAGAAGAGATACAAAATGAAGTATATATGATAAAATGGGCACATATCGGTCATATGAACACCTTTTTGAGTGAAAAAAAATGTTTCCCACTGGAAACAATGCTCTAAATGCAATGGAATAGGTCTCACATCCCATAAATTCTCAGAAATTTTGAAACCAGAACCACCATTTCGGCCCTCCTTCACCGATCCAAGCTCTAAATCAACAAGAAACACCTCCAAATGATAGAGAAACCTCCCAAATTGCGCCCTCTGTCACATAGCAGTCATATAATTCCAAATAATTATCTCTAAAATTGAAAATGGATCCAATGATGCGCCCTCCTCAAGTAATAACCGATAAATCCAACACCAAAATGCCCGGAAAACACCATAAACCTCTACTGCTACAACCTTAAATTCGAAACAGCTGTAGATGAATTCAAACCAGCAATAAAAAAATATCTAAACCTGCATCAACTAAATATCAATTGATAAATATGAGTTATTCCTCCTCACCTCTCATTCACATGAAGCACAATTGAGAAATTTGAGTGATTTCTCCTCTCTTGCTAGCTAGGGTGGAATCTTTCACCACCGAAACTAGTTCTGTAGTAAGGGGCACATTTCCCAATCTTGAGAAGCTCAATGTCTCTCCAATACCAAAATTCAAAATGACCAAAATCCCCTTCACTTGTGTATTCACCCTTTTTATAAATCTTCATGGAGCATTTCCCCCTCACTCTGGAATTCTATCACAAATATTTAATAAAATATTAATAAATGTTATTTTTATGAGAGAATGACACCTTGGGAACCATTTACTTCCCCTCTAATGTTATTTGGCAAAATAATAATTTTATCTACCTTGAAAATTCAAATTTGAGAATATTAGCTTGATTTTTGGGGAGTTACATCCTCATGTGGGCCCACTCTAACCTCTAGCACCCTCCTTGTCTAAATTTAGGACCTGCAACATGTCATAAGGTGTCATAAGCTATCATAGGGACCTACAACATGTCATAAGTTGTCATAATATTTCATAGATTCCCATTGGGAGTTACACTTACACAAGTGCGCCCTGGTTTACTATTCTTAGCCCGAGGAGTTACAATTATATAAGGTGCCTTCATTATGAGACGCCTTCCACCTTAGAATTAAAATTTGGAGATGCATGGCTTGATTTTGGGGAATTACAACTCATATGGGGCCCAAATCATCCTCCTATGCACCCTCCTTGTCCAATGTTTTTCTAATTTTGCATTAATCACAAATATTGGACATTATAGTATACAAATTTGTGACCCATGACATCACCTTAATAATTTATCATGACTTTACCAAGTGACTTAGGCCATTCATCCCCTAGTCCAACGGAGTGGTCCTTAGCAAATAATTGGGGACATTACATAAAACAATTTTTTTTACTAATTTTCATTGATTCCATTTTTCTAATATTGTAAACTTAACCCCTCCAACAAAGTCAAAGGATCCCTTTGGTTGATTCCACTTTGATTTTTTCAAAGATCGAAACCATATGGGAGAAATGAAGCTTGTTTTGTATAGGGTTTTCGGTAGGTTTCAGAGCCTACAAAATGACTATGAATAGTCTGAAGCAGGTCCCTTGCAGCTAGTTATCATCACTGAACCATTCAAGCAATGGGGTATAGATATTATTGGAGAAATAAACCCGAACTCCTCGTTGTAGCATCGGTACATTCTGACTGCTACAGATTATTTTACAAGATGGGCCAAAGCCATTCCCCTACGGAAAGCTAACGAGGATACGGTCATCAAATTTTTGGAAGAAAACATCATAACCAGGTTTGGGGTTCCAATTTCTCTAGTTTTTGATAATGCACCTTATTTTTCATCATTGAAGATTAATGAATTCATGTATGAAAGAGGAATTAAATTGCATTACTCAGCCAATTACTACCCTCAGGGAAACGGTTTAGCTGAGTCTACCAATAAAAATCTCATTCGAATCCTGAAAAAGATTGTGATCGAAAATCAAAGAAGCTGGCACACATCTCTCCCTCACGCCCTATGGGCAGACAAAGTAATGCCCAAGAACGCCTTAGGAGCTTCCCCTTTCAACTTGGTCTATGGGAAAGAAGCTATTATCCCTCCGAATATATTACTCCCATCTTTGAAATTGGCCCAATCCTCCCGAGGTTCTAGCAGTCAAGCCCTACAGTCCAGGATTGATACCCTGCTAAAACTGGAAGAGTCATGGGAAAAAGCCAAAGAACGGTTTCATCATCACCAAGACATAGTCAAACGATGGTTTGATAAAAGAAAATCCGGGAAGAGGGATTTCGAAGTAGGGGACTTAGTCCTCAAATGGGACCACCAAGACGACAGTAAGGGAATGCACACAAAGTTTCAACACCTATGGCTTGGCCCTTACCAAATTTATGAAAAGATTGGTCCATCAACTTATAGAGTGAAAGATTTACAAGGAGAGGAACTAAACCTCCCTCTCAATGGCCTCGCCTTAAAACAATACTTGCATAATTTCTGAAGGAGTTTTGTACATAAATAAACCCCTGTCTTCTTTATCTTTTTGGTTTATTTTCTTTTGTTTTCAATTTTTAATTACTTTTGATTATCTTTTAGTTTGCTAGTTAGCTTGGTTATCCTTTGTTTGTTTTTCCCTTTTTGTTTGAGTCCTTTGTTTAAATAAAGCTAAGCTCAATTTTGGTGTAGCTGAGAGATGATATTCCAGGAAGAAACTCAAAAGGATGGTCATGAGGAAGCTCACCGATAAAGGGAATATGTATTCGTAACTTTGTTTTCACTGATCGGTTTACTGGAATACAGAGATCATCTTTTCTGTTTGGTCAAAGTAACCCCTGTCAAATAGCTAAGATTTAGCATTTCCTTCTGACTATCTTAGGGCCCCATTCACTCGAACATTAATAACTGTCTTAGGAAGTTCACTATAGCATACCCATGGAGAGGAAGCATGTCTCACGGGTATATGGTATTTAAAATGATCCCATGTTGCAAGTAAAAGCCAAAAGGCATATGTCAAAGAGTCTGGTTTCCATAAATTCTCGCCTCAATTAAAGCATGGCTGAGAAAAGCAAGGAAATTTTCAAATCAAGGAAGTTGTTCGAAATAAACCAGCCTAGTAAGGCTCTTCTCCGTCCGTGAAGCATGAAATCGATTAAATCTTTCGCTCACACAAAAGGAAATTATGGATTGAAGAACCTATATCAATTATGGAATGCAGAAGAAATTTATTTCTGGAAGACTCAAAGCGGCAAAAGTCGCGGATTAAAAAGACATCCAAAAGGATGTAAAGTAGCATGGGAATGAGGAACAAACGAATATGTCTGTGAGACATTGTTATGATCCTGTGGAGTCTTATACCAGTAGGCTTCTGAAAGACTGAATTTTAAAAATGAACCCCACATTTTGGCCCTTAGAGAGTTGTAAAGAACTCTGAATCAAAGTTTCCTTTTCCTTTATCACCATTATGATGGGAGGGATCACTGTATTCTTCGGGGCTGAACTATGAAGGCATTTTGTTGCATATGTAATCAACACATGGTAAGTTCCCTGACCAGGAGATGAGTTTGTTTCAGAGATCTGTGTTCACCAGCGAATTGCCAATTGTTGTTGCTGCAACCCCCCCCCCCAAAAAAAAAATTCTTTAAATATTGGGGCCCCTCCTTTGTTTTCTTAAAGAGAGAAAGCTTACCTGGAATTTTGAGGCCATCAAAGTTTTTTCTTACTTAGTTTTTTTTAGAGATGGGTCCTTAGCGTGCTTCTTTTCTGTTTTTGACCAAGCGAAAGACTTAAGTTTTGAGTCGCAATGGCAAAGTTTTAAAGAAGTAAAGCTTCCAAAAGCGGCGGAGGTTTTGGGCCAACCTTTT
The DNA here is from genome assembly GCA_027924585.1 of Larix kaempferi. NCBI lineage: Eukaryota > Viridiplantae > Streptophyta > Pinopsida > Pinales > Pinaceae > Larix > Larix kaempferi. Next base: position 15,354,780 of record BSBM01000600.1, read on the forward strand.
CGGAAAGGGTGGAAGAAAAGATCAAGTCAAGATGCGGCGGGACTTTTAACATAACTTGTCCGAAATGGAGGAAGAACTGGGTTAACCTTGCCAAAGTGGCAGAAAATAACTAAGTGATTTTTCGACAGAACAAACCCACGAGTCCCCTCCGCAATGGCGGAAGAACTCAGGTAAGTCTTCCGCAAAAGCGGACAAAGTGACACTTCTTAAACTTGCTTGCGAACGACGGAAGCACTCACATAATCTTTCCGCAACAGCGGAAGAACTCGGTTAAGTTTTCCGACTCACAATGTTGCGCTGCTCTTCCATGGATGAACTCCGTTAATTCTCCCGAAAAGGCGGCAAACTCATTAATTCTTTCCGCAACGGTCGAATAGGTTGAGTTAGCCTTTCCGGTTTTGGCGGCCGAAATTAACTCTGAATGTGCCGATTTGACCCATCCGTACCCCTCATTAACACCGTTTTATGTTCGCATATACACTATTAATAGATCGCACGCGTAAAAATCCTTTATGTAGAAATGAAATCCGTTGGATTTTCATTGTTTCATTTGGCTTGAGAGCTCTGTTCCCGTCTTTGTTTGAAGTCACAAAGCTGCATGTTCAGGCTCACTGGTTCCGCAACAAACGCCAGCATCCGCACAACGTTCATCTCTTCACAGGTTAGTACCTTTGCAGACCTCATAAGATCAATTGCGGTATGTCCTTTGCATTGAGAAAAAGGATTAATCCATCACTATGTTCTTTTATCCTAGCCATGACAGGATTCTCAGACTAACCACGGCCAGAGCCGACTCATGCTCACACCCAACTAGGTGTCCTGAAGCCCTTGTTGTGAACATAAAAGGCTCTAGATTTTTAGGCGCTCGCTACCTAGATGTTAAGAGAACCTGCAGCATACCTCTGCCTATCATAGAAGCCACTGGCTTGGTAAATCCAAAACCGACCCTGCCCACCCTTACACAAAAGATATAAGTATTTATACACGATTGTGGAATTTTATGCCTTTCTGCGTCATGGAACTGATTATTATCATGTTTTCTCATGCCATAAAACGTAGTATACTCAGAGCTACTTTGTGTGCATTGCTTTCATATTACATAGTTACAATATCAACCTACGGAAGTAACCAAATTAAAATTTTTTCACAGGATTATGAAATAACATGTTTTGAAATGGTGAAACAAGCAGAAATTAGAAGGTTTTAGTTGGCATGTGAATCTTATCATTATGAATAGGATGCTAGTTTGGGTTGCTGACGCTGCGTTGTATATTCTTATTCATGTCTTATTATTGAACAGGATTTTAAAAAATGGCCAAAGGTGGCAAGAGAAAGTCAAAGGCAACTGACGAAAGCACAAGAGTAGAAACTACATTCCAGGATACCAAGTGCACCGCAGGCGTGCCCCCAGAAGTAAACTGGGGAGATGTATACCATATGATAAGAGATCAGGACTTCCTTGAAGTTCTTCTTGAGGAAGAATATTTATATCAGAACATTAGAAACTCTTGTATATCCAAGGCTTCCACACGTCCAGAGCTCTTCCCATGCTCGGAAGTAATTGGATGTATTTTGCAGCATGCGAACACCGAGACAAGAGTTATAGCAGACAACAAAGGAAAAGATTTTGCCTCATTTCACCCATCCTATATATCAATGGCTTACAAGTTTCCCAAATCCCAGCAACAGCTTGATGATGCATGGTTGGAAGAGATCCAAATGGATAATCTAGAGATGGCTAGGAAGCTGTTAATTTCAGGCAAACAAATCAGAAAAAAAGGATAGTGAGGAGACGAGGTTCAGAATCTGAGGCCCCTTTCAGACTGATCGCTCTCATGTTGAGAAGAATCTTCAGAAGACCCGATGGGCGATGTTCATGCTACAATGGGTTCCCATCATCCTCTATGTAGCTTTCAAAGGGACAATTTTCAACTGGGTTGATATTCTCTCAGATAGCCTGTCATTAGCTATAATGGCTGCACGAGAAGGGTTAGTGGAGAGGAAGGCAGAATGTTATATGGCATCTTACTTGATAGATTGTATTGTGGCGAAATGCCCCTTTCCCAAGTTGGTATGCATATGGAACTCGACGGATATCTCAATGTTCATCACCTACAAAATCTTTTGGGCTCAAAATTACAAAAGGTATTACAAACTCATTTGTGAGGAGTTTATCATTCCCCTATATGAATTAATGTTTAATGAAGAACCCAATTGCCTATCTGAGAACGCCATGGAAGTTTTGGAGAAATATGGTGATTTCTATTTTTCGCTAGAAGGTACCTACATAAGAATGTACAGAGGCTCCAAAACCCCGTATATCCTACCTAGGTATGCTATGGATTATATAGTCCACAAGGAGGTAGTAAGACAGGTATTCATTGATGGAATTGGTACCTTGTATAATGCCAAGAAGGCTTCCTTCTCGCCTTTACCAGTTTATGTCGAGGCCTACAAATTTTCAAAAATCACGACGGCAAAAGATTTTGTCGCAGAGTTGAAAAGCTTTCATTTTGGGGAAAGGATTTTTCAGGGAAATGATCAACAAGGCAAAGTTGCACAACATTGCAAAGAAATATCCACTCCCTTTGAATATGCTAAGTATTATGATCAAGATGAGGAAGTATATAGAGGGGTTAGAAATATGACTGAGCTACGGATTTGTCAACTTGGAAAAGGAGGAGCCAGCTCGAGCTCTAATGTTGTGGAGAAAATAGATCAGCAGCGAGAAAAGGGTACCTTGGGGACTGCTGAGTCTCTCTCGAAAGAAGAACAAAGGCTCTAGGAACAAGCCAAGAAAATCCAAGAGGAAGCTGAGAAAAGAATCAACACGGAAAAAGAGGATAAACTCCAAGAAGAAGAGACTTTAAGAGCCCAAGCAGCTGAAGCTGAAGCAAAGAGGATTCAAGAAGAAGAGAGGATCAGATTGGAAAGAAATGCGAAGCAGGAAGAATATGACACACTAAGAAGGGAGCAGGAGGAAGAGGCACAAAGAAAAGAAGAAGAAGAAAAGAAATCCAAAGAGGATGCTGACCCCAAAATCCCAAGCATACAAGACGTGGATATGAATCCCCCCATAAGAAACCTTCCACTTGTCCCGTTTACACCATCCAAGAATAGCAAGGTGTCCCAATGGGAGAAGTTCAATTATAACAAAAAGAGGAAATCCATTGTTAAAGAAATGGTGACTAGGATGAAGAGGCCTTTTCAACCAGATATCGTCACCATGCATGAAACCACAGTCATGCAAGGTACCCAGCATGACCCCCAACTCATGGCATCTATTTCTGTGTCCGCTGTTCTAGCAACTGCTGACAATGTCAACATATTAACAGACAAGTTTGAATCAGAGAAGGATAGAGCCAACCATCTGTAGGAAGCTTTGGTCAAAGAACAAAATTATTCAAATTTAATGGTTGAAAAGTGTGACACCCTTGTCTCAGAAAAGGAAGAACTCAATAGAATATTTCGGCATCTAGAAGCTGAAAAGAGAGCTTTAGTGATACAAATGAGAACCCTAGAGACAGAGAAGAGAAACCTTGAAAGCCGTAACCTACAGTTGGAATCCAAAAAGTTTGATACTGCTCAAGAAATCAATGACTTAAAGGATAACATTGAGAAGCTGGAAGAAAAGGAAGAACTGCTAGAACAACAATTAGAACTTGCAACCAACAAGGTTGGTGACTTGGGTCCCTTTCATGAGCAAGCTTGTGAAATTATGAGGAAGACATACGATATCCAAGGACTCATGACGGAGGAGGTTTGCAAGTTAAAGCATGTGGTGGCCAGAATCAAAGTAATAAATGCTGAAGCCACTAGGCATAGAAAAAAATATGCATGCATTAGTGAAGACATTCAGAGGAAAATGGAATGGAGAGAAGGAAGGTCAGGATTCCCGGAAAGAATCCCTCTCAAGTCTATCTCTAGTTTCAAAGCAGATATTCGCCTCTTGGGGTTTTGCCAGAATTATGGAGTAAAGTTGAACGAAGTGGCCTTGGCTACACTTGAACAGTGTGGGAATTTGTATTTGAAAATATGAACCACCCATGAAGAGTGCCAAGTGAAAATTCCTCAAACTATAGAGGAGTTCCCAGACAAAGCCCAACGTTTGTCTGATCTAAAGGATGGGTTGAATGCTGAAATAGATTATGTAAAGAAGATAGATGTTCTGACCATCGAGGATCTTCATGATTGGATTGTCCAGGCTACAATTCGCACACATCTCCTAAGTGAAAGTCTCCAAGCTACAATGATGGAAGTCACTAATATTGAAGAAGAATTGGCCAAACATGAGGTTTCACTAAAAACCATGCTCCCCCTTGATGCAAAGAATATCATAAAAGAGACCAGTATTTGGGTCAAGCATATAGCAGAAGCTCCTCAAGTATCAGTAAGAGAAACATAAGGGTCAACTTCAATAGGATTACCAGTAGCACTAGAAGTGCAAGCCCCAACAAGAGTGCCGGCTGTGACAGAAGTGCACGAATCAGCAAAGGACGTCAGCTCATAAATGACATGTCTTTTTATTTTTCAATTTACAGCCGTCATATATTCTAATTATTAAAGTGATATTTGAACCTGCCACGTTCATTTCATTTTTGTAATATTTTTGGGTTTTTTGGTTGTAATTTAGACACTACAAGACAAATTGAAGGAATCTGAATAGTTAGGGTACATGTGGCAGCTCCTAGCACATTTTGTAAAGCTATATATAGCTGATTAGAAGGGAATAGAGAGGAATTTTTGCAGGTTAAATAATTTCTTCTTGTGTATATGAACTACTTTAGCTACATGAATTGAGAAACAATTTGGACCTGTGGAAGCTGGTGCATTGTTTTGATTTGAGTTTGTGATGAATATTTGCCGAACTATTTCGATAGTTTCTATTTACATTCAGTGAGATCTTTCCTGGCTTATGTGAATTAATTCTCTGCTGTGAAGGATTCTACTTCTTAGCAAAATTTCTATACATTATGAGTGATGGAATGTTTTAATATAATCAAAGCTATCTTTGATATCATCTATATTTTGTTGAAAATGCTTTTATGGGATTTAATGGTTATATGTTTTGACTAGTAAAGGTTACTTTCAGTTTATTACTCATAATTTTAAGTGTTGCTCCTTGCAGGGATATGTTAATTTAGTTTTATTTAGCTTAAAACAGATTCGTTTAACGAATGCATTTAGGCTAGGGCACATGCATATCATATTAAATACAAAATATATAAACGGTGGATCGAGCCGTAACCGGTAAAATAAACAAATCTTTAAACCTCACACGGTAGCCGGAAACGTTAACCGAATGGATTCCCCACACCAAACGGTGAGCGATTTGATTGGGATTGTTTACTGGGGAGAATCCCTGACTGATTGATGCTATGATTTTTGAGGCATCAACAATTTTTGGCGCTAGAAGGAGGGCCAGTAGTGCATGGCTAGCAGAAAAGATCCCTTTGTTAGTAAAAATTCCATTGAAGACCTAACTGAAACAACTATTTCAAACATTTCCGATCTAGAATCAAGAAATCAACAAAATCCTAATTCTGAGACGGAACAACATGAAACATTGTATGCTATCCCTTTTAAGGAAGTAAACCATTTCATAAGACATACTCGCTCCTACGTTAGAACCCTTGGCGGACTAACTACTGTTCCCTTGTCACCTAGAATCAGAGCTCCTCAAAAAAACCATCAGTGTACAAGGGATTCCATTCTAGTTCAAAGCCTTGATTAATTACTGGATTTATCTCTAGAAGAGATTACTGAACCATTCGACGAGGTCAAGCCCGATACTCCCACAAATCAAGAACAACCACACACTCCAAGGCATACTCCTCATAACTCACCGCCGCACACACCACCACATTCTCCACCAAGAGTCATGGCAGTGCCCGCATGGAGAGAAAGGGGAGCATTAAATGTAGTTGGACCGTTCCATGATTTGCCCAAGAATCCAGAAAAGGTTTTACCCAAGTATGATCCGGGCAAAGGAATTTCCGCTGAAGACCACCTTAAAAGTTTTTACTTAGCTCTAAATCTTCTTAATGTGGAACATGAAGACGTAGTTTTCCATTTATTCCCATATACTTTTGAACCCAAGGTATCTTCCTGGTGCTTTAGTCTGCAAGCTAACTCAATAGCAAGTTGGGAGGATTTTGAGAAATGTTTCCTAAAAAAGTATGGAAATCAGAAAACTGTAGCTACCCTCATGAAAGAGTTACTATCCATGAGAATGGAGAAGAAAGAAAAGGTTCAGGAGTTTAACCAAAGATTCACAACGTTGCTAAATAATTTTAGTGATGCAACAAAATCAGCTGAAGAGTGCTTAGTAGAATACTATACAACGGCCCTTTGTTCCCGTTTAGCAATGTTTGTCAAAAGAGGTAAAAAGACCACTCTCATAGAGAACTTTGAAGAAGCCAAGAAGGTGGAGGAAGAAGCCGACAGTATCACTAAACACACTCTTGATTTAGAAACAAAGCCAGTAGTTGCTAAAAATCCTTTTTTTGTTGACAAGAGATAAAGAAGAACCCGCAAGAGATTTAGAAACTGTCATAAAAATGATGCAAAAACTCCTTAATAAAGTCATAGACCTAGAGAAAGACAAGACAACTAGTTCTTCAAGACCACCTTTCAAGCCTTTCTATAAGAAGAAAGAGGAAAGTGGACAACTGACCCCACCGGTAAACAATTCTACTGTCCTTAACCTAAACGAAATAGGCATGGATCACTTTTGCACCTTTCATCAAGAACAACATTCAGAGAAGAGCTGTCCACAATGGATTAATTCAATGAGTCTGGTAATGAATCAAATGTTGGATGCACAAATGCCTGAACAAACAAATCTTCAACAAGAACAAATTCCTGAAAGGGAAGAATCCACTCTCGACACTACGATGATCCTTTGGGACTAGACACCTACCCAAAGATCATTCTCCGAAGATCATATTGATGAGATACAGGCAACATCCATCAATATTACCACTAGAAGTAAAGGTCCGGTGCTTGATTAAATAGTGGAAGTGCCTAAATTTAAATCGACAAATCAACCACCAAGATGGCACATAACTGTCAGTCCACCCTAGCCAAAAACAATGCCAGCAATAACTCCCACGGTGACTAAAGAACCCAATGTAGAAATAACCAAACAATCTAAGGCTTCTTCAAACAAAACAAAAAATCAATCAAAGGTTTCACAGGAATGTAGCATGGGTTATGATATAATCGAAGATATTAAGAAAAGAAAATAAAATGTTTCCATCTTTGATATGTGTAGTCTACCACAACAAAGAAAGAAATTAATGGAAGTTTTTGACCCACAAACCAATGATTCACCGGAAAATACTGATGAAAAACCAGAAATTAATGAAGTAAGTATAGGTGGAAAATCTAAGTCTCAAACCTTGCCTTTCCTTTTAACTTTCGAGATTTTTAATCATAATGTGCACAACTGTTTGGTAGATTTAGGTGCCAGTTCAAATGTCATGCCTCTGTCTATTTGCAAAAGGATTAATGGGCAGCCTATCCCATCCCCTGCTCAGATTATCCAGCTGGATAGAACTGTTGTTAAGGTCATTGGTGAATTGAAAGATGTACTTATTAGACTGTCATCCGACTCGAGTGTATGTCAATTTATTGATATAATGGTAGTCGATATACCTAAAGCATACGGTTTAATCTTGAGTAGGGACTGGTCCGCGAAACTAAATGGTTATTTTGCAATAGATTGGTCTCATTTGTGGCTACCCTATCAAAATAGACAAAACCAAATCAAAATACTAAGGGAGCTACACATGAAACAAAATGTTACTCAGCTAGAAGAAAAGAACGAAGCTCTAGCTTTTTTGTCTTCAGTTTTAGGGAATTACTTCTTGGAAATCGAACCTGGGAATTACCAATCAGAAGAGGTTAGCCATATTTCATACAAACAGTCCGATCTCCTTCAGTTTTCATGGGATGATGATATTGATTGTAACATAGTAGATTTAGTTACTAATTTAGACAGTAATGAAACTAACTTAGTTAAAGAAGAGAATATTTTCTGGACTCTTTACTTTGATGGCTCCAAGACTCAGGAAGGATCCGGAGCCGGTTGCATTTTAATTGATCCTGATGGAAACAAACATTTTTTATCATGTAGATTAAAATTTGAGTGTACTAATAATACCGTAGAATATGAAGCTCTCATTCATGGGTTGAAGAAAGCCATTGGTCCAAGTTTTTGAAAGTATTTGGTGATTCTGAAATTGTTGTTAGGAAAATAAGAAATATGATTCATTGTCTTTCACCACATTTAAAAGGTTATCAAGCTGAAGTTTGGAATTTAATTTCGTGTTTTGATGCTTTTAATATCAATTCTGTCCCAAGATTGCAAAACGCTGCAGCTGATCTGTTAGCTACTTCTGCTTCCAGATAGTGCCCACTAATAATAAATGTTCTATTGAATTAATTTTTAGGCCTTCTGTTCCGGACAACATCACAAATCTCAGAGTATTTGATGACGACAATTAGATTATCAGTTTCTTAACCAATGAAGATGCTTTTCAGGAAGCCATCATAGAAGAAGAAGAGCATGTTTCAAATCTACAAAATAAAGACACGGTGAAAGGGAACTTCATGCCCAAAGGAGTGAGAACTCTAGAGGCGCTTTTTTATTTTCAAAGCAAGTTTAGGAGACCTGTGAATTCCAAAACCCATAGCTTGGCCATGCAACACAAATTAATAAACCTGGACACAGAAGCTGAACCAAAGTATATCAATCTTGGTAAATGTTGTACGCCGAAAGAAAGGAGAAAGTTCATTAAACTTTTCCAGCAGTACAAAGATGTGTTTGCTTGGACTTATGAGGATATAAAGACATATGATACTCGCATCATTCAAAATATAATACTGATGAAGGAGGGTGTCAAACCCTTTCAGCAACAATTAAGAAGAATGCATCCGACACTTGAACCTCTAATTCAGAAAGAGTTACAAAAATTATTGGATGCAAAGATTATTTTTAAAGTTCGACATTCCGAATGGGTGGCTAATTTAGTCCCCGTGAGGAAGAAATCGTGAGAAATCAGGCTATGTGTAGATTTCTGAAATTTAAACAGGGCTTCTGATAAAGACAACTATCCGGTACCCCCAATGGAACAGATATTGCAGATGGTATCAGGATCAGAACTTTTTTCCCTACTGGATGGTTTTTCTGGTTACAACCAAGTGCTAGTAGCAGAGGAATACCGACTCAAGACCACTTTTAGTACAAAGTGGGGAACCTTCGCATACCGGAGAATGCCTTTTGGCTTAATTAATGCAGGGGCTACTTTTCAGCAAGCCATGGACATTGCTTTCCGAGGACTGGGCGGTCAATGTGTAGTAGTATACTTGGATGATGTGACAGTTTTTTCGAAGAAGAGAGAAGATCGTGTTTCCCACCTGAAACAAATCTTTGATTGCTGTAGGAAGTATGGCATATGTTTAAATCCTAAGAAAAGCGTTTTTGCTATTCTTGAGGGAAAGCTTCTCGGTCATATCATTTCCAAGGAGGGAATCTCAATAGACCAAGAAAGGGTTCAAGCTATAAATAAGATTCCCATGCCCCATATCAAGAATTCCATGCAATCATTCATGGGCACTATAAACTTTGTTCGAAGGTTTGTACCGGATTTCACTCAGATTGTTAAACCTTTGCAAAAAATGGTCAAGCAGAGTGTACAATTTAAATGGGATGACTTAGAGAAAGTTGCTTTTAAAGAAATCAAAGCTGCTATAGCTAAGGCACCTTCTTTAAGAAGTCCTGACTTCGATAAAGATTTCATTATGTACACGTTTGCCTCAGATAACTCTCTCGCAGCTGTGCTTACCCAAAAGGCAGAATCATGAGACGAATACCCAATCACTTTTATGAGCACTGGTCTGCAAGGCTCTGAACTAAACTATCTAGCCGTGGATAAGCAAGCATATGTAGTATTTAAAGCAGTAAAACAGTTCAGGTCATATATTTTGAAAAACAGAACTAAAGTCATAATCCCTCATCCCGCTGTTAGATCCATTCTCATTCAAAAAGAATTGGGAGAAAGGAGAGGAAATTGGGTTACTTCTCTTCAAGAGTACGACTTAGAATTCAAGCCGTCTAATATCATCAAAGGTCAAGGCCTATGCAAGCTTCTTACTGAAAGCTCAACTGACGAAGAGCTAGATTGGAGGAATGAAGTTGAGTTGAATGTGATAGACGTATGTCCAATTTTTACGGCTCCAGAGTCTTGGTATAGGGACCTAGTGCATTACTTACAGTCAGGTTACTTACCAGAACACTGGAGTCCGAAGCAAAGGAGAGCCCTCCGTCTTAAATTAGCAGCTTATCAGATCATTGAAGGAGTACTCTTCAGGAAGAACTATGATGGTGTTTATCTCAGGTGTTTGGACAGGGAAGATGCTGTTAACGTAGTCAAAGAACTACACGACGGACTTGTTGGCAGGCGGTTCAATGAGGAAATGTCGCAGTACTGCCGATGCTGCGACACATCAAATGAGGTCGTGGAAGGGATATTTTGTGTTAAAGTATACCGCAGTTGGTGGGTTTTGGGTCACTTGGACCACATATTATCTAATATTGAGTCAGTTGTACCGCGGTATGCAGATTTTTGGGTCATTTGGACCGAGTCAGTTAGTTATTGGGTCATTTGTCCATAGTGTCGGTTAGGAAGTCGTTAGTAAGTGGACAAACATTGTAATGGCAGAAGCCTATAAATAGATGAGAGTTGCAAGTGTTAGATATATACATAGATAGTGATAGAGACAGAGAGACAAGCGAGGAAAGGAGATGTATGCAGATGGAGATCTATGTTTTGCTTCTGGTATGCGACTATGACAGTAATATAATGATGGTGTTTTGGTATGATCTTTGTGAAATGCTGCAATATGTGAATGTTGTTACGATCTTTGTGCAATGTTACAATATATGAATGTTGTTATACTTTCTTGATGCAATGTCTGCTTACTGTGCTATAATGCGAAATGCTGCGATTAAGTAATATGACGAATGTTTAAAGCTTCTGTTTAAGTACCGCAATAGAGCTACTCCTTGTAGCCACAACTTACCTCCTCCCTCGATGGAAAGATGGTTCCGTCTGCTCTTCCTGGATGCCTTGGGTGAGACCTCATCCGCTCTGCAGGTGTTGCTGGGTGGGCTCAAACCCACCAGGGCCGGTGCCCAGGGAGACTGCGGTATGTGTCGATAGTGAGGTGAACCCCTATCAACCGAGGTCACGTTGGTCAACAAATGGTTCCGTTGCCGGGATCGTGTGCAGAGTGAAAGGAGGACATGTTGTGGCACCCGACGAAGCTGGAGATACAGAGCTAGTTTGATTAGAAATTGCAGGAGTTTGCTGAAGAAGAAAGCCGGAACACGCAACTGACAGTGGACCACTGGCTGGGAAGGTATATTCACGACGGTCCACACGAATGGTTTTTCTGTGAATTCTCGGTCATCCTATATGAGTGGTTGTCAAAGCTAACCTTCTAGAAGAGGAATTTCCAGGGTGGTGAGCCGATGGCTTGGACCCCGGAGTTGATTAAGGAGCTGCAGGAAGTCGATAATAAGGCATCATGGGTTGTCGAAGTTTGGCTCGATAACATCTTGGAAGGATATATCACTGATTTTGTGGTCGATATGAATAAATCCTATAGTGAAGTTGAAAGATACTTCTTCCAAGGACCAAGGGGAATATTTCTCTCATCGCTCCAACTGTCGATTAAGATGCCAATCTGCGAAAAGGGTATATTAAAGATGCACCTTGATTAGTAGACAGCTTGGTGGGCGGAGGCCATGGGTACCGTGACTACTGGGGAATGAAACATGGAATGGTAAGGGGTAGATGGGTGTAGACCATGAGGAGACTGTGAGCGAAGCCGAGGAAGAAAGTGGTCTTACAAGAGGAGGAGTGAGGTTTCGACAGGAGAAGAGGCAGAGGACAGGAGAAGGTCCTGCTGTGATCGGACCGCAAAACCGCGAAGGAAGACCACACAGGACAAAGCGACCTCACAGTCCTGACAGGGGAAACTAGGCGATGCCCAGGATAGAGGCAGGACCAAACCCCAGCACCAACGTACCCACACCTCCGCTCACTGACTCACAAACAGCAAGACATACCACTTCGACACCGCCAAGTTCGTTAATTCTGCAGAAGTTAATTGGTAGTAGCACAACGACAGGAGGAAGGAAGCCCAGAATGGCGGGCGATGATGCTAAGTTACCGTTGTTCCATGGAAGTGCGACAGACAAACAAGAACAATATTGGTTTTTGTGTGAAGCGGTCTGGACCATGAAGTAGATCACTGATGCTGATGCTAAGAAAGGACAATTAGCCATGACTCTACGAGGTCGTGCATTATATTGGTTCATGAAGTTTATTCTAGTCCCTACGGGAGCCCCAGAGAAGTCGCTGGATGAGATTCAGGATGGGATCATTATCGAATTTAGAAAGCCTAAGTCGGAGGCTCAGCATATTACCGAATTAAAGGAAATTAAGCAGTATGGGATTTCAACCAACGATTCAAGATGATGATGGCAAAGGTTAGTTTCAATATGAGCGTCGTCCAACATAAAGAATTGTTCATTGCGGCACTGCTACCCCACATTCGGCTGCCGCTGATGCAGCAAAACATATTGATGCCTGGAGAAGCTCTAGAGATTGCAATGCGATTGGAGGCATCACCGATTGGAGATAATGCAACCGAGATGTCGCAGATACAGACACAACTCGCTAACCTGACTATACAATTGCAAGATTTGAAGAAGAACAAGGAACAACGCGATGAAGTATGGTGTACGCGATGCCGAGGAGAAGGGCATACGAAGGATAATTGCCCAGATTTCCGTAATTATTTGGTGTTAGGAGTGCCAAACCCGTTGAATGGCGGCAGTATGTCGTGGTGTCATGTTTGCCAGGTGTTTGGGCACAGTCACGATAATTGCCCATATATGCAGAAAATGGTCACAACCTCGCGCAATCTTTATTGCACATTCTGCAAGTCGGTGGGCCATGATGACAAGGATTGCCGTGCATATGGGTTGCTACAGGAGAGAATGTGTGATGCATTCTACCTCAAGGACGATCAGCGCGCTGTGCAACAACCACAACTGCAACTTTAGGTAACTCAGCTGCTACCGCAACCGTAGATGCAGTTTGCACCATAGCAACAACAACCGCAACCGCAGCTGTTCATGCCGCAATATACACCGATGCAGATGACTCCCCCACAACCACAGTATGTACAGCAACCGTAGTATGCACCACAAGGGCAAGGGATACCACCAACGCCGATGCAGCAATATTTTAACCAACCTCAGTACCAACAGCAGGGCGGCTACCGAGGAGGATACAAGGGTGGACACGGTGGCAGATTTGGTCGAGGAGGAGGAGGCTAAGGTGGTCGTGGACCTGTTCAATGTTACCACTGTGTGGTATGGGGGCATTATCAGCGTGATTTCCCACTACTACAGATTCAGTGTACGTTCTGTTTTGGTAATGATCATACAGTTCAGAATTGTCCACAGTTGATTGCATGCTGGCAGGATGGAACGCTCCGTAGCTACAGAATCAGGCCCAGCCACAACAACAAGTACAGAATCAGGTACAACAACCAGTGCAGAACTAGCCCCCGCGACCACCATCGAATGCCAATCAAAATGTCAATCAACAGGGGAATCTGCAGCAGAACCAGACACAGGGTGCCAATATTGTCACCATTTCTATAGAAACACGACCACAAGATGCTTCGGTGGTTGTTGTCACTCGTGGAGGCAAGACGAATGGGGAAGATAGTTCACGACCACTGATTCGGTTGGCTGGTTAGAAGACGGTACCTTTCGACATTGATACAGAGCGGGAGACATTCCTGGAGGCATGTCGCACCTTGGAGAAAGACCATGGTAAGGCTGTTGTTTGTGATATGCCACCTGTCTTTGATACTACATCAGACGCTGATCGGCTGCCACCGCTGGGGACATTGCAAAAGTTTCTTGAAAGCTATCTATTATTGGCCCGAGACCTGGCTTCCCTGGTTGAGATTGAGGGATGGTTGCAGAGATTTACGAAAGGACGGCAGGAGTCAGTAGTAAAATCTTTACAGTGACAGAAGACTGGCAAGGAGATGCGAATGAATATTCAGATTGGTGAATATGATGTTGACTCTGTTATTCTTGACCTTGGTTCGGATGTTAACATCTTAACCAAGCAGGCGTGGCAAAAGATGGGGAGTCCCCCATTGAGCTGGTCTCCTGTGCAGCTCCGGTTGGCTAACCATGCGAAGGTAACACCCATTGGGTGAGTTCCGCGGCTTACGATCGATATTGAGGGCATCAAGACTTATGTTGACTTCGATGTCATTGAAGTGGTTGAGGGAGGTATCTCCTATCCTGCACTATTGGGGATTGGATGGGCTAACGATATTGGAGCTGTAATCAACTTCAAGAAGCGCATGATGACCTTTGAGAATCGTGATTTCAGATTCATAGCTCCGTTGGATCCGGCTGAAGGACGTCGATACGTTGAGCCTTTAAAAGATGATGATCCCGTTGGATGGGATTGCGCATTCAATATTTCTGATGATTATATTCATCCTACTGCCAACGGTGAGTTGGAGTGGCGCAGCGAGAGCTCTGCGTCTTCTGACTTTGATGACGCCTTAGAACATTGGCATAATTGATTGCATGAGGCACCATTCCGAAAATGTGGCTTAGTTACGCAATCCTTATGTCGTGTTGCGATAGAAACGGTCACATTTCCTGTCTATGAGGGGTTTCCTGGCCTAACCAACTTTTTGACAGAATTTGAAGACCGTGTCTTAGAACCACAACGATTGCTGGCATTGGAGGAAGCACTAAAGGCTTCTCTAGCACGCTGGTGGGCGACGCATAAGAAATCCATTAATGGTTGGTCACAGTGTCGAAGGTTGATAATGGTTTGGTTCGGTGATACTGAGGTTTATCACACTGGCAAGTATGATGGCCGGAATAATCCCAGTGATCATGTGATGGAATGCCAATGATTATGGGTAGCGCGACCTAGGGATGAGTGGGTTCATGCTTTTATCCATACTTTGGATGAGATGCCACGCTCATGGTACACTGTAACTGAGTTGCGCCGAGAAATTACAACATGGGGGGAGTTGATGGTCTGTTTCACTCATACGTTCACTTTTGCGGATGCCAACCCTGATGTCCATAACGCCTTACAGCTCATCCGCGACGTGGTACTTCAGGTTGTTCCGGCGGCCTACCCTGTCGACCCGCACACATATTGTCAGATGCAATCTCTCATGGAGTGCTTCAACATCACCGGTGGGCCAGAGGATGATGATGATCCCCGGAATGTTAACATTCCCGAATCTGAAGGGAGTTGCGATGTGGTACCCTGCCTATTGCGCCAGGTACTCCATTTAGTCAACCATTGCAGCTTCGCAAGATGAATATCGGCACAGAGGCTACTCCCAAGTTTGCTAATGTTGGGGATTATTGGGATGATGAGATGATGAGTAAGCTTACTGAGTTACTTCATGAGTTTCAAGATGTGTTTCCCATGAAGTTTTTTGAAATGAAGGGAATCCTGGGTGATTTAGGAGAGATGAAGATTCCCTTAAAACTAGATGCTAAGCCAGTTCGATAGTGACCTTATCGGCTAAATCCGCGACATAAGGAAAAGTTCAAGGCGGAACTTGATCGCATGTTGGATGCCGGGTATTATTGAACCTATGGAAGAGTCTGAATGGATCAGTCCTATGGTGGTGCAGGACAAGAAAACATGTGAAGTGCACATTTGCGTCGACTTGCGGAAGTTGAACGATGCCTGCTTGCATGACCCATTTCCAACCCCGTTTACTGATGAAGTACTTGAAGGGGTGGGTGGCCAGGAGATGTATTCATTTACTGATGGATTCTCTGGCTACCATCAGATTCGCATTGCCAAGGAAGATCGCCATAAGACAACTTTCGTTACTGAATGGGGTTGCTTTCAGTACATGGTAATGCCATTTGGTTTGAAGAATGCACTTGTGATATTCTCCTGGGTCGTTGTTGCCGCATTCAAATATTTTATCCATAAATTTTTGCAGGTATATATGGATGATTGGACAGTTTATGGGTTGATTCGTGATCATTTGGTCAATTTGCGGTTAATGCTTGAGTGCTGCCGACAGCACCAGATATCGCTGAACTTGAAGAAATGTATTTTTTGTGCATCGTTTGGGATATTGCTGGGTCATATCGTGTGTAAACAGGGATTGCTGGTTGATCCAGCTAAAATTGCGCTCATTTTGGGGTTGCAACCGCCAACCACCGTTAAGCAGTTGCGAGCGAATTTAGGGCATACAGGATATTATCGCAAGTTTATCAAGGGTTATGCTGCGATTACTGGCCCTATGGAAAAGTTGTTGAAGAAGGACACGGCATTCCAGTGGAGCCCGGAATGTCAGGATAGCTGAAACGCTCAAGGCGAAGATGGCGTCGGCACCGATCTTGGTCTTTCTGGACTGTAGTAAGGAATTCCATGTCCATGTTGATGCTTCATCAACTGCATTGGGTGTTGTGTTGGCTCAACCTGGAGAAGGCGACCTTGATCATCCTATTGCTTTTGCCAGTCGGAAACTGTTCTCTACAGAACGAAATTACACTACCACGGAACGAGAAGGTCTGGCCATGGTTTACGCGTTGCAGAAATTCAGGCATTATTTGTTGGGTGGACACTTTAAAATGTTCACTGATCATTCTACATTGAAATACTTGGTCAATAAGCCTGTGTTGGGGGGGAAGATATGCCATTGGATACTTTTGTTTTAGGAGTTTGATTTTGAGGTCATTGTGAAACCGGGACGGTTGAATGTTGGACCAGATCATTTATCACGGATTGACATAGGGGAGGAACCGACTAATATCGAAGATGGGTTGTCGGACGTCCAGCTATTTAAGGTTGACGTTGCTGATAAATATTTTGATGACATCATCCAATTTTTGACATCGGGCACTGCACCAGATGAGTTCACCACCAGTCAGAAGAAGCAGTTGGTTGTCAAGGCTGCTGACTTCCAGCTCATTGCAGGAGAGTTGTATAAACTGGGTGCTGATGAGATATTGCGAAGATGTGTCTTGCCACATGACCAAGCGCTAATACTGGCTGAAGCACATGGAGGAGTAGCAGGAGGAAACTATGGCAGTCGGGAAACTTCCAGGAACGTACTGCATGCAGGGATTTGGTGGCCCACATTACATAACGATGTGACAGACTATGTGCGGTCTTGCGATGTTTGTTAGCGAACTGGCAAGCCATCCAGACGCGATGAGATGTCGCTATTACCTCAAGTGACATTGCAACCGTTTGAAAAAAGGGCTGTGGATTTTGTTGGACCGATTAATCCACTAGGAAAACGCACAGGTGCGCGGTACATCATCACGGCGATAGAATATTTGACCCGATGGGCCGAGGCGGCACCCGTAGTTGATTCTTCCACAACAATGACTGCTCAATTTTTGTTTGATCACATTATCACCCATTTCGATTGCCCTAAGATTTTGTTGAGTGATCAAGGAAGCCACTTTCTTAATCGCACCATCAACGCATTGACAGGGGAGTTGCAGATACAACACAAGAAGAGTACACCCTATCACCCACAAGCGAATGGGATAGTGGAGGCGTTTAACAAGGTATTAGAGCATGTGCTGACAAAGGTGTGCAATGTGAACCACGATGACTGGGATCTGAAAATCTCAGTAGTGTTGTGGGCCTATCGCACCACATGTAAAAGATTGACTGGTCAGACACCTTTTAAGCTGGTATATGGGAAAGAAGTGATTATGCCAATGGAGTACATTGTTCTGAGTCTGCGAGTTGCGGCTGTTACGGGTATGGACGATGTCGCAGCATTAGATGAACGTCTGGCGCAATTGGTGCAGCTGGAAGAAGATCGATTTATTGCTGGCTTTCACCAACGGGTGGAGAAGGATCGACAGAAGGAATGGCATGATCGCCACATCAAAAGTAAACAGTTTCAGCCAGGCGACTTGGTGTTATTGTATGACACCAACTTTATGAAACATCCAGGAAAATTGCAGATGCATTGGCTGGGTCCCTATCGCATCAGTAATATTACTTCAGGAGGAGCGGTTTAATTACAGTAGTTGGATGGGGCGATGCTCCCCAAAATGGTAAATGGTCACAGGTTGAAGCCCTATCGGTCAGGCTTGGAACAGTGCGATGCCTAAGTCGCATCAGGAAAAAAGAAAAAAAAAAGACAGAGAGAGAGAAGAGAGTGCGTGTTGTAGGTTGTTTGATGGAAGATGGCGCACCAATGGGAGAAGGAATGCACAAGCAGGGAGGCTTGTGCCGCAAGTATGGAGCAGTCGGTGAATCGTGGCAGCGTTGAGACTAGGATCGACGACGGATTTGGTTGATTTCATGAAGTATTTTGTGATAATTACAGAGGATTTGGGGGCACGGGGCAGTGTTGAGACTACCGTCGTGCTAACATCTTGCGACCATTGCCCATCATCCCTATACATGATTGTTCCTGACAGATTCAGCCTGGTTACCACATGACGATGGCATGTTTTGCACATGGCACACTGGGCCGGTATGATCAGCAAGCTATGCGGAGATTGCTCACACGTCGGCACGTGGGATCTTCGGTGGTGGCATGGTCGCCACCCGCTGTGTCAGTTGGTGGGTTCACACATGCAGATGCAAGGTAGTGGGGCATCATTCCCATCGTCGTGACCCGAGAATGGTTCGGCTATAAGTAGCCGAGGCAGCTGGTAGTTCGTTACAAAGAAGTCTTTCTGAAATAGAGTGTGTTTGATCAGTTTGCGAGTTGAGTTGTGAGGAATTCCAAGGAGGCTATGGAAATGATTCACTTCATTTCGCATGGCAGCGCCCCAGGGGCCCTGCGAGCCCGAACGATGCATGTCCCTGAGCGCCTTGATATGGTGGGTGCATTTACACTATGGTATGACCGAGCCAAGGGCCGGTCCAGCATGTTTAAGTACGCAGTAGTTGTTTGAAGGATTGTGCTCTTCTTAACCAATGAGATGGTTGGGGCAGTCGCTCCTCGACCATAGTTGGAGCCGTTTGCCGGTGCGAAATAGATGTGCCAGAGTCATCTGCTCATTTCACACCTTAGTACTGTTTTTCCTCTTTTCCTTCCTGTCTTTACCATTCACACAGACTCGAGGATGAGTTCGAGACGTACATGACAGCAAGTCGGGGGATCCCCACTTTCAGCTATGACTACAGAACAGCGAGATGCTGATTAGTGTAGCAGAAGGCGCAGGACAACACCGCGTGATCCAGACAGCAAGAACAGTTGTAGCAACGTCGAACAGCCATATGCAGACTTCAAAGAACTGATGTAATGTCCCTTATTAGGAATTTTATTAAAATTGCAATTTTCCACTTTTTTTCCCTAGTTCGACCTTTGATTAGTTTTGATCTCTAGGTCCCAAATTTTCCCCAAATGATCCCAAATACTCTGAGAAGGTATATGAATGATATTAGAACATAAATATGTGTTTCAGGGATGCCTTTGGACCTTTAAAATACTTCTGCAAATCCTCTTTCAATTCTGATCAATGTAGGTAACTTTACTAGTGATTTTCCTTTGACTAGTATTGGTCTCTAGGTCTCAAATTGACTCCAAATGCCTTCAAATATTCAAGGAAGGTGTATGAATGATATTAGAACTTGAATATGATGTTTATGGATGACATATTTCCACCAAAAGACCTGTGCAAACTCTCTTAAGATTCTGGACCAATTATGCAATTTTACTAGTAATTTGGGGTTCAAATCCCCCTGGGGTAAGTAATGAAAATGTGTCATGTCCCAAATTTGGAATTGGGTCACAATGGCCTAATCACATTAGCCATATTCATTATAGTTTGTAAAATTGATGTTAAGGGTCAAATAACTGCCAAGGAGGAAAATTACTAGTTTCCTAGGTTTGGGGTGGAAGCTTTGGGATTTGGAATAAGGGGGATAATAAATGATGTTTAGACATTAGAAGGGTTCAAGTATTTAATAAATAGAGTGAATAAAGAAATTCAAGAGAAATCCTAGGTGAAAAATGGTTTTGGAGACATATGGAGGATGTGGGACCCACACTAGCTTGATTTTTCATAATACATGGTATCTCTCTTTTGCAAATTCGAATTAATGGGAATGTGAACACTCTTGGATGAGTTGGTAAGTTATAACACATCTCATTGAGCATCTTAGGTGGAATTGGGAAGGATTGGTAACCTCCATGGAAGATAAAGAGTTAAAGTGGAAGTTTGTGGACACTTGGGCTAGATTCCCTAGCCGCTATGACACCAATGATGGAGCATCTATGACAACTATGACAAATTGCAGACCTGACCTCTGACATCTGACCAATATGACATGTCAGCCCCAAAAATAGGCTTAAGGAAGGCGAATGTGGGAGTTGGAGAAGCCAAAGAGACTCAAAATCAAATTTGGGAGAAGATGGAAGGTTGGAACTAGGAGACAAGTGGCAAATGTGGAATATTTCCTAAATGGAAATCTATTGAATCTATTGAGAGGATTTCGACCCTTAGAAGGCTAATGTTGGTTATAAAATGTAGAAATGAAGTATGAGAATTGCTTTTTATTATTTTGTAGAATTTGCAATTGCATTTGTGAAGAGGGAGAGCTAGTGGATGACTAGTTTCTTGCCTTAGCCAATTTCGAGGGTGAAAGATTCCCATCCAAGTTGGTAATTGGAAAGGCCATTCAGACCTTTCATTTGGAGATTTAATGGAGTCTTTATTTGCAAGTGTAAGATACAGGGCAGCTCATGGTTTCTTCTATTGCAGCTCACTCCTTCAACCATTTCCAGTTTTGATGGCATATTCTTGATCCTTGAGGGAGGGTGTTTTTGGTGAGCTATTGTACTATTTTGGGAAGCTTTTAATGCCCCATTTATTTTTTAATATGAATTAAATACTCTGTTCTTCATCTCTAAAAAGTTTCAGGTTGAAATTCCAAGTAGAAATGTATAAATCTCATTTTTAATGGAAGAACAATGCCATTTCCCCACTACCTTGTTGTGAGCCAATGTATTGATGATGATTTCGAATGAATGGATGATTCTCTGATATATTTGTGATAAATATACTTCCATGGATGTCTTCTACAAGTTTCATGTACTGTACTTGAGCATTTGAAGCATTTTTACTCAGTTTAGTTGTATTGGGAGGTGAAATAGTGCTAATTCCCCAAGGGTCGAATTGGGGATTTTTGGATTAATCCCCAATAATCCATTAATCCATTAATGGTGCATATGAGACTTTAATAAAATAATTAACAAATTAAATACCTCTGTTCATAAATTTGAGTGGGTTTGGAGGCATTTGGGAAGCCATTTTCAGTACTTACCCCAGGGGGATTTGAACCCCAAATTACAAGTAAAATTGCATAATTGGTTCAGAATCTTAAGAGAGTTTGCAGAGGTCTTTTGGTGGACATATGTCATACATAAAAATCATATTCAAGTTCTAATATCACTCATACACCTTCCTTGAATATTTGAAGGCATTTGGAGTCAATTTGAGACCTAGAGACCAATACTAGTCAAAGGAAAATCACTAGTAAAGTTACCTACATTGATCAGAATTGAAAGAGGATTTGCAGAAGTATTTTAAAGGTCCAAAGGCATCCCTGAAACACATATTTATGTTCTAATATCATTCATATACCTTCTCAGAATATTTGGGATCATTTGGGGCAAATTTAAGACCTAGAGATCAAAACTAGTCAAAGGTCTAACTAGGGAAAAAAGTGAAACATTGCCATTTTAATAAAATTCCTAACAAGGGACATTACAAAATGGCTTCCCAAATGCCTCCAAACCCACTCAAATTTATGAATAGAGGTATGTAATGTGTTAAATATTTTATTAAAGTCTCATATGCACCATTAATGGATTATTACAACTGTTCTCACCCTCTCCCATTCAACTGCAAAAATCCTCAATTCGACCCTTGGGAAAATGGCACTATTTCACCTCCCAATACAACTAAACTGAGTAAAAATGCTTCAAATGATCAATTACAGTACATGAAACTTGTAGAATACATCCATGGGAGTATATTTATCACAAATATATCAGATAATCATCCATTCATTCAAAATCATCATCAATACATTGGCTCACAACAAGGTAGTGGGGAAATGGCATTGTTCTTCCATTAAAAATGAGATTTATACATTTCTACTTGGAATTTCGACCTGAAACTTTTTGGAGATGAAGAACAGAGTATTTAATTCATATTACAAAATAAATTGGGCATTAAAAGCTTCCCCAAAGAGTACAATAGCTCACCAAAAACGCCCTTCCTCAAGGATCAAGAATATGCCATCAAAACTGGAAATGGTTGAAGGAGTGAGCTGCAATAGAAGAAAACATGAGCTGCCCTGTAGCTTACACCTGAAAATAAAGACTCCATTAAAGCTCCAAATGAAAGGTCTAAATGGCCTTTCCAATTACCAACTTGGATGGGAATCTTTCACCCTCGAAATTGGCCAAGGCAAGAAACTAGTCATCCACTAGCTCTCCCTCTTCACAAATGCAATTGCAATTTCTACAAATGATCAAAAGCTGGTTTAATTCTTTTTTATTGACATTTATAAAGTTCTAATGTCCTCCATGGGTTGAATTCCTTCCAAGAGACTCATGCCAACTCAAGTTGGGAAGAGATTCCAAAGAACGCCACTTGTACAACAATTCCTAGTCTCCCACTTCCACCAAATCACATGTGGAAGCATATTAACTTCCCTACCACCCTTGAGCGCCCTCTTGGAGTCTATTTTTAGCCCTGACATTTCATATATGTCATATGTCAGCCTTCAGGTCTGATTTGTGTCATAGGTGTCATAGCATCTTCATCATTGTTGTCATAGAGCTAGGGAATCTAGCCCAAGTGTCTCACTAGCTCCAAATTGCCTCTTCCTCTTCCATGGGAGTTACTCTTCCTCTATATTTCGACCTTGGATGAGTCATGCCATGAATAATACCTTTTGGACTCCCCCAAGTATGTTACCATTCACCTTGAATTCGAATTGGTGAGAGAATGATGCCAAGTGTAGTGGGGAAATCTAGCCATATGTGGGTCCCACTTCCTCCATGTGTCTTCATGATCAAATGCCATTTTGATTTTCACTTGTATATATTTATTTAGATCCTTTATTAAATATTTATGCCACTCTAATGTTCAAACATCATTTATTATCCCCATTATTCCAAATCCCAAAGCTTCCACCCCAAACCTAGGAAACTAGTAATCTTCCTCCCTGGCAATTATTTGAACTTTAGCATCGATTTGACAAACTCTACTGAATAGGGACAATGTGATTAGGCCATTGTGACCCAATGCCAAATTTGGGACATTACAATAGACCACGGCGTGTACAATGTCCAGCAGTTGATGTGGCTCGAGGGCGAGCCACAAGGTTGTGTTGGGGGCCTGTTGGCAGGCGGTTCGATGAGGAAATGTCGCAGTACTGCCGATGCTGCGACACATCGGATGAGGTCGCGGAAGGGATATTTTGTGTTAAAGTATACCGTGGTTGACGGGTTTTGGGTCACTTGGACCACATATTATGTAATATTGAGTTAGTTGTACCGCAGCATGCGTATTTTTGGGTCATTTGGACCGAGTCAGTTAGTTATTGGGTCATTTGTCCATAGTGTCGATTAGGAAGTCGTTAGTAAGTGGACAAACATTGTAATGGCAGAAGCCTATAAATAGATGAGAGTTGCAAGTGTTAGATATATACATAGATAGTGATAGAGATAGAGAGACAAGCGAGGAAAGGAGATGTATGCGGATGGACATCTATGTTTTGCTTCTGGTATGCGACTATGACAGTAATATAATGATGTTGTTTTGGTACGATCTTTGTGCAATGTTGAAATATATGAATGTTGTTACGATCTTTGTGCAATGTTACAATATATGAATGTTGTTATACTTTCTTGATGCAATGTCTGCTTATTGTGCTATAATGCGAAATGCCGTGATTAAGTAATATGACGAATGTTTAAAGCTTCTGTTTAATTACTGCAATAGAGATAGTCCTTGTAGCCACAACTCGCCTCCTCCCTCGGCGGAAACATGGTTCCGTCTGCTCTTCCTGGACGCCTTGGGTGAGACCTCATCCGCTCTGCGGGTGTTGCTGGGTGGGCTCAAACCTACCCGGGCTGGTGCCCAGGGAGACTGCTGTATGTGTCGATAGTGAGGCGAACCCCTGTCGACCGAGGTTGCGTTGGTCAACAGGAACTGCTGGAGGACATTACTCTGGGGATACTACAACCCACAAAATTCTCAGAGCAGGGTATTATTGGCCTACTCTCTTCAGGGATGCTCATGCCTATGTCAGAAATTGCGATGTATGTCAAAGAAGTGCTGGAAAGCTACCTAAAGCAGCAGGTCCCTTGTATCCAGTTATCATCACTAAACCATTCGAGCAATGGGGTATAGATATTATTGGAGAAATAAACCCGAACTCCTCGCTGCAGCATCGGTACATTCTAACTGCTACAGATTATTTTACAAGATGGGTCAAAGCCATTCCCCTACGGAAAGCTAACAAGGATACGGTCATCAACTTTTTGGAAGAAAACATCATAACCAGGTTTGGGGTTCCAATTTCTCTTGTTTTTGATAATGCACCTTATTTTTCATCAATGAAGATTAATGAATTCATGTATGAAAGAGGAATTAAATTGCATTACTCAGCCAATTACTACCCTCAGGGAAACGGTTTAGCTGAGTCTACCAATAAAAATCTCATCCGAATCCTGAAAAAGACTGTGATCGAAAATCAAAGAAGCTAGCACACAGCTCTCCCTCATGCCCTATGGGAAGACAATGTAACTCCCAAGAATGCCTTAGGAGCTTCCCCTTTCAACCTGGTCTATGGAAATGAAGCTATTCTCCCTCCGAATATATTACTCCCATCTTTGAAATTGGCCCAATCCTCCCGAGGTTCTAGCAGTCAAGCCCTACAGTCCAGGATTGATACCATACTAAAACTAGAAGAGTCACGGGAAAAAGCCAAAGAACAGTTTCATCATCACCAAGACATAGTCAAACGATGGTTTGATAAAAGAAAATCCGGGAAGAGGACTTTTGAAGTAGGGGACTTAGTCCTCAAATGGGACCACCAAGACGACGGTAAGGGAATGCACACAAAGTTTCAGCACCTATGGCTTGGCCCTTACCAAATTTATGAAAAGCTTGGTCCATCAACTTATAGAGTGAAAGATTTACAAGGAGAGGAACTAAACCTCCCTCTCAATGGCCTCACCTTAAAACAATACTTTGCGTAATTTCTGAAGGAGTTTTGTACATAAATAAACCCCTGTCTTCTTTATCTTTTTGGTTTATTTTCAATTTTTAATTACTCTTGATTATCTTTTAGTCAGCTAGTTAGCTTGGTTGTCCTTTGTTTGTTTCTCCCTTTTTGTTTGAGTCCTTTGTTTAAATAAAGCTAAGCTTAATTTTGGTGTAGCTGAGAGATGAGATTCCAGGAAGAAACTCAAAGGATGGTCATGAGGAAGCTCACCGATAAAGGGAATATGTATCTGTAACTTTGTTTTCATTGATCGGTTTACTGGAATACAGAGATCATCTTTCCTGTTTGGTCAAAGTAACCCCTGTCAAATAGCTAAGATTTAGCATTTCCTTCTGACTATCTTAGGGCCCCATTCACTCGAACATTAATAACTGTCTTAGGAAGTTCACTATGGCAGACCCATGGAGAGGAAGCATGTCTCAAGGATATATGGTATTTAAAATGATCCCATGCTGCAAGTAAAATCCAAAAGGCATATGTCAAAGAGTCCGGTTTCCAGAAATTCTTGCCTCAATTAAAGCATGGCTGAGCAAAGCAAGGAAATTTTCAAATCAAGGAAGCTGTTCGAAATAAACCAGCCCAATAGGGCTCTTCTCCGTCCGTGAAGTATGAAATTGAGTAAATCTTTCGATCACACAAAAGGACATTATGGATTGAAGAACCTATATCAATTATGTAACGCAGAATAAATTTATTTCTGGAAGACTCAAAGCGGAAAAAGTCCCGGATTAAAAAGACATCCAAAAGGATGTAAAGTAGCATGGGAATGAGGAACAAACAAATATGTCTGTGAGACATTGTTATGATCCTGTGGAGTCTTATACCAGTAGGCTTCTGAAAGACTGAATTTTAAAAATGAACCCCACATTTTGGTCCTTAGAGAGTTGTAAAGAAGTCTGAATCAAAGTTCCCTTTTCCTTTATCACCATTATGATGGGAGGGATCACTGTATTCTTCGGGGCTGAACTATGAAGGCATTTTGTTTCATATGTAATCAACACATGGTAAGTTCACTGAACAGGAGATGAGTTTGTTTTAGAGATCTGTGTTTTCCAGCGAATCACCAATTGTTGTTGCTGCAACCCTCCCCCCAAAAAAATTTCTTTAAATATTGGGGCCCCTCCTTTGTTTTCTTAAAGAGAGAAAGCTTACCTAGAATTTTGAGGCCATCAAAGTATTTTCTTACTTAGTTTTTTTTAGAGATGGGTCCTTAGCGTGCTTCTTTTCTGTTTTTGACCAAGCGAAAGACTTAAGTTTTGAGTCGTAATGGAAAAGTTTTAAAGAAGTAAAGTTTCAAAAAGCAGCGAAGGTTTTGGGCCAACTTTTTCGGAAAGGGCGGAAGAAAAGTTCGAGTCAAGATGAGGCGACACTTTTAACATAACTTGTCCGAAATGGTGGAAGAACTAGGCTAACCTTGCTGAAGTGGTGGAAAAGAACTAAGTTATTTTTCGGCAAAGCAAACCCACGAGTCCCCTCCGCAATGGCGGAAGAAGTCAGGTAACCCTTCCGCAAAAGCGGACAGAGTGACACTTCTTAAACTTGCCAGCGAACGGTGGAAGCACTCACATAATCTTTCCGCAATAGCGGAAGAACTCGGTTAAGTTTTCTGACTCACGATGTTGCGCTGCTGTTCCGCGGATGAACTCCGGTAATTCTCCGGAAAAGGCGGCAAGCTCATTAATTCTTTCCGCAACGGTCGAAGAGGTTGAGTTAGCCTTTCCGGTTTTGGAAACCGAAATTAACTCCGAATGTGCCGATTTGACCCATCCGTACGCCTCATTAACCCCGTTTTATGTTCACATCTACCCTATTAATAGCTCGCACGCGTCAAAATCCTTTATATAGAACATGAACTCCGTTGGATTTTCATTGTTTCATTTGGCTTGAGAGCTCTGTTCCCGTCTTTGTTTGAAGTCACAAAGCTGCATGTCCAGGCTCACTAGTTCCGCAACAAATGCCAGCATCCGCACAACGTTCATCTCTTCACGGGTTAGTACCTTTGCAAACCTCATAAGCTCAATTGCGGTATGTCCTTTGCGTTGAGAAAAATGCTTAATTCGTCACTATGTTCTTTTATCCTAGCCATGGTGGGATTCTCAGACTAACCACGGCCATAGCCGACTCATGCTCACACCCAACTAGGTGTCCTGAAGCCCTTACTGTGAACATAAAAGGTTCTAGATTTTCAGGTGCCTGCTACCTAGATGTTAAGAGAACCTGCAGCATACCTTTTCCCATCATAGAAGCCACCGGCTTGGTAAATCCGAAACTGACCCTGCCCACCCTTATGCAAAAGATATAAGTATTTATACGCGACTGTGGAATTTTATGCCTTTCTGAGTCGTGGAACTGATTATTATCATGTTTTCTCATGCCATAAAACGTCATATACTCAAAGCTGCTTTGTGTGCATTGCTTTCATATTACATAGTTACAATATCAACCTACGGAAGTAACCAAATTAAAAATTTTTCACACGATTATGAAATAACATGTTTTGAAATGGTGAAACAAGCATAAATTAGAAGGTTTTAGTTGGCATGTGAATCTTATCATTATGAGTAGGATGCTAGTTTGGGTTGCTGACGCCGCGTTATATATTCTTATTCATGTCTGATTATTGAACAGGATTTTCAAAAATGGCCAAAGGTGGCAAGAGAAAGTCAAAGGCAACTGACGAAAGCACAAGAGTAGAAACTACATTCCAGGATACCAAGTGCACCACGGGCGTGCCCCCAGAACTAAACTGGGGAGACGTATACCGTATGATAAGAGATCAGGACTTCCCTGAAGCTCTTCTTGAGGAAGAATATTTATATCATAACATCAGAGACTCTTGTATATCCAAGGCACCCACATGTCCATAGCTCTTCCCATGCTCAGAAGTAATTGGATG
This sequence comes from Larix kaempferi, assembly GCA_027924585.1. Lineage (NCBI taxonomy): Eukaryota > Viridiplantae > Streptophyta > Pinopsida > Pinales > Pinaceae > Larix > Larix kaempferi. The sequence goes on from BSBM01000600.1 coordinate 15,383,070, forward strand.
GATTTTGCAACATGCGAACACCGAGACAAGAGTTATAGCAGACAACGAAGGAAAAGCTTTGCCTCATTTCACCCATCCTATATCTCAACGGATTACAAGTTGCCCAAAGCCCAGCAGCGGCTTGATGATGCATGGTTAGAAGAGATCCAGATGGATAATCTAGAGATGGCTAGGAAGCTGTTAATTTCGGGCAAACAAATCAGAAAAAAGGATAGTGAGGAGTACAAGGTTCAGAATATGAGGCCCCCTTTCAGACTGATTGCTCTCATGTTGAGCAGAATCTTCGGAAGACCTGATGGGACGATGTTCATGCTGCAATGGGTTCCCATCATCCACTGCGTAGCTTTCAAAGGGACAATTTTCAACTGGGCTGATATTCTCTCAGACAGCTTATCATCAGCTATAATGGCTGCACGAGAAGGGTTAGTGGAGAGGAAGGCAGAATGTTATATGGCATCTTACTTGATAGATTGTATTGTGGCGAAATGCCCCTTTCCCAAGTTGGGATGCATATGGAACTCGGTGGATAGCTCAGTGTTCATGGCCTACAAAATCTTTTGGGCTCAGAATTACAAAAGGTATTTGTGAGGAGTTTATCATGCCCCTATATGAATTAATGTTTAATGAAGAACCGAACTGCCTATCTGAGAATGCCATGGAAGTTTTGGAGAAATATGGTGATTTCTATTTTTCGCCAGAAGGTACCTACATAAGAATGTATGGAGGCTCCAAAACCCCATATATCCTACCTAGGTATGCTATGGATTATATAGTCCACAAGGAGGTAGTAAGACATGTATTCATTGATGGAATTGGTAGTATCTTGTATAAGGCCAAGAAGGCTTCCTTCCCGCCTTTACCATTTTATGTCGGGGCCTACAAATTTTCAAAAATCACGACGATAGAAGATTTTGTCGCAGAGTTGAAAAGCTTTCATTTTGGGGAAATGATTTTTCAGAGAAATGATCGACAAGGCAAAGCTGCACAACATTGCAAAGAAATCTCCACTTCCTTTGAATATGCTAACTATTATAATCAAGATGAGAAAGTATATAGAGGGGTTAGCAATATGACTGAGCTACGGATTTGTCAACTTGGCAAAGGAGGAGCCAACTCATGCTCTAATGTTGTGGAGAAAATAGATCAGCAGTGAGAAAAGGGTACCTTGGGGACTGCTGAGGCTCTCTCGAAAGAAGAACAAAGGATCCAGGAACAAGCCAAGAAAATACAAGAGGAAGCTGAGAAAAGAATCAACAAGGCAAAAGAGGATAAACTCCGAGAAGAAGAGACTTTAAGAGCCCAAGCAGCTGAAGCTAAAGCAAAGAGGATTCAAGAAGAAGAGAGGATCAAATTGGAAAGAAATGCGAAGCAGGAAGAAGATGACACACTAATAAGGGAGCAGGAGGAAGAGGCACAAAGAAAAGAAGAAGAAGAAAAGAAATCCAAAGAGGATGCTGACCCCAAAAGCCCAAGCATACAAGATGTGGATATGAATTCCCCCTTAAGAAACCTTCCACTCGTCCCGTTTACACCATCCAAGAATAGCAAGGTGTCTCAATGGGACAAGTTCACTTATAACAAAAAGAGGAAATCCATTGTTAAAGAAACGGTGACTAGGATGAAGAGGCCTTTTCAACCAGACATCGTCACCAGGCATGAAACCACAGTCATGCAAGGTACCCAACATGGCCCTCAACTCATGGCATCTATTTCTGTGTCCGCTGTTCTAGCAACCACCGACAATGTCAACATATTAACAAACAAGTTTGAATCAGAGAAGGATAGAGCCAACCATTTACAGGAAGCTCTGGTCAAAGAACAAAATTATTCAAATTTAATGGTTGAAAAGTGTGACACCCTTGTCTTAGAAAAGGAAGAACTCAATAGAAGATTTCAGCATCTAGAAGCTGAAAAGAGAGCTTTGGTGATACAAATGAGAACCCTGGAGATAGAGAAGAGAAACCTTGAAAGCCGTAACCTACAGTTGGAATCCGAAAAGTTTGATACTGCCCAACAAATCGATGACTTAAAGGATAACGTTGAGAAGTTGGAAGAAAAGGAAGAACTGCTAGTACAACAATTAGAACTTGCAACCAACAAGGTTGGTGACCTGGGTCCCTTTCATGAGCAGGCTTGTGAAATTATGAGGAAGACATATAATATCCAAGGACTCATGACGGAGGAGGTTTGCATGTTAAAGCAAGTGGTGGCCATAATCAAAGTAATAAATGCTGAAGCCACTAGGCGTAGAAAAAAATATGCACGCATTAGTGAAGACATTCAGAGGCAAATGGAATGGAGAGAAGGAAGGTCAGGATTCTTGGAAAGACTCCCTCTCAAGTCTATCTCTGGTTTCAAAGCAGATATATGCCTCTTGGGTTTTTTCCAGAATTATGGAGTAAAGTTGAACGAAGTGGCCTTGGCTACATTTAAACAGTGTGGGAATTTGTATTTGAAAATATGAACCACCCATGAAGAGTGCTAGGTGAAAATGCCTCAAACTATAGAGGAGTTCCCAGACAAAGCCCAATGTTTGTCTTATCTAAAGGATGGGTTGAATGCTGAAATAGATTATGTAAAGAAGATAGATGTTCTGACCGCTGAGGATCTTCATGATTGGATTGGCCAGGCTGCAATTCGCACACATCTCCTAAGTGAAAGTATCCAAGCTACAATGATGGAAGTCACTAATCTTGAAGAAGAACTGGCGAAGCATGAGGTTTCACTAAAAACCATGCTCCCCCTTGATGCAAACAATATCATAAAAGAGACTAGTCTTTGGGTCAAGCATATAGTAGAAGCTCATCAAGTATTAGTAAGAGAAACAGAAGAGTCAACTTCAGTAGGATTACCAGCAGCACCAAAAGCGCAAGCCCCAATAGGAGTGCCGACTGTGACAGAAGTGCACGAATCAATAAAGGGCGTCAACTCATAAATGACATGTCTTTTTATTTTTCAATTTACAACCGTCATATATTCTAATTATTAAAGTGATATTTGAACCTACCATGCTCATTTCATTTTTGTAATATTTCTGGGTTTTTTGGTTGTAATTCAGACACTACAAGACAAATTGAAGGAATCTGAACAGTTAGGGTACAGGTTGCAGCTCCTAGCACATTTTGTAAAGCTATATATAGCTGATTAGAAGGGAACAGAGAGGACTTTTTGCAGGTTAAAGAATTTCTTCTTGTGTATATGAACTACTTCAGCTACATGAATTGAGAAACAACTTGGACCTGTGGAAGCTGGTGCATTGTTTTTCTTGGAGTTTGTGATGAATATTTGCCGAACTATTTCGACAATTTCGATATACATTCAATGAGATCTTTCCTGGCTTATGTGAATTAATTCTCTGCTGTGAATGATTCTACTTCTTAGCAAAATTTCTATACATTATGAGTGATGGAATGTTTTAATATAATCAGAGCTATCTTTGATATCATCTATATTTTGCTAAAAATGCTTTTCTGGGATTTAATGGCTATCTGTTTTGACCAGTAAAGGTTACTTTCAGTTTATCACTCATAATTTTAAGTGTTGCTCCTTGCAAGGATAGGTTAATTTAGTTTTATTTAGCTTAGAATAGATTTGTTTAACGCATGCATTTAGGCTAAGGCACATGCATATCATGTTAAATACAAAATATATAAATGGTGGATCGGGCCGCAACCGGTAAAATAAACAAATCTTTAAACCTCAAACGGTAGCCGGAACCATTAACCGGACGGATTCCCCACACCAAACGGTGAGCGATTTGATTGGGATTGCTTACTGGGGAGAATCCCTAACTGATTGATGCTACGATTTTTGAGGCATCAATAGGGCTCCAACAAAGTTTTTTCAAAGTTCAAGAGGCCTTAGGGTGCCCCTTGTTACCTCTTCTCTTCCTTTTAGTTGTTGAAGGTCCGACCGAATTGATTTATAAATGAAATAGGGAAGGTAGATTGGAAGGGGTACAATTTTATTCTATCAACATAATTACACATCTACTATTTGTAGATGATGTGCTCCTATTTGGAAATGGTTGTATAGGTGAATGGTAGGTATACAAGGAATTACTTGATACTTTTTGTGATGCTACATGTATGGAAACTAGTGATACAAAATCTTGTTTTCTGGAGAATGGAATTGAAGAGGATTTTAAAGCAGTAATTGGGCATATATTTCCTTTTTGGACAACTACATTGGATTTGGGAATGAAATATTTGGGTTATTATTTAAAGACTAATAAGGATTTGGATAAAGATAGGTTGTGGCTTCTGAAAAAAGTGGAAAAAAGGATAGGAATCGAGTGCAATAAATGGTTTTATTTGGGTGGCATATATATTATGGTGAAGGAAATTCTTGAGAATATTTTGGATTATTGGTTATCATTGGCCAAGATTCCAAAATATATTTTGGATAAGATTATAAGAAGGGTTTTAGTTTTCTTTGGTCTGGTAATAAACAAAAAGAATCCATTCATCTCATGAATTGGAATAGGTTAGCTAGACCAAAAAAACTTGGTGGCTAGGATTTAAAAATTATCTTTCACTTTGGACAAGCTCTAGCTGCAAAAATTCTCTAGAGGAATCTATTCTCAGCAGGATTGTGGTGTATGGTTATAAAGGATAAATATTTTAAGCAATGGACGATAATGGACTAGATTAGGTTAAATAATAAAAAGCTCAAAAGGGGATTCAAACTTTTGGAATTGTATGTTAATTTCTCTCCATATAATAGGGGACTAGCTGGGCTTGAGTCTAGGGAATGGACAATGTATTAGAGTAGGGGAAGACCCAATCATAGGTGGTCCAGTTCCTTACAAACTATCTCCAGCTTTGGTTCATTATCTTCGATCCAAATATTTTCAGTCTTTAGCACTGGTGGGATTATTGGAAGCTAGTAGTGGGGGCCGACAAAGATGGAAATGAGCAGATGACTTGGGGATACACAGAGGAATGGAAGATGAATGGAATAGATACATCTTTGGTCTTCATCATGGTGGTATTCAACTGCTTGATCAAGAAGATACATCGGTACAATCATGGAATGTAAAGGATGGTAAAATACATGCTAAACTTGCTTATGATTCATTTTTCTATCCTTTGATAGAAATTGATAAAAACTGGTGGTACAATTCCCTATGGAAATGGTATGTTCCACTAAAAATCAAGTTGTTTTGTTGGTTAGCATTGGAGAATAAGATACTTACTTAGGATAATTTACTGAAGATAGGGTGTCATGGAATCAACATTTGTGTACCATGTGATAAAGATGCAAAGACAATTGACCATTTAATGTTTCATTGTCATTTTACAATACTGATTTGGCAGGAAATAAAAATAGAATTAAAGATAACACAAAACTGGTCCTTTCAATCCTTAAAACTTGGTTTCAAAAAGTGGATCTTAGGGGCATATACCTAGAAAGAGATGCCTTGTTTTATTTGTTGGAAAATATGGAATCTTAGAAATGGTATAATATTTGAGGACATTCAAAAGAATTCTAGGAGAGTTTGCACAAATGTTGTTGGAGCATATGGGGAATTCCATAAAGAGATGGGAGCAAGTCAAATAAAAAATGCTATTAGTCCCTCATTTGATGATAGATGGAAAAATAGGCTATTTAGGTGGCGTCTCTTAGGAAAATAGCTTAAAATGTGGAGCGGATGCCTATCTAAAATTGAATGTCTCACGGGTTTTAAAGCTAAAAATGAACTATGGCAGGGGCACAAATACTCGTGGTGAATTGCTTGCTTTATGGAGCCTATTATACTGTGCATGAGCTAAACATATTGTTCATTTGTAGGTTGTTGGTGACTCCAAGTAATTATAGATTGGTCTACCCAGAAAATCCTGCTACAGGTAAATGCTCTTGAGGGTTGGAAGAATAAAATTAGAAGCCTTCAGGCAGAGTTTTTAATCATCAATTTTCAACATGTTTATAGAGAATACAACGAGGAAGCGACTTTTATTTCAAAGTAAGCTTTACATTTAATTGAATCCTACATTCATTTTGAAGACCTATCTAGATCATCGGTGCCCTTGGAAGGCACTCTTCCTATCTTTTTCATTTTGAAGACTTATCTAGATCATCGGTGCTCTTGGAAGGCACTCTTCCTACCTTTTAACCATTGGTATTTATCTATTTTTTTGTTTTGATATGGATATGGTCCTTGTTAAGGGTTATCGGGTGACTGTAATAATCTTTTATGTTGACTATTCTATGCACATTTTCAAGGGGAATGGGTACAACAATGAACTTTTTTGTTCCTTTATCGTCCTTATAATGGACCAGATTATGTAATGTTTAGTTAAAAGTGCTGGAGGGGGGTAGTGGAGGTTTGATTTATGTTTTTACAAGTATATCAATGAAGTTTTTGTTATATTTTGAATAAAAGTATAGTACTTTTTTCCCTCGTGAAAAAACATGTTCTAATATTATCTATTTTTATTTTACAAAGGTGGAATTGATATATTTTTCCATTTCACAAGGAAGGAATCAATATAGAAATATATTGGGTGAAATTATGAATGTGATTTTGTTGTTGATAAAGAAAAAATGATCTCTCAAATGTTTTTAATTTTTTTATTTTTTTATATTTAATATTTTATTCTTAATTTATATTAAAAAAAATTGAAAAAAATGAATGAAGTATTCTTCTAAAATATATTTATTTATAAATTAAAATGTCAAATTAATAATGTTATATATATATACTTCATATTAATTATTCGATGTTGGAATGAGAATAAATATCATTCACCGTTAATAAGATGTTGTGTGAGATTATTCGATGTTGGGAGGAATATAGAGATATATTGAGTGAAATTATGAATGTGATTTTGTTATTGATAAAGAAAAAATGATCTCTCAAATGTTTTTATTTTTTTTTTTTTATATTTAATATTTTATTTTTAATTTATATTAAAAAAAATTGAAAAAAATAAATGAAGTATTCTTCTAAAATATATTTATTTATAAATTAAAATGTCAAATTAATAGTGTTATATATATACTTCATATTAGTTATTCGATGTTGGAATGAGAATAAATATCATTCACCGTTAATAAGATGTTGTGTGAGATTATATCATAGTTTTTCACGGTATACACACAATCATTGTTACTTTGAGTGTGTCAAGAGAACTTAAAACAACGACCTTCACACTACGATTGTACGCACTAAAAAATCACCCCAACCGTACTAATGTCATTATCAAACATATAAATCAATTTAATATGCTTTGTAAATACTCTTTTTCTTTTTGGCTTTTCTTCTCTTCTTTTTTCCTTTTCTCCCCTTTGGACTCGTTCTTTGGATCGGTGGTGATTAGTCCTTGATGATCTTGATTATGGTTGATTCCATTTTGGTTTTCATAGAATTATTTGTTTTATTTTGTTTTGGAGAGGTTAGGTTGCCTTGGAATTAGCTTTTCCCGATATGTCTCTTTCCTCTTTGAATTGGTTATAATGACTCATTTATATATATTTTCAACAATATATAACTATTTTTCTGTTGAAAAAAAAATCAATCTAATATAATATAACAATATAACATTGTGCCATGTGATATTTATCCTTTTCCATGTTTGTAAAATAACTTGGGAAATGACCCAACCGTACTAATTTCATTATCAAACATACAAATCAATCTAGTATTATAATAACAATATAACATTGTGCCATGTGATATTTATCCTTTTCCATGTTTGTAAAGTAACCTGGGAAAAAAGTCATTGTGATCCTTTCTACTTTGGCCTTTGTTTTCCAATAGTTACTTTGATGACTATTAAGAATCATACCCTCTAATAAAGAGACAACGAGGGAAGTCCTAACAAAGAGAATTGGATTTAATGGGAGGAATTAAGTTTAATGGGTGAGAGAATAACTTTTTTTATTCATGATAAATGTCAATGTTGTTAATGTGTTAGGTGTAAAAGCACTATCTTATTATTATTTAAATAAAAAATGTTCCCAATATTCAAAGTTATCAACTTAACTCAACATCACACGATTAATATTCAACTAACCATCTTACCATAATAAAATAAAAAATATAACTATACCCACTATTAGTCTTACTATATTTCTTAATTTTCTTTACATTTCTTAATATATTACTTAATTTTCTTAGTGTGATATTTGATATATGATGTGTGTAATATTCCTAATAGGGTTAAGTTGATCTTAAATAATATTTAAATCAAATATATAACAAAGAATAATAAATATGATGTTTGCTTTTGCTTGGATCAACAGAGGGTTGATTTGAAAAGTTGGCAATGGTACAAATGTTTTTGTAGGTATTGATCCATTGATTGGTAATGAAGATAATTATATTTTGTCTCCTTTCATTCAAGAATACGAGGTTTTTCCAGGATTACGCTAGCATGTGTCGTAATCGAAATTCCATTTGGGAGGTAAAAGGGGAGGATGGCATCTTCAGAACTGATCAGGCTTATATCATGGAAAGGGTTGCCAATCATTTTTAGGATGCTTATAAACCCCCCCAGGTATGTAACTTGATTGAGCAGCTCAATATCATTAAACTTTTTCCTCGTTTTCTTAATGCCGAGGAATGTCTGGCCATTGAGGAACCGGTCACTTTGAAAGAACTAAGGTCTCTGCTCGGATCTCTAGTCAAAGAAAAAAGCCCAGGCCCTAACGACTAGACTATAGAATTCTTCACGTACTTTTTTGATCACATGGGAATTGATATTTTGAGAGCCGTGGAAGAATCTCATCTCAAAGCCACGATCCCTAAAAGACTAAGCGCCACCTATATCGCTCTGATTCCGAAGATGGAGCGCCCGGATGGGTTTTTTGACTATCGACCGTTTCTCTCTGTAATACTTTGTACAAGCTAGTTTCAAAAATCATTGGTAACTGCCTCAAACCTTACTTGGCAAAATTCATTTCGCTGGAACAATTCGGGTTTCTTTTCAATTGTCAGATTCTGGATGCTGTGGGATCGGCCCAAGAGTGTCTTCACTCTGTAAAGTCTAAAAATCTTAGTGCCTTCATCTTGAAGCTTGACCTGGTAAAATCCTATGATAGGCTGGACTGGTCCTATCTTTGTTTAATCCTCCTTCAGATTTCCATTCCTCTTAGCTTAGTTCATTGGATCATGACCTGTATTACCTCTACCTCGTATGGGGTTCTTGTTAATGGCGAGCCAACTGAAATGTTCTCCTGCAGTAGAGGCATTAGGCAGGGGTGTCCACTCTCCCCTCTTCTCTTCATCTTGGCTATCGACGATCTCAATAGATTGATTCTGGAGGCAAAGGAATGCTGCAGCATTAAGGGGGTTCGTGTTTCTCGATCTTTGTCTTTGACTCACCTCCTATTGGTTGATGATATTATGATCTTTCGAAGCGCTTCTTTGGAGGAATGGAGGTCTTATAAGAGCATCTTTGATACCTTCTGTAAGGCATCGGGTATGGCCATAAGTTTGGGGAAATCCTCCTTTCTTTTCCATAAGGTTGAGGATTCGATCATTACTGATATGAAGGCTCTTTTTCCTTTCGCTTTCTCTCATCTGGACACTGGAATCAGGTACTTGGGTTTTCTTCTCAAACCCAATTGTTATAGGAAGACAGACTGGGAGTGGTTGCTGCAGAAGATCGATCATCGGATTAATAGTTGGACTGTGAGGTGGCTCTCGATTGGGAGAAGGCTGGTCCTTGCTCAATCAGTTATTCAGAGCATTCCCATCTATTGGTTCGGGCTTATGAGGCTCCCCTCTGCTATTATCAATGGGATCAAAAGCAGATTATTTCATTTTATATGGGCAGGCAAATCTAAGGTTGGAAAGTGGCATTTATGTTCTTGGCATCATCTATGCTGGCCCAAAGAGCCGGGGGGCTGAGGTTTAAGGAACCTGTTTTGGTTTAATTCTGCCATGTTAGCAAGAATATTTTGGAGAGCTCTTAACGATGGTGGTCTTTGGAGCTTGGTGATTCGAACCAAATACCTCAAAACTTACACCACTTCTCTTTGGATTCGAAACTACCAGAATGCTCCTTCTTAGTCCTCGACGATCTGGAATAGCTTTAGCAACATTTTTCATCTCATAGGGCCATGGATAAAATGGAAAATTGGCGATGGCAAGCAACTTATAGTGGGAGTGGATCCTTTTTTTGGGAGGTCAGAGGATTTTCGGCTTCCTTCCAACCTCATTAAGGAAATTCATATGCACAAGAAGATGGTTTATCTTAGTTCTTCATGAATCGGAGCATTATCCCTCAGGACTGTTGGATGACTGGTGCAGAGCTAAATCTCTTCCCCCACTGGCTCCCGGTGTGGAACTCTTACATATCCAGCCTTTCCTACACAGGGATCAATCTTAATCAGAACCCAATTCTTTGATTTGGGATGGCCTGGGCTCAAAGGGGATCATGTCTATTTAAAACGTTTACAAAATGCAAGTGGACGACGCTCAGAATCCCCCGGTCCCTCACTGGTGGCACAAACCTCTGTGTGGATGGAATATCCCTCCAAAACTAAGATGCTTCCTTTGGCTCGTGTTCCATGACAAAATTCTCCTTTGGCCTAATATTTAGAAAAGAGGCTTCACAGGGTCGGGTTTTTGTTTCTTGTGCAAATCGGGGGAAGAAGGCCTTCAACACACCTTCATGCACTGCTTTTTTGTCAAGGAATTATGGCAGTTTCTTCGGGGATGGCTTTCTCTCCCAGCTGAGTGGAAAGGGATTGACTTAGACGACTGTATTCACGGCTGGTTCTTGCTTTTTGGTCACAAAAATACCCTGCCACTCTTCCTGCTTGATGGCATATGGAGAGCTCGCAACGTGTGCATCTTTGATGACTCCAAGCCGTCCGTTCAATCTACAGCATACAAAATTGTTTATTAGTGGAAAATCTATCCCGAACCTTCTAGCAGCCTTAAGAATCATCAGATAGTTTTCCCTTAGCTGGATGTTGGTTCAATCCATGGTTTCTTTGACGGGGCCTCCTAGAGGGGAGTTTGTGGAGCTGGTTTTGTGCTATTTTTTCAGATAGGATCATCACATCCAGGTTAAAGTTGGCATCGGAGCTGGCAATGGCATTAAAGCCGAACTCCTAGCTTTGCGCTGCCTTCTGTGGTTCTCCCTGCGCAGAGGCTTCTCTTCCTTGAATATCTATGGAGACTCCCAGGTGGTCGTCAACTGGTTCAATGGCGTTCATTGGATAAAAACTTTGCTTCTTAAGCCTTGGATGGAGGAGGTGGCTCGCCTCAGAGGGTATTTCGAAAGGCTGTGCTGTCAACACATTTTTTGTGAAGCAAATATGATTGCAGATCACTTGTCCAAACTGGCTTTAGGACCGATGGATGGTTTTCTATCCTACAACGAGTATTTGGACAAGAGATTAGTCGATCATGGTAGAATTCAAACTTTCTAAGGCTCGGTTGGTGATGGTGACCTTTTATCAGTCTTTTCCTAGTTTTGCGCTTTTAACTTTTCTTATGTTCAAAGATTTTTCCAGCTTGGTGGTTTTTCACAGTCACATGGCTTTTCCGGCTATGCTTTGTTTCTGCTCTTTTTGTTTTAGTAGTCCCCCGATTCTATCGTTTCCTGGGATTTTGATCATGCTGCTTACTGTTTCAATCGCTTGAGTCTATAAGGCGGACGGGTGTCTTTTAAAGTGTAACCGTTATTTCCTAATAACAAAGTTACTTTTTTCTTTTTTGGAAAAAAAAACTTATCTGAGATGGGGTTTGTGACTTTGAATCATATTAAGAGGTCTGGATGGATCTTCCCCGACTCATATTACTGGTTGACAGCTAGTGATATTGGGCTGGGAGGTATATGGGTTGAGGAGTGGTCTGATTATATAGCTTATCTAAACAAAGATGGAATAAGATTAACTTTTGAAGATGATGAATTGATTTGGTCTTGTAACTAGGTCAATGGTCAGGTCTCAACAAAATCTGTTTATACTGCCCTTATGTTAAACAACTCTTTTAATGTTCCAAAATGGTAGTTTCAAAGATTATGGAAGTGGAATATTCCCATGAAGTTGAAATGTTTTATGTGGTTAGTTGTGGAAATATACATCCTCACTTGGGATAACTTGATTGGACGTGGATGGGTTGGTTCTAGTATTCGTTCTTTATGCAAATTGGATAATGAGACCGTTTCCCACCTTTTTATTTCTTGCTCTTTCTGCAAGCTTTTGTGGGTTAAGGTTGTTGATTAATTAAACATAAAGACGATGTGGGGGCAAGATTCTCTTGAATTTATTTTTTATTAATGGTATAAAAATTCTTTGGAGCATAAATTAGTTCCAATTTTCATCTATTGGGAGATCTGGAAAACTAGCAATTATACCATTTTTGAAGATAGAGTTCCAATCTTTGATGTTTGTGTTATCAGAGCTATGAACTCATATAAGGAATATGCCTCTATTAGTCCAAAACTCAAGAAGTCAAGACTTCTCATAGATATTCAGATTGCCTTATCTGCTTCAGGGTTTTTCAATGGAGCTGCTCAAGGAGATTTTTGTGGTGCAGGTTGTCTTTTAAAAATCAATAATGATCATTTCTTAAATCTCAAGTTATGTTGTGGAAGAGGCACATATACTAAGGATGAATTGCTAGCCTTGTGGTTCCTTCTTTCAGTTGCTTTCATATTGGGATTGATTCCATGAAGGTCTTTGGTGATTCTGCGACGATCATTAGCTGGGCCAAAAATTTATCCTCTCTGCAAGTAGTATCTTTGTTGCACTGGTGCAAGCGCACTGAGGCTCTGAAAAAATCCTTTTTTGATATTGCCTTCATCCACATATATAGGGAACAAAATATGGATGCTGACAGGTTGCCCAAAGAAGCTTTGACTGTTGTGGAAGGAATTCTTTTAGTGGAAGAATTCTTGGAAAATGTTTTGACATTTTAGGGTACTTTGGATATTTGGGCTTAATTTTCCAGACTTCATGATTTTGTGTTGGAAGCTCTTAGTTTCCTTTCATTGGAGTGTAGTTTTGTCACTTTCAGATTTGAGGTTTTTGAGCAATATTTTGGCAGTTGTAATGTTTTGTATTTATGAGATGTTGACTCCGATGGACACTATGCATTGGTGATATGCTTGCCATGATCCTCATGAATGATCAATTGTTATATATTTTGTACTTTTTGATTCATAATGAATAAAAAAGTATTGTTTTTTTCCTTTGAAAAAAACACCAACAAAGTTTTATTGGACAAATAAATAAAACTAAAGTAAATATGATCAAAAACTCATTTCCCTAATCTATTAACCTTCAAATAACAATTGATTTAGAAAATTAAGTAAAGTTATGATCCAAGTTTAAGTGGCTATATCTAGAGAGTCCTGGATTCCAAACAGAGGAGAAGAATCACTACAACTATCCAATAGAAACTCATCAAGAAAACTAAATTTGTAAGTGTGGAAAATTTAATAAAAAATAATTGATAAAATTCACCACTAGAATAATAAATGAGAAAGTTGAGAAGCCTTGCGGGGTACCTTAGTTGTTTGGATCCTCTGGAACCAAGCCATAATGAGGTTGAGGTCAAGGGTTCAATTCTTTGGGTCCTCCTGGGTTAGGCACCCAAGTTTGGTGCCAGGGATAGGCATCAAAATATCTTAACAAGGTGAGGCCCCTTCGGGTGGGCCCCTTGGATTGCTTCTCCGTGGATGTAGCGATCCGATCTTCGGTCGTGAACCACATTGAAAAAAAAGAGAAAGTTGAGAAAGAACAATTTCGTTGTGATAGAACCATTACTTGCAATGGGTTGATTTGGAGACATATCAATCAATAGTTCTAACTTTCTCCTTATCATTATTTATATTGTTGACTCATTAACAAATTCAACTTTGATTTTTTTGGCCTCAATTGTCTTGAGTCTTATCTCTCTCCTAATTGCTATTATATTGGTGATTTCTTAACTCGTTAAACTTCAATTAACATTGATATTGACAATACATTTGATGCAAATATGCATTTATGAACCAAGCAAAGTTTTAAACCTTGAGATGAGACCCCCTTATTTTATATTAAGTTGTGTGTTAAATTTTAAGTTTAAGGCACGCAAAAATGAAATATTGTTCATCCTCTACCTACTATGTATCACAAATTTACTCATTCAAGGTGTTTCCGGGTTAGTCCAATGACCAAATTCACTATGAAGCTCATAAGCATCGAATTTAATTTTAACAACATTTATTTTCTTTTGAATTACAAATGTAGGAAAAATGGTTTTGATTTCAATTTTCTCTTATTGATGATTTCATCACTCTGCTCATGATATTATGTTCCTTAGAATCTTGGTCAGGATTCTTCCCACCAGGCTCCCCATTTTCTATTTCACCATCCTTGTGAGTCCAAGAAGATATGCATGAAAGGCATGGAGAACATATGATTTGATATTACCAAGTTGGTTTTAATATTACACACTTACTATCTTTCAGTACATTACACCCAACCTTACCTTCCTTATTTACTTACTCGCTTTTAATATGTTACACCTTACCTTACTTACTGACTTACAATATGTTATGTCCTATTTTCTTCCCTCAAAACGTATTCATTGTCTTGTCATTCCAGTTCTTATAGGGATGCAAGATTTAATATCATTCATATTATTAACTTATGCATCTTATTTTAAGTCCCAAATGTTAAACCAAGATTGAATCTCTAGCCCAACCTATTTTGAATCTATGGTGGCTATTGCTTGTACACGAAGCAATGACAATGAGTCTATCCTTATCCTTACTCAACTTGACCATTCTTTTACAAGAAAAAAAAACATACTTTCTCTTTGAGAAGAACTAAAAATACAGTCTTTAAGTGCCATTGTACTTCTGATTTTAAATGTCTAAGGCTAGAGATAGGTAGAATCATCGTGTAGGAAAAACCCAATTAATAGAAACTACTTCTTTGAGACCTTTTATGATGATCCCACTCAACTTGGAAATAAAAAACCTTATGTTGTTTCTTACTATGTCTAAAAAATATCATAAAAAATAGTCGAAGAGAAGAAACCAACTATTAGTCCTTATATTCATCTATGTACAATTGACTAGGTTCCAACTAAAGAGCCTCCTTAAAAAGAGAATCTGCATAATTGTTCAATTCAAGGAAGACATGTTTATAGCTTACCCACCGAAATTTTCCACTAATTTCCTTTAAATGCACGACCAATTCTTGAACACCAATACTAAATAACTAGATATCCCCTTTTATCCATTGTATTGTCATCGAGGAATCTCCAAAAACCTAAAGTTGATCAATTCCCCTCTTTACGGAAATTTTTAATAAATAAAAAAGCTTTGATAATCCACTTGAGTTGTTGGTTCTAGCTCCCAAACATGCTTCATTTGTCACATAATCATTACTGGAGAAGTATAAAGAAAACCCAATTCCACCAACATTCTCCAACCCTTGACAACCCCCATAAAAAAAGCTCCAAGTGATTTCCTTGTTCACATGCAAATCTCTAACTGACAGACCCAAATTTGTAGATGGTTGTGTTATAGGTCAAACCTGCACCTCTCCGTCTGCGATCACCTTAAGCTGTTGATCACACAAAAGGACAACTTGGATGGAGGAGCATGTTGACCTTAGATGAGACCTTGACCTACTCCATCTCCTTACAAGCTGACAAAACCCTAAAAAAATGTCATTTTGAGACTTGAGCGCTACTCTACCTTAACAAACTAGCGCCACCCTACTCCAGTGTGCAATAGTAGTGCTCGACCCTCATGGGTGCTACTCCTTTTCAATAGAGTAGCGCTCAACATTTAAAAAGCCCTGAGAGCTAGTTGTAAAACACTATAGTAGCGCCCTGGGCGCTACTCCACTGTGAAATAGTAGCGTACACCTCAAAAGATGATTAAAAAATAATTAATTTCACGAAGAGGATTAGTTGCAGTTGGTTTCCCAACTTCCCCAACTTCCTCCATAACCATCTCTCAACCTGAACTACTTCCCTTGTCCTATAAATACAAGGAGGAACAAAGAGAGAGGTTAGACATGAATGCTATTGAGAGACTCTTAAAGAGAAGCTTGCGTTGAAGGAGGTTATGCTGGATGATTTCCAAGCCAGAGAAGAGCAGGAACCCAGGATCAGGTTGCAGGAGCATGCTGCAACGTCTGGTATACTTTGTATCATCAATTTGCATTTGACAATAAAAGGTTGAAGCATCTTTCTTGTCCCAAATCAAGTGTTCATTGAGTGATGTACTTGTTTGGATCTGTTTTGGTTAATGTTGATGTTTAAATTGCTTTGTCCATTTCATCATTATATATTATCCAAGATACGCCGAGAAAGGTACTTGTATTGCAGGTTTATCGAACAGGAGGTTGACTTGAGGATCGAGCGCAAGATCAGATAAGAGCTAGGATCGAACTTCGTGCAAAAGGTATGATCTCAAGACCTAACCTATTTCCATTCATAAACATCTCTGTAATACAGTTAGTATGCTTACCTGTCATCCCCCTTTAGTTGATAGTGTCCGTTTCCTCATTATAGGGTAGTTTTTCCCGCCAACAGGTTGTTGTCCATAATACCTAAGAAGTTCTAGTGCTTGGGTGGACACCTTAATGGAAGGATATTGTTTATATTCAAATAAATGAGCATTTTGGGATAACTAGATCCCCCAGTTTACAATAGAAGGGAGCACACAAAAGATTTTGAGTTCCTTGCATATGTAGAAACCATCAAATCAGTCAACCATATTTTGCTCATTCCCTAGTTGTTGAACTTGTAGTTGTCTCTCAACCTCTACCCATACCTTTCGAGAATATGGGCAATGGAGGACTAAATGGTCATTTTTTTCCTCACTTTCACAACATAAGATACATATTCCCAGTCCCTATTTGTTGCATTTTTGTAGCCTATCCCAATTTAGTACCCTCTTATTCAATATTAACCATAGGAATAAAATTCTCTTGGGAAGGGAAACCACTTTCCATGTTTCTTCCACCATCGAGGTGGCACCCATATCTCCTGCTCAATCATAGATAAATAACCAAGTGTTACATTATATTGACCCCGAACCTTATTGAATGCCCAAACTAGTTCATCTTCTTCATCATGGTTCAAATGTGTGCCTCTTGAAGTTCCATCAAGTATTTATCCCAACTACGATCCCACTCACCTTTCAATCCCAAATTCAGAACTTGAAGCCAACCTTGTCACCACATCTCTATGAGTAGATGATTGTGAAACCTATTTAAAGTGCACTTACCTTGTTCTTGAAAATGTTGTATCAAGTTTGCAAGGAGAAAAATATCAAATCCATAACCCCTTAATTGTGTCAACATCCACTTTAACTAATGCACTGTCAGAGTCCACCTTCCAAGTCAAATATCACCCTACTATCAGAAAGGAAAGATTCAATGCCTTCCATTGGTTTGACATATTATGCATCAATTTGTTTTGCCTCCTAATCTAATCGATAATAATGTTAAGAGAAACATCCCTAGCAATCAAAATCCACTTCAAAATACTATCCTAAGATAAGAAGTTTCATGCTCGTGGGGGGTAGCTCAAGTGGTTAAGTTCATATTGGTTTTAAATGGAAGGTCATGTCAAAATTATAGATCTAGATAAAATAACTTACCTATCTAACCTAAAAATAACATATCAACATAAATAAGAATAAAAAGAGAACAAGGAAAAGAATACACCAGATATATGTGGTTCACCCAATTGGGCTACGTCCATAGGAAGGTTGTCTTCTTACTATCTCTAGAAATCTCCTTCAATCTTATAAGAGAGCAACTACAAATAACCCCAATACAATATAGCATAGCTTGTGATTACAATACCATGTGTTGATACTATCTATGAGCATATACCACTATACCATCATGTTGTTCATTATATAGTGATGTGACTCCCTTGACCCTATTATATACCAAGAGATGTGGAGGAATTACTCTCACATATTGCATGTGGGATAATATAATTTTTCATAATAAAATCTCTTTATATAATGATGGATATCAAGAGTATACTTTACCATAATGAATATGAGATATAATGTATTACTCTTTTACATAAGATTGTGGATAACTTCTGACATAATACAAAGACATCATTACCTTCCAAGGAATATAATTAATATATTCCAACACTCCCCCTTAACAAGGGAAATAGCTGCAAAGCAGCTAGTCCCTGCCTTAAATTTATATTTATAATTGACATAAAATATATGTTTATTGAAAAGAAAACATTTATAATATTAGTTTTATTGTTTATTTATTATTGTAAATATTTGCAAGAAAAATAAATACATAAACACCAATGAGACTTTCATATATATATATACAATTTATTAATATATTTAATAAATTGTTTATTTCATAATTAAGAGAAATTGAAAATAAATAGATAAGCTTTTTTCTTAATATATTAATTGTGTTTAATCTAAAAACTATAGAATAATTATTTTCATGGGCTTCATTATTTCTCTATGTTGTTGATACTAAAATTCTATAAGGTAGCATTGTAATTTTTTTATGAAATTGTGAGAGAATGCAAATTGTGAATTAAAAAAATTTCATAACTGAATTTTAAAGTCTCCTAGCAACCAATTTTTTTAATTATTAATATATTTTTATAATGAATTACTATTACAAGACTGCAAAAGAGAATTTTGTGTCATTACTCATGGTTATATTTGTAAGAGTGAAGTTGTAATTAGAATAACAGTTATTAGTTTTTGAGTAATTTTCAATGCTATTTATAGAAATTGTTTGTAGTATTCACATTTTGGAGAGTTAGTGCAAGTAATAGATAATAAGCTGAAATACAACTTTTTTTTGTTATATTTGTAAAGAGTGAATATAGAATTAGAATAATAATATTTAGTCATTTAAAGTAAGTTTTCATAAACTAAGTATTTTTTTCCTTACAACTATATATTATGATGACTGTCTTCATAATTCTAAAATTAATGTATTCATTGTTGTATTTTAATATATATATATATATATATATATATATAGCATTTCATTAAAAATAATAAAATTATGTACTTTAAATATTCTTTTATGTACAACAACTTATTATAGTTTAGAAAATTAAACATCAAACTTATATAAGTATTTAAATATTAGTTAAAATGTAAATCCAAAAAGTACTCAATCGAATTAAATAATTATTCACCATTTTTAATCGTTAAAGCCTGCAGTTGTGAGGATATATGTATAGAATAAGCTAACAAATATTATATATATATATATAAAAGCTAATCAATAATGTAATATATATATATATATATATATATATATATATATATATATAAGCTAACCAATATTGTAAAAAGTTTATATATATATATATATCATTCTAACTAATATAGCGGATAGGTTGTTTCCCATAGAAACTGAGAGGCAAAGCTCATTAATTAGGATAAAAGGGTGATATCAAGAATGAAGAATAACCAAATTCTCATGAGACATGTAAATCCAAGCATCACCAATGATGAGTATTAGTAAAATAATTACCAGAATGCATGATCACCAACCAGGCCGCATGCATTAAAATAGTTGGTAGGTAAACATGCATAAATGAAAAGAAGATGCATTTGATGGCTTTGAGCTGCATTAGTTGATGTAATGACACATTTTAATAATTTGTACATTTACACTCACAAATTGATGGATGTCGATCCTTGATGAAGACACGTAAGAGATTTTGCGTGCATATGATGGGAAGTGGCACAAAAGTTGGAAGGAAGAGTATCATTAATGAATTTGAAAGCCAATATTTTGATTTCTTTCTATGACTACACTCAGAATGGCTCCTGTCACACGTTTCTTAAGTACGGTACCTTTTTGAATAAATGATCTTGGATGGTGGAAATGAATTATAGAGACTTTGAAGTACGATACCATCTATAATTATTATGTGTAGCACTAGACGCTATTTTGGTATTTGTAAAATAATTAGTATATGTACTATCTATGAATATGTGTCAATTTGAGAATTATTTTTTGAATAATTGTCACCTCCAACGAGGAGTATTTTGTCAAATCAAACCTTTCAATCAATAACAAAATAATATTTTATAATTTCAAAAATTAAAAATACATTTTATTATTTAAAAAAATTTAAATTAATAAGTATTTTTTGCATAACATTATAAAACTACTATTAAATTGATAAAATTAATAACAAAGTCAACTTAGTTTTGACAATTAACCCATTGCTATAATCCCTGCCTTGGCAGGGACTAATAATGGCTGGGATAAAAGTCCTCACTAACACTAAGGAAGGAAGGAGTCATTACTAATCCCCCTTGATGAAAACTTCCAAAATATCCATAAGCTGCAAATAAGAAGAACACTTCGTCTAATGGAATTTGATGAAGAACAACTGCTTCTCACTGAATCATGAAATTGCACACGAACCAGGTTGTACGATGAAATACCAACAACAAGATGCCCAGGTCTAAATAGAAGCCTTTATGCCTACTAGATCCAACATTAAGATGCTGAGAACATGTGACGCAATCCAACAGCAAGGTGCCCAGATCTAAAGAGAAGCCGTCATGGCTACTAGATCTGCAAGATGCCTAGATCACCACAATAATCATGACAACCATAACTGATAACTGAAGAACTTTGATATAACATCCACACTAGTGTACATAAACCTTCTGACGACTGATACAATAGAACATGTGGCTAATAACACCACAACAATGTACAAAATACCCAGATGGCCAATACACATGTGGATAGCAAACATTCTTCCAATCAAGGTGTAATATAAATATTTGTAGAAGACCTCAAACATCGAAGAAACAAGACCCCAATGGTCTATACATCGAAAATGATATCATACAGATGAACATCATGACTTTAACAGTAGAAGATGGTGCTTATTATTTCTGGAATAAGGTGATAAAAAAGATCAAAGATTAGTATCTCAGGAAGGAAGTACATAAACCAACTTCTTTCAACTTTTCACATAAACATAGAACTTATCTGCACATAAGAACTTCCAAGATTAAGGCATACAAAGATCATAAAACAAAATTGCCCATACATAAATGAAAATGCTTATACACCAAAGGTTAGGAAACATCATATAAAAAGATGGCAACATAATATGATCAAAATGAACTTGCTCATTAAAGAAAATGAAGTTACGTTTACACATTAAGTGTCAGCCACAACATATAAATAGTGAGAAATAGAAATAGTTCACACAAGATTTACAAATATGAGATTGTTCTTATAAAATTCCTCAAGAATATATAGATTGCTTTTATGCTATCGCTTCTATGCAAGACCATAAAACATTATTCCATGAAGAGTGCTCTAATTACATGTTACAACAGGAGTAGCAACTCATATATCATGTTAAAAATAATATAGGAATGCTTCTATGTGATTGCTTCTATGCAAATGTTAAAAAAAAATATGATCAACATATGAACAAAATAAACATGACATGATTAGAAATCAACATGATTAAACACGATCAACAAAGAAAAGAACAAATTAGTCATTAAGTATATTGTTAAAATATTAAGCATTGGATGGTTTATAGCTATCATCATGAAAAATACTAGAGATCCATGCCCTTAAAAAATGCCAATGCTTCCATATAGGAATGTGAGACAAATATATACCAAGAACAAGAAATAATCTTTGAAAAAACATGATTAGAAGCAAAACCCAAATGCAAAAAAGATGAGAAAAAAGGTGAATAACATAAAACTGAAAGACTTTACCTTGCGGATATGAAGATACACAGTAAAAGCAGAGAAAATTTACTTATGACCTCTTTAAAAAATGCCAAGGAAAGTCACTTGCGGATGTACCAGAGTAAACTCTTGAATACTCGCGGGTCTCTTCACAGCAAGGTCGCGGTTATATTTGAAACTCGCGAGTCTCTGTACAGTGAATTCACGATTATGCCGAAGCACTCGTGGGTCTTTGCACAAGAGGGTTGTGGGTATACTGAAGTAAACACGAGTCCACAGGAGAGTAGGCGCGAGTATGCCATAGCACACATGGGTTTGTACACTGGAAGTCGTGGGTCTGCAGTATACTCGTGGGTTTGTAGTAAGGAAATTCGTGGTTACACGCGCTGTCTGCGAAGCAAAAGTTGCAAATATCTAGTTTTAGGCCTAAAACAGTGCCGATTAAGCCACTAACAGAAACCTACACAAAGTCTTCCAAAATTGGACGAAAACTGCCGATCTGACAACCAGAATATAGATCTCCTTAAGGAGAATCCAAAAATCATATAGATCTACAAAAAAAAACATCAAGAAACCCTTGAAAATTTTGTGTCAAAATATACACAACAAGGTTAGGGTTAGAAGTAAAAAAACTGCATAAACATGCCCAGATTTGAAGATAAGCCTAATGGCTACCAGATAGAAAGCAAATCTACAAAAATAAACAATGCCCAAATGATAATAGTTATTGATTGAAAGCTATAGAAGGTGCTAGATCATCGCAACCAGCTTTGATACCATGTTAGAATTATAGATCTAGCTAAACTAGCTTACCTATCTAAGCTAACAATAACATATCAACATAAATAAGAACAGAAAGAGAACAAGGAAAAGAATACACCAGATATACGTGGTTCACCCAATCGGGATATGTCCACGGGAAGGTTGTCTTCTTATTATATCCAGAAATATCCTTCAATCTTACAAGAGAGCAACTACAAATAACCCCAATACAATATAGCAGAGCTTGTGATCACAATACCATGTGTTGATACTATCTATGAGCATATACCACTATACCTTCATGTTGTTCACTATATAGTAATGTGACTCCCTTGACCCTATTATATACCAAGAGATGTGGAGGAATTACTCTCACATATTGCATGTGGGATAATATAATTCTCCATAATAACATCTCTTTATATAATGATGGATATCAAGAGTATACTTTACCATAATGAATATGGGATATAATGTATTACTCTTTTACTTAAGATTGTGGATAAATTCTGACATAATACAAAGACATTATTACCTTCCAAGGAATATAATTAATATATTCCAACAGGTCACGTGTTGGATTCCTCCCAACTTGCATTGTGCACCATGGCTCGGGACCTGTGGTTGCACCTAGGGGTATAGTGGCAGTGAGATTGGACCCCTGAACCCCGTGTCACGTGAGTACCTTCCCAATCTCCGTTGTCGATTCTCCTAAAAAAAAATATAAAAATGATAAGAATTTCCACAAAGATCTAGTAGTAAGAGCTTGGTCGAAAGGGTAGATATTTTTTATACCCAATCCATCATGGTTCTTTGGGGTTGCAATAACCTTCCAATTCGATAAGTGGGACCCCTGGTACTCACAAGTTTCCTTCTAGAGAAGGTTAAAGCCATGTTCAAAATCCCCTTAGGAATATGATCCATTAGATGCCAAGAAACGGGAATGGCTTCCAAGATTAACTCAATAAGGATGAGTGCCCCCCCTCCATGTTGGAATATGTAATTTTAATATTACGTGTAATGATGACATATAGTATGATGTTGTAAGATGTCTTATCTATATTTGGAAGGAATAAATAACTATAATCTTATGTAAAAGGAGTTATCCCACATTCACCATGAATAAATATGCTCCTATTACCATTCATTATATAAAGAGGTGGAAAATCATTATCCTACATGTAGGATGGGATGTAACTCTTCCATACCTCTTGGTATATAATAGAGGTTCAGGAGAGCCTTTTCGCATATGTTGAGATTGATCTCATGTGAATATTGTAAAATAGTGAAGCATATGTGGAGAGGAAATCACTTGTAAGATTGGAGATTTATGAAGAATAAGAAGTCAATACCTTCTCGTGGATGTTTCTCCATTTGGGGTTTTACCACATATATATGGTGTATCGTTCTTTTCTCTTGTCTCTTGTTTCTTACATGATTACTTGTTGCTTGTACAGATACAAGGCTATACTAGTAGACTCGTTCTTTGCATGCTAGAAAATGTATTATTGTATGCTTATGCATATTCTCAATATTTTAACATGGTATCGGAGATAGTTACCATGCTCTACCTTCTTCGATAAAATTTGTTAATTTTTTTTACAAGCAACATTTCTTCAAGTGCACTCCATATTTTGTAGATTTGTCACCCAATCGATCAAACCCTTGTGCTTATTTTTTATATCTGGACATTTTCTACATGTTTGAGAATTTATTTTCAAACCCTAACCCTCGCCATTAATTTTCATTTTTTTTCCAAGTTTCTCATGATTTTTTCTTCTTCTGTAGATCAAGGCTAAAATTGATTGTATATTAACTTGCTATCAAGGATCTATTTATTTTGCAGCGTGTCTAGCTTGTTTTTGTCTCTGGTTGTGTTTTGTTGCAAGTTTCCGTACAAGATGGCGAATGGTTCACAATTTTTTGAATTTTTTATAGGTTTTGGGTAGAAATGCTCTTTTTGGTCCACATAAGTGCACATTCACTCTTTTCCTTCAACCAAAGTGCGTTTCACTCATGATTTTGGTGTACAGAGAGCACACTTGCATTTGTTATGGCCCAAATTTCACCAAATTTGATTCTCTGTTCTCTATTTCTACTATAGGTTCACAGATCCATCTGTTAGTTGATATTAGGCTTAAATAATGGTGAGAAATTTATGGTTTTTAATCACTTTTCTTCTTTTGCGACAAATCATTTTTTTTGCATTTAGCATTTAAATTTTTGTCCCACTATGACTTAATAAGTTGTTTCTATTCATTAATTAGTTGGATCTAACTATCTTGCTTGAAAGAGAAATTTGAAATATTTTCTTAAGAGTAAGAATCTATAGAGATTAGTTAAAGGTGATCAAACAAAACCCGCCGATGCAAGAGACTTGGCGATATGGGAAGATCGATGTGATCAAGCAAGAGGACTCATTAGACAAATGGTTTTGGATTGTCCACAATTACATATGAGGTATGGAAAACCCTATGTTAAGTTTATTTGATAAAAGTGATGATGTTTCTGCTTGCTATCTTGAAAAGAAAATCACGAGTTAGACCATAAATATTTTGATGGAATAGAGTCATTTCTTGCTAAAATTAAAACCTATAATGAAAAGTCAAATAATTGTGGTAAAAATTACAAGAAAAATGATAATGCTCTTACTATTCATGTTGAACAAAAGTTACCTTCATGTTTTGAATGTTCATCCAAAATAGGAATAGGGCCATTAAAATGTCTAAGGTATTACGAAACTCTATTTGACGATTTTGTAAAGGTTTGATAAATGAGCAAGATAGATAATTACTTCTAGTCAATTATCTAATATTAAAGCTCTAACGGCACGTAGTAAAAAGAATCATCATAGAAGTTTTATGAAACATTCTAAACCAAATAATCAATGATCAAATTCTCACTCTTCTAATGATGATGCTTATAACATGGTGTCTAATAAAAAGAAAGTGTATAATCCTTGCATGTATTGTGGAAAAACCATCCACCCTAAAAATATTTGCTTTAAACGGAGACATAAACTTGTGAAAGCAAAGAAGAAGCCTTCCGATGAACAAGAAGTATCCCTGTGTACCTATTATGTTCAACCTAGTTAATATTCTTCTAATGTAGGATGGATAATGGATTTTGGTCCTTCTAATCACATATTGGTTTAGATTCTTTATTTAATTCTTACGACACTAAAAGACACACAACATAGAAAGTATCTATAAGTGATGGTTATCATATTTCAATTTTAGGATTTGGTAATGTTAATGTTCCTAATGATACTTTGGAAGATGTGTTTCATGTTTAAATAATTCCCATCAACTTGCTTTCTATTTATCGTGCATGTCAGAAAAGTTATAAATTTGAAGCTTGGCAAGACCAATATGTGTTAATAGATATCAAACATAACTTCATGAATGTTTCTTTTGGTCCTGTTGATCATAATGTTGGATTATATAAGTTTACTAGTTTTTTTTGTACTAGGGGAATCGACAACTGGGATGGGGTTGGTACTCGTGTGACACGGGGTCCGGGATCCAATCCCGCTAATACTATACCCATAGGTTCACCCACACAGTCTGCAAGCATGGGGAACGAGTAAGTCAGGGTGATTTGAACTCATGACCTCTATTTTCAACATTTCCTTCATATCAAGCAAATCGTCGGTTGATCTACAATCCCGCAGGCTATAAGTTTACTAGTTTTAGTTCAAGTAAAAATTAACATTTTATTCCCATGTTGCTCATGCTGATGAAATAAGTAAACTATAATCTATGGGATGAAAGATTTGGTCACTTGAATCATGGAAAAATGCAAATGTTGTCCTAAAATGGTACATGGTTTACCTTTAGTTTCTTCCATTAAAGGTGTTTGTGAAGGATGTGTTCTTGGTAAAAATCATAAGGAAATGTTTGATAAAGGTAAAGCTTGGCGTACTAAAGAACAATTACAACTAACTCATAGTGATATTTTTGGTCCTCTTGAAGCTCCTTCTTTGTCTCATGTAGTCTATTTTCTTACTTTTATTGATGATTGCAGTCATAAATCTTGGGTTTATTTTTTTAAGCACAAAATTGGAACCTTTGGTACATTTCAAGAATTTAATTCCATGGTTGAAAAAGAATTTGGTAATAGTATTAAGACTTTGAGAACTAATAATGGGGGGGAATTCATTAAAAAGGAATTTAATTCATATTTATCTAAGCATGATATTCAACATCAAAAGAATGTTCCTTATATGCTTCAACAAAATGGGGTAGCTGAAAGGAAGAATAGGACTTTGGTTGAAATGGCTAGATGTATGTTGTATTCTAAAGGATAACATAAATGTTTTCAGGCATAAATTATTTGTTGTGCTAATTATGCTTTGAATAAAGTCCCTACCAAAGCAATTTTGCAAGTTACTCCCAAGGAAAATTGGAATGGAAGAAAAACCGATATTAGTGTCTTTAAGATATTTGGAAATGAATGTTGGGCACATATTCCAAATGAAAAATGGAAAAATTTAGAAACAAAGTCTCACAAATGTATTTTCATTGTTTATTGCGAGGATTCCAAAGTGTACAGGTTGTTTGATCCATCTACCCAAGGTGTTATCATTAGGTAATATGTTCATTTCAATAAAGTCTTTCCTCCTCCTAAGTCTATTGAGCCTCATGTTACCTTGAATTTGGATTCACCTTCTGTTACTCCTATCTTTGTTATCCCTTTTGCTCCTTTTTCTCCTATACTTGATCCTAGTGTTAGGATATTTTAATACTCCATCCTTGTCATACCTAGAATTATTTCATTTTCCTAGTAGCTGAAGATGTCTTTTTCTGCCTAGTGGTGTGCAGATGTCATATAGGATCCATGTACCACCTTATGCGCTCTGCATGCATCATTTTAGGACCACTTAAGTTAGTTTCCTATTTTTCAGGAGCCTACTCATTATTCTAGTTCAATCCACCTGAGTTAGCTGACTCTTGTGGGGGGTTTGTGCTCTGAATGCCACTGATTGTGGCCTCATGCGCCCTTTTCTGAGTGATTTGCATGACAAACTCACTAATGTGCTCTCCTTGGCCAGTTAACTGATTGTGTCTTCAGTTAATTGAGTTTAGGATCAATTTAGTTGAGTTCAGGTCTTCCAGAGCACTCCAGTGGTGACAATTCCTATGCTAGATCAAACGAGACTTGAATTCTCGTAGGTGATTTGAATTCTCTCCATTGTAACATCATTGTTGAATATACTGATTATTGGATCATGTGACATTATTCGGTTCCTATCTGAGTTCTCATGCATGTGTAATTGTCTGCTCTTTTTCACTGCAATTTTCATCGTAATTCATCTTTTCTGCTCATTCTTTCTCTGTGAGGTATACTCAGCTCCATGATCTGCTGTGATTTAAAATTTCACATGGTATCAGATCTCAATGAGCATAGGTTGAGCAGCTGCTTTAAGTAGTGCACCAGAAGCCTTTGGATTTCCACAGCAAATGTTGGTGCCATTGCATTGAATTCATTGGAGAAATCCTTTGAGGTCTAGCTAGGTGTGAAGGATCCAGAAAAAAATGTGCCTATTGTCCTAAAACAGTGCTCGCTAGTAGTCTATCTCCAAAATTGAGAGTTTTTTGCAGGTTATTGAAATATTTTCAGTGAAACAATAGCAGCAGTACCACCTTGTATTCACTCCAGTGGTTCTAATGGATAATTCAAACTCTCCTCTCTCTCCCAGGATATTGACACCCTTCAATTACCATTATTGGAGGGATGATATGCAGATGGTCTTGTGCAAAAAGTCACTGTACAAGGTAAAAATGGGAAAGGAGGTCGAAGCTCAAACATCTGTTGAGAAGGGAAAGTATCTGAATAGATTGTATGAAGCATTTGGTTTCATGTGTATTCATATTTCTAGAGATCTACTCTTCCACCTCAATGGATTGAAGATTCCAAGAGAGGTATGGTTAGTTGGAGACCCTATTCGGAAAACAAGATGAGCTAAGGGGCCATATTATGGAGAATGAGTTGATTTCTCTTCAACCGAGTAGTTTCGATACCATCCAACAATTCTTTTCCAAATTCAAATCTTTGGTCATGCAATGCAAGCAATGTGGCATTGAGAAGAAGAATGAGCAATTGGTGCTATCCATTATGAGCAAGCTAGGTCCTGAGTTCTCCATATTTGTATCTACCTTCCATTCAGGAAGATTGTCAATCTGTGGTTGGAAAATTCCATCTCTAGATGCATTCACCGAATCTCTCATCCAAGAACAAGACAAACTGATTCAGATGGGTGTTTTGAAAGCCTCCAAAAATTAGGCTCTTATGGATGGAGAGTCAAAAAGTGTGAATGCCAAAGGGAAGAACAAGGGAAAAGAGAAGAGGCAAACTAAACCCAAGCAGAATTCCAAATCTAGTCCATCGGAAGGATCCTCCAACTCTAAGAAGGACAAACAAAAAGGATTTGAGAAATCCAAGTGTTCCTATTGCAAGAAAGGAAACCACCCAGAGATATCTTGCATGCAGAAGAAGATAGATCAGATGACCAATCTTCTTGAACATTACAACATTGCCCTCCCAGAAGGTGCAAGAGAGACTGATTCTGGAAGTGAGTTTGATGGTCATGAGAGATGCCATGCAATGAAGGCTGTATTTTCAAAATCACAAGCTTTCCTCATAGTTTCAGGAGCCTCCAACCACATGGTTTCCTCCAAGGAATCATTTTCTTCTATAGATCTCAAATATGGTCCAATTATTCACATGGGAGATAAATATTAGATCTCTCTTGAAGGGAAGGGCACAATACATTTGGAGCATGGAAAGTTAAAAAATGTTCTATTTGTGCCTTCTTTGTCAGCAAATTTGTTGTCTATATATAAGATGACTCACATAGGTTCACCGAAGAAAGTGTTCTTTGGTCCTGACACAATTGATATTGCAGATATCTCTACTAGGAAGATTATAGCGAAAGGGTTTGCAAACCATGCCTCAAAGGCATATGAATTCTCTCACTTTTTCCCATACTCTCTGCCTACTTCATTGGCATCTGATGAAGATCAAAGTGATATCTCTTCTAATGAAGATGAGGATCAAGATCTTGATGTTGAGAATAAAGTTCAAGGAGATCCATATCTAGATCCAACACATGCTCGCAATCCATGGCCAAGTCCAATATGGGCTCACAGATTCCTTGTAGCTACTGGGAACACAGTTGGGGATCCATATGACCATAGAACCACCAGATCTTAGTATCATGCAAACCTTGTACTAAGTCATGTAGATCCACTTCTCTCAGAGAGGTGCTACATGATGGTGGGGTTTGATCCACAATCCCCTGAAGAGACTTTCCATGGGGGATCTACAACCAATTACAAATATCGGTTGATTGAAAAAGGGTACTCAAAGGTTCATGATTTGGACTGCAATGAGCCATTTGCTTCACTAGAAAGAAGGGTTCCTGAAAGACTTGTTTTGGCAAATACAACTTCTATATAGTGGGAGGTACATTAGAGGAGCAGATCCATATCTAGCACCTGCATTGCTATCCTACATAGGAGCAGATTGCCAATATTTTTGAAAAGGATTTCACTCAGGGAATTTTTTTCCTTCTTTGCTTAGTATGAAGGTTCTTTGAGTTACCTACTGCTGTTCCTTTTTGAGGGGGGGGTATTTTTACCATGAGGTTTTTCCCCATTTCCTTGGTTCATGGACAATTCTTTTATTTTTTATCATTTATTTGATTGTATGGGTGACCTTTGGTCTTAGTAACCAGGGACCAGGATGCACAAGTATGGATTAAGGGGGGGTGTTAGGATATTTTAATACTCCATCCATGTCCCACCTAGCATTATTTCATTTTCCTAGTAGCTGATGATGTCATTTCCCCCCTAGTGGTGTGAAGATGTCATCTAGGATCCATCTACCACCTTATGTGCCATGCATACATCATTTTAGGACCACTTAAGTCAGTTCCCTATTTTTTAGGAGCCTACTCAATGTTCCAGCTCAGTCCACCTGAGTTAGCTTACTCTTGTGGGGGATTTGTGCTCCAAATGCCACTAATTGTGGCCTCATGCACCCTTTTTAGAGTGATTTGCATGACAAACTCACTAATGCACCCTCCTTAGTCAGTTAACTTATTGTGTCTTCAGTTAAATGAGTCTATGATTAGTTTAGTTGAGTTTGGGTATTCCAGAGCACTCCAGTGGTGACAATTCCATATGCTAGATCAAATGAGACTCGAATTCTCTCCATTGTAACATCATTGTTGAATATACTGATTATTGGATCATGTGACATTATTATGTTCCTATCTGATTTCTCATGCATGTGTAATTGTCTGCTCTTTTTCACTGCAATTTTCACTGTAATTCATCATTTCTTTCTCTGTGAGGTATATTTAGCTCCATGATCTGCTATGACTTAGAATTTCATACCTAGTTCACTTTCTTCTTCAAGTTATCCACCTGAATGTTATGAATATACTAGTGTGGTTCCTCCCATTACTTCTCTTCCAGTTTGGGCCCAAAAAACTCTTGTATCCGCAGGTTTTGAGATTGGTATACCTTTCGATACTCGTCAAACTAGATCTGACTTTGCTCTTATGACTAAAGTATTGGCCACAAATGATCCCTCTGCCTATGTTCAAGCTAAAGATAAACTTGAATGAGAAAGAGCCATGACTACTAAGTATGACTCGTTAATGAAGAACAAGACTTGGACTCTTGTTCCCCTTCCTCCCAGAAAGAATTTCGTTGGATGTAAGTGGATATATAAAACAAAGTTCGCTGCAAATGGATGGGTTGAAAAACATAAAGCTCGGTTAGAAGCAAAAGTATTCTCTCAACAAGAAGGTATTGACTATATGGAAACCTTTGCTCTAGTTTCTAAAATGAACACAATAATAACTATTCTTTCACTTATTGCATCTTAAAAATGGGAAATACACCAAATAGATGTCAAGAGTGTGTTTTTTAATGGTGATTTTCGTGGAGACATTAATATGCAACAACCATCTAGTTTTATTACTTTTGAAACTTCGAGTTTAGTATGTAAATTGAACATGTCTTTATATGGTCTTAAACATGCACTTAGAGCTTGGTATTAGATAATTGATGCTTATTTCTTGAAGACTAGTTTTAAGTGGTGTACATCTAATCCAAAATTGTATGTTAATAACTTTGATGATGATGTCCTAATTTTGGTACTTTATGTGGATGATCTTATCCTTACTGGCATCTATCTTACATTTATATAGGAAATGAAGAATAATCTAAAGAATGAATATGAAATGATTGATTTAGGTGTCTTGCATTATTTGTTGGGTCTACAGATTTGGAATATGGTTGATGGTCTATTTCTTTCTCAACATAAGTAAGCGATAGATTTACTTGCTCAGTTTCATATGAGTGTTTGTAATCCTTCTCCTACGCCATTTCAGTCTGGTGTAAAGTTAACTATTCATTGTGACAGTCCTCTTATTGATGCCACTCTGTATTGTCATCTTGTGGCAAGTTTGATATATTTGACACACAATAGGACAAATATATATTTTGTAGTCAACATGGTTTCGAGGTTTATGTAAAAGCCTCATTAAATTCATTGGAAATCAACAAAGAGGGTTATCAAATATTTACAAGGTACAGTGAATTATGGTGTTTTCTATTCTACTGGGGCTACCATTTCACTTCTTGGTTATACAGATTCTGATTGGGAAGAGGACGCTTTAGATAAAAGGTTTGTTTTAGAGTACATATTTCAACTTGGTTCAATTCCAATTTCATGTTCCAATAAGAATTCAAGAACTCTTTCTCCTTCTTCTTGTGAAGCAGAGTGCATGGAAGCTAAGGAAGCAATGTGGATCCAACATGTTCTTATAGAGCTTGGACTAGTTCATAAGTCTCCTACTAAATTAAGATGTGACAATCATAGTGCAATTCAGCTTGCATACAACTCAATGTCTCACTCCAATACTAAACACATTGACTTTGATACTCATTACATTTGAGATATTGTTGTGGATGGTGCTATTTGTCTAGATTATTGTCCTATAGAACAAGAAGCAACCGATATCTTTACCAAATCCATGACGGAAGCAAAGATTATGTATCTTCACAGTATGCTGGGAATGAGGGAAGTTTTCATCAAGGGGAAATCTAATGTAATGCCATCTCCCTCCATTTATGTATTGTTCTCCTAGTCATCATTAAGAGGGAGTGCTGGAATGTGTAATTTTAATATCACATGTATAATGATGTCTAGTATGATGTCTTATATAGCATTGTAAGGCATAAATAACTCTAATATTATGTAAAAGGAGTTATCCCACATGCATCATGAGTAAATATGCTCCTATTACCATTCATTATATAAAGAGGCAGAAAATCATTTATCTCACATGTAGTATGGGATGTAATTCTTCCACATCTCTTGGTATATAATAGAGGTGAAGGATATCCTTTTGGAATATGTTGAGATTTATATCATGTGAATATTATAAAGAAATTAATAATATGTGGAGATGAGCTCACTTGCATGAATGGATATTTATGAAGAATACGAAGACAATACCTTCTTGTGGATGTTTCCCCATTTGGGGTTTTACCATGCATCTGGTGTATCATTCTTTTTGCTTGTCTCTTATTTCTTACATGATTATTTGTTGCTTGTATAGATAGAAGGCTAGGCTAGTAAATTATTGCTTTTCTTGTTAGCAAATGTATTGATGTATGTTTACGAATATTATCATTATCATAACAATATAGAGAGCCATTGATTACACAAAAAGTGCACTCTTTTCTCAAGTCAATACCAGTTAGTCATACCATAGTGATTTAGATTAAGTGAATAAACTAGATAATTTAAAGAGTGAGAGGCACATGGAAAAATATTGCACCAAGTATGACTCAAATGGGTTGCCTTCGCAAAAATATACAAAGAAAACTTACCAATGTTAACCTCCATGCTCGTTGCTTTGCAAACAAGAGAAACAATGTCATTGTGCTGTCTAACCTCTTATTCGGTGCAAAGGCATAATAATAAAACATCATCAACGAACAAAATGTTAGAAAAATATTTAAAAAAAATAGAAGCAAACAACAATAACAATATAACAAGAGATTTACATGGAAACCCTACTATACACAGGTAAAACCATGCATCAATGGCAACTTTGATCTTTTTTTATTAGTTGGAAAAAGCTTACAATGCTTTCTTCTATCTCTCTTACGTTCTAATGTTGGGGGGTCACTCCCCTTTGCTTTACATGAACGATATTGGATATTTAGATATTAGGTTTATCTCCTAACATTCTCCCACTTGAAGCCAAAATACAGAAAGTTCCTTTGCCAAAAATTTTCCACCAGAGTGCCATTACCCAATGTAGCCTTCATTACATTTCAATAATCCAAGATAAATTTTGCACCATTCAAACTTCTTTGTCATGACCGACTTTGTAAGCATATCTACAGTATTCTCAGCAGTATCAATTTTGTCCAACAACACCCTACCTTCTTCCACCATTTTCCTTATGAAATGGTACTTAATATCAATATGCTTTGTGTGATCATGAAATGTTGGATTCTTCACTAAGTCAATAACACTTTGATTGTCACAACACAAAGTGATCTTTCCTTGCATTATCTTGAATTCGTCCATCAGTCGCTCTAGCCATATTGCCTATTTATTGGCCTTAGTTGCTTCTACATATTATGCTTCAGTGGTTGATAAAGCCACCACTGGTTGCAACTTATATGTCCAACTTATAGCTCCACCGATAAGAGTGAAATTATATCATGTAGTATACTTTTGTCCATCTCTATCTCCATCAAAATTAGAATCCACAAAACCTTTAATTTGTAAATCTGTCGATCTATAGCAAATAACAACATTTGAAGTGCCCCTTAAATATATGAGTATCCACCTCACAACATTCCAATGATCCTTACTAGGATTCACCATGAACCAGCTAACAACTCCCACTGCTTAAGCAATATCTGGTCTGGTGCTCTCCATGGCGAACATGATCAGGCTCCCTACTACTGATGAATATGGTACAAGAGACATGCTTTCCTTCTATGTTTTTGTGTTAAGACACTATTTAGAAGATAACTTGAAGTGTGTAGGAAGTGGGGTGCTAATTGGTTTTGCATTCTACATATTGAAGCACTACATAATCTTTTCTATATATGACTTTTGACTTAACCATATCTTCCTACCTATTCCGTCCCTATGTATCTTCATCCCTAGAATTTGTTTGTTGCTCTTAAATCATTCTTTTCAAATGTACTATCCAACCAAGCCTTTAGATCATGGATTTTCTTCATGTTGGGGATTGCAACCGTCATATCATTAACATACAACAACAAGATAATAAAATTGCCATCATCAAACCTCTTATAATATGCACAATGGTCAACTTCACTTCTATTGAAACCCCAGCTCTTCATGAAGGTGCCAAATTTTCTGTACCACATCCTTGGCGCCTTTTTCAATATGTACAGAGCTTTCTTAAGTTTGCAAACCAAATGCTATTTTCCTATTTGTTTATATCCCTCATGTTGATCCATATAAATTTATTCATAAATATCATCACCCGTGTAGGAAAGCAATTTTTACATCCAGTTGTTCCAACTCTAAATCATGTGATGCTACAAGTGCAAGTAAAACCCTTACAATAGTAAGATTCACAACTAGAGAGAAGATTTCATTAGAATCCACACCTGACTTATGGACATATCCTTTTGATACCAAGCGAGATTTATAATGTTCCATAAGCCCATCATTGTTTTTCTTTACTTTATACACTCACTTATTTCCATAAAATTTTATTTCTAGTGAGAGATCCACAAGTTCCCATGTATCATTCTTGTGTATTTCTCTCATTTATTCATCCATGGTTTCCTCCATTTATCTGCATTCTCAGATTCTCTAGATTCCTGAAATGAATTAGGTTCACCAACATCAGTTAGCAAAGAAAAATAAGATTGAAAATCAATAAAATGCCTTTATGGACATATCTTGGGATGTGTAGATATTCTGAGTTATGGATGCAGAGCTTGTTGTTCTTCATGTTGATCAGAAGCTTCATTTTCATCTTCTCTAATTTCTACTTCAACTAGTACAATCTCAAGTGTATGTTGTACCTCCTTCCTTTGCATGAAATTTTCATTAAAAATAACATCCCAACTAACAATTATCTTGTGGTTAGTAGGTTCCCATAATATATACCCCTTTACTATATTATCATAATCGAGAAAAACATGTTTCCTTGACTTTGGTCAACCTTGGACCTCTTTCCTTTAGACATGTCAGAAAATGCATCACAACCAAAAATACGCAAATGAGAACAATTAAATGGCTTACCACACTAAACCTCCTCTAGAATCTTTCCATCTAGTGCAGTTATAGGTGGTCTATTGATTATATACATAGTTGTATTAACGTCATTTTCTTGAATTCCATTATCCATCCCAGATGCACTGAGCATAATTCATGCACATTCCCTGATTATGTGATTCATCATCTCAACCACACCGTTTTGTTGTGGTGTGCATGCAAAAATATTCTTATGATTAATTACTTCCTATGTACACAGTTTATAAAGTTCCTTGGAGCAATATTCTCCTCCATTACTAGATTATAGACATAAAATAGACTTGACAAAAATTTTCTCTACTCGCGCCTTGAACTCTTTAAATTTCTCAAAGGATTCTGGAAGTCTCAAGTATAACCAAGATACCAAATCATAAGCTTTGGACAAATCTAGTTTGATAACAACTGCTTAGATATGTGTAGTCTTGATGGAGTGCATACCTTCCTAGCCCGTTCCAATGGCTTCGTGTATTGATAAACCGTCTCTTAGCATAGATATTTTCCAAAGGGAAAATGGAGCTAGAAAGTGGAAATTTGTGGCTAATGGAGCCTAGGACTTTGCAAAGGGGAAACACATGATCCTTTAAGGGGCTTATGCCACGTGAGCGCTGGCTGGGGGTAAGCGGGGGCATCCAAAACCCACAAAAAGACTTGGAAAGGCCTTGAAGTGGGAAATCAACGATTGAGATCGAAGCAGGAGCAAGATCGACAATGAAGATGAGCTACCAGCACTGAAGTAGCGCGGGGGGTTAACGAGCAGGACCCTAGCGAAAGGGTTAAACGACGGGTAGGTCCCTGGAGGGCTGACCGTTGATCGCCAGATCAATGGTCCTACAGGAATTCTGCAATACCAAGAAGCGTGGGGGACCGACGAGCGAGAGTGGTCACAGAATTTAAAACCGCCCACCATGCGTCGCCTCCCAGTAGTTCCGCGAGGCAGCAAACTGGTGTGGGAAAACCGCTCAGGAGCTCGCGAAATTGCTTTGGAGGGGCCCTCCCCCTTATCTTGGCGTAGTGTAGATCTATGGCCAGGATAGGTGTGGGCCAGGGATCCTACGGTTTAGGTGGCCGGTTAAAGGTAGCGCGGGTTGGAGAAGACCCAGCGACGGAAGAGCCCGATGAAAGAAATCACTTGCGACGAAGGCTCCCCACTAGGAAAGAGGCACTACTGAAAAGAGGAGCCGAGCGAAAAGGCCAGGTGGGGGCCATGATTAAAAGGCCCTCAGATCCCACTGTCGATCTACTGGCAGGGGCAGATCGATGGTGTAAGAAGGGTTATGCATAATGGAGATGCGCAACAAGTTAAAGAGGAAGGCAGTTGTGAAATCCAGAACCACTAGACATGTGGCAGCCCCTCAGTATTCCACAGCTTGGAAGGGCTGTAAAGGGAAACAAATAGACGACCATGCGAAATGGCCTGCCTTGGGCGCAACTGTGAAGATAGACGGTGGCGGTCAACCACATAATAGATCCGATGGTAGAGGACGATCACATGAGGGAGGCTATAAAAGGGACCACCTATTCAACGATCGAGATCATAGCATGAGGGATCGACGGTTGAGGTAAATGACCATCAGGAGAAGAGAAAGGGAGTTAGCTGGGGTCAGGTTATAAAAGGAGGATTTCACGTGGAGAGTTGACATTTGTGTTCTCTGTAGCAGCATCAGGAATCTCTGGGAAGGTATGTAGTGGTGAAGGTGACATAAAATCTAGGGTTTGGAGCTGTCAGCGACTGAGATTTACAAGTTGGTTTTTGGAGAAGAGCTAGCAAGAGTCCTGCCCGAGATGAGGAATTTCATGCAGCTGAAGCAAGATTTAGCAGTGGAGGACTTGTTTTTGTACAGGAGGCACATAGTACTCAGAGTATATGGGTTCGTGAAAGAGCCTCACATGCGGCCGACTTTCCTAACCCCAAGGACCCTTTCCCTAGAATTTGTTAGGTGGAAGTTGTTTTGTCTTGGGCGACTGGGATTATTAGACCCCTGAATTTGGTAAAATGATGGCCTCGGGTTTTTAGATCACAGAGACCCAAGGGATGCCAAACAAGGGCTCTAGACATATAGTTATAGCTGGAGGATGAAATAATCCAAGGCCCTAAGTTTTAAACATTGCAGAAAGGATTTAAAATACAAAAAATCTGCCCCCAATTAAATGATGGCGCAAGTGAAGGGCACAGATCTAGGGCGATGATGATCAACGATTGAGAAGCAGTTGGGAGAAAGAAGTGGGGTATGTTTTAAACAAAGGTGGAGTATTTATCCCGCGAGCAAATTGCAAAGTTAATCGATGGGCAGAAGGACATATCTACAGATGGCATTAACTTCGTTGATTTGATGTGCGCGGGGAATTGACAGTTCCAAATCTATGAAATTTTGGTAGGGACCGCAGGTTTAGACGGTGTATATTGAGCAGAGTTAATATCTACAGTCGAATATTTGTTCGCAAACGGAAGCTGCATGGAGCATCGACGTGGTCCAAGATTTACAAAGAGCGGTAGGGGGTGCATCTTTGAATGGTTTGGATGCGAACGAGATCAAGATCGACGGTGCTGGGTTGATCATGGAGATGGATGGTTGAAAAGCACCCCTGTTGCGAACGAATGATATCCTGAGGGAAAGAAGCCACATCAGAGACGTCATTTGCTTTTTCACTTAACGCGAAATTCTGGCTAAATCTGTTTAATGCCAACCCAGATCTCAGTCATCATTCTCGCTCATTTGGAGAGTCAAGTCAGATGATCATGCCAAAATAATTACTCATGTTTACCATCATTATCACAGTCGTTATAAATGGGCTCCCAAAGTTGATTGTTCACATCAGTGTTTGAAGAAGGTGGTAGGCTCAGCAGCTTAGATTATATATTTCATTTGAGATCCGGTCATGGAAAAGGGTCAAGGGGCCAAAGTGATTTTTGTACCGGAGCAGGTGTGGTCTGATGCAGAGGATAATCACGTACCCTCATCCCCTGTAAAATTTGACCACATAGAGGAGATTACTTCCAGCGAACTCAAGGAGCACGAAGGTAGACAGGTGTGCAAGAAAACTCGACGAAGGAAAAAGAGAGGGTCCCGGAAGGTTGAGTAGTGCACCCACCAAACCATGCAGATTCTCAGAGATTTCGTTGTTCCCACTGAGGAAGTGACACCACCTCCTTCCATATAAAAAGGACAGGTGGCCGATTCCCTGAAGGTGAAATATTTCTTCGACCCACAAGGCCAAGTAATAGCTTAGAAATAGAATGACAGTTTGTTTTATGATATTTCGCATCCCGTCGTGTCAGTCTGTTTCAGACTCTTTTTGAATTTGTAATATTATTATACTTTGGGACCACTTAAGACCTGCCAGCTGCTTAGGAGCTGTCGTAGTTAGCAATTGTATAATGACACATGTACAATCAGGTAGCCCTATCTGTTAGTACTTGTTTATGTTCTTAGAGACAATGAACCTGTTTGTATAGGTGTAACAAGTTTTGTAACAACTTTCTGTTAGGGTAACTCGAGCCTAAGGGCTGCTGAAAAATACCTATATATACTCATAGGTAATAAAGGAAAAATGGGTTGGAAACCCGTAATAGTAAAAGACATTCTGGTACTGAGAGTTTTTGGGTTTTTTGTAAAGTTTTGCCCTACGAAAATAAAGCTCATTTTGAAGGATGAAGATTCATGTGTTGTTGTGTTGCAGTCTGTAATTTCCTTTTCTCTGTAAATCATTTTTCCAGTGAATATATTCCATGTTGTCTTTCTTCTTATTCTTATGGTGAACGTGTTAATTTTAATACAGAATTCATGCAAATCATGCTCTGTCTCAATCGCACCTAAGCGTTCCATGTTTTCTTCTAAATTCAATGTTAAATTCATCCATGCTGATGCTTAATGTTGATGGGTTTGTTTAAACTTTCTTTCTGATATCCCCTACTAAAAGAACTTGACTGTGATATAGTAACTTCCTTGCCTTCATCAAGATTAATGTTGTTTATTTTCTACTGGTCTTTAGAAATCTCAGACGTGACTCCATGCCCAATGTGATTTATGTGTTTTCAGCCAAACTATAAAATGGAGATATATGTTTCTTGAAAAGTGTTTATGGCCTTTGTATTCATCTTTTGAGAGATCTCTCTCTGGTAGGAAAGAAGCCATATATCCTCCTAAAGCTTGGTTTGAAATAGTTACCTTAGGGTTGTCCTTCCGCAACCGAAGGGTAAATCCTGAGTGATAACATTGTCCAAAAACCCAAATTGCTCAACAAAAATACCCCTAGAGAGAAGTGGCATGACACAAACAACAATTACCTTTGAAATTAATTTGTATACACAGTTACAAAAAGATATTGTCCAAAATTCATCAAATATTCTCGGACAATAAACCTTAGGAATTAGAGGAAAAAAATGGTATTAAAACTCCTTGGCATCTTCTCTGATAGATGCACCTCCTCTGCAAGCTTTAACAAATCATCATATAAGACTTTGAAGAAGTCTATGAAGAATTTTGTTGACCACCCATCCGGTCCCAGACTCTTATCCTTCTGAAATCATGAACTAAGTACATAACAAAGCTCCTCTTTTGTCACTGGCCTATAAATTTCATCATTCTCAACATCCACCACCAACTTAGGAAAGAAGGCCACCATATTCATTATTTCGCCCAGGTTGAAATTATCTGGTTCTAAGAAGAGTGAATGAAAATGATTTACCCCAAGCCTAGCTATCTCATGAAAACCATGGACCATAATACGATCACAATCTTTCATCTCCCATATGGTATTTTCATTCCATCGATGATGTGTAATGTCCTAGAAAAAATTAGTGCTTTGATCATCTAAGGATATCCATAGGGATAGACTTTTTAAATACCATTCTATTTATTTGTCCATCAATAGCTTGTTCTTTCTTTGGTCTAACTAGATAATTAGATCATGGGTGTCCTTATTGTGAGGCCCTTCATACACATCAAGGAAAATCCACTCCAAGTCCCTCTCAACATCCATTATGAGTTCATCCTGCTTTCAGTGACGTTCCCAAGCCCATTCCATTAGCTTTCCTTTGAGCATCTTTAGAGTGTGGGAAAACTGCACCCATGCACTTTTAGTCGAGGTCTCCTTAATATGCAACTGATTCTCCTTAATAATTTGCTATAATTACTCCTTGGACAACTAATGTGGATTGTATTTGAATGGAGCATCAAGCTTGTTTTCACCGAATCCCAACTCCATGTATATAGGAAAATGGTCTGAGAAGCAAAATTTACCAACCCATGATCTAATCTTATTTACTTGTATAAATATATCCTCATGCACCAAGAATTGGTCCAAACGATTTGCCACTTTTCATTTCCAACCTTGTTGTTACTCCAAGTCGGTTTGAGATCAATAGGCTCCATGTTCAACTAGCTTGCCACTTCAA
Source organism: Larix kaempferi (assembly GCA_027924585.1). Lineage (NCBI taxonomy): Eukaryota > Viridiplantae > Streptophyta > Pinopsida > Pinales > Pinaceae > Larix > Larix kaempferi. The sequence continues at coordinate 15,424,242 of BSBM01000600.1, forward strand.
ATTTATAACAAAAATAATGAGCTAAATGATCGTCTCTAGTCACTACACATTGTCAAATTTAAATCCCCCCAATGATTAGATTATGCAACCTCGGAGAAGGTAGAGAAAATATTTGGTCCCAAAAATCTTGCTTATCATCATAAGGCCCATACAAGTTGAATATTGAGAAAGAGCAATCCAAAATATTGCTATGAACCATAGTTCACAGACCAGAATATAATGCAACATAGTTAGGAAAATAAATATTGTTATTATATCCTATTATAATACCCCCGACTACCTAACTAAGTCCCAAGCAATGAAATTCCATCTCTTGACCTCTTCATAAGGTTCGAGACTAGTGTTTCTCCTTAGATCAACAATCAATCAAGCTTCTCTATATCAACTACATGCTTGAGGGAGAGTTTTTTAGGTTCCCTTCCTAGGAAATGAACATTAGCAAACATGATCTTCATCATGAGACTTAATTTGGGGTTTTTCTTGCTCTAAGAACCCCATCTATCAATTTTTGTTTTTCCTGTCAAAATTACCTAGCCACCTTCTCTTGAGTGTGCTTAATAACAATTTTCTTACCCTCCTTAGAGGTATTGGACTCATTTGAAAAGTATAACCCCAACTCTAGAGACCCCAAAGTCTTATGAAAGTGAGTATGGATTTGATCTCAAAACATATGGGCCACACCCACTAGATGAGGTTGAACTTCCATTAGATTTTGAGGAAAGAGGGGGAGGAGATTAAACATTAGTGTCCAAGTCAAATGACAACTCAATAGTGAAAATTATAACATTCACACCCTCCCTCTCATAGCCATATTCCAACTCCCCCAATATTATCATATATATTAATACTTGGAGTACCCGAGGCACCAAAAACTATAGTAATAACTAAAATATGATCTTGAATTGACTAGAAGTTAAAGTATTCTAAGTTCTTACCTAAGGATTTTTGGAAATGAGCTTCTGTGCTCCACATGACCTCCCGATGTGTGAATTGTTCCGAATAAAATTTGATGTCACCAAACAAATCTCTCGTAACCTCCCAACAAGCCTCCTGAAATCAATCTTTTGTAATTAAGGGAATAGCGATAACCCCCACTACAAATTCTTTTATAGTGCCGCCCTTTGAGATTTTTACATACTTTCTAGTCCGAGGATCCAATCCCTTTACCATCGAATCATCACTAGAAAGAGTCGGCTCATAGACTCAAGCATGAATTCCACACCCAAGTCCACCTGTCACTTATACTTTGAAACCCTTTTTTTAAAGTGTTTCTCGTAGTCATCCAAAACATGCACACCTCAATGGGATATTATGATAATCTAGATGTTGGGTAAAAGAGATTTCCCCAAAAACCAATTCCATTGTCTCAAAGAATCCCTATTGTAGGTTGATTTCAACCAAAATATGCACCACTAAATGTGAGGCACTGCCAAGGAAGGTTTTTGGGTATGTCTCGGATTAATATGAAAGCATGGTTTCAGTATTGTGGCCCTTGAGGGAAAAATATTCATGTTAATATTACTAAAACACTTAATTCTAGGAAGAATCTAAAAGGTTAAAAAAATTACTATGAAAAATAGAATGTTGGTTGGATGCTTGGAAATTGTGGTCCATTGGAAAATGGTCACCATATGTTTTCTAGGGGGATTGTTTATTGTTGAAAGATTTCATTACTAGGTAAAAAATTCTACAATGTCATTGCAATTTTTTGTTTCCTATCAAAAAATGACATGCCTTGATTGTCAATATTTATTGGTGTGAATGTACATAAGTCATGGTTCAAGTCCAACAAAAGACACAACTTGAAAACAAAACAAAATTTTGTTTACTTATTTCTATAATTTTTTTGATTGAAAATCTCCATCAAATTTTGCTAATGAAAGGCATAATTTAGCAAATCCAACAAGTAAAATTATATTGAGGAATAATAAAGTTGTAGAAGAAATAATGACTAATAAACCTATGCAAGAGAAGCAATTGCTAACAAATCCTTACTGAAATACAAAGACCAATATCACAGTAGACAATAGATTTACCTTGGCATCCTTTAACCAAGGAAACCGATAAACTCATTTAATAAAACAATTCACAACACAATATAGAGGTATTCTACAACATCATTTAACCCTAATGCACTAATTGGTATTAGAAGAAAATGGGTATAAAACCAGGCATCACCAATCATGACAAAAATATTATCTACATAACCCAAGACTCCATGATCATGTTGGGACACATAGTCTACTTGCATGCCATAATATCCCTAATTTGGAAAATTACTCCATTTTGGCCAATTTTTCGAACATTGGACTAGTGAACCCAAATTGTCCCAAATGCTCCCAAATCATTTTGAATTCTATATGGAGGGGATTGAGAGGTGTTAATACATACTAATGCATATACAAGACACTTATACATTCATTAGAAACTTTTAGGGTTCTCAATTCTCAAGGAGGAAGGAAGGGGAATAAAACTAGTTGAATTAGATAGTTGAAAACCCTGCTAGATTAGTAACTTTTTGGCCTTCAAAACACTGTACAGACTTCCCTAATTTTTGATATGCGACTTGGAAATGAAATAGGACCTCAAGGGAAACCAAAATGAATCAATATATCAGGTATTAGGGTCTGTTATAACTCCCCCCAAATAGCAGGTTGTATGACATTGAAATGGTGAGCAAATGGTCAACAAAGACATAAAGTTTAATGCACAATATTTTAGCAAAAATAAAAGGGTCTGCAAAGAAAATTTGGGTCATTCATATTACTTAATATGCAGCTCGAGACATAATCTAAAACTCAGAAAAGGTCTTATATCAAACAGATACAAAGTCACCACAAAAACACCATGTAAAACTAGTGAGGAAACTAGCTTGAATCTTGATTTTGCTTGGAAATATTACATGGAATGTATGGTAATTCGAGCCGTGGCTCTCATATGTAGTTCATTACAATGATATACATCAAATAACATGACAATGGATTTGAAATATCAGTCACCACAATATTTATGCGGCTATGAGTGCGCCATCACACTTGTACATGGACATTGAGAGAGTTTTGATAGAAAGATAGTAGAGAAAGAAGAGAGAATATGAACTCGAACTAAAAGGGGGCTCTAAAATTAATAAAAAAATCTCCCTGAAGCTCTGTTGAGAGGTCTAAATGTCCTCTCCTCCAACCAACTTGGATAGGAATCTTTCACCTTCGGAATTGGTTCAATGGCAGGGAGGATGAACATCCACCGTGCAAGGAAAAGCTAAAGCTCTCCCAAATTGAAAAGATGCAAATAAAAAATGACCCAAATATATTCTCCTTTGTAATACTCCTCTTTTATTAACCTCATGTGGACTCCATAGCTCGAATTCCCTCCAAGAGTGTTCACTCGACTCGAGTTAGGGAGAGATTCTCATAGAAGACACTTGTCCACTTCTTTCTTATGTTCCTCTTCCCCCAATTCAAATGGGGAATATTGGATAACCATAACTCCTCCTATGTTCCCTATTGGTGGTTATTTTTATCCCTGATATGTTCGATGTGTCATAGGTCTGCAATCAGGTCTGAATTTTTCATATTTGTCATATATTCTCCATCATTGTTGTCATAGATGCCCAGGAATCTAGCTACAAGTGTCACAACTTCTCTATGATGCCTCTTCCTCTTCCATGGGAGTTAATCTCCCACTCCAATTCGACCTTCCAAGATTCATGCCATGAATAATGCCTCTTCAACTCCCCCAAGTACTTTACCCTCCACCTTGAACTCAAATTGGTGAGAGAATGATGCCAAGTGTAGTGGGGAATCTTGCCACATGTGGGTCCCACAACCTCTTATGTTCCCTCATGATCCAATGTCACCTTATTTTCTTTATTATTATTATTTATTTGACCCATTTAATGTGAATTTGTAAGTCTAAGGTCATTTTGGTTCATGTAGCTCCATTATTCCAAATTTTGATGCTTCCACCCCCAACCTAGGGCACTAGTAAGTTAGTGGAATTTTCCCTCCATGATAGTTTGTTTGGATGGGGACACTACAAAATTTGAATTGCAAATTTTCTCTTAATGTGACCCACCTTTTCCATTTGGCTCTAATTTTACATTATTACTAACTTGGACAATTATTTTACCCTTAGCACCAATTTGACAAACTATCATGAACATGGCCAAGTGACTTAGGCCATTGTGACCCAGTGCAAAATTTGGGGACATGACAAATCTTCCCCTCCCAATATTGCTTGTACTCAATAAATTTCAAACATGGATGTTGAAGAACCCGCTTTCCTTCTAAAACTTTGCTTCCAAAAATTTCCTTCGAAAACTTTGAGTAGTGGCACTCATGTACTGCAATTGTGTGTTTCCAAGAGTAAAGAGATGTGTATTTTTTTTTATATTGATATATCCTGTGACATCACCACTAAACACCAAAATATTAATTAAATCCATCAAAACAAAATTTGCACAATTAATCTGTACCTCTTTCATATTTTGGAAACCTTTTCTGAACTTCAACCCTTTTTGCTCACCATATAATTCTTTGAAGTTTCCACTAAGTTGCCAAAATTTGAGTTTCCAAGATTCCAAGAAAATTTAAGAGAGGAACCACCATGCTTGTCACTGCACTAATCTGATTATAATCACCTTCTCATGTGGTGACTCAATCTCCCATATTGCTTGTTGCCCCCCAAAATTGAAACCAATGAGACCAAAAATGATCCCAGAGTCCCAAATGACCATGATACATGAAGGATGTGAAATGTATGCTATGAAATGCCAAGAACACTAGGCATGTGAAATTTGAATCCATCTCTCAAGAGGTATCCCACATAGGAAATTGGAACACTGCTCTGCAAAGATGAACTCAAACAAATGAAGGTTGGTTTTCTCTCTCAAGACAACAATCGAATTGTTGCTCAAAGTGAGCTGAAACTAAGCAACACTAGGATCCCATTGCTTGTATTGCATCCTTCCTAACATCATGAGTACAAAATATACAGAATCACAGTACATTACAACATCATACAAATGTACATCAAGAAGGGAACTCATCAAAGAATCATGAAAGTGCCTGTGCATCCAAGTAAGTAGATCATCTTGTTCCCCATACACACAAGCATAAAGTATTATATCAAATATGCTCCAATGACATAGGTGAGGATCCCATGTCCTATAATGTTGCTCCAAAAGAATGTAATATGCATCAAAATAATCATCCATGTGTTCTTTCATACAAGAAGTGAATGAACCTTCACCATAGTCTGAACCAAGTAAGGAGCAAAGAAAACAATGAGCCTTCAAGGGGCTCAAAGGAGTACCATATGTGCATACATGAGTATGTGTATCATCAAGAAATAACAAAGGATGTTTCTGCCAATAAAAATTTGCTCCAATCATATATCTCTTCACCCAAGTATTGGATGAAGTTCCTCCAACATCAAATGAACTAAACAAGGAGCGAGGAAAATCATGAGTCTTCAAGTGACTCAAGTGAACATCATAGATGCATCCATGTAGATGTGTATCATCATATGGTGACAAAGGATGCTGCTGAAAATGTAAATAAGAAGGTGCTCTAGTCATGCCATCATCAAAAGGAGAGATAGGAGTTTCATACTCCTCATGTGGCACCATCGGAAAGAAACCTTTCACCCAATTTTCATCCCCAATTGATGTGGCTGAAAAAGAAGTAGGGGGTGAAGAACTGTGAACCAAACTTACATCAAACTTTCGAATGCATCTTCTCCATCATTGTCTGGTCCAATTGTTGTGATATCGTGTGCCTCCTCCAAGGCTCTACAACTCTGACCATGAGGTAGCTCATAATCCCTTTGAACAAGAACAAGTGCTTTGTTTCCTTCTTGTTTGAATGTAGCCTCTTCAAGCACCTACATATCAACATGTACCTCATGTTCCACCATCACATGAGGTCCCTCCTTTGTAACATATATTCTTTAATCCATTGAATGATTGTCTGATATGTAGGAGGGTGTAAAGGACCTTTGTAACCTCTCTTGAAGTTGCTCAATCTACACCATAGATTTTTTTAGTGCATTTTTGGTGGAATCCAACTCATTTGAGAGCTTTTCATTCTCTTATGCATCCTTCAAGTTTATTCCATGATACAAACCAACAAGCTCAATTAAATAATCTCTATCAGAAAGCAAATTTAAAAAATTACCTTTGATGTTGCACATTTCTCTTTGAATCTTCTCCATGTATTAAAGGAAGGATGGCTTCTCCAATGAAGTAGCTCTCCAACAAGAATTTGACACCAATTATTGAGTGTCATGGAGAGTCTTCAAGGCCTCTTGAATCTTCTTCTCGTCCATATTCAAGGACCTTATAAGAAAATGAGGTTCTTGCAAATGAACCTCCTCTTCTTCTTCCTTCTTGCTTGGACCAACTTCATGAAGCTCAAGTGGTGATGGGGAAGTTGATATTGATTCTTCTTCAACTAATACAAGGCCTACATATCCATGGTCAATGGAACTTTGGATTGCAGCAACACCTTCAAAAGTGATCTCTATGTCACCAACATAGAGGTGTGAGCACCCATCATTAGGTACTCCTTCATAGTTCAAGCATCCATCAATAGATGCTCTTCGATCCATGTCCAAAGTAGAATGTGTCTCAGAATGATATTTAGTAGTTTCAATGGAATATTATTCATTCTAATATGATGTTTCTTCATATTTTTCAGATTCACTTGGGGGTGAAGTTCGATCCTCTTCATGTAATGCTTCTTCTGCTTCACCACCTACAAAACTAGGTGGCGCACGAGTCTCCTCATTTCACTCCTCCTTTTCATTCAAACATATATGATTTTCTCTCCAAGGTTTTTTGCAAGAAGGGAATATACATTTATTCACTAACTCCACATATTCATTCTTGGGTCTATATACAAACAAAGCATCCACAAAAAATTCGAAGGAAACTTTTGAGGATGACTTCATAATAACATTATAGGCTTGATATTGTTGGGGAAGGGTTTTGCAAGTTTCCCTCCACCATGATATTTCCTTCAAAGGGTATTTCCTTGGAGGTGTGATCTCCCACTCTTCATATTCATTGTATAATTTATCACAATAGTAACCATCATAATCTTTGAATGTGAACTGGGTATAGGTACTACAAAAGGGTTCCTCATACTGTCTACAGTACTCTTCATATTGCTCATCATAGTCATCATCATACTGCTCATCATACTCATAAAAATCATAACATGAATTTGAATAAGATATGGATTCAATTTTATTCTTCAATGAATCACTCAATGCAAAGGTGAAAGGACCATGCTCTGATACCACCGTAATATCCCTAATTTGGAAAATCACTCCATTTTGGCCAATTTTTCGAACATTGGACCAGTGAAACCCAAATTGTCCCAAATGATTTTGAATTATATATGGAGGGTATTTATAGGTCTTAATACTTCATAATTCATCTCTAAGACACTTAGACATTCATTAGAAACTTTCAGTGTTCACAATTCTCAAGGAGGAAGGAAGGGGAATAAAACTAGTTGAAAACCCCACTAGATTAGTAAATTTTTGGCCTTCCAAATACTGTACGACCTTCCCTAATTTCTGATATGAGACTTGGAAATGACTGAGGACCTCAATGGAAACCGAAATGAAGCATTATATTAGGATTTAGGGTCTTCTATAACTCCCAAAAAACAACAGGTCGTATGACATCGAAATGGTGAGAAAATGGTCAACAAGGACATAAAGTTAATGCACAGTCTTTTAGCAAAAATACAAGGGTCTACAATTTTTTTTTGAGTCATTCATATTAATTTATATGCAGCTCGAGACATAATCTAAAACTCATAAAAGGTCTGATATCAAACAGATACAAAGTCACCACAAAAACACCATGTAAAACTAGTGAGGAAACTATCTCGAATCTTGATTTTGCTTGGAAATATTACATAGAATGTATATTAATTCGAGATGTGGCTCTCATATGTAGTTAATTACAATTATATACATCAAATAACAAGACAATGAATTTGAAATATCAGTCACCGCAATATTTATGCAGCTATGAGTGCACCATCACACTTGTACATGGACATTGAGAGAGTTTTGAGAGAAAGATAGTAGAGAAACAAGAGAGAACATGAACTCGAGCTAAAAGGGGAATCAAACCTGCATAAAAAATCTCCATGAATCTCTATTGAGAGTTCTAAATGGCCTCTCCTCCAACCAACTTGGATAGAAATTTTTCACCTTCGAAATTGGTTCAATGGCAGGGAGGATGAACATCCATCGTGCAAGAACAAGCTAAAGCTTTCCCAAATTGCAAAGATGCAAATAAAAAATGACCAAAATCTCCTCTCATTTTCCATACTCCTCTTTTATTAACCTCATGTGGAATCCATATCTTGAATTCCCTCCAAGATTCTTCACTCAACTCTAGTTAGGGAGAGATTCTCATAGAAGACACTTGTCCACTTCTTTCTTGCATTCCTCTTACCCCAATTCGAATGGGGAATCTTGGCTGACCATAACTCCCCCTATGTTCCCTCTTGGTGGCTAGTTTTAGCCTTGATATGTCATATGTGTCATAGGTCTTCAATCAGGTCTGAATTTGTCATAGATTCTCCATCCTTGTTGTCATAGATGCTCGGGAATCTACCTACAAGTGTCACAACTTCTCTATGATGCCTCTTCATCTTCCATGGGAGTTACTCTTCCACTGCAATTAGACCTTACAATATTCATGCCATGAATAATGCCTCTTCAACTCCCCCAAGTACGTTACCCGCCACCTTGAACTTGAATTGGTGAGAGAATGATGCCAAGTGTAGTGGGGAATCTTGCCAAATGTGGGTCCCACAACCTCTTATGTGCCCTCATGATCCAATTCCACCTTATTTTCCTTTTTATTATTATTTATTTGACCCACTTAATGTGAATTTGTAAGTCTAAGGTTATTTTGGGTCTTGTAGCTCCCTTATTCCAAATTTTGATGCTTCCACCCCCAGCCTAGGGAACTAGTAAGTTAGTGAATTTTTTCCTCCATGATAGTTGATTTGGATGGGGACATTACAAACTTTGAATTGGGAATTTGATCTTCATGTGACCCACCTTGTCCATTTGGCTCTAAGTTTACATTATTACTAACTTGGACATCATGCTTGGAAATTATTTGACCCTTAGCACCAATTTGACAAACTATCATGAACATGGCCAAGTGGCTTAGGCCATTGTGACCCAATGCAAAATTTGGGTACATGACACATGCAAACATTACAACACATATCCAACAAAAAATTCCTAAGTATTTCATTGTATTTTTTGTATTGGGTTTTCATTTTGAGGGTAGGATTAAGAAACCTTGATATTAAAACTTTGAATTACGAGGAAGTTTTATTTGTTGAATTCATAGGATTTTTGGCATTGGGGTTCTTATAATAATTGAAAAGACACAAAACCTTGATAATAAAATTTGATAGAAGAATAATTTTTCCTTGTTTAAATTCACTGGATATTTAGCCCCGAGTTTTTCATCGTGAGAGTAGGCTCAAGAAACCTCAATGATAAAAATATGACAGAAAAAAGTGTTGAAGTTTTGTGGCATCAAATTTTCATCTAGAGGTTGGACTTAATAAAATTTAATAGAAGAATACAAATTTCAAAGCAATGAAGATTCTTAGGCTCTGGTCATAGAATGATTTGAGCTAGAAAATTTCACAAAGCAAATCTTATTGAAGAGAGAATTGACTAAGCACTTTAAATATGTTTTTGTCATTGAGTTTTTCATCCTAGGGGAAGGTTACAAAACCTCAATTAAGAAATTTTTAAAGATGAAAGAAAAGGAGAGGAGAGAAAGAGACAAAAATCAGGGAGGAAGGAAAAGGAAGAAAAGGGGAATAAGAAGAAACCTTTTTCAAAAGAAAGTATAGAATCAATTTTGTTTCTCTCACAAATTTGATATGCAAATCCAAATTGGCCTAAAATTTAAAGGGAAGGACCATGGAATAAGTCCCTATGTAAAAGTCTTAAGGATTTATTTATAGATTTGACTCATGAGTTAAGATAAAACTTGATTTGAGTTTTTATATAACTGGTCTCTAAAATCATCAGTAGTTCAAATTAAGACAAAAATCAAATTGCGGGAACCCAATATGGAGTACAAGATAACCCATAATTGGTTTTAAAAGATTTCTTAAGGGATTCAAGGAATTGCCTTGAGAGCAGCAAAAACACCATTCCTTTGCAAGGGCTAAAAACAATAATTTGGAGAAAATAAACCTAAAATAGTCTAACTAGAAAAACTTATCCTTTTACGCTAAAATCTATGTGGGTTTTCAAATAAAAATCTTCTAAAATTATTTGTATTCCTTACCATTGGGAAGATAGTTTTTTTTTACTTTAGCACATAAAGACGACCAAAGAGTAAAAGTAACAAATTTTATTTTTTTGAGGGGCATACAAATTGATCTTATAATTGGTTTTAAAAGATTTCTTAAGGGATTCAAGGAATTGCCTTGAGAGCAGCAAAAACACCATTCCTTTGCAAGGGATAAAAACAATAATTTGGAGGAAATAAACCTAAAATAGTCTAACTAGAAAAACTTATCCTTTTACGCTAAAATCTATGTGGGTTTTCAAATAAAAATCTTCTAAAATTATTTGTATTCCTTACCATTGGGAAGATAGTTTTTTTTTACTTTAGCACATAAAGACGACCAAAGAGTAAAAGTAACAAATTTTATTTTTTTGAGGGGCATATAAATTGATAGGGAAAGTACTTGAGTAGATAGAATATTTCAAAGTGAGCAAACTATGTGTTCTATCAATGCTCAAATTAAAGCTTTTTTTTATGGTTCCTCTCTAACAAGTTATAAAAGTTGGCCTTGGGCACTTGTTTGCACATGAAAAGTGTTGAAAACTAGTACGTTGCCAACTTTTGGAAGGCATTTAAAATAGGTTTTCATTTTGGAAAAACTTATAATCATTAAAAATTTCTATTTTAAGAGGTGGCAATCATATATCAACTAACTTCAATCCAAATTCTAATTTTCCAAAAATCTTTGTAGATCAAATCTGTTTGACTTGATTTTGACCCAGTGTTGTTAACATGAATGACTACCAAAACACCTAGGACTTTGAGAGTAATGTCTATGAGAAATGAGTGAGCATCAAAGCTGTTTAAATGGAGTTTAACAATGACCAAAACTAAGAAATTGCTTAGGATTCAGCAAAAAGTATGACAGGCCTAGGTGATAATGTCTATAATGATGGAGCAAATAATAAGAGGTTGAAGACAACCCAAGGGGAGCATAATATAATCAATACTAAAAAACTGCTGCAATGTTTGAGAAAAATATATAAACACATATAGTTGAGACCAAATTCCAACCAAGTAGAGAAGAGATTCTCATTGACGATTATGAAAATTGAGGTGAATGTCTCATGTTAAAACATATTATCTACCTCCACTAGAATGGTTCATTAGTGATCTTATGCATTAAAGTAACCATTGGGTCACACACATGTTTCTAAGAGTGGTGACAAGAGAAAGAGGCATCATAAAGATAATCTGTGCAAATAATTTTATAAGGGAAAGTTGTCTACCTTTGATAGTGACATAAAAGAAGGCCCCGAAGATGAGCATGGAAACAAAGGATACAGAACTATTTTTTGCTTCATGATATTGAAAGAAACATGAAGGCCATAGTTGCCATTTGTAATCGAATTAGAAAATCCTTATTTTTGTAAGAACATCATAGGAAAATAAAAAAGATTAAAAAATCCTTCTTGTTGTAAGAACATCACATCATAGAAAAAAAAATTAAAATGAATCAAATAACTTAATAGGAATTTAAGCCGTACTTTAATTAAAACAATATCTATAAAAGATTAAAGGAAATCGAATTATTTAACAAGAGTTTAAACAATCTCTATACTCATTACTACGAGGAAAAAGTCAATGCTTTCCATGATCTTAACATGGATAAATGCTTATGGAAGAACCTCATAGCACTTTATAAATATGTGAAGTACATTAAGGATGACAAGATGAAGGCCAACAATTTCCTTAATGTGTTACATATTTTTACAATAATAAATTCAAGACAATGTTTGAGCCCAAAACTTTGAAAGAGATAGTTCAAAAGGCCAAGCACTGAATACCGTACAAAGAATAATTAAACTTCAAAAGAGTTTGAAAAGAAAGGAGAGGAGGGAAGGTAATAATATGAGATAAAAGGTTATACATTACCTCCTTAGTCATAAAATAACTCTTATCAACCAAGTTAACATACATAAAGTAAGTCTAAGTCCACAAAAGTTTTAGGGAACATGATGGAACCCCTGCATTATTTTATATATAGGGAGGATAACATGGCCAATAATTGTTCAAAGATAAGGGAAAATTCTACAATTGTGAACAATGTACAAGAAATTAAAATAGTGAACAATTTGGCACATGTACCCAAGATTTATGTAGACTTGGAGGGTTGTTAGTGTTTAATTGTCAAGTTTTGAGGTGGAAACATATGGGAAGGTAAAAACTAAGTCATTATGCATCTTCGATTAGAAAGGAATATTGATCTAATACAAACACATTTGAGTGAGGTAAATGTCCAATAGAAACACAATAGACAAGATGGAACAACCTCATAAATGGAGGATGGAATAAATGAAAAGTATTTTTAGCAATCAAATTTTTGCATGGAGAGCAACGATGTCCCACAAACGAGGGAGTCTCATACACCAATTTGGTTTCTAACTTGACCATGACCTTAAAATTAGATTATTATTAAATTGAAGGTTCCCATAGTTAAACATATTGTTGCAATGTCTTATATATCAAACTATTTTGAAGTTTAAAAGTCTCAACGTTTCAAATCGACATTCCACCCATTATTAGAAGACTTTTAAATTTCAACATAGTTTAATCCAAAAAACAAAACAACAACTAAATTATTATTATCATTGAAACTTGTGTCGAGAATGCTAATTTATCAGAGTTACCAAAAATGATATCACCAACTCATACCCGTTTATTGCTTTGCTCATCTAAACCCTACATAATTGTAAAAGAAGATTTAATGGCGATTTTTTTCTTAGATGATGGAAGGGATTTAGAAGCATGAAATACATGTTAATGCTATCGAAATAAATTATATTTTAATTTTGTAAATTTTTAATATTGAAACCCCAAGCACTCGTACAAAAGTTATTTGCCACTCACTTAAAATATATTCCATCCCTTGAGGTAGGTTGCAAGTTTCATGGGGTTTCCGGAAGCTAGGGTTTGGATTCTTCTTGCTTGATAGTGGTAGGATTGTTTAGCTTTTGTGTTTTGGTGGCCCACCCTTGGTTGGCACTTTGGTTCCTAGTTTTTTCTTAGTGAGCTTGTGCTTTTCACCTTGCCTTAGCTGGTAGTCGATTGTTATGCGAGCTGAGGATTTGACGTGATTGCTTTGATAGGTTTATTTATTACCTGTTTATCGCTTCTTGTCCTTCTCCCTCATTTTTCAACCTTCATCAGGTGAATAGGCCACTTGTCCCATAAAACGAGCTCGAAGAAATCAATTTCCCAATTACCTCACCGCCTTGTTTCTTGTGCTACCTCTCCAAAAAGGTTAGATGGAGATAGGGTTATGGGTTTTGTTATTTAACCCCCTCATATTTTCCTATTATTTTGTGTAGGGTTTTCTCTGGACACTCCTTGTTAGCAGCTGGTGATTTGAGAAAAGAAGGTTTAGCTCCAGGGACCCTTGGTGATAGTGACCTCCCTTCGGCTTCTCAAACAGTGGTAGAGGAGGCTCGCCCTGTATATGCTAAAAATGTGTGCATCGCAAACCAATTCCAAAATCTCTCGCTCTCAGGGAGTACGTTGACATGAAGGATGCAATAGGGATGATGGAAAGGGCAGTGGTCAACAGGTTTTCGAGGAAGAGTATGAGCTTTTCCACCTTCCGTCATTAGGTGATGGAGACTTGGACCAAGCCCATAGGCCTTCACCCCAGACTCATTCTACCAGCGAGAGGACGATTTGGAGTAATTTTTACCTCAAAGGAAGATGTCAGAACAATTATGGAAGGCATATGGTCTTGGTGTTTTATCCCCTTCAGAGTCCAGAGCTAGTCCCCTTTTTTTTATGCTAGAAAGGAGAAGTGTTTTTTGAGACGTCTATGGGTGAAACTCCTTGGTTTACTGTTAGATTTATGGATAGTAGCAGTTTTCAAGTGTATATGAGTACTTTGGGGGTTTATGATTGGTTGATTTTAGCTTGAAAAGGGCAAGCCTAACATCGGTCAGGCATATACTGGTTGATGTGGACTTGTGTGAAGGCTTATTCTCTGAACTTGATATCTCAGTGGGATGTTATGTTTATTCTCAAGCCATTAACTACTCAGGAATTCCCTTTCGTTGTAACCACTACCACATTTATGGTCATGTGGCCTGAGAATTTACACAAGTTTTTTCGAAGAGCCCTTAGTTGGAGACAAAAATGTGCACTTACAAATAATATCAATAGTGTATTCATTTTTCTCCGACCTCTTCACAATAATTACACTTGAATAAGGGTTTCCTTGATGATTTAGGTCACTTGGTGGATCTTTCTAAAGAAGCAAAACCTCTTGATGATTTTATGCCTTTAGGCTTGGGCTTGGAGTGTGATTCGTGTCATCCATTTGGTGTTTTGGACCCCTCCCTCCAGGATAGGAACACAAATGAGGATAATGAAGATGGCAGGGTAACTGCTGGTGTATTGGACGCCTCTCCCGAGGTCTAGATCTCAGAGATGGATGGCAAAGTAGGCGGGTTGAATGTTGCTCGTAAGGATTATCACTCACCTTCTGAGGATTTGACTCACTGGGAACTGAAAGGTATGATTTATTTTTATCAGGTCCATCCTCCTATCGAAGGTGATAATTTGGTGTTGGAAGAGTCTTATCTTCATAGCCTTGGTTGAAATCCTAGTTCTGTGACTTCTTATCTTTCTATTGATTTGGAGGGTGTTTTGAATGGTTTTGACATAGAGGTGTCTCCTGCCTCTTTAGCTCATCCTTATGATGATAGGTTACAGAACATAAGGTGTTTGGATAGTCTTGTGTTGGTTTCAAGTGTGGAGTGGGGTTTTTTTAATAGGCCTTGTATCCTCATGAAGGAGCTTGCATGTCTTAATGGTTTTGATGATTTCTACTTGAAGGTCTTTGGTTCAAGAATGAATTTGTTTAATCTCCCATAAAAGGTTATGTATATTTTTCCTATCTCTTTTTTTGTATCAGCTGGAGCTCCCCCTTCAGTTGAGACAGTCCTTCCATCATCATCCAGATCGTTACAAGTTCTACATTTTCAGAAGATGTAGTTTAGGATTGTGTATCCTCAACTTGCATTGTATTGACACCTGTCATACCAAACCTTTCTATTTGGATGGAGATCGATGTTTGTCATGTAAATATATATATATATATATATATATATATATATATATATATATATATATATATATATATAACATCATAGTAATAAGATAACAATTAATATTAATATTATTAATATTAATTGTTAATAATAAACAATTATAAGTCAAGAGTCATGTTTTCTACGAAAAGGTACAATGGGCTTATAAAATCCAATCAAATGTAAATTCTAAAATCATAAATTATCTTATCAATAATATTCTTACTATTATCCATTTATGGATCACTTGCATTATTTACATTGGGTTTTCCCTTAAAAAGCGAGGAATTCTCACTTCAGTGGTATCAAACCTCACTTCATTGGTATCAGAGCCCCTTCTTGGGAATTCTGTTGCTATGATATTTTGGCCAAATAATGGGGAGTTTCTCCAACCTTGGTCTTTGACCAGCCTTAGGTTTTTGACCTATAAATTTCAGAATTTCAACTTTTGTTGAAGAGCTATCCGTCGACTTCGACAAGGAAGATCAAAATTTTAGAGGGAAGACTATGTGCTCTCCACATTCTGACACCCACACAAATATCCTCCTTTCCATCTCCATGCCCCTAAGATCCATGCGCTTCCTCTCGCTCTTCCTTCCACTCTCACACTGTCACTCCAACGCAGCATACACTCGCACACATTCCCATTTCCATTGTTGCAGTCTCGGGCTTCCCACCAAGTGTTATTTTCCTATCTGTTTTACCTCATGCCATCTCTGTTGGTCATCGCTTGTCCGTATAGCCCACGCCCATCTCTTCACCACGTCCTCCTACCATCCACTTCCTCTGTGTCAACTACACCTTCCCTTCGACCTTCAGGCCATCCTCCTCACTGTGCCCTACAACTTCACTCAATCCATGCTTCGCCCATCTTCATCTGTGCATGAACCCATCCCATCTCACGCCTGCGCTTTTCACCAGTGCCCATCTTCCCCCTCTCTTTGTAACTACACACCCCCATAACACTCATCTTCTACATCTCCACGTTTCTCCACATGCAAGACCCCCCTGCTCCACGCCTCCTTCCATCGGTGTCTCCCTCCTTGCATCCCCACCTCCTCCTTCTTCCTCTCGTGCTCCTCACCTGCACCCTCCTTCCTCACGGGATCCTCCCATACCTCTGCGCCTACATCCCCACTCCTTCCTCCCTCCATTCCATCCACCTCTTCCCCCATCGCTACTCCCCACATTTTGGCCACTCCATGTAAAGCCTACAACCAAAACAAATTTTAATAAAAAAATATTATTATAATAATATTACTATTATATAATTTTTTTTTATTAAAAATATTTTATCCAAACCTTATAATAATAATAACACACATTATTATTATTATATTTTTAAACCTTAAACCTCTCTCCTTTATTCAAAAAAATATATATTAATTTTAAATAGTAATAATTGTTATTTAAGAATTGTGTTAGTTACAATTATTAATAAAAAAAGGAAGAAGTTTATCGCAAAAAAAAAACAAAAAAAAAAGAGTTAAAATCAAAGGAAGAACCTTTGAAGAAGTCAGAATCAAGGAAGACTCGTAAAAGAATATTTTCAGAACCACATTGGGTTCTTGCACTTGTAGCACCCAATCATTTTCAAAAAGTAAAAAGAAGAACAATTCAAAGAAATTAGAAGGAATAATAGAAGTCGAGAAGTCATGGCGATTACAAAAGCAGAGTTGCATTCACAGTTACAAGCAGTTTCGGCTCAACTAGAACATTACAAAGCGACCAATAATTATCTACAATGCAAGATTGACAAGTAGAAATTGGTTAAGATATTTCAAGAGCAAATGAATCATACCTTAGAATGTCAAAATCAAATATTTGAAAGAAATAAGGAAGGCCTCACAAAAAAATTATCAGATAAGGATGAGAAAATATCACATTTGAAAAGTCTCAATCAAAACCTTGAAGACCAGATCAAAAAATCAAAAAATGTCGAAGAATCTCCATATGGAAATGATAACAATTTAGAAGAAGAAATTAAGCGTTTAAACAATCTCATTTTGGACAAAGAAAACGAATTAGCGCAAGTCCAGAGAAAGCTAGAAAATCAAGAATCTGAGTTATTTCGACATCAGCAACAATATGACGACATTAAGAAGACACATAAGTTGGAAATTACAAAAATAAAAAATACGTGATAAAACAATACCGAAAAACTATTTCGACTACGAAATCATAACAAAACATTAATTACAAAGATTAAAAAGTTGAAACATAGTCGCAAGAAGGAACATTCCAATGAATACCTCGAAGGAAGAATACTAGAAAAGCAAGAAGAAAACCAGCGCCTAAATAATCTTAATCAATAACTAGAGGAACAAATCGAGAAGTTAAAAGAGGACAAAAAGTCTCAAGATGAAAGGTTCGAGAATATTCAGAGTAATAACAATCTACTGGAGAACAAAGTAGCGCAAATCCAGAAGGAAGCATCCAGACTCTCCGGAAAACAAAGTCAAGTTGAGGAAATAAATTTAGTCCTCATCACAGTTCAAAAAGAAGTCAATCCAACAGAAAAACATACAACAAGAACTCCTTATCGCACCCCAATTATAAACGACATTTTGACCAACGACAGGGTCAAAATGAACATACACAAAGGATTTATGTTGTCAGACGAGCAAGAACACCAAATCAACATACTAAGAAACAAACGAGAAGACCATTCCCACAAAGCGATCAAATAGCTCCGATAAAAATAGATCTCAGATGAAAATAAACATTTCTTCTTTGGAATTCGTAACTCGTATCGTCTCATTTCATCAAGTGTCGCAAATACTAAAAGAAAGGATCTAGAGATGACGGTTCAAGCAAAAAATCAGACATAACCTTTGTCTTTAATAAATCTTTGAGGACAAACCTTCCTTTAAGGGGAAGGAAATGTTATGTAAAAATATATATATATAACAGCATAGTAATAAGATAACAATTAATATTAATATTATTAATACCAGCATAGATCCATCTTAAACCCGTATCTATCAAGCACCGACAGGGATACAATTTCCTGAGGTGTATTTCTTTTTTTAATTTAAATTTAAACTCAAGAAATTTGATCTCTCTTGATTGATAGATCTAGGTTTAAGTTTTAAGTTTTTATTTTATAAACGAACATCTATTTTTTAATTACTTTTCATAATATTTTGTTTTATGAACCAACATGGATTTTTTTAAATACTTTCCATAATTTTTTATTTTATGAGCCGACATGATTTTTTTAAATTATTTTGTTAGTAACAAACGTTACAACATCTCCCCCATACTGGGCTATAGAGAACCTTGTTTCACTCGGTGCAATTAATGTTTAATAATAAACAATTATAAGTCAAGAGTCATGTTTTCTATGAAAAGGTACAATGGGATTATAAAAGCCAATCAAATGTAAATTGTAAAATCATCAATTATCTTATCAATTATATTCTTACTATTATCCATTTATGGATCACTTGTGTTATTTACATTGGGTTTTCCCTTAAGAAGCGAGGAATTCTCACTTCAATGTTCCTCCCTTAATGGAGTACTCTGCAAAGTCGGTCGAGAAATATTCTTGTGCTATTAATAAGGTTTTTATTGGATTGAATACGAGCATTTTTAACACTCCTTGGGGATCTTGTTACGATCTTAGATCTCATGCGAAGTTTCATCTAAAGAATTCTAGTTTTCTTTTGGTCCAAAAGTTGGTAAATATTATACTTCTCCGCTTAGAGGCCAGTCAGCCTTAGCCTTGGCCCATGATCAAGGTTTGTGTGACATTGATTCTAGAAAGAAAATTAACCTCAAGGGGACTCTTAGAGCAAGGAATCCCATGCTTAGGTGTCCTTAATGCTAGTATCATCTGCCAACTACCGCGCATTGGGACTGCCCGCTAAAAGAACAACCCTGAAGCATTTAGTTTTGGTTCAAAAGCTTGAAGTTATGTTTCTGCAAGAAACTATTGCTAGAAGAGATGTTATAGTTGATGACCTAAAAATAATTTTTATGGGATGGGACTTCATATGTCTGGATGCCATTGGTCAGTCAGGGGGCCTGGTGACAAGGTCGAAGAGAAGTTCCTTTCTACGCACTTGTTCATGGGCAGTGGCTTCTAGCCTGAGTGCCTCGCTTTTTTCTAGGGAAATTGGTTTATCATTTACGTTCCTTAATATTTATGGGCCTTATCAACATAATATTGGTTTCTAGGAGAATATATTTAATATGGATCTCATCTTTGAGGATAGATTCATCGTCGAGGGGGATTTGAATTTCACTATAGGTGATCAAAGATATGGGGCCTCAATGCTCATATAGATCCTTTGTCTGATTATTTCTTAAGGAGATTGGACGAAAATTCCCTTTTTGATATTATAGAGGTAAATTATAATCCCTTTTTTATATTGTCCAGGTGAATTATAAGTCTATGTGGAGGAATATGCGTATTGGACGGGATTCTATATCTAAAAGGTGGATAGATATATAATGAATGAAACGGTGCTAAGGTCGGCTTCAAGCATAAGGCAATGGGTTATTTCTGGAGGTGAATTTGATCACTCTCCCATAATTCTGGAGCTTATGATGGGATTTCCCAATTCCCCCAGTCCTTTTAAATTATGCTCTTAATGGATTGAGGATGATAGATACATGAATCATGTCAAGTCTTTGAGGGTGTTTGATGAATCTAGAAAGGAATCATCATCTTTACAGTTCATATTTAACTTGAAAATAATCAAATATATGTCTATGAAGTGGGAAACATATAAAATAATTGAAAGACAAGCAAATTTATTGCTAGTTGATACTTCTTTAGATACTTTATATTCTGCACATCCTATTGGTTTTAGTTCTCAGGAACATAAGTTGGAGATTCTGGAGTTAGAGACTAAGAGGAAGAATATTTTGGATGAAAATGAGGCTATTTGGAGATTAAAAAAGTAGAGCAATATGGGTCCAAAAGGGGGATGAAAATTCTATGTTCTTCCACAATTACATCAACCACAGAAAAAATGTTAACTCCACTTGGAAGCTTGATAGTGATGAAGGTGAATCAATCATAGGTTTTGAAAACTTGGCAAAGGTGGGAGTTCAACATTTTAAAGGCCTTATGACTCTGCTTCTATTTCCCATATCATGAATATTGTAACCCTCTTTCCTTCATATGTAAATGAAGATCAAAACATTGGGTTGTTGGAAGAGATCTCCTTAAGGGAGCTAAAATATGCTATTATGTCATTGCAAAGAGACAAATGGTTAATTATTGTTCAAAGAGTAGGGAAACTCCCATGATTGTGTAAAAATGACAGTAGTGAAAAATATTTTAAGACTACTATAAAGCAATGGGGTTTTTGGTTCATTAATTTAATGTTATCAAAGGAGGATTTTCTTTTAAGATGTGATGGAGGGCATCATTAATCAACCTTTTAGAATAAGATAAAATCTTACATCTTATTCTAATCATATACGTCTTAAATTAATTGTATCTTTATTGACTTTGGATTAAAGTTTAAAATAATTTTATGATATATATATATATATATTTCCAAGGAAAAAAGCATAATTTAATTATAGAGCAACCAAATTACATTTTGCAGAAAGTTTACCACGAGCCTTTTTAAAAAAAGGTCAGCTTTTCAGCTTCAAAAATGTGTATGTCCTTGCATATCAAGACATCTGAGATTCACTGTTAGGGGCAGGGATGATGGCCTGCTGGCAATTGTCTATTCGTTAAGGCGTACAGGATGCTAAGCAAGTTGCAGGTTCGAGTCTATCGCAAAGGAGGTCGTGGAGGTTATGCCCCAGCTGTTCACACCCGAGGTTTATAGTGGAAGCCGTAGGAATCGACCCCGTGTCACGCGAGTACGAAACCCACGAATTACTGATTCACCTCATTAAAAAAAAAAAAAAAAACATCTAAGATTCACAACAAGGTGTTGTCAAAATAAAATAGAATATCTGTGATCCCCTCAGGATACCCAAAAGACATGTTCAGTCATCCTATCAAAATATTCCAAGAAACCAGTCCGATATATTTACAGTCTATATTAAGAATAAGTTAGAAAGTTCAATCATTGTTGATTTGTTCCATTCCCTCAATGAATGGTCTGTGATAGTATTCATAAGACACCATTTTTCAGTTTCCAGGATCTTCCACTAGCCAAAGGGAATGTTCAACCCTTTCTTTGATAGTTGATCTGCAACAACATTCCTCTCCATGCAGACATGGTGACAATAGAAAGTTTCAAATTCCCTCAAGAGTCTCATAACTTCATCCAACAAATTATTTAGCAATAAATTGTGACATTTCTATGTATTGTTAACCCTATTTTTCACCACCATAGAATCTCAAGATATGAAAGTGTGTGTAGTTCTTTTCTAAAGCGAAACACAGTAGGAGTTTTAATGCAAATATCTCAGCATAATTATTTCATCCATATCCAAGGCCCATGTGAATGTGAAAGAAATTATTTTGCGATTTGTAAAGAACGGCCCCCCCACCACAGAGATGGTTTTGTGCCGCCCCGTGAAAGTATGCCCAGGGTCTGAGATTATAGAAAGTCTCGATATAGACGGCTCAGATTGATGGAATGCTTTTTCCTTGAGGGAAATACGAGAGGACATCAATACAGTGGTAGGCCACTAGTTCTGGGATAGAAGGATTATCCTGAAACACCACCCTGTTGCGGGAAAGCCAAATTCCCCAAATGACGAGGAGAGGCAACACCCGATGAATCACTGTAGTAGGGGAGGAAAGCCACGATTTCCATGCTTCCTCAACCGACAGACTTGACCAGCCACAAGCAAGATTCAACTATGCACGCAGAAAACACCAGGTTTGAAGGGAAAAAGGACAAGTGATGAACAGATGTTGTAATGGCTCTTCATTCTATTTACACAATGCACACCATCCGGGTCCTTCAACGTGCCATCATCTCATTCTGTCCCAAATAGGAACCTTGTTTTCCAGAGTACACCACATGAAGAGTTTTGCTTTTTGTGGGCACTTTTTCTTCCATAACCTTTTCCACCACCATTTTTCTTCGCCCACATGAACATCTCTAGTCAATTTTTTATAACCTAATTTTGGAGTGTATCTGCCTTGGGGAACCAAAGACCAAATTAATTCATCTTGAGAATCAGTAATCTGGACATGTGAGGATCTAAGAGAGATAAGGAAAGTGTTCCAGATGTCCTAATAAGCTTCCAGAATTCCTAAAAGCAATGGGCCTTTCCACCCTTGCTGCCAGATGGAGGTAGTCACCAATCGACAATTTGAATTAGGTGATGTAATCCTTGAGAGTGAAGGATATGGATGTTACAACGTAATTTTCCACCTTGTGAGCATCAGCACTATTTGGCCTGTAGGATCCATTTCACTGACTCAGATCCACTTTATATCCTTCAGACAACCTATTTTCCCTATTTTTTCCTCTGTACGCTAGTTGCATCATTACATTGGGCGTACCCACGAGTTGCATCACTATAGCTTGCGGGTAGCATGTAAAATGGTAAATATCACTAGTTAATTACTTTTTACTCCCAAAAAGCAGTCATAGGGTGACCTTTGGCCCTCCATTTTCCCCGAAACACCTCGATGTGTCCTTTCACTTACTTTTGAGAGGACTATATATTGAGCACATATGGCTTATGGATGGGAGGAGAAAGGAGAGAAAGAGAACTCTAGTGGATTTTTTCCCTATCTTGAGTCTACACTCATTGATCCTTGTAGTTGTGAACCCTTTATGTTCACCTTCCAAACTCCTATCATAGTTTGAGTTTTCCATTCCATGGAGGATTGAAGTGGTGGAGGCACAAGTGGATGGACCCAGATCTTGGTTCAAGTTGGTTGCGGCAAGAGGTCATATCTCATTGTACTTCTTGTTATTTATTAATAGAAATACTCATATTCTCGTCCATTAATGTTGTGAATGTTGTTTATATTACATTGGGTTGCATTTACTTATGATATCATGGACCATTTCTATTGATGATGTTAATGTCGTTTATATATTATGTGCGCTTGTTGTATATTGGCTGTCAAGACTAATTTGAAGGTTCAAGTGCACGGATTGAAAGCTCCAATGGGGATCTACATCAAACGTTTGGATCGAGGTTGGTTATATTCTTCATTATCTTAGCATTGTCATTTATATAGCATAGCATTGAGAATTGAGTTAATTTCTGGTAGTCAGTTGTTTGTCGTGGTCTACCCCAAGCCATAGGGAGTTTTCTCCAACACAGAAATGGCGACTCTGCTGGGGAAAACATCCATGTTTGGGGATTTTTTAGCATTCGTCCTTATTTAGATTTGTTGTTTGTTGAAGCTCTGTGTCACTGATTGGCCGTTGAGATACACTATAGAAAACTGGTTTTTTCTGAGCCATTGGACTCTTTATTTTCCCATTTGCTTTTCCCTACCCACGGGTTAGCTTAGCTCTGCCCGTGTACACCCGCATCTGTTTACACTACTGATCGCGGGCACCCCCAAGTATTCCTTCGACAGTAGTGTACAAATATGGCTTTGGTTGTTTCATGACCATTGGTTGTTGCTGGGTTGGCTTTGGATGATCCTGAGTCTTTATTGGCCTGATTCTTGACTGTTCCATGCCTTGTTTGTGACCAGAACTCTTCTCTTCTTTTGGTTGAGCCTTGTTGGTTTTTTACCCATCCTTGGATTTAGCCTTGTTGGTTTTTTCCTATTTAGCTCATTTTATTGGCTGAGTCTTACTATTTGGGATTTGCTAAGTTGTCTTAGTGATCTCCTCGGCATTTCAGTAACTAAGTAGTAGGATTTTGCTTGCATTTTTCATTTTCATTATATTGAAAAATACAATAGCAAAAAAAATTGCATTTTCCTTTTGTTTATAAGTGAAAATACAAAAAAAATAAAAATTTACTTTTATGTACTGCATTTTGCATTGAGTGCTTGCTGCTTTCATTTAGGTTCTACTTGTGCATTGGAAAATATAAAAAGTTGCATTTTTTATTTTCGAAACCGTTGGATTGATTTTGCATGCTAGTGGCATTTTTTTTATTGGATAGATGAGTCTAGAGTTTGACAATTTTGCATACTATTGAGTCTTATACATCACTAGTTTCACGACCATATCCTTTGAGTAACCACAACCATTAAAATTAACGCTTAATCTTTAAATTGATTAGACTGATTTTATTTATAGGGTACACCAACTAGCATAGGTTTAGAGTCTTGGAATAGATCATTGTGAGTAAACAATCCAAGACTACTAGACGAAACATTATGTGTCTGACCAGGAAGTGGTGAAATCCATGGTATACATCAGTGTTCTCAGGAAGCTCTACTCAGACCAAAGTTAAGCACGAGGCCATGAGAGGTTGGTTGTGGAGATATCCCTCCAATACCGGCTGAACGTGGGAGATATTTCCAGGATTTGTTTGTATCTGGGGATTCTTGTGGGATTTGACCCTCTTGAGTTTCGGGCTCAGCTACACTTCCCATACGATGGATCCCACCTGCGACTGTCCCCCTGAGCATTGGTTATACTGTGGTGACCATAGTTTCCTTACCTAGGTATCGCATAGGGTACTTGCAATGGTTATACTATTTGTGTCTTGAGTCAGATAGGGGTTGGACATCACAGTTGTTTGTTGCCGAGGGTTACGGCCCTTTTCATGTAGTGAAGTCTGGGTGCCTCTATAACTGATTCTATTACCTCCGGCTACATTTTGGGAGTCTCAAGCCTCTCCTAGGTGAGACATACCGGCTCTAGTGTCGGGAGCTCATTTAGACACTCTGTTTGTCTGCTCTTTGCTGTAGTTTCTCTAGGTGTGTGCTTTTGATTTATTGTTTTTGATCGATAGTTGGCCGTTAGGAGACATTTTGATTTTATAGTCTCTCCGGAGATATCATGGCGCGGAGTCCTGCCCTCTGTCGATCTCATCGGTTGGATGGTTTACCAGCTACCGAGCTTTCACGCCGTGTCAAGAGGGGATGCTGCCGGGCTCCCTCTGAATCTTCAGATTCTTTCGAGACATACATTATCAATGCCATGACTGCACATTCTGGCATGGGATAAATCCCTACCAGTCCATCGGGTAGAGTCGAGCACACTTCAGACACCCCTACTCCTCATGAGGCATGGGGGGGTGATCCACCTGAGACCCAACCTAGATTGTTTGGTCCGGATCCACCCGAGTATGATCCGTTCGATCCTTCATATCCACATAATTATTTATACGAGATGCCAGAGTTACATGATGACACAGGTCCTATGATCAACCCTACCGCGTTCTCATATGGTATGCCTAATTGCAACACAGTAGATCCTTCCAATGCTTTTGGTATTCATGTTGGCACTAGTCATGGTGTTAGCAACACTGCACCCACTGGGGGCAATACCCTCACCGGGGGCACCACGTTGTCCACCCACACACACAGTATGGGGACCGATCGCATTCCTCCTAACAATGTTAATGTTGGAAGACAACCACCTCCTAGGACTACCCAACCTAGTCGGAATATTGTTCGCAACCTGAGTCGCCATCCACCACTAATACACATGTCGTGACCTATGACCACTTTCGCAAACATTAACGCTCCTCCCAACCATGGAGGTGGATATATACCACATAATTTTACGTCCGCCGTCGCTACTAGTAATGCTAATGTAGGAGGTGGAAATATACTTTATCCTCGTGGTCACAACACCACCATTCCTGCTACTGGTAACACCAATGTTGGGGCTGGGAATACATCTCATACTTATGGTCACCACACAACTGCTCACGCTAATCTGAATACTTATGCTGGGGGTGGGAACATACTTTATCCTCATGATCACTATACCACGGTTCCCGCTACGAATAGTACATATATGCCCCATAATTATGGTGGCAACCCTTACTACAATATAGTCATTGCTGGCCACCAGTGCAACCCACCTCAGTATGGTGCCCAAAACACTTATATACCTGCTTACTCTCACACAGGTCAGGTCGGAAGAGGTTATCAACCTTATGGCCATGGTCAAGCTTATGGTCCGTCAGGTCCGTATAATCAGCCATTTAATACTCATGGTCAAGCATTTGGTCCATCTTATAATTCGGTTCCGTACAACCAACCTTTTATGGGGGCTTATAATCAAGCTTTCCAGCCGCAACTCCCGTTCCTTGCACGTTTGAATCTTCTAGATCTTTCAAAGCTCACGAATGATCTGGTGTGTCACGGCCCTAGCTGGCCCCCGGTCCCTACCAAGCTCTCTTTGGACATTCCTAAGTTCGAGGGAAAAGGTGGTGAGGATCCGGGTGATCATGTCACAACGTTTCACCTTTGGTGCTCTTCCAACTCGTTGAATCACGATTCCATTCGATTACAACTATTTCAACGCACCCTCATAGGGGCAGCCGTGAAGTGGTATGTTGAATTTCCTGGGAACACTTATAGGGGATTCAATGAGATCGCTTTGGTTTTCTTGGATCATTTCCAGTTGCTGGTTCATTACGATACTGGTACTGAACTTTTGTCTACCTTCCGTCAGAATAAGGCCACATATATTTCTGAGCATGTTCAAGAGTGGCGTCGATGAAAGCAATTAGTGAAAGCCAACATTCCTCCAGAATTTTTGTTGGAATGGTTCCTTAAGTCTCTACTCCCATATATTGCTAAGGATGTTTCGATGTCTGGTATTATGACTGAGGAACAAGCCATCTTAAAAGTCCAGCAGTTAGATTTACTATACTCTCAGTCTGGCATTTTGTATGACATTATTCCTGACACACCGCGAACACGACACGAGCCCAAGACAGTTCCTAGACCGCATGTTGATGGCATTCTGGGATCCATAAGTACTCGCCCTGTAGATTTGGTGGCTAATCAAATGCAAAATTTGTCGCTAAACCAGTCTACTCCCGGACAGGTTCACACCTTGTCCACTTCCACCCCATCGTCCGATGTACACAGTGTGCAAACGACAAACCCATTGGGTAACCAACAACCTGGTGGTAAAAAGAAGGGGAGAAATAACCGTAAGGGTGGAAACAATGGGAATAAAAATAGCAATCATAATACCCCTCGTAAAGAGAATGAAAACCCTCCTCGGGAAGGCAGAAATGATGGTGAGGACTGTAAACCTAGGCGTAAGGTGAAATTTACTTGTAAGCTTTGTGGGGAAGACCATCTTACTCACTTGTGTCCTCGAATCGAAGAGGCATCGAAGCATTTGGCACAGAGCCCAGCTGTGTTGAAGGATCCCCTTCCTCACCATCAGAACATGGCTTCGCATGCCCCCACCACTGGTTATGGACTTATTGAGACTGCAACGTCTTCTTCCAACACTAGTGGTTATGGATGCGTGGATATGGTTCAATCGGAGGTTAGTGTTGCTACTCATCAACGCGATTATGGTGCACCACAACCTAATATGGGGAGTGAGCCTCCCCTTCCTCCTGATAATTCCTTGCATATCGAGAAGCCCTCTATTCTGCCACGGATACCGAAAGGTGTTCTTAAGCGCTCTACACATAATCCCAATGCCCGAGCCACCCATAACTACTCCATTGTAGAATATTTGGGCCAAAATCCATGTGCCATGTCGGCTCTTGAAGTTTTATAGGCATGTCCTTCTCAAAGGCATGCCCTTTTGAGTGCATTAGGAGTTCAGGATGGGGGAAGTCCCAACGTTATCAAGTTCGACACTACTGATATTCAACCTCACTTACCTTACCACGTGGATTTTCAAATCCATGTGGAGTGCCTTAATAATTTTTTCAAAAGAACGGTGGTTGACGAAGGTGCTTCCGCGTCAGTGATGTCGTTAGCTTGTTGGAAAGATCTTGGCTCTCCTCCTCTACTCACGTCTAGTACCATGCTCACTGCATTTGACGGTTGGTCATTTAAGACACATGGGATTATCCCTTCCCTTGTTGTCCGCTTGGGGGTAAGCCTGTGCCTATTGAATTCGAAGTGGTTGATGCACCCATCAACTACAACCTTTTACTGGGTCGGAATTGGATGTACGCTATGAAAGTTGTCGCGTATACTGTATTCAGGATCATTTGCTTTCCACACGAAGGCAAGATTGTGACCATTGATCAACTGGATTTCGTTAATCCTCCTCCTGAAGCATCCACGGGATCAGTAGTCCCGCAGGTTACAGATTCTCGGTCAGAAACTGGGAACATGGGTGTTGGTATGTACCCTTAATTAATGGGATCTTATGATTTCCCCGCACCCGTGAATTTTATTGGAACCATTTCTGACAATGTGTCTCCTCCTTTGAATAATGTACCATTTCGGACTTCGTATTTTGATGATCCATGGACTTTACCGTCCACGAGCTCTACGTCTGGAGACATTGCACACATCAGGATGTCTATGCCACTATCTGTTGTTGAGCTTTCTTATCAGGATATTCAACAAGCCACCACAAAGTTGGGTCTCCCCTCTTCTCGGATAGTTGAGGAAGATCCCGTTACGCTGCTCGTTTGGGCAGCCAACTCGTCTTGTTCGCATGATTATCTTGATGATACTTTACCTTTGGATGAATCCATTATCCAGGCCATGTGTGGTAGTGAGAGACCTTGGGAGGATATGCATCATCGCTCTTATTTTCTTCCCAACCTTGATCTCGCTGAGCAAGAAGAGTTTAGGATGACTCTTGCCGAGATGGTTGGTCACCCGATGGCTCTTTTGGGCTCACATGAGATTTTTGCGGAAGGGAATATGGCTAATATTTCCCTGACTACGTCGATCAACAGCTCTCGCACTCCCTAAAAGATTGAAAACATTTACGTCAGTGATGATTGCTCTCCTGAGGAGGTTTCCATTTACACTGAATTGTTTACTAAGCTTCGAGAAGATTTTTCCTGGTCATATGAGGAGATTCCAGGAATAGACCCTAGTATTGTCGAGCACGAGATTAGAACATATCCGCATGCTAAACCGGTTCGGCAACGTCTTCGAGCTGTTAACCCTAGGAAGGCAGCCGCTATCAAGGCAGAGGTGGAGAAACTGCTCAAAGCTGGTTTTATCTACTCTGTTCCCCTTACCAAATGGGTGTCAAAGTTCGTTCCTGTGGATAAGAAGCAAGGAACAATCCGTGTATGCACTGATTTTAGAGACCTGAATCGTGCATGTTCGAAAGTCAATTTCCCCACCTCATTCATTGATCAGATCTTGGATGCTTGTGCGAGAAGTGAGATTTTTTTGTTCATGGACGGCTTTTCGGGGTATAACCAGATTCAAATCAAACCCGAGGACCAACATAAGACTGCTTTCATTTGTCCTTGGGGTACGTTTTCATATCGTAAAATGCCATTTGACCTTAAAAACGCCAGAGCTAGGTTTTAGCGTGCCATGACCTATTCCTTTCACGATCTTAAAAAGATTATGGAGGTTTTCTTGGATGATCTTGCTGGCCATTCTCGCAAGAGTGGACCACCCCAAGCACCTCTGTATCATTCTCGAACGATGTATACGCTAAAAGATTCAATTGAATCCCAATAAATGCATCTTTGCGGTAAGGACAGGTCACCTTCTAGGATTCATAGTTTCGAAAGAGGGTATTAGAGTCGATCCTCTTAAAGATGAGGAAATAATTCGGTTGCCTCCTCCACGCAACTTGTTTCAACTTCAAAGCCTCCAGGGGAGAGCTACTTTTCTACGTCGTTTTGTAGTCAATTATGCTAATCTTACCAAAGGTTTCACGTGCTTGTTGAAGAAAGACACACCGTTTATCTGGGATGAGCGAGCCCAGCAATCTTTCGATGACCTTAAGAAAGATTTGGTATCAGCCCCTGTGCTTAGTCCACCCGACTTCACACGAGATTTTATACTTTATGTGGCTGCGTCTCAAGAGATGATTTGCATGGTCTTAGTTCAAGTTGATGATGCACTCATTGAGCATGCCATATATTACCTTAGTCGAAATCTAGTAGACGTTGAACTGAGGTATACTCACGTGGAAAATCTTGCACTTGCGACTGTCCATGCAGTCCAACGGTTACGACACTATATTTTGCTTAGAACAACCACAATTGTAGCACACATCAATCCATTTCAGTTCGTGCTATCATGATGCCTTATAGGTGGGAAGTACAATAAATGTATTGTGATCCTGCAGGAGTTCGATCTCGAGTTTGCTTTGGCGAAGTCGGTGAAATCGTTGGTGTTTGCTGAGCTTATGTCGGACCTTCTGCGACTTGATGAGGATGTCATTCATGAAGATTCCTTTGTCGATGAACACTTGTTTCTTATCTTGTCAGAGGACCCTTGGTATGGGGATGTCATTCTATATCTCCAAACTTTGAATTTTCCTTCGCATTATTCACGAGATGAGCGATGGCATGTGAAACATCACGCTAAAGATTATACTATCGTCAGTGACACTCTATATCTCCAAGGAAAGGATTCTATTCTCCATCGTTGCTTGACTCATGAAGAAGCGAAGCATGTGCTTAATGATTTCCATGATGGGGCATGTGGCTGTCACTTATCTGGGCTTGCCACAGCCCAACGTATTATGCGAACTGGTTACTTTTGGCCTTCAATCTTTAAAGATTGTATTAACATTGTGAAGAGATGTCACCCTTGCCAGGTGTTTTCTCGGAATATACACTCGCATCCAGCGCCCCTTCATCCGGTCGTCACCGTCGGTCCCTTCACCAAGTGGGGGGTGGATTTCATGGATTGCAAACCAACTTCGGCTAGGGAGCATAACCATATCATAGTGGCCGTGGACTACTTTTCCAAATGGGATGAGGCCATGCCTACCGTAAAAGCCGATGGTGCTACAACAGCCCATTTCGTATTCAATCAAATTATTAATCGGTTCAGTATTCCGAAAGAGATTGTCATTGACCATGGCAGTCACTTTCAGAATAAAATGATGGAGGATTTGTCTCTCAAGCTTGGGTTTCATCAAGAACACTCATCTTCTTACTATCCCTAAGCGAATGGTCAAGTTGAAGCAGTCAATAAGTCTTTAAAGACCATTCTCCAACATACCATCCAACAGAGCAAGAACAACTGGCACATTATGTTATATCCTGCTTTGTGGGCATATCGAACCGCAGTCAAGACTGCCACCCGGGTTCTCACCATTTCAGCTAGTACATGGTGTGGAGTCAAGTTTACCGATTGAATGCGAAATCCCTTCACTTAAACTGGCCATAGAGCTCCTCCTGTTAGAAAAACAAGATCACAGAGCAATAACAATGAACATAAATGCAAATATAATCACACACACATTACAAGAGAGACACAGATATATCGTGGTTCACCCAACTTGAGCTACATCCACACTGAAGTTGCCAGTCCTTATTATTATTTCGTCCAACAAAGTGAAGGGATACAACCTGCAGCACAACAGCTGCACTTCCTCTTCACTGTCTCACAGTCTCTCTTCCTGATCTCACAGATATTTACAATGCATAAAACCTAATACATCATCCCTAGCCGTATTACAATGTCTTTCTTTTATAAGGGAAATACAATGGGAAAATACCATGGTATACCCAAAACCATGGGCCCAGAAAATAGCTAGCAAAAACAGCCCTAAAAATGCAGAATGGGTGTACAGTCCTCCGGGGTGCACAGCTAAGACAATATCATCTATGAGACTGGAAGATCTGGCTCCACAACCAACACCTCCCTGATACGACGGGTATTGAGCAACGTTTAATCTACCTTGAGCAACATCGAGATGCCGCCGTAGATATAGATGCCAATAAACATCATGTTAAGGTTCAGTATGATAGGTCTGTCCGTCCCCGGAAATATGCTGAAGGTGACTTGGTACTCTTATATGACCAAGCTAAAGAACCCCTGGGGGTAGGCAAGTTTAACCCCATGTGGCACGGTCCTTACATTGTGAGGCGTGTTCTGGAAAAAGGAGCCTATGAATTAGAGGACTATGAGGGGAATGTCTTGAAGGAGCCTAGAAATGGGCTCTACCTCAAGTGGTATTACGCTTGAACTTATAGTTCGAGCTAATGCTTTTGTATACTATTTTATAGTTATTTCTGTACATAGTTTAGGTTGCTTTTGGTTTTTGGGTCTGCTGATTAGCTTCCGTTTGATTGATAGATGTTAGCAGAGTTTCCTACATTCTTAGGTTTCATGGATGGTGCTAGTCGTCATACGCAACAGCTTGCTTCTACTGCCTGGGTTATTTATTCACCTAACCACCTAGTTGTGTCTTCGGGATGTGCTTGTCTCGGTCCTACATCTAATAATGTGGCTGAGTATAGTGTCGTGATTGAGCTACTTCGGGATGCTATTTTACATGGTGTCCAGTCTTTAGAAGTCTGCTTGGATTTACAACTAGTTGTGTCTCAGTTGAATGGTCAGTACCGTGTGAGGGATCCTACGCTACTACGGAAATTCCTAAGGGTAAGACTCTTGGAACGACATTTTGTGTCAATTACATACATTCATGTTCCGAGAAGTGTTAATCATATATCTGATGCATACGGTAACTATGTATTAGATTGGCATTTATCACATTCATAGTAAAGCACACAAATAAAAGATACATTTGTACATACACACATATAGTAGAACCGGAGAACCATAGTTTTTCATAAATAATATGTCCAAAAATGGTAGTGTCATAATACAAAACTGGAGCCGGTAGCCCTCAAAAATATACATATCGATACAAAATGGGACCCTGAGATATCTACTCCCTACAAGGAGGCCTAACTGCCGCTCCGACAGTATGAGTCTAATAGTAATACTGTACTGCATTTGCTATACGCTGCAGTAGTCATACCCATCTACCCGGCACCCCCACAACTTGGCGCTGCATATCCTCTGGTAGTCGCGCCACCTCTATCTGTGGTACCTTGGCCGTCATCCATGATAGGTTTCCCCCCAGATTCTATAGTGTGCCCTCTGCTGCAGCACCCCCTGCCTCATCACCCCTGCCCCGACGACGATGTCTCGGGAAGCCCTCGGGTCTCACTGGGCCCTTTTCTGTGAGAAAATAGTAAAACATTAATATATGATACTACCCAATCTAATAAAAATCCAAAAAAATCTAATACACCAAAAAAACCTAAAAAGAGTACTCACCAATGTCTCTGAATGCTGCATCTAGTGGAAGCGGCATATCACGATCCTGGCAGAAATCTATCCCTGCATAAGGGTCGTCCTCTATGGCTATGACCTGTCGGTCCCACCAGTGAAATAAATCCTATGTATATGGTGAATCCAGATGGCCACCACCCTATCGCGTCAAGACCTCTTCCCACCAGGTCATGGCTGGGTCGCGGAGACTATGAGGAAGGACCTCAACCCTCAGACTGAGCCCCGGAACCCGCTCAAAGAAGAAACAACATAAGATATTGTCGTATCTTAAGTTTTTTTACTTCCCTTGCTTGCACTTTGTCAACTTGGTCTTCATAGACCCCAGTAGCGTGGTACACCAGTCGAATATCATGGGCTGCATACACTGTGACACATAGAACATCACTGGCCTGGATGCTTGGTGCAGTGCTTTTGAGCCAGTAATCTGCACTAAGGTAGCCACTATAATCTTCATGCTCAAATTAGCTATGGCTTTGATGGGCACCCAACTCCCCATTGTCCGAGTATTTGCGATACAATACCGCTCTATATAGTCGGGGATAGTGATCCTACCACCCACAGTATGAGATTGGAGGCTTGCCACCTCACCTCGGCGGGACAAACCAGTAATGAAGTAGATATCTTCCACTTCCAGTGTGATTATTTTCCCGTCTAGGTTGAAGTTCTATGCATCAACGTCCCAGTAGTCTATCAAGCGGTGGAGCAATAGGTTTTGGGCCCTTAAACCCCTTATGATCCAAAATTTGTATAACCCACATGCTTGTAGCGCTTGCTGTGCACGCACGTCGTTGCGGACGACCTCATCCACTTGGTCATGTTCTCTCTCTCTCCACTCTAGAACCATGCTGGAGGGAGAAAAAACCATGAGTTTAGTCAATTTCATTTAAAAAACTAGCTTCACGACCGTACCCGTGAGCAAGTTTCCTTACGGTTGCGGGTACCGATGGTCAATGCGTGCGTTGACTGCACATACCTTGCCCTACCCGCGACCTACATAGTTATAGCCCGCGGGTAGCGCCGAAACCATCTAGGGCTTGGCCAAGTTAAAAATACAACCAATCAAAATTGAAATAAAAGCATTGAAATGGAAGGGATGGATGAGATTACCAACCTGCTCCTGACGGTTCGATGATCGGACGCCCGTAGCTCCCAGAATTAGCAGTTGAATTTTGAGGTGAAAACTAACCACAAAACTCCAAATGGGTGAATAGTAAAAATGAATTGTAAATTGTAAATTTTTGTTACTATTTATAATTTTCAAAACCCAGTTGTCTATAGTTTTCGCCATTTAATGTTGTTTTGGACTAATATAATGTCGTGGAGTAGCATTTTTTGACCAAATTTCTTCGGCGAGAGTTGTTTTGGACCATTTCGCGCCTACGGAAGGTATGTTTCACACTTGGCATATAGGTTAGATGGAATTTTCACCTACATTATGCATTTGACCTTTTGACCATTTTTATAAACTCTAGGTGCGACCCCACTTATTAATCGACACGAAACCTTCACACTGTTATAGAAGTGTCGTTATGTGGCGGTAGGGCCTTTCTGAACATGGGTACCCTAGTTAGAACCCCTTTTTGCATTATGGTGCCCATCTCATTGTTTGTCCTTAAGATCGGGAGTCCTTTTTAGTTACGCCATGACTTTGCGATAAAGACTCATACTCTACTTTGTCTTATGCTAGCCATCTCCCATAAGGACTCCCCCATTTATATCAAGTTGTGATTGCATTGCATCATCCTGCTTGCCGCTTGAGCCTTGTGCCGGCTCTCGCTTACTCAGTTATTAGCCTGGTGCCTGAGCACTTTTCCCTGTTGAGCCTTGTAGAGATTCCATTTGATGACCTTTTGACCTTGAGGGAACACCCCCCCAAGTGTCCACGTCCTGCGCACGCTTCCTTGCATTGATCATAGGTATGTTCCACTGCTTGGAACTAGTCTGCTCGCTATTTGACACTCGTTCCCTCACTTGTTGTACTATAAGCAATTTTATTCTTTTTCAAGCTTTTCCAAATATGAAAAAGACCAAAAAAATCAAATATTCTAAAAATCCAGACGGGATTATGGTTACTACTAGTTGGCAGTTGTTGTGTCTCCTTTGAACAGAGCATTCATTCCACTCCATACATTATGAGTCGAGACTATAGTTGGACCTTAGGAGCTGTATTTGTTTCTCAGTTTACTCCACCAATTGGTTAAGATTCCATTCATTATGGAGCCCTTTGCAGTGCCTCCTACATCGCACAGTCTATATTGAGTCTATGCTGCCTAAGTCTATCCATCTGCTCATGCTCTTGCTCAAAGGAAGTCCTGAAACTAGAGCCGGCCACTCCTCAGATTACTTGACTATTGCATGTCGGCCATCCTTATTGAGTCAGTCTGTTTCACCTGAGATCTTCCAAATCTTTCAGTGTAGCTGGTACCTCGTGCTAGTTGATGGGGGATGCCTTAATGCCCTCCTTCCAGCGAGTCTCGTTCCATCGACTTCAACCCATTTATTCCGGTACTTGAGGCTTAGAGTTCGGTTGAGTACCTTGATGCTTGCAGTCATTAGTGGTAGGTTCTCTCGCCATCGACAGTTTTGGGAATACATCAATGTCCCCTGATCGATGGATTCATCTTAGTGTTCAACTTCAACACATCTATCCGCACTCTGATGATTGTACTTTGTGCCTTGATGCCCATTTTCATTATTGGTGGGTTATCTCGCGTCTGTTAACGGTATACATCATTGACCGATAATCAAACGATGTCACATCAGGTTCGACCTCAACTCCTTTATTCACTTGATGGGACTTGCACCGTCGAAGACTTGTGTAGAAGACCCCAGGTAATAGTTGCATTTAGTATGCTACTTATGATTATGACTTTACATTTGAGATATCACCTCTCAGATATCAGTAGTTTGTACCTCCAGTTCGCATCAGTTGTTTCCTTTTCAGTAGGATACCAAATCTTACTGGAGAGGGATCATGGCTATGATCACTTATGACAGATATTCATTATGTACTGCCTATTCATGGCCATTGTATCGGATTGTTGTATTATACCGACATGTATTCAAGGATACTATTGTATTATGACGAGTGAGCTGCTCCTTCCACTTGTGTCTCCATCACTCCACTTTTGATATTTATAATGTATTTCGGCCATCGTAGCATCAGTCTTTGACCTCACACATTAGGGGGCATCTGTTACAACATAATTTTCCACCTTGTGAGCATCAACACTCTTTGGCCTGTAGGATCCATTTCACTAACTCAGATCCACTTTATATCCTTCATACACACTATTTTCCCTTTTTTTCCTCTGTACGCTAGCTGCATCATTACAGTGGGCGAACCCGCGAGTAGCATCACTATAGCCCGTAGGTAGCATGTAAAATGGTAAAAACCATTAGTTAATTACTTTTTACTCCCAAAAAGCAGTCATAGGGTGACCTTTGGCCCTCCATTTTCCCCGTAACGCCTCGATGTGTCCTTTCACTTACCTTTGAGAGGACTATATATTGAGCACATATGGATTATGGATGGGAGGAGAAAGGAGAGCAAGAGAACTCTAGTGTATTTTTTCCCTATCTTGAGTCTACACTCATTGATCCTTGTAGTTGTGAACCCTTTATGTTCACCTTCCAAAATCCTATCATACTTTGAGTTTTCCATTCCATGGAGGATTGAAGTGGTGGAGGCACAAGTGGATGGACCCAGATCTTGGTTCAGGTTGGTTGTTGGCAAGAGGTGGTATCTCATTGTACTTCTTGTTATTTATTAATAGAAATACTCATATCCTTGTCTATTAATGTTGTGAATGTTGTTTATATTACATTGGGTTGCATTTACTTATGATATCATGGACCATTGCTATTGATGATGTTAATGTCATTTATATATTATGTGCACTTGTTGTAAATTGGTTGTCGAGACTAATTTGCAGGTTCAAGTGCATGGATTGAAAGCTCCAACAGGTATCTACATCAAACGTTTGGATCGAGGTTGGTTATATTATTCATTATCTTAGCATTGTCATTTCTATAGCATAGCATTGAAAATTGAGTTAATTTCTGGTAGTCAGTTGTCTGTCGTGGTCTACCCCAAGCCATAGGGAGTTTTCCCCAACACAATGGATAAGTTGGGGAGGAAGGATATGTTTGTTCTGACATCCCAACCAAGGATTAGTTCCGATACGCACCTGGGCCCCATTCCCGAACTTCCAGGCCAAACCTGCTTCAATAAGGTGAAAAGAGGACATAAAAAATTTCCAGATGACAAAGATACCCAATGTATTTTTAACTAGTCTCCTTACCTAGTTCACAATTGGTTCAGGGACAATATATTTCTGAGTAACAACCCCTGTCCAAATATTTCTTGTGGTAAGAATTATCCATCTCGATTTCACCACCAGGTATTTTGCAAACAAATGAACATTTTTTAATACCCACCCACCAAGAGATTTTAGTTTAGCAAGCATTTCCCACTTAACCCAAGGGGAGATGTTTTTTTTCTGATTTCCCTGACTAGAGAAAACTGAAACAAATTTTGTGTGTTTTGTCCAAAATTACTTTTGGGATCCAGGAAAGGGACATCCAGTATACAGGGTTTGCTTCTAGAACATACTTTATTAGTACCAACCTTCCTGCTCTAGATAACCATCTGGGGCTCCATATATTTATCCTTTTCTACAGTTTTGCAATCAGCCATCCCTAGTCTGATTTCTTATAACTGTTTGGTTTTAGCATGAATCCCAAATATTTAAGGCCATCGTCAAGCTCTTTTGATTCAAAGGGAAAGAGAGTAGTGTACCTTTGTGTTTCTCTCTCATCCAGATTTATCAGAGAAATAGTGGACTTGTTAGCGTTGATCTCCATTCCCGTAGCCTTCCCAAAAAGGTCCAGAATACAAGCCAACTTTCCAGCTTCCCTCACAGAGCCATTGCAGAAAATAAGAATATCATCCACAAATAAGAGGTTGGTAATGATAGGTGTATTTGTGATGCCAATGCCAAAGAAAGTGTCGTGTTTCCTCGCATCCAGATTGGCTCTGCTTAGTCCTTCAGCCTCCAATAAGAACAATAGAGGAGAGAGTGGACACCCCTGGCGCAAACCCCTTTCTGCTTGGAAAAATGGGGAAGCAGACCTATTGATGAGAACTACAAAAGAGGAAGTGGTAAGGCACCTCATCACCCATTTGATGAAAGGATAGTCAAATCCTAAGTGGGTCATCAACATTCGTAAGTAAAGCCAGCTGACTATGTCAAAATCCTTTGAGAGATCGATTTTGATAAAAATCCCTCTTATTCTTTTTATTTTTAGCGAGTGAAGACTCTCATGAGTGACCCAAATAGCCTAGTGAATCTGTCTTCCTTCCAGAAAACCAAATTGTTCCTGCGAAATGACCTTTGACGGGACCTTTATCAGCCTTCTAGCTATAATTTTTGCCACCACTTTGTATGTGATATTACCTAAGGAGATTAGTCTAAAGTCATTTAATGAACTGGGGTTATCCGATTTTGGAATTAAAGCAATAAAAGTAAAGTTTAAAGGCAGATGGATGAATCCCCTAACCATAGATTCCTCTACCAAGTGTAGCAGATCATTTCCAATTACCTCATATTGAGCCAAAAATAATTCAGTCGTCCACCTGTCACGTCCTAGACTCTTGTCTTTCTGGAAACTGTGAAGTGTTTCTTTGAGCTCTTCTTCCAAGATTTCCTCCATAAGGTCTTGTTTTATTCCTGAATTATGAACCTGAAAAAATTGGGAGAGACGAATAATGTCATCAATAGCGGATCTGTTGTCCATCTTGTAGAGAGCTTGAAAGTGAGTAGTACTAAGGTTTCAAAGCCCGTTGAAAGAGGAGATGACCTCATTGTTTTCATTTTCAATTCCCGCATGGTATTTTGGTACTTTCTTCCTTTAGAGAAGGCATGGAAGAATTTTGTATTCTCATCCCCGCTTTCCAGCCAAATGGATCTACTCTTGAGCCTCCATACGTCTTCCTTTTCCTGTAAAAGTTTCGTTCTTCCAGATTCCACAAATCCCAATTGGTCCTTTGTATCTTGTGAAAGGAATCCTCCCCCCACAGAGTCTGGCACCTGGAGGAGTTCCCTCTCAATCAGTTTTAGCTCCTGCTCATCCCTTTCCTTCTTTTGGAAATCCCATTCCTTTAATTTCCTTTTTACCCCGGAGAGGTTCTGAACAAAGTGTGTAGCAACATGATTTCCTTCCTCTGACCTGTAAGGAATCCATAGGTCTTGTATAATCTTCTTTACTTATTTCTCCTTCAGCCAAGCAACACAAAGCTTGAAAGGGCTAGGAGGTTTGGAAGTATCACCCAAAATTTCCAGATAGATAGGCGAGTGGTCTGATTCTCCTCCCAAGTCAACCCATTGTCTGAATTTGTAGTTTTGATCCAATAAAGGTTCCGATAGGAGAAGGTGATCCAACCTCTTTGCAATTATCCCTTCCCCTTATCTTTTGTTAGTCCAGGTCAGCTTCAGTTTTACAGGAGCAATGTCAATGAGCCTGCAATCTCTCAAAATATGATCAAAGAAGTCTGCCAACGGGTCAACTCTTGCACTTGGACCCCAAATTTCATGATTTCCCAAAGTGAAGTTCAGATCCCCCCAAGGATTAGGTTTTCCAGTTTGAGAAAGGACTTATGTTTTAAGAGTTCCCAGAAAGGAACTCTCTCCTCATAGGGTCCATAAACATTCAAGATAGTGAAGCTTGCATTTAGAACTGCATGGAAAATCTCCACTCCCAAAATAGACCCATTCCCCCCGGAGTTTTTTATCTTTATTGTCTTTGGATTCCATCCAATTGTGATCCCTCCTTAATGGCCCCTGGCGTCCATGGCCAAAATTTCCAGATGCATAAAAATAGATTTTAGTAGGGAGGTGACCCCTTCCTCCGATCCTAGGGTTTCATGTAATAATAAATTATCCGGTTGATGCAAGGTGATCAACCTTTTCAAAGCAAGTTTTTTTGGGGTGCTTGCCAAACCCCTGCTGTTTAGAGAGAGAATTTTCATGGGGAACCTTCACCAAGGGCTTTCGCTGCTCTAAGCGCCCCAATGATGGATTTTTGCTTTCCATCCACAATTTCTTGTAATGCTCGATGTTGAGCCGTGGAAAGATGAGACAGTCTCCCCCTTCCTTTTCCTTTACTAGGAAGGAGGGCATTTTTACGCAAACCCTAGATTTGCAGGATTAGCAACGAGAAATCAAGAATGTCTCTTGTCCTCAGTCTAAAGCGAATTGGGCAGGTTTCCAGTGAAAGGAAAGGGGAAGAAACCGAGTGTGAGTCTGTGTTGATGGGAATAGGAAGCACTTTGGCTTCAAGGTTCAGGTCCAGAAGGGGAATGGGTTGCTTTAGGGAACCGGTCGATGAGGTGACACAGGGGTTCAAGGGGGGTGGAGATGAGATCTTATCAACCATTCTTTCAAAGCACAAATAATTTATAGAATATTCCAACGAAGAGAGATTTTTTAGGAGAGCTTCTTACTTACCCGAGGGATCTGGGGCCGTCTAAGGTTGAGCTTGTTCCTCCTCCTGGAGAGAATTCATGCTTTCCTCACTCAAATTCAAGTTGGAAGGGCCAGCTTCCTTTGGCGATATTTCCTCACTCAAATTCATCCTGTTCTAGTTCTCACTGCCCCTCCCGAACCTCTCCCTTCAGGCTTCCAAGTTTATATTGACCATCTTCAGTTCCACTTATGCTTCTTCCATATAGTCTCTTTTTTTACCTATCCATTGTTTTGTTAAAGACTTGGTTACACTTCTTTGCAATATGCCCATAAAGGTGGCACCTATGGCATCGAAAAGGGATCGCTTCATAGTCTAGTCCCTGCCTACGCCTTGCCTGACCCCATATTAGATTCAAGTCCTCTCTAATCCTTGTTCTAATGTTCAGCAAAACCAAGAATCTTGCTATGGTCATCCATTTGGTTTGAGTGAAAGACATATTGGCATCTATGAATGCTCCCGAAGTGAATCCCAGTTCTAGAACTCCCATGGAAGACTCGGCAATCTGACCCAGACGGGGATTACATCAAGTTTTTCGCTTTCTGCATTGAACATGGGAATCTAGTTTTTGAAGATAATGGGAGTGCTTCCCATGCTCCAGTGCTTCTACAAGATGCGACTGACAGCCTCTTTGCTCTTGAGCTTGAAAACAAACCATCCCCGCGATAGTACTAAAATTTTTGGCTTTTAATTTAGGAAATATGCCCAATTCGATTCCACCCATATTTCTAAAATTTTGAGGCTAGGGTATTTCCC
Source organism: Larix kaempferi (assembly GCA_027924585.1). Classification (NCBI taxonomy): domain Eukaryota; kingdom Viridiplantae; phylum Streptophyta; class Pinopsida; order Pinales; family Pinaceae; genus Larix; species Larix kaempferi. The sequence goes on from BSBM01000600.1 coordinate 15,465,991, forward strand.
TATATCCCTTCCAACCACAACCATTTCTACCATCTCCAAATATTGTGCCACCGAGACGTTTTCACCACAAATAAGGTTTAGGGTTTCCTTTGTGTTATTTAGGAACTTGTTCCTTTTCCTCCCTGAGGATGTTCCACCAAGTGAGCTTCATGGGCTTTTTGAACAGAACCCAATTGCGGAAGTCCCCTTGTCTGTAGCATCGTTTGGTGGGGATCCTTGCTGATTAGATGGTTGGATCAAGGAGGCGATGAATCCTTCTGGACTCTATAACTAATTATCTCCAAGGTTCACACCATGAAATTCATTTGAACCTAGGGCTCCGAAGAATGGCCATCCGACTTCCAGAAAATCCAAAACAAAGCCAGAGACTGGATCCACCCAAGTTTCTTACTGGAAAACTGATTGAATGATAGTTGCATCAGTCGATGATGTGATCCCTAAGCCTGGACGCGGTAGTGGGTCAAAGAGAGAGAACGAGGTTCCACCCAGTTCCGGTACCAAAGGTCCTGCCACTAGAGTTAAAAAATTGAGATCTCTGGTAGTCTCTATGTGGGGCGAACCGATAAAATAACCATCCAACGACGAAACCCCCTGTAAACTGGTAGAGGCCCCAGCTGTCAAACTACCCGCTTCGTTCAGCCAAGACGTCCACATCCTGTGAGTAGTTTCCGGTGACCATTTTCCAGTAGGGGAGGAGAAAATGGTTTTTCCTTCAAGGGGATCATTCGTTATATATATATATATATATATATATATATGACTTAGATTAAATTTTATATATTTTTATTTAGAAGATTTTGATGAAAGTGATATGTTAAAAATATTACGTAGAAAATGTTGATAATAATAAGATTTTTATTGAATTATAATATGAAATTTAGGAGAGTGGTATGTTAACAAATATTATATGAAATTTATAAGAATAATAATAAAATAAATCACATACTGAAGTTGTGAGGGATAGAAAATGAGGTTGTTGGTAAAACATAAAAAACCTTGAAACTCTGCAACTCACGCACAGCATTCGAATCTCTTGTTGATCGCATTCAGAGAAGAGACAGCGGATCAGTATCGATCCGATCACTTGGCTCTTATCCCGAATCAGCTATGTTTGGGGGTTTGGATCCCCTCACACCTTTGGATCCGGGAGAATATCCTGATCCTCCCCCTCCTTCTGAGCTCTCAGATTTCATGAAACTCGTCGTTGCTCAAGGGAAAAAACCCCTCTCCATCGCCCAACAGAAGTTTGTAAATAAGATCTCTGAGATCCCCATTGTCGCCTTGCCAATAGAGAAACCATGCAAAACAACACTCAACCTATCAGAAAGAGGACTGATCGGCCAATTCACAGGACTATGGTCATCTCCGAAAACTACAGAGACCTGGGTTCAAAAAAATTGGAAACCCTTAATTTCAGATGATGTAAAATCTTACTTCTTTGGAAAGGGATTTTTTGCATTCATCTTAGAAAGCAAACAATACCGTGAACTAATATTGAGGAACAGGCCATACTTCATGGGGCCGCAAGGGCTCTACATGAATAAATGAAACCCAGATTTCAACCCATCCCAAGAAATTCCCTCCACGGTTCCGGTCTGGGTGAGACTACTGCACCTTCCTCTCCATTACTGGAACCCCGAATCATTAGAAGCTATCAAAAATTCCCTTGGGAATTATATTGATAAAACAGATCGAAAATATCAATACTCATGTGCTCAAATATGCATTGAAGTAGATCTGGAACGCGAACTCCCAGAAGCCATAAAAATCACAGTAGCAAACTGGTCCCACATCCAAGAATTAGATTATGAACAAATCCCTTTCAAATGCAGGTATTATCATGAATTTGGGCATTTTTCTTGATCATGCAAAAAGAAGCTCGCAGATCTAGAAGCAGGGAGGAAAAAATAACAATGGACAACCATACCAAAAAACTCAACTTCCAGATCGGGGCCAAAATCCTTACCAAAAGGGGAAAATCCAAGAAAAGCATATCACCAGCACCAAAAACCGGCGACCACCAACAATGAGAACAGATTCAAGGCTCTCTAAATCACAGAAAATCAAGACATCACCAAAGTTCCAGAAGAAGGAGAAATATCGGAGCAACACGACTCCCGGGAAACCCCTCAAATCCATGAAGATCCAGAAGAAATTCTGAATCAAAGAACCCCAATCCCCAGAAGGACAAATTCGAACAAATGTACACCTTCCCCATCTTATGCAGAAATCATCAAAACCAAACCATTGGTTACCCCTATCTCTCCATAGGATCTGATAGATAGATCATCCAATAAATTAGGGTGAAAAACAAGCAAAGATCTAAGGGAGGAAGAAGTTGAACGTGAGAAAACCCAAGGATCTCAAGCAACAATAGATATGGTGTTCGGAAGGAACACCAGAGCCAGACTAACAGGGAAAAAAATGGGAGATCCAGCAGGGGAAGGTCCCTCCTCCACCCACAATAATAGATAATGAAGCTGGTCTCTTGGAATTGCAAGGGGATGGCCAATCCTAGCAAAATAGAAGTAGTCAAAGATCTTCAAAAAATAGATATGCCAGACATCCTCATGCTCCAAGAGACCAATCTCAATGAACATGCCGCCTTGACCATTGGAAAATATAATTGGAATAAGAACGCAGGTATGGCTGTCAGCGCTAGAGGGGCCTTCGGTGTCCTAGTAACCCTCTGGTCCTCCGACAACTTCCAGTTATGCAATTCCTTCGCCACTCAACACTGGATCTACACGGATCTCATTCATACCCAAACAAACACTCAAATCGCTCTCATTAATATGTATGTTCCTAACCTATACTCGGAAAAAACATATTGTTGGCAGCTTTTAGAAGACTTTCTAGACGCTTACACCCCACAAAATCTCATACTAGCTAGCGACATGAACACAACTCTCTCCAACACTGAAAAAAAGGGAGGCCTCATCGGAAAAGATGCATTCAGATCTCAAATAGAAACTCTCATTCAGAAATGAGATCTACTAGATATCAGACCCAAGAAAGGAAAATTCACTTGGTCCAACAAGCAGATTGGTAAAGAAAACATCATGGACCAGCTTGGCAGATTTCTCGTTCAAAGAGTCTATTGACTGATAGATAAAATGTTATCTCAAGAATTATGCCAAATTTAGCCTCAGATCACAAACCGATCCTTCTTCAAATTCAAGAAGACAAAGATTTTGGACCAATTCCCTTTAGATTCAGCCCTTAATGGCTTGAACACAGCAGCTTCTGGGATATTCTAAACAACATCTGGAAGACCCTCATAATCAGCTCCCCAAGATACGTATGGGAGCATAATCTCATCATCACCAAAAAAAAGTTAAAAAATTGGGCCAAAACCAATTGCCCATCCCCAAGTTCCAGAAAGAAGGCCGTCAACGATCTAGAAACAATACAAAATGCAATGGATGAAAATCCAGTTGACAAAAACACGCTACAGGAAGAATCCAATCATCAAGCTAAAACCTATCAATCCTTCAAAAGAGAAGAAGAATTATGGAGATTAAAATATCGCAACACCTGCCTCAAAGCAGGCGACAGGAACATGGCATACTTTCATAAGCAAACCAAAGCAAGACAATCCATCAACCATATCTCAAAGATCAAAATCAACAATGGATTGATGGTCAAAGGATACAGAGATATCAAAAATATGCATATAATCATTTTTCAAACCTCTTTAAGGAAGAAAATAACGATGAAGACGAAGGAGAACAAAACCTCCTTGATCACATACCGAAGTGTCTCACGAATGAAGATAATGCCAACCTCCTAAAGCCATTTACAGAGAAGGAATTCATTAGCACTATTTGGTCTTTCGACCCTGACAAATCTCCAGGGCCTGACAACTATTCTATTCACTTCTATAAAGCATGCTGGCACTACATCAGAAAGGATTATATGAGGATGGTTAGTGATTTTCATTCAAAATCCAAGATTGGTGGATGCACCAACTCCACCCTCCTCGCTCTCATACCAAAAGAGACCAATCCTAGTACTTTTGACATATTTTGATCAATTGCGTTATGCAATTCTTCTTACAAGATCATATCCAAGATGTTGGAAAATAAGATGAAGCCTCTTCTCGCCAAAATTATCTCTGACAATCAAGGAGGATTCCTTCAAGGAAGACAAATTCTCGACAACGTTATTCTAGTATAAGAGGCCATCCATTCCAGCAAACTTCGCAAGGAAAAAGGTATGTTGATCAAACTCGACATGGCCAATGCTTTCGATCACGTTAAGCACTCCTTCCTTCTTAAAATTATGAATTTTTTTAGCTTCGAAGACTCCTTCTTAAAATGGATTTCAGCTTGCATAAAATGCTCCTGGATTGCACCTCTAGTAAATGGCCGCCCTACCAACTTTTTCCAAGCTTCCCGCGGAATTCGACAAGGATGCTCCTTGTCCTCCTTCCTTTACATTATCATGGTTAACTCCCTTAGTCGAAAACTAAACTCTAACCTCAGAATTGGACTCCTAACTGGTCTCAACTTAACCTCCAACTCCATGCCCCTAAATCACACCCTTTTTGCAGACGACTCCCTCTTGTTGGGAGGGGGATCCTCCATAATCGCTCGAAACTACAAGAAAAATATGGCCAACTACTGCAAAGCCTCGGGTGGCAAGATCAACTTGCACAAGAGCGTTGTTTATGGGTGGAATTTAAACAAAATTGCAGCAACCAATATCACTCAGATCCTTGGAATCAAAGTCCATCAGCATTTGTACAAATTCAATTATATGGGCCTCCCAATAACTCAAGGACACTCAAAGTAAAAGAATTGGGATGATATAATTTACAAAATCAAATCCAAGATAAGGAAATGGGGAGGTCAATGTCTCAACGAAGCAGGAAAATTGATTCTTTTAAAATCGGTTCTCACAACACTTCATATATACCAATCTTCAATCATGTTAGCACCCAAAGGAGTGACAGAGCACATAATAAAAATTCTGAGAGAGTTCCTTTGGATGAGAGGGAAAAACAATGAGCACAAAATACATTTGGTCAATTGGAACATCACCAAACAGCCAAAACATTCAGGTGGGATTCAGATTCGAGATCCTCTTCAAGCAAATTTAGCAATGGGAGGCAAAATCCTCTGACAAATTCTGCATGAAAATCAACACAGGGTCAACCAACTTTTAAAGAATAAATATTTAATAGGTACCAACCTCAGATGCCTTGAAAGCAAGCCGAATTCCAAGGGATCCTCAACCTAGTCCCTATGCAAAGCCTCTTGGGACTTCTTTTCTCAAGAACTCTATTGGGTTCCCAGAAATGGGAAAATATATAAACATTTTTTCAGATAAAATAATGGGACACAGATAACTCCAGAACAATCAAGATCTTTACGACATCAATCATTGGCTTGCTCAATGGGGAATTAGAACATTAAGTGATCTCAGTACTTGGGAATCCTCCGGAAATTGGCATAGCTGGAAAAAATTATCAATCCATGCCAACCTAGAAACATCTAGAATTCTTATTTTCGAAATCTTAACTAGATGCGCTCCCACCCACCTTCGGGATAAAGATGAATGCGGTTGGGGCCCAAATGGAAAGTATATCGCGGCTCTAGGCTTCAAAGCTATCCAAAACAATGTAGCCTCCATGAAAAGCACTTGGTATATGGTCTGGAACTCATTTGGACTCCCAAAAGTAAACGTCTTCATGTGGACTCTCGCTCACAAAAAGGTACTCACTCAAGAAAACTTGATTAAAAGAGGTTTTATCGAGCCTCATCGATGCACACTCTGTCATAAAAACTCTGAATCTCTTGACCACTTATTTATGAACTACACATTCTCAAAAGAATTTTGGAATCACAAGCTCCATGATCTAGACATTGCAATGCCAACGTTCGGCACCACTACACACCTTCTCAAAGACTGGAAATCTACATATCATTCCCCTCTCTTGAAAAAAAATTATGGCTTCAAATTTGGACAACCATTCCAAAATTCACATGCTGGAAAATTTGGATTGCCAGAAACAAAGCAATCTTTCAAGATATCTGCTCCACTCCTTTACAAGTTGCTGGAAAAGCAAAAGTTTTGTTAATTGAATGTTTAAACCACTCCAGATTTAGAACAGATACAAACATTACCGATACTGAATCAAAGTGGATCGACACTGTTCTTTCAAATCCTAGAGGAATAGATTCAAAATGCTAGAAGCTTCCACTATGGAAAATCATACTCTCCAACATCGACTTCCAAGCCTAGAGAAAAAATAAGCCAATGGACAACCTGCACTTCGATGTCGCGTCCAAAAAAAATCCCGGTCCAACAGGAGCAGGAGGAGTCTTACTTTCCGGCGGAGGAACAATGAGAATCAGATACAGATGGGGATTGGGAATAAGTTCAAACAATTTAGCTGAGGCCCTAGCCCTTCTAAAAGGATGCCAAATCGCTAAAAATCAAAACATCGAAGAATTACAGGTTTTTGAAGACTCTCTTGTTATCATTAAGGCTTTCAACTCGCCCACAGACTACAGCAATTTGGCAATTGACCGGATAATATGACGGATTCAACAAATTGCGGACTACTTTAAGCAATTCAAAGCATATCACATTGTGAGAAGGTTGAATCACGAAGTAGATGTGGAAGCGAAAGCAACAACCAGCCTTATATCCGGAAATATTGAATTTTCAAATGGGGAAATGAATTATCACCACATCCCCTAAAACCATATCACAATCTGCAGGCTCGATCAGATCTTTGGCAATCAGAACAACAAGTTTAGCAATAATTGATAGACAAAATAATAATTGTGTCAAGTCAGACCGAGCTTCCCATATCCCAAAGCATAGTGGATACTTTTGCAGACACATAGCTCCGATTTCAACACCATAATCGCCTCCAATGGACAATGAAATCTTTCATTGGATGATTGCAAATCACAATTAAACGCAGAAGCAGCTTAGGTGAACACAAAGTATAACACAATTCGGAAACAAAAGTACTTCCTATAACACGATATCCGTGGATAGATCAAGAAGAACGACAACCATCAAGCATCGGAAATGAAGAATGTTGTAAAGAAATTGCAAAGTTGAATTCAAGATTATAATCTTCTGAAAGAAATCTCACATATGATTATTAACTAGAGAAGTACTCTGATTTCATATCAAAACTCTCTCAGAATTTCCGAACAATGTATTCAGTCGGATTTGGCTCAGCCACGACTCAAACATTCTTATTTTTTCTTTTTTCAATATATTTTAACCGTTCCAATTAAAAAAATAATAATAAAATAATTTTAAAATTATAATATAGTTAAATATTTAATAGAAATATAAAAAAAAAATTATTATTTTTTATTATTTTTATTTTTATTTTTTTCAATAATAATTCGATTACTTAGTTCTTATATAAATATATATAGTTTATCTAACATTATAACCTTTACAAAAACATATATTCTTAAATAAGTATTATAATATTTTGTTTATCAACATGATATTCTAAAGATATATATACTTTATATGAAATTGTAACCTTTGAAAGGACATATATTCTTAAACATAATATAAAGTATTATAATATTTTGTTTATCAACATGATATTCAATGAATGGAATGTTTTTAGTATATATGGAATTGTAACTTTTGAAAGGACATATATTCTTAAACATAATATAAAGTATTATTACATCGAGTGAAACGAGGTGCTCTGCAGCCCAGTATGGAGGAGATGTCGTGTATGTAGTGTTACATCTAATAAAAAGTAAAAAGTAATTTTTTTAATTAAAAAAATTCATGTCGGCTCATAAAATAAAAAAATAATGGAAAGTATTTAAAAAAAATCCATGTTGGTTCATAAAATAAAATATTATGAAAAGTAATTAAAAAATAGATGTTCATTGATAAAATAAAAACTTAAAACTTAAACCCGGATCTATAAATCAAGAGACATCAAATTTTTTGAGTTTAAATTTAAAAAAAGAAATACATCTCAAGAAATTGGATCCCTCTCAGTGCTTGATAAATACGGGTTTAAGATGGATCTATGTTGGTAATATTTTGTTTATCAACATGATATTCTATGAATGGAAATTTTTATTTTTGTTAATGATGTGATGGAAGATATTATTATAACAGATTTTAAAATGAGATGAGGTATTAATGAAATAAAATTAGTAAATGTATTATGGTATCTTTTTTTTGGTTGGTAACGAGGAATATTGGGAAAATCTTTATAAAAAAATTGGATTTTTATAAGAAGATGTTAGAGTAGGGAAGGTGGATATCTTTTTTTGTAAAACAACTCTACTTCAATATCAAGTATTCCTATTTTTTCCTATTGAAAAAAAAAGAAAGGTTTATTTTTTTAGGTTTATAGAGAAGTTAAATATTTTATGAATTTGGATTTTTTTTTTTAAGTGGATTTTTATAAGAAGATGTTAGAGTAGGGAAGGTTTATTTTTTTAGGTTTATAGAGAGGTTAAATATTTTATGAATTTGGATATTTTTAGTTTAAAATTTGATTAAATAATTTTTACTAAAGTTATAATTTTTAAATTAATAAGATTGTTATTTTTAATATATAAATAGGTTCAACAATTTTAAATACCCTTAATGTAACCGAATTGTGCAATATTAATACATAATAAATATAATTTTATTAATTTAATTTTTTTTTATAAATTTTCAATTAGAAAAAAAAGTTTCTTATAATAATAATAAAAATTCAAAGTTATAAAACATTTAGAGTATGGCTAAGTTTATTAATCAAACTAAAATATATATTATTGACAAAGTTAAGTTTTGACCTTTGGATTTAAGTTTAAACCAAGGAGGATTGTTGGGATGGAATGCACAAAAACCGATTAGATTTGAACAATTATCGTATGAATTTAAATTAGTATTGATTGCATTATTTATGATTATTTATAAGTTTTGAATTTAAATGTCGATAGAAGTTGTTTTTCCAGCGAAAAAAACTACTATTAATATTCAAAGATTGAATCAAATAGTACAAAGATGTTCAGAATTCTGTAGCCAATTCAATGAGCTTGAATATGCTTCAAAACAGATAGTGCGCGAACTGAAGCCTGGATCTCCCATATATGTTCTATATCTACTAACATCACTACATAATTACAATACATATCGACAAAAAGCTTTTAGATAGTAGCCAAAAACTCAGATGCTATCAGGCTCAATCAAAAAAATATGTAGAGCCACAGTCCTGAAGTAAATTGTCTTGCCACTCTTCCCAGAACAAAAGACCCTCCTGATCATATAATGCAAGTTTCGAGAGCTTATCAGCCAGCAGATTATGTTCTCTGTAGAAGTTGTTATGTGCATATGATGTTAGATTATGATTGGATATTAAGTTGCATATGTATAATTGTTGATGTGCCAATAAAATTATAATTTTTAATAATTAAAATAGTTAAAGTTTGTAGTATTTTAATGTGTTTATATATTGTTGACTTAGTTTTCTTTAAATTTATATGGAAGATTCATATTTACAATTTGATAAATGGTAAGATTATAATTAGCTTTTAAGTTGTTTATGCATGATTGTTGTTGTGACAATAAAATTATAACTTTTAATTGTTAAAAATTAAAATGTTTTAAAACATTATATGTCGTTGACTTATTTGTTTTAATTTACTGGAGATTTATATTTAAAATTTGATAAATGGTATGAAAGAAGTCTCGTTTTTTTTCTTCTTCTTTAGAATATTTCAAAGGGGTAATGATTTTTTCTTCTTTAGAATATTTCAAAGGGGGTAATGAGGTCTTTTTAGTTAGTTAGTTGTTCCGTACATGAAATATAATATAGATAGATTTAATTAAATTTCATAAAATCAAGTTTATTAATCAGTCATCAAATTTTACGTCTCTCAATATATTATGATAGAAATGTTGAATTCTAAAATTAGGATAGTAAAAATTTCACTTTCAAACACTTTACTTAGCAAAGTTATTCTAAATGGTTGTGTTGTTTGGGTTTGCAACATATCTCACTTGAATGAAATTGATTAAATTTAAATTATTTTATAATTTTATATAAGCACTCTTTATGTCATTCTCTTGATTGAATTTAGTTGTACCTTTTTAGAGTTTAAAGCATGAAAAGGAATACAAAGAATACAATATATATCCAACAAAAAATTATTACATATTTCTTCATATCCTTAACATTAATGTTTTTCAACTTGAGCGTAAGCTCAAGAATAATTTTTTTAAGTGTTGATATATTCGGATAATTAACACTTGGTTTTCATCTTAACATTAGGATCAAGAAACCCCAATGATAAACATGTGATAAAAATAGTGTTAAATTTTAGTGAAAATCAAATTTTCCATCTTGAGGTTGGGTTCAAAGCGTGGTTTTGTGGCCTTTGAGGAGAACTATCGATGTCTAGATTGGCAAAGTACTTACTATTGGGAGGAATTGAAAAGGTTAACAAATTTACTATGAAAAATAGAATGGTTGGTTGAATGTTAAGAACTTTTTATTAATTGACAAAAATGCACGATTCATTTGTTGGGAAAAAATTGTTTGTTGTTGAAAGATTTCATTGCCATGAAAGCATTTATACAATGGCATTGAAGTTTTTGTTCCTAACAAAAAATGTTATGCTTTAATTATAGGCAGTTATTGATGGAAATTGTCACGTCCCCAACGTCCTCTATGGTTTACTGCGACCACGGGGGATATTTTTCTTTCTTTCTACTTCTGATACCAAGACATTACTATCTAATACTGAGTTATTTTCCACGCAGTGACCTACGCCACGTAATCTCAATTCACTATGCACGACCCTGCGTGCATATTACTCTAGTTCATATGCGATACTACATGAACTAATTTGACCTTCCACACTTCTGTGCCTATCAATTTCTTTATCGCGCAACTATATTGCACACACGAAACCCAACCGTTGAACGATCCACTACACAATTGTCTTTAATCACCGCACAACTACCACCACACAAGTTAACCACCGCATGATAAGTTAGCTTGCAATGACAAGTCACTGACTTCCTGTAGAGTTAACACTATATGCGTAGATGGACTTCTTACGCAAATCATACATTTAGATGCAAACACTTATAAGACACATTATATATTCATCAAGTAGATATATGGAATCAAGATTACTTCTAGCTAAGCAATCCACATTCATAATCAATTTCAGTTTGCACTATTTCGATTTACAGATTATATCCTCATATTGATACACCTACCGTTCGTTTTCATATCACTTCCATTATCAAACTCTTTCCACTGCCATTGATTTCCATGCCACTTCTGTATGACTATCTTCCTTCCAGCCATGCAATCAATCTACTCCAACAATTGATTGCACCCCACATTCTCACACAAATATGCTATTCTTGCTTAATGACAAATCTATTTACTTCACTCCACAATTCCACATCCTTTCTAGTGTCATTTACATGGCAGGTCCATCATCCCTGCGCCCAATCCATTCTAATTTGCAATTGCTCATTGCATTCCCTCTTACATTTACTCTTCCTAATCCTGCATTATTCTTTACTCTACACACACACCAATTCCATTCTGCTCCTTCACTCATGCATTTAATTACCCAATCATAGCGGCATATACATTGCTATACTTCTCACCTTCATTCATCGTGATTTACTCCATTTGTGCTACACACTGCTATATTTAGCGCTGCATGTTGTGTCGTCTGTAGTATTCACTATTGTGTTTCAAATGCTACAGCATGTGTGTCAATTGATATAAATAAACTTGAGTTTTGTGTTCCATTATGTGTACATTATATTGTCAATAAGTGTAGGTTATTTTGTATATATAGATATAATATATTCTGTCGTATTGTTTTGTTCTTTATTATGTTGCTTATTGTTTCAATTATCCATTATATGATTTGTTATATTTATATCCGCTATGTATTGGTTATATTATGATGTGTTATGTTGTTAAGTGTTAAATTATTGTTTTCTGTGTGTTATTAATTCTTATTTGTATATTATATGTTGTTTGTGTGTTTGTTATATTATTTTATTTTATTATTATTTTGTTATTGCAAAAGCTTTGTCATAATATATTATGAAATAAACATCAAGTATTGTTGTTAACATTTCAATTGTTAAAACTACAAGTTAGATAAACAATGCAACACTAAATGTAACATTATTATAAGGTGATTTCATTCATCCATAAACAAAGCTAACTTGTTTGTTGGCGCCCGTGTTCCATCTAGTTCTTTACAAAGGATGGGGGATGACATGCCGGTTTCATAGAACTTGGCGGACAACAATTTGACTGCCTTCGATTACAGAATTGAGGAGGCGGGTTTATTTAAACCGGATTCATTTTTCAAAGAGATGTTGAATGGGAAGCGACCACTTGCTTCGGGTAGCCGATACAAGTCTCCATGTGCCAAATAGGCAGCAAAGAAGGGACACCTGTCACTATCTGGGGCTCCTAAATCCACATCTAGCTCAGATCCTTCTGTCCACAGTGCTAGGGTCTTGCCGTGCCATACACAGGGAGAGAAACATCCGGTTGTTTCTAGGTCTTCACGACGATTGAAGGAGAAGTACTATTGTCGACCTGGGGAGGTTTGGCTAACAATGGGGAGAGACCTCGGCCTTGAGGAGCTTGTGGAATACAATATGACTGTATTAGTTGGTAAGTTCTCATATTTTGCCATGAATCGGAAGGACATTGTTGGCTGGGTCACACAAAAATGGAAACTTATTGTGGGATATGTTCTACAGGTGTTTGCTTTGGCCCGTGGATGGTATGGTTTCAAGTTTGAGCAGGAAGCTCACTGCTCCTCTATCTTGAATAAGTTATGGCTTCACGGTGTGGGTAGTTTGATGTTGCAGAAGTGGCACACGGACTTCGACCCAGAAACAGCTTCCGTGCGTTTGCGCCACTTGTGGGTTCTTATCCCTGGTCTCCTGCTCGCCCTTTGGAACCGGGGTGCTTATGAAGCTATTGGTAACAGTATGAAGCTATTGGTAACAGTCTGGGCCATTTTCTTCATGTGGAGGAGGATCACTTGCATGGTTTCGACTGTCGAATGGGGCGACTATTGGTTGAAGTGGACATTTCGTTGGGGCTAATCGATGTCCTCCACATTAATTGGCGTGGGCACAAACTGGATTTGACAAATGATTACTGGGGCATTCCTTTTCGATGTTCAAATTGCAAACAAGTTGGACATTTGTGGAGACAGTGCAATGGTGCATCTTCTTCTGGACGCCTGAGGGGTGTGGATCCTTTCTGGTCTTCTGACGATGGCAGCGACAAGGAGCTGGATGCGAATTGGGGGTCTTGATGGCTATTCTAACAGGGTCTCGGTCCCGAATGCTCCGGCCTCGGTTTTACTTGGTAAGTTGGAAACAAACGACCCATTTCTATATCATTCATTAAATGAATTGGATATCAAATTTATAAATGCCTTGGAGCTGAATAAGGGTAACAATGGGAACTATTTGGGTCGGGTTTCACCTATGTTGTCATTTTCCCCTGATTCTGAGAAAGATCCCCCTGTTCAGTCCGTGTTTGAGCCACATTCATAAAATGACCCTCTACCTGAGACGGGGAAACTCTAGACACTTCGCTGGAATCCTCCCCTGATTCGTCGGCCACCATCGTTATCCCTACCTCCCCTGTCGTGCCGATCCCAATCATCACTCCTACCATTTTGCTTTCCTCGGATTTAGAGCTGCCCATGGCCGTAAATGATCCTAATGGGATTGGATTGAATGAAACACTCTCTTTGGAGGCTCTGTCTGATAATCTTCTTCCTTGGACACTGCTGATTTGTGGGTCGGACCCTCAGGATAGGGTTGTACATATCCCCTCATACTTGAAAATGGTTAAAAAATCCCATATTCCCATTTTTTTCAAAAATTGGGTTGCGGGAGGGAGTGACCCGGTCACCTTTCTAGAGGGCGATTCTTTGAGACAAGTGGATCCAGGACCGGGATTGGGGGTTGTGGTCAATCCATCTACTGATGTCATTTTGGCTACTCTGGGTGAACAATGTATCAAGAAAGGGGCTCGTCTAGGTGGGTTCGCACCGGACTTCTCTCCTTTAAAGACGCGAAGTGCTAGGAAGAATAAGAAGGTCATTCCACTGGGGGGGAATGAAGCCAACAATGATTTGGTCACCCCCATATCTCCTGATACCAGGGAACTTAGAGGAATTAAAGCCCTTTCCAGGGGTTGATAATGATCTTTTTCTCTTTAAACATCAGGGGTGTGGGGGGTCTGCCCAAACTATTGGCCCTCAAGAGAGTCCTGCATATTATTAATCCTGATTTAGTCTTCCTACAAGAAACGATGGTATGTGGGGAGAAGGCACGTTCTTTCTTTAACAAAATTAAGCCGGGATGGATGATGTGTTCGGTTGATGTTGTGGGTCTTTCCGGTGGACTCTTCGCGGCTTGGAACCCTGGGGTTCTTAGATTAAATCCTTTTAATATTTCTATGGGTATTCTTCTATCTAGCAACATTAGAGGCTCAGATAAAGAAATAAATATTGTGAATTGTTATGGTCCTATTGTGATAGGGAGGCTTTCTGGAATCTTGCATGCTCGGGGCACTTATTGGCGCTGGAAAATTTAATACTTGCAGGTGATTTGAATTTTTCATGGGGGGCTGAGGAAATTTGGGGACAAGTTTCCAGAAGGGATCCTCTTGGAACATATTTCAGGAATCTCTTCTCTAATCATTCTCTTATTGATGTGGAACTGAGACCTATGGCTCCAACATGGTCAAATGGCAGAAAGGATGGAAATCTGATTTCCAAACGAATTGACCGTTTTCTAATATCAGCGTCTCTATTATCCTCTTTCCAAAATTATAGATCATGGATTCATCAGATTCATATTAGCGATCATCTTCCCATTATTCTGCAATTTGACCTTGATGTAACTCACCGTCATTATCCCTTTAAATTCAACTCTATATGGTTAACCGATCAGGATTATGATGTGGGTGTGAGAACTCACTGGTTGAATATAGATGTTTCGGCGAAGAGATCTGCAATGGATAAGCTGGCTGTGAAATTAAAATCTTTAAAAGACTACACTATTAAATGGGAAAGATCCAAAAAAACTGAGATGGCTGCTGAACTCATTGAGGTAGAAAAGGAAATTGGCATTATGATGGATCAATCTCTGAGGAATGGTATATCTCACATGGGTCGAACCACACTTATAGATTTGGAGGAAAGGAAATTGAAATCCTTCTAATCCATGAAGAAACCTGGTGCTTAAAAATTCGTGCAATTTAGGTCAAAGCTGGTGACTTGAATACAAAGTTCTTTCACCGGTATGCAGATTCCCGCAGAATTCAAAACAATATTTGGGATATAAATGATCATGTTGGTCGGCGGATTAGAGGTGATAAGGAATTGATGGTAGAGGCTTCACAACACTATTAGGACTCTTTTTGTGATCCAAAAAATACAACAGTGTTGGAACAATTTAAGATCATCAAGGAATACCCTAGGATGTTCAATGGAATTGAGGGGGACAATATTTTTGAGGCCATATCCTTACTGGAGGTACAAAAGATCCTACGAGGCTTTGCTAAGGATAAATCTCCTGGCCCCGATGGATGGACGGTGGAACTGTTCTATCACTTTTTTGATATCATGGGGAAGGATCTTAGGGAGGATGTGGATGAATCCAGGACCATGGGGCTGGTTTCTGGGGCTTTAAATTCTACCTATCTGTCTCTAATTCCTAAATCCTCACATCCTAAGAATTTTAATGATTATCACCCCATTGCTTTGTGCAATTTAGTGTACAAGATTATATCCAACATTATTGTTGTGCGCATTAAGCCGATTCTTTCAAGGCACATTTCCATGGAACAATATGGTTTCCTGGAGGGTAGGCAGATTAATGATGTGATTGGTGTGGCTCAGGAGGTTTTTCATAGCATTAAACAAAAGAAACTTGATGCACTCATTCTCCAACTAGACTTAGTTAAAGCATATGACCGGGTGGACTAGGCTCTTTTGAGATTGATCCTCATACAAATTGGTTTGCCATGGAAGGTGATGAAATGGATTATGGCTTGTGTCACTTCTGTAAATTTTGTTGTTCTTATTAATGGCCAGCCGACTAAATTTTTCAAGGCTTCCAGGGGCCTCGGACAGGGCTGTCCTCTCTCGCCCCTTCTGTTCCTCTTGGTTATTGAGGGTCTAAGCCTCACCATCCACAAAGCTAAATGTGAGGGCTCTATTGTTGGTATCAAGGTATCTGTTGGTATATATGTTACACACACACTCTTTGTGAATGATGTTATGCTCTTTGGTCTGGGCATTTTGGCAGAATGGTTACAATATAAGAAAATTCTTGAATTCTTTTGCTCTGTATCCGGTATGCTCATGAGTCTGATTAAATCATGTTTCTTGAAGCATTCTTTGGAGGAAAATGTGGAACAGGAGATTCGACTGATACTACCATTGGATTTCAAGGAGTTGTTAAATGGCACAAAGTACCTTGGTTACTTTGTCAAACCTTCAAACTACAGGTTGAATGATTGGTCCTGGCTTATCAGGCGGTTTGATTCCCATATTGGACATTGGAGCCTGTAGTATCTATCCATGGGTGGCAGACTCACACTAGCCAAAGCAGTCCTTCAGAATCTGGGGGTTTATTGGTTTTCCCTTTGCAAAACTCCAAAGTCCATTATGTGTCTCATATGAAGGAAATTCTTTAGATTCTTATGGGCTGGTGGGGGGGAGACGAATAAATTCCACTTGATTAAATGGTCTGCATTGGCCCAACCTATTGCATTTGGGGGTCGGAATGTAAAAAATTTTGACCTTTTTGTGATGGCCCTTCATGCAAAGAGCTTATGGCGGGCATTATTTGTCAACTCAGTATGGGGCAAGATCATTCGGGCAAAGTATATTAAACAATCTTCGGTTGCAAATTGGATCCGTAAGGGACAACCTTCAGTGGTTGGCGTCTCGAATATATGGAAAGGACTTATAAGTTCTTTCTCTATCATCGCCAAGTGGCTCTCATGGAAACCTGGAGATGGCAGGAATATCATACTCGGCAATGATCCTGTACTGGGGGGATCCCCTGCATTTTTATTTTCTCCTGAATTATTGGCACATTTACGATCTAGAGGGCTATACAAACTTGCTCATGCGTCATGTTTTAATGGTGGTGGGGGTAACGGGTGGATCACTACTGCACATCTGGGAATCAGTGGTGCTCTAGGGTATGAATGGACCGAGTATATCCAGTATCTTTTCCATGCTAATATCCATTTATCAGAGACACCGGATCGATTGGTGTGGTCGTGGGATGTGGCACACGGGGTGGTCTCTACGAAGCTAGCATATACTTCGTTATTTGCTAATAAATGACCTAAACATTCTTGGTGGATCCACTCCATTTGGAAACTTGCTCTTCCTTTGAAGATTAAATGTTTTATTTGTTGGCCTTGGGTAATAAAATCCTTACATGGGACAATCTTTTCCATCGTGGTTTCAATGGCCCAGGTTGGTGTTCTCTATGTTGCCTACATATGGAATCGGTGGATCACCTATTCTCAGCATGCTCGTTCATACAAGACCATTGGATCTTGGTTGCAACTAATATTGGTTCCCAGTTTACCTGGTGTTCATCCTCTCTGAACGAATGTCTTGGTCTATGGTTTCGGGAGACACATTCTTGGATGGAACTTCCATGTTTTATGTTGTGGGAAATATGGAAGGCCCGTAATAGGTGTATCTTTGAAGGTATTACTCCCCACCTGGATTGGATTTGCAGCCGGACTATTGCTTCTTTTAAGGAATATGATACTCTCTCTGATCCTCCTGGTGGTCGAAGTTTATTGAACTCTAGTAGACCTGGTAGTAGGGTGGCTCCTCCGGTGTTGGTATACCCTTGTGGGTTCTTTGATGGGGCGATGGTTGGGAGCTTGGGTGTTAGTGGAGCTGGAGTGGTCTTACATCTTACCAATACTGTATTCTTTCACATCCATCTTAATCTGGGTACTGGTACAAACACCCGGAGTGAATTATGTGCACTTTGGCTCTCGCTTATATTTTTCTCGAATTAAACAGGTAACATCCCTCATTATTATGGGTGACTCTTCATCCATCATTTCTTGGGCCATGGGCATCTCTCCAATTAATGTGATGCTCCTTACGCACTGGTTGGCAAATGTCAGGCGGTATATCAGTGCCTTTGAGCATATTCATTTTTCACATATCTTTCGAGAGGTGAATATGGAGGTTGATCTCCTTTCCAAGATGGCTTTGAATTATTTAGTTGGGATCATCATGTGGGAGGAATGGCATGGGGATCATATTTTCTCTCAGGGCTCAATTGATTTGCATTGGAACTGACACCTGTGGACTGGTATTACTGTTTTTGGTATTTTTTATATTATCTGCGGACTTATGTTTATATATGTGATATATCTTTATGCAGGATCTATTAAATTTTGAGAATTAATTCACAATGCTCTAGGATATTTACTGAGAGAATAACATGTACAGTATATCAATGCATAACAATCATAACAAGCATGTCAATCATCACAAGAATCAAAAGCATGAGAGACAAGAGACACAGAGTTTCTGTGGGGAAAACCCTAAGGTGAAAAACCCCACAACTTCCTCAAAGATAGAGAGAGAAATGGCTCAACCAAAGTACAACCAAAATACACAGAGATAGTCTCCTAGTAGCAGATGATCCTCCTCCTCACTAGTGTGCCACTTTCTAAGTGAGAGAAGTATGAGTTTCTGAGTGATCAAAATAGAGATCTCCCAATCTCTATTTATACTAGTCTGTTTTCCTAGTGACCTTATGGGGCCGACTTGTCTATCCAGGTACATCAACCATATAATATATATTTTAGGGCTGACCCCACACATGGTGGTCTAATAACCCATCGGCAAGTACACACACTTGCGACACTTATCAATACACATGACAACACTTCCTTATAAAGGAATAACACATCTCTTATAAGGGTATAATAAATATACATGAAATACATATATGAAATACATTCCGAAGTTACATATACATCAACACTCCCTCTTAACTAGGAAGGTATTTCTCGACACAGATCTGCTAGACAAGTACTCTTCTCGAGATCATCATCATCGATGCATCGTCATCATCATCATCATTGCTGCTGCTATCTCAACCAATCTCTGAATCTACTCGTCATAGGAAGTTCTACAGAGCCAGTCCTTTTTCATACTGGATGTAGGCCCACCACCTGCAGGTCTTCGTCATCACTGGCCATACTGTGGAAATCTTAGGACTTATTATGTGCATCACAAAACCTTAAAAGAGTCTCTTAACTAGCAAGAACCCTAAAGAGCATCTGAGGCCTTTTTCATCCTGTCCAAATCTCCAGGACTTATTACATGTGACCCCACCACAAAACCTCGAAAGAGAATCCCAGGACTGATTACGAGCACAAGGCTCAACCTATCGGATCTCCCAAGGCACAAATTACATGTCACCACAAAACCTTGAAAGAGCATCCCAGGACTGATTACGAGCACAATGATCAACCTATCGGATCTCCCAAGGCACAAATTACATGTGGTCATGGCAAAACCTCGAAAGAGCATCCCAGGACTAATTACAAGCACACGGCTCAACCTATCGGATATCCCAGGGCACAGATTACATGCCATAGGACAAAACCTCGAAAGAGCATTTGCCAGATATCCCAGGGTACAAATTACATGCCATAGGAAAAACCTCGAAAGACTATCTGCAAATTTCCCAGGGCACAAATTATATGTCCTCCCAAGCAAAACCTCGAAAGAGCATTTGCCAGATATCCCAGGGTAAAAATTACATGCCATAGGAAAAACCTCGAAAGAATATCTGCAAATCTCCCAGGGCACAATTTACATGCTTATCTGCACAACCTATTCCACGGCCATAGAGTATCAACCTGATACTCACCATACATCATCCTAATGTACACATGATCATCCTGATCATCATCACTGCAACATCCTGCTGCATGTCATCTGGAGCAACATCCTGAAGCTCTTCATCCATGATCATCCTGATCATACACTGCATCCACATGAAGCATACCGAGTATCTACCTAATACATATCATCACACATGATCCTCCTGATCATACAATGTATCCACCTGATACATACATAGATACATGATCCACACAATGCATCTAACTGATATATATCAATATACATGATCTACTTGATCATACACAGTATCCACCTGATACATATACAGATACATGGTCCAAGCATCCAACATGATGCATATGCAAAATACATACAAATGATCCAACCGATCATATCCAACATCCAACATGATGCGTACATACATATAAATGATCCAACTGATCATATCCAGCATCCAACATGATGCGTACATACATATACATATAAATGATCCAACTGATCATATCCAGCGTCATCCTAATGCATATACAGAGCAGTAACCAGAGCATCGTCCTGATGCTCATCATCCAACGCTTACATCCACAGCCATGTGAAGGATTCTCCTTCCAACATGCTTGGAATGGCTTCAGCAAATGTGTCCATCACTTCTTCCTCGAAGTGTCGTCGATCTAGACAACACCAAGCCTCTCCCTGAAGTACTTGAACTTCACTCTGGCTAGTGGCTTCGTCAGTACATCTGCAATCTGCTCATCCATCGTAACATATAGGAGCTTCACTGCTCCTCTCTGCACCATATCCCTGATATAGTGATATTTGATCTCTATGTGTTTTGACCCGTCGTGAAACATTGGGTTCTCAGACAGCTTCACACAACTCTGGTTATCACAGAAGATACCAGTAGCATCCAACGAGAGATCCAATAACTCAGACAGTAGCTTCCGAAGCCATACTACCTCACAACTAGCTGAACAGGATGCAACATACTCTGCCTCAGCTGTACTCAGTGCTACGCAAGACTGCTTCCTGCTGAACCAAGAGATCACACCTGATCCCATACTGAAGTAGCACCCAGATGTGCTCTTCCTATCTGCAGCACTGCCTACCCAATATGAATCAACATAACCTTGCAGGTTAAACTTTTGATTCGCTTCATACTTGAGCCCATAATCAACTATACCCTTCAGGTACCTCAGAATATGCTTTACAGCAACCAGGTGAACACTCCTCGGATCCGTCAGGAACTAGCTCAATGTGTTCACCGCAAATCAAATATCTGGTCTCGTGTTCGTCAGGTACATCAAGGACCCAATCATCTGACGATACACAGAGACATCAACCGGCTCAGATGAAGCATCACATAGAAGCTTCAGATTCGATGCCATAGGTGTGTCCATGGCCTTGCAATCCATCATCCCGAACCTCTTCAGGATATCTACAGTGTACTTTCCTTGTCCAAGGAAGATCCCATCTGTACTCTGCCACACCTCCATACCTAGGAAATAGTGCATCATTCCCAAGTCCTTCATATCGAATTTGGCAGTAAGCTTCCTCTTTGTATCTGCAATCAATATATCATCTCCTGTTACAAACAGGTCATCCACATCTAGGAGTAGAACCACGGGATTCCCTTCCTCAACCTTGTAGTAAAGGTTGGAATCCGCTTTACTCTTAGTAAAGCCCAAACTAGATAGGAAACTATCCATCTTACCATACCAAGTTCTGGGGGCTTGCTTCAAGCCATACAAGGCTTTCTTCAATCTGCACACATATGACTCCCTGTCATGTGTTTCAAAACCGAGTGGCTGCTCCACATACACTTCCGCCTCAACTACACCATTCAAGAAGGCAGTCTTGACATCCATCTGGTGTATCTTCCATTTCATCGTTGCATCCAAGGCAAGTACTGTTCTAATGGAAGTGTACCTGGATACAGGAGCAAAAGTTTCTTCATAATCTATTCCCTCTTTCTGAGAGAAGCCACGAGCTACGAATCTTGCCTTGTATTTATCTACGCTGCCATCTGCAGCATGCTTGATTTTGTAGATCCATTTGGAAGTCACAATAGACTTCTCTTTAGGTCTTGGGACAATATCCCAAACATCATTCTTCATTATTGATTGGTATTCCTCGACCATGGCATCCTTCCATTCTTTCTTTTCCGCTGCTTCTTCATAACTAGAAGGTTCTTTTTCCATGATGTCACAGAGCAAAGAAACATAGCTAGTATGTGATCTAGTTCTCTTCTTTGCTCTGTGTTCTTCTTCTGGAATGCCGAATCTTTCTGCATCTTGAATGAGCTTTCTATCCCATGCAGGTTTCCTCTTGTGAGAGTTATCTTCACGGGGTGGATCTACAGGTTCTTGTGGATCTTCTAACTCACGAACAACTTCTGGAATTGCTTCAGTCATGGTAGTGTCTTGAAATCTAGTTTCCTTAGGTTCTTCATAAACTTCAATACGTGCCTTCCTTGATTTGATGAATGCTGAATCTTCATCAAATGTTACATCCCTGCTGACATCAATCTTCTTGAATCCTAGAAAGTATATTTTGTAAGCCTTTGAGCTTTCATTGTAACCCACAAAGATACCCTTATTTCCTGAAGGATCTAGCTTGGTCCTCTTTTCCTTTAGGACATGAGTGTATACTGGACAACCAAATATTCTGAGATGGCTAAGTGTATACTGGACAACCAAATATTCTGAGATGGTTGACTTCAGGTTTCTTACCAGAAAAGACCTCTTCTGGTGTCTTGTTGTCAAATATCTTGTGGGGTGTTATGTTCTGCACATATACAGATGTTCTAGCTACTTCTTCCCGTAGATGCATAGGTAGATCCTGGTCATGCAACATTGCCCTTGCTGCTTCCATGATTGTTCTGTTCTTCCTTTCTGCAAACTCCATTCTGTTGTGGATTGTAAGGAGCAATCAACTCCCTCTTAATCCCTGAATCGCTGCAAAGCTTCTTGAAGTCACCTGAGGTGAATTCTCCACCATTGTCGGATCTAAATGTTTTCATCTTCTTGTCAGTTTGATTCTCCATCAAGGTTTTGAATTCCTTGAACTTATCAAACACCTCATCTTTGTTCTTCAAGAAGTAGACCCAAGTCTTCCTGGAGAAGTCATCTATGAAAGAGACATAGAAAACATACCCACTCAGAGAACTAGAAGACATAGGACCACATACATCTGAGTGGATGATTTCCAGGATACCTTTTGCCTTGCTTTCACTGCTTGAGAAAGCCTTCTTGATGTTCTTATCTTTTGCACATCCTTTGCAAACACCTTCATGTTTGGTCTTGATTTCAAGAAGACCCTCTACAGCCTTACTTGCAATTGGAAGTGACCTATAGTGCATATGAGCAAGTCTTCTATGCCAAAGTTCACTTAGCTCCATGGATTCATGCACCATGGCATGTTCAGGTTGACCCTTCAATTTATACAATCCTCCCTCTTTCTCTCCAATCACTACTGCATCATCAATTGTTTTACCCTTTGGCCACATTAGGACTTGGCCATCTACAAATGAAACTCTCATGCCTTTTGCATCCAATGCAGAGATGGAGAGAAGATTCTTCTTGAGCCCAGGTACATAAAGAACTTCTTTCATCTTTAAATATTTTCCAAAATCTAGGTTGTAGGAGGCTTCACCACTTCCTTTGATAGGGTATTGGTAATCATCCCCAAGTTTTACCTTATGGGGTGACTCATGTTCAGATAGGCTTACAAAAGATTCTTTAAACCCAGTCATGTGTTTGGAAGCCCCACTGTCAATTAACCAATCATTACAACCATGGGAGATAGTACCTGTGAGAGCAGAGATTAGAACATATTCTTCTTCACTTGATGAGTGATCATCACTTTCTTCCCTGGCCTTCTTCTTTGGAGGTTCATCATCCTCAGCAGCATGAGCATGATATCTTCTTTTGTTATTCTTCTTCTTGTTGTTGAAGTTGTTGTTGTTGTCTTTCTTCTTCTTGGGACAGTCTGAAGCAAAGTGTCCCTTCTCATTGCAATTGAAGCATCTGAGATCTTTCTTATCTTTATGATAATGGTGGTGCGAGAATTTCCTGTTATGAGATTATTCCTTCTTGGACTTTCCTTTCCTGGCATGTGCTGTGAAAGCTTGATCTTCATTTCCCATCTTTTCTTCTCAAACCACAAGCCTAGCTTCTTCTTGAGAGCATTCCTCCCACAGTCTACTGAAAGAGATCAATTTCTTTCTTGCACAGATTCCTTGAATAAAGGAGTCCCATGACCTAGGTAGGCCATTCGGAGTGGTCATAACAATTTCACCATTGTCCACTACTTCATCCACAGCTTCAAGTTGTTCCTTGATCTGAGATACCTTGGAGAAGTAAGATTGAATGGTTTCTCCATTCAACATCTTGAACCCTTTCAATTGATTCTGCAGAGTCATCTTTCGATTTATGTTCTTCCCTTCAAATAACTTGGTCAGGGAGTCAAAAATCTCCTTGGGTGTCTTTAGAGAAGACACATGGGGTATGAGATGGTCTTTGATAGAATCAGCAATGATTCTCTTTGCCTTGACCAAGTTCTTCTTATGCAATACCTTAGCCTCTTCATCCTCTGGGATAGGGATGTCTTCTTTTATATATGAGTCCAACTCATTCTCTTCCAGGATTAACCCAATCCTATACTTCCAGGCTCGGAAGTTATCAGCCCCTTCAAGCTTATCCTCAAGCTTGGTGTGGTGAGACATCTTAAAGAGTACTTCAAATGGAAATAGAAAAGATTTAGGTCTTACCACTTGAATTACTGGATCTGGTCCCGGATTAGGGTTTGTCGAAAAAACCCTAAAAATTCAAAATGTGAATTTCAACTTTCTAAAAGGATAGAAAGATGTGCCTTGATGAGCTGATCAACCTGGTGTATTCAGAAATTTAGATCTGCAAAGCTACACCCTTCAAAACTGCCTTTCTGTCTTCCCGGATTCACTTAGGAGAGCTCTGAATTAGGGTTTGAGTTTCCCGGAGATCTACCCAGCCAAAAATCTCGATCCAAAGCTCTAAACTTCGATTTTTGCAAGGAGCTTCTAGCTATGTCTTCAAATTTCAGAAATTCCTATTTTTGTGGAAACCCTAATTTTTAGGGCCAAATCTGAAAATGCTCAGAATTGAATTCTGATTGGACAGATAGATTCTCCTTGATGAGTAGAGTCAATCTACTATACTTCTTTTCCAAAATCTATGGAGAGAAACCCAATAAACAAGAAACTCAAGTTTCCGTCACTACAGAATGTCTTCTTCTCAGGTTAGCTCCGATACCATGTTAAATTTTGAGCATTAATTCACAATACTCTAGGATCTTTACTGAGAGAATAACATGTACAGTATATCAATGCATAACAAGCATAACAAGCATGTCAATCATCATAAGAATCAAAAGCATGAGAGACAAGAGACACAGAGTTTCCGTGGGGAAAACCCTAAGGTGAAAAACCCCACAACTTCCTCAGAGATAAGGAGAGCAATGGCTCAACCAAAGTACAACCAAAATACACAGAGATAGTCTCCTAGTAGCAGATGATCCTCCTCCTCACTAGTGCGCCACTTTCTGAGTGAGAGAAGTATGAGTTTCCGAGTGATCAAAATAGAGATCTCTCGATCTCTATTTATACTAGTCTGTTTGCCCAGTGACCTTATGGGGCCGACTTGTCTAGCTAGGTACATCAACCATATAATATATATTTCAGGGCCGACCCCACACATGGTGGTCTAATAACCCATCGGCAAGGTACACACACTTGCGACACTTGTCAATACACATGACGACACTTCCTTATAGAGGAATAACACATCTCTTATAAGGGTATAATAAATATACATGAAATACATAGATGAAATACATTCCGAAGTTACATATACATCAACAGGATCATAGACTCTTTTACCAACTACGTGTTGGGTTTTTCATCTTCAGTATGCGGCTCTATTTACCTTGATTATGTTTGTATTTGTGATGGATCTTTGGTCTCTTGACCCATGGAACTCGATACTATTTTTTGATGTATGGTTATTTTAGGCAGACTAGCTGTCATGCTATGATGCCCAGTTCTGTTTAAGTGTTATGAGCCTTTCATGGATGTGGCTTGGGTCATGATCGAATACTTTATAGTCTTTGTGTTTATGGGTTGTTTTCTCGCCCAGGATATGTAACTCTCTTTAGTCATGCTGGGATCAGTTCCCCTTGGTTCTTGGATGTATTTGAACTATTTACAATTTCGCAGTATTAATAGTAAGTTATATTTTTCCATGGAAAAAAAAACAAAGCTAACTTTACAATAACTACATTGTTTTTTTTTTCACTTTGTTTTTCTTTCCTTTTCATTTTTCAATGTTTCCCTTCTTTGTTCTTTGGGTGTATCTTTTTGACGACGATCTCTTGAATGTGTGTCTTTACATTTTCTGTAGTTTTAGTTTAGATTGTTTTAATTATATTTCCGGCGTTTAGTTGTGATTCCTTTTATTACCTTTACATTCCTTTGCTTTGATTTAGTTTTCTCGTAGCTTAGTTAACCACCACAAGACTAAACCATTGAATATCATAATCTAACTCGGGAGGCATGATCTTGCAGTCCAGTGCTACGCTAAGCTTATGGTGCTAGTTTATTTCATTACCTGGTTTGGCTTTATTGCATTTTGAAGTGTGCTTGTGGGCATTAGTTGTTAGATTAGGCTAGAGAGGATCAAACCCTGCATTCCCTGTGCCTACACCTCTAAGTTTATGAACTCCTGGATTGACAATTTAATGTCGAATAATTAACATATATTTAGTTGAACACCAAGCCAGCCTCTGTTGGGTTAACATGATTTCCTAGGTACTAGAGGGGAAATGCTAACTAGTGACTCACCAAAAAGTTATAGGAACCTCGTGTAGACTCAATTAGCCTAGCGTCCACAGTACCTACCCCACAAAACACCAAGTAGGTACCCCTTCACCACTCCACGGGACCTCAGGCATCACCTTCCTCTAGGTGTTATACCAATGTGTGCATAGAAAGAGCACCCAAACCCCATTATTCCACCAAGAGGTCACAACTTTCACTAGTCTCTTAGCTAGATCTGTGCTCTGCACCACTTTGGTACTCAATACTAGCAATCGACCTCGTGTGAACTTAGTTAGTTTGGCATCCATAATACCTACCCCATTGTAATACCCCCAAGACTTTTGAATTATTTTATTTAAGGGATGATGCACAATCATGGACTCCTTTAAAGACACAAAAAACAAAACAAAACAACAAAAACAAAAACAAAAACAAAAACAAAACAAAACAAAACAAAACAAAAACAAAAACAAAACAAAACAAAAAACAAAACAAAAAAACAAAACAAAAAATGGAACCTTTGACTTTAGGTGACAATTAGGGGTACTTCCCTAACGGATTTGAAGATGAAGTAAAAAGACAAAAGATAGGTAATTGAATCAACTTTCATAATATATAACATTTATCTATAAAAAATTTGTGTAAATGATTATAAAATTAGTTTTCGTTAAATTGGGTTTTCAAATTTTCAACACATCATAACATATATGTTTGTGCGGGTGCAACACTTATTGAGGTAAATGATGTCAATTTTGCATAAAATCTTGCAGACATATAAAGGACATGTGGGCCTAGTGCAACACTATTTATTCAAAAAAATTCATGAATTATTTTTTTTATTATTAATTATTGAATTCAAAAAACCTTGAAATGAAAATGTTTTGTGCGGGTGCAACACTTTAGGGGCAAAATTTAATGAAATCCTTGATTTCTATATATAAGATTATAGAGCTCGCTCTCCTCTAGTGCACCATATAGTTTTCTTGGGAAATGGTAAAGGCAATCAAAAGTTATATAAAAAACAATCGATGTATCTATTTTCAAAAACTGACGTGTGTCATTTAGAAAAATAATAATAAATAAGAACATACATTTTTAAGAAAAAATTACATATTCAGAATCGTTAGATCGTACTCTACAATATTCTATATTTTCATAAAAAAATATTGTGTTTGTCATAGCAAAACATGCCATTGAAACTGAGCATATTGATAGAGTTCTAAAATACAGGCAATAGCCCTGGTTTATTTGTCCTAGCCAATAGGTTCGGTAGTCCGAAGTTGTTTTCGAACATCATGCCAAGCCTTGTTCCCGCTGATTTTTTAAATTTTAAAAAAACGCATATGCGTTTTAGCCTTGTTTGTATCGCATATGCGATTCATATCGCATATGCGATATAACGCATATGCGTTTTAGCTTTATTAGCTTGGTACGAGAGTAAAAAAGAGTTTACCAAGTTAGTGGATAGGATTTGGGAGAAACCCCATCTAAAAGAAAAAGATCATGGTAGTTATTGGCCCCTTCAAAGCGGTTTAGTGTAAGTGTGGCAAAAGGACTACGCTTAGCCTAAACTTTGTGAATGGTTGTGGATGATGAGGTCAGATTATTGGAGGTTCAAGGGCTAGTCCAAAGGAGGTATTAGGATGATGAGGTTACCAAGTTAGGATGCCTTTCTTGTTTCCTCTGCATGATCAACCTCAATGGGCAGAACATGGTAAAAAACAATTGTAGGCTCTGTATATGGATATGTCAATTTATAAAAAAAATTACATATACATTGGTCTTGGAACACCATACACTTTCTCTCTCTATAACCAACC
Organism: Larix kaempferi; assembly: GCA_027924585.1. Lineage (NCBI taxonomy): Eukaryota > Viridiplantae > Streptophyta > Pinopsida > Pinales > Pinaceae > Larix > Larix kaempferi. The sequence continues at coordinate 15,494,598 of BSBM01000600.1, forward strand.
TTCTCCCCTTTGTATATCTAACACATCCACATACCCTCTCTCCATCCCTCTTTATCTAACCATCATTATTTCTCTCCTTCACCACCCCTCTACCTCTATAACCATCCCTCAGCCCTCTCTCTCTCTCCCCCTTCCCTCTCTCTCCCTTCTTGCTTACCCCCTCCCTCCCTCTCCTTCTACCTCCATGTGTTCCATCCTTTGACTCACTCCATACCTCACTTTCTCCCCTACCTCCTCTCTCCACCCCCTTCTCTCTTACCCCATAATTCCTTCTCTCTCTTCCTCTCTCCCCCTCTCTATCTAAATCCCCCCTCTTTCCTTATATGGCCACTCCCCCTTGAACAAACTTACACACCTCTTGGCCTTGAAAAAACACAACCCCTCTCCCTGTATAACCAACCTTCCCCCCTTTGTCTCTCTCACACACATCCACACACCCTCTCTCCATCCCTCTCTATCTAACCATCGTTATTTATCTCCTTCACTATCTCTCTGCATCTATAACCATCCCTCAACCCTCTCTCTCTCCCCTTTTCCTCCCTCTCTCTCTCTCTCCTCCTCCCTGCCTAAATCCCCCCTCCTTCATAATCTTACCACTCCCCCCTCAAACAAAATTACACACCTCTTGGTCTTGGAACACCACACCCCCTCTCCCTCTATAACCAATATTCCGCCTTTCTCTCTCACACACACATCCATACACCCTCTAAAACAATTCCTTTGTTTCCCCTCCCTCCCGCCAAAACCCTCCCTCCCTCCATGTTTTCCATTCTATCACTCACTCCATCCCTCACTTTCTCCCCCTACCTCCTCTCTCCACCTTCAAGCCTTCATCCCTCCTTCATCTCTCCATCTTTCTCTCCATTCCTTAATCTCCATCTCTCTCTCTCTCTCTCTCTCTCTCTCTCTCTCTCACACACACACACACACACACACAATCCCTCATCTCTATCCCTCGGTGTAACCATCCTTGACCATCCTTCATTTCCCTAAATCCCTACTCTCTCACTGTTATTATCACACTCTCTCACCCTCTAACCATCCCTCCATCCATCATTCTCTCTCTCTCTCTCTCTCTAACCACCCCTCCATTTGTCTCTCTCACTCACTCACTATATACCATTCTCTATACCACCACTCCATTCATCCCTCTCCTCCCTCTCACTCTTTAACGACCCCCCCATTTGTCCCTCCATCCATTATGTTATATCTTTCCTCCATCCATTATCCTATATCTTTCTTGCACCCAATCATCCCTCCCTCTTATATATATCCCTCTTCCATCCCCCCTATATCTCCCCCCCCCATTCCTCCCTCCCTCCACTTATATTTATTCCCCTCCCACCAATCCCTTCCCTTTATATTTCTCCTCCCTTCAGTCCCCCCTCATATCTCTCCCCTACCCATCCCTCCCTTCCCCTTATATTTCTCCTCCCTTCATCCCCCCCATATCTCTCCCCTACCCATCCCTCCCTCCCATGATTCCCTCTACACCTTCCTCTCCCTCCTTTGACCCCCCCCTCTTTTAGCTTAATCAATGTAATGTTGGGCCATGAGCCACCCCATAGACCGTATGGATGGAATCTTAGGAGTCTAAATGGTATTATAATTGGATAAAGGTTCCATTATAGGGTTTTGGATGGGAGGGATGGGTCTCTAGACATTGACCATAGTAATGGAAGAAAAGACAATGAGTCTCTAAATCAACACACATGCCTTATAGATGGAATATTTGGCCTTTAGTGGGATATGGGTGTCATTATGAGGTTTTATGAACTAAGGATGGGTCTCGGGGTCTTAACCATGGTAATGGGACCGTTCCAGTGTTGGTAGTGTTCCCATATCAGCATTTCCCATACACACTTGCAGGAGCCAACGGCATGCAATTTTGCTACTCCATTTGGTTTTTCGCTCCCAGACCGAGAGTCACCGAGTGTCCCTGAACGACATTTTCATTCAACTTTCAACTCAACATAACTCGGCAACCGGAGGTCAAATCGACGAATCGTCGACTTCGTTGGTCTCCTGGCATGCGATTAACTATAGGGGGGCCTCTCCACCATGTTTTCATGGCCCAGTGACTTCATTGTGCATTGATTTTGTAAACTAGGGTTTTGCTCATTTTCCTTCAATGCAACTCTCGCATTGGTGGGTCAACTCTGCAAAATCCAAGGGCTGTGAAGGGAAATATCTCCCAATGGATTCAACTCTGAAGGGAAATATCTCCGAATGGAGTCATGTTTGTGGAGACTCCAAGTGAAGATGGAAATATGACATCAAAATTTCTTCACCTACATGATTTAAATGGAGTCATGAGGTGAATTATCTTCACCAAGGGTATGTGGTAGGATATAACCAAGAAATCTTTGCACTCACTCGATTATATTTCTTGGTCTCACTCGACTAGAAACCAATAGACCATAAACCTATAAGCTATGACCTAAGCTAAAAAAACAACTATGGTTTCATGACCTACAAACAACAAACTTAAAAGCTAGGGTTCACAAATTTAGACATAGAACTACAAACTAGGGTTTATGAACTCATTAGGTTTATATCATTATATTTGTTAGTCTCACTCAACTAGAAACTAGTAGACCATATACCTAGAAGATATGTACCTGCACTACAACAAAGCTAGGGTTTCATGAACTACAAACCACAAACCTAAAAACTATGGTTCACACATTTTAGACATAAAACTAAAAAGGTTTATGAACTCATTAGGCTTAGATAAAAAGATTTGTTAGTGTCACTCAACTAGAGATTGGTAGCTATGTTGGTCTCCCTTATATGTAGTTACACTTAGACAATATACCTAATCTACAAGAAAATATGGAAATAAGCTAGGTTTTAGGGCATAAGGCCCATTATTCTCCTCCAATGACCTCTTTTAGACACCTAGACACATTCTTGGTGCACAACTAAACCATTGATGTCTCCCATAGCACCCTTCAAGGTGATTGGTAACCAACAAAGGTTAAAAGTGGAGGTTAGAGGAATGGTGGTTGGGATCGAGAAGAAAAATTCAGCGATAGAGGTCATTGTTTCCCTCCCTCAAATATGTTCATGGACCATAGATCCATCCATGATTACCAAGGCCTCATAACGGTTCCCATATTCAACTCAAATGTCAAGGAATCCTTAACGGGGGCTTCTGTTTTAGTTTTCAAGTGTTGTTCATGGTGCTCAAGATTGAGAAGCTTCAGTAGGGCCTAAGGAAATCCCCCCTAAACCATGTTTCTACCTTGATACACATTTCCAGTGCACAAAACCTACTCATGGTGATTGTAGTTGAATCAAATGCCAAAAACCACCTACAAAAATCCTACATGTTGGTTAGGGTACTTGTTCAAGGTTTTGATCTTGAGAAGCTTCAACAAGATCCTAATACACTTGTTTTTAGTTTTTAATGATGGTTAAGGCCCCTTGAACCATCCATGCTTAAGTGTGGTGGTCTAAGGATGTGCTCATGGTGCTTGATCCTAATAAACTATGTTTAGGGTATAATGTTGTTATTGCTCTCCCCCATTCGGTGTCAAGGTCTTGAGAATGTTGTTTCCATACCATGACTATGGTAATGTCCTCAATACCAAACCACTATGCATGAAACATATTAAGGGCACCCACATCCAAATCCTAGGACAAAGAATCCCCAGTGAGGGCTCGTGTTATTGTGTTTAGGATTTGTTCATGGCACTTGAGTTTGAAAAGGTTCAATTAGGGCTTCATGACCTTGTTTACCCCCTTGACCATGTTTAGTTGTTTAGACCAATTTCCAATGATATAATTGAATCATGACACATACATATCCCACTAAAAGGCCTGTAAATAATCGTTACAAAGGAATCATGTGCAAGTTGGAGGACTCGTTCAAGGTTCTTGATCCCAAGAAGGTTTGAGGACACATTTAAGGCTCTTGACCTTGTCATGGCACCCATAACACCCTTAGAGATAATTAATAACCAAAATAATTGGACATATTCATTTTATCAACTCTCCTTATTAGCTCTGTAGTTACCTTTGAGTATTGGACTCTAAATTGATTTGGAACTCTCACTAGTGGAACCATAGATGTTATTAAAATGGTCGTTTTTTGAACCATTGTAGCAAAAACAAGCATGTGTTATTAACATGTGTATACTTACAATGTGTGCATGTGCCTACATTTAGAAAACAAAACAATAAACAAATCCCAACCTTATTATCTTTGAAAAGCTAGGTTATCTATACAAACATAGACATTTCCAAGGAAATTCTACTATTGCAATACTTTTTGTTGTTTAGTGTGATTGAGAACACAATTTTTGTCAAGTTATTATTTTGTTTGATCCTTGTGAATGTGGGAAATAGACTCAATTCATAAACAAATTTGATAGGAAGGATCATCCCCCTAAAAAATTCAATGAATTAAGAGAAAATACATAGTTGGGTAAAGAAAAACATAGGCATGCACTAACATAGAGTATTCATCATATATACTTGTTAGATGCCTAATTTCTAAAATGTTGACACCTACATTGCTTCTACGAACCAAACAAGGGTTCAAACATCTTGAACAATTGGCAAAACGTCATTGTAGAGAGGTGATATCATTGTGTTAATTGTTGGTTGTTCATAAAAGACCTAGTAGAGCTTCAACTTACTCAAACATTGATCAAACTAGGACTTGAATAAGATACATGACAAGATTCATTGCTAGTTGTTTCGAAAAAAAGTTGATATATAGTTTGTTAATCTTATAGACACGTGTCCAAGCCCAAATATTTCAAACATTGATACCTATATTTCCTCTATTAATCAAAACTAGAAAAAAATCCCCTAACATTTGTTACTCATCATTTCACAAGGCCATAAACCTAAAAACATAGTTAAGCATATCTGCAAGGCATATAATGCACATCATGTTCCCATATCAAGTCAACCATATATATAAATCTAAACATTGCTTTATATTATATGTACATATAATGTTTTCAAAAATGGCATGCCATGGCCATAATACAAAATAGTGGATCATATTGTACATCTGTGTGTATACAATCAAAACGGTACATGTATGTATCCCCCCTATACATGGATTCTATTTACCCCCCCATACATGAATTCTATTTATCCCCCTTTTCACCGCCACTGTCAGTGGATTTTGAGAATTCTATCTTTCTTTTTCGGCTGCTCGATGGCATTCCCCAATGCTAAATAGAAGGATCGATTCTCATTTGCGGAGATTGCACACAAACCAAAATTTGTAAGTTAGTTTACCAAGCTATAAAAATAAATACAACTCTATGTACATTTGTTCAAATTCCAAGCAAATATAACATTTTTACTTACTGTGCGTGTGTAAGTCATGGTACTCGACAGTGTAACCGCATGTACCTGGGGGGGGGGCGTGGAGGGTCATCAATGGCCCCAGTTGGGTGCTCTTCAAGCCCCACTCGCTCAATAGATGCCTGCATAAAGTAACATATGTCAATGTCAGCAAATTCAAAGAAAACGAGACATATACTACATGGACGAACAATGAATTTTTCAAAGAAAGCGAGACATACATGTACCTAGTGGGGGGGAGAGGTGGGTCACCAGTAGCCTCGAGCTGGTGCTCTTCAAGCACCACTGCCTCACTAGATGCCTGCATAAAGTAACATATGTCAATGTCAGCAAATTAAAAGAAAACGAGACATATACTACATGGACGGACAATGACTTTTTCAAAGAAAACGAGACATACACGTACCTGGGGGGGGAGAGGTGGGTCACAAACAACCTCGTTTTGGTGCTCTTCAAGCACCACTGCCTCACTAGATGCATGCATAAAGTAACATATGTCAATGTCAGCAAATACAAAGAAAACGATATATATACTACATGGACGAACAATGACTTTTTCAAAGAAAGTGAGACATACACGTACCTGGGGGGGTAGAGGTGGGTCACCATCAACCTCGATTTGGTGCTCTTCAAGCACCACTACCTCACTAGATGCTTGCATAAAGTAACATATGTCAATGTTAGCAAATACAAAGAAAATGAGACATATACTACATGTACGGACAATGATTTTTTCAAAGAAAGCGAGACATACATGTACCTAGGGGGGGAGAGGTGGGTCACCAACAACCTCGATTTGGTGCTCTTCAAGCACCACTGCCTCACTAGATTCCTACATAAAGTAACATATGTCAATGTCAGCAAATACAAAGAAAACGTGACATATACTACATGGACGGCCAATGACTTTTTCAAAGAAAGCGAGACATACTTGCATGTACAAATTAAACTATACTACATATACCTGGAAAAGGTTAAGAAGTGGGTCACCAGTGGGTGAAATAACTGACAATGGCCTAAATGGATGGGCATATGCATCAATCAAAAAGTCCATTCGGGTGGCATAGATATCATGCTATGTAACAAAACATAAAGATACAATTAGAAAAAATTTAATAATTAAAAGCATACATGTTGAATCATTAAAAGCATAATTAAAAGAATACCTGTGTTTGGGAATCTTCCTCTACATGCGAGGGACCTGCCTAGGATTCCAAAAACTCATCGTGCCCACCCTGCATAAAACATATTGTATCCAGATTAAGACGTATTGAATTTTGCAATCTCTACTATAAATATGTAAATCGCGATGACAAGTAAAGTTCTTACAGCTAATGGTGAAGCACCAAAATCATATGCAGCATTGACCGCTACATCAATGTCATCAACATCAATGACCAAATTATGTGAATCTGGGGTGTCATTGGACACCAACTGTATATTTGTTCACATAAATTGTCAGATAATTAAATAGAAATAAATTACAAAACAATTGAAAACTGTGATATAAAACAAAATATACTATGTAAAGAATGAATTTTACTTACATATCGGAGTAATCCATTGCCCCGAAACTCTGAAGCAAGCCCATAGCATATGCTTCCACACGTTGTGCAAGGGTGTGGAATAACACGACGCTCTGAACCCTCTGCGTCTCTAGTGCGATCTGTAGCTCTGGTACGTTCTGGAGACCTAGTAAGTGGATCCTCAGTGTGTGATGGTCCAGCCTCAGAAGTGCCAACCCCTTGGCCTACATTTCCTTTGACAGCAGTCCCATGTCGAAGCAATGTATCTTCCAAATGGAATAAGGCCTCCTGTGTATCATCAATAACAGGACCCGCAGGAGGATATACCCGAGGGGGGTTTGGTGTCCGTGGAGGGCGTCGCACACGGTTAGGATCAGTCCTAGCCCCTTCCCTATCTTGGGGCATCCCATGACCTACACCCTGGAACTCTAAAATATCAAAATAGTTCACATGTCTCACTAAGATAAATTTTGCATACATCTTCCTCAGGAAATAAAACGGGATGTCTCTATTACCATGAGGGTCTTCATTGAAGACCATGTACCAGCAATTCATCCAATTGGATTTCACATTTGGTTCCATGCACCAGTCTATCGAAATGTGTGGTAGATTGGTGGGTGGAACCAATCCGGTGCTAGGGTCTCGAAATAATGAAAACAGTTGGTCTTTGGTTATCTTTAGTTTTTTCACGTCTTTGTAGCTCAACCCAGTGGAATAGTATTGCCTATAGGAATCTCTATACGAGCTAATGTTGTACAGTGTTCCATGGGCATTGGAAATTGTGTTTGTTATGGTATCTAATGTCTTGGCTGATGATTGTCTTAAATGGTCCCCCCCCTCTAAACAGTGAGCTAAGGTGCCTCAATGCACCCAAACAAGCCAAAATCTCTGAATTTTGGTCGTGTTCGTTCTTTGGTGTTTGGGTTTGTGTCTAGATTTGGGTTTGTGTTTGAGTCTTTGTTATCAGTGGTTTCATTATGCACATTTTCTTCAACATTTGTGTTCTCTGTTAATATTAAGACAAAAAATTCAAAATTTATTTAATATTTCATTGTTTGGTTTAATACAGCAAATTTTATTAAATTCGTTTTAAAAAAAACAAAATCTATTAAATTAACAAACACAAACGAAAATTGAAAGCAATTTTGAAGGAAATGGCCACCTACCTTCCATTGTATGCAACTTGTGAATTGGCCCTTCCAAATTCGCTCAAAATCAAATCGCCTTTGTGTTTTATCGCTCTCCCGATACCTTCGGCCTTGACTGTGAAATGCGAAATTGAGGCCGCGGGCCTCTGTTTTATTTTTTTGTTTTGGTATTAAAAATCGCACTTGCGATTTGTAACACTTACAAAATGCAAGTGCGATATATCGCACATGCGATATAGGCTAACTAAGCTTAGCCTCGGTTTTGGACTCGGGCTTTCCAAACCTAGTCACGATAACGCATATGCGTTATAGATTTACATTTTGGACATGCGTTTCCGATTTCTAAAGTGGCACTAAAAAGTGGAACCAACTTCGTGCGTGCGCCCTTAATGTTTTTCATTTGAGAAATATCCTCCAAAGTATTATTATTTTGTAAAAGAGTTATAAAACTCCATACTCACACTCATGTGGGTGAATATCATGCACAAGAAATATTATTTTATTATTATTAATAGAAATATACACTTGGAGCCACCAGTTTAAAGAGGGGACACCATCATGAGACAATGAACAAGTGGATAGCAAGCAAGATATTTGGTATCAATCAAATCCAATTCAAAATCTCAGCAAGTCGACCAAATCCATAATTATAGGGATCAAGATATTTGCTTGAGATTTGATTGAGATGACACAAGACCTGGGCACAAATTATATAATGGTGCACTGAGAAGACACGGGACATTGTGTGGTGCATAGACAGAAATTGTTGCTATGATGAGGGCAAGTTGTTGAGTACTCTATTTATTTTGAAAGTCCATCTTTTGATCTATTATAGATTCTTGGGAAGAGTGTTGTGTTCAGATATTGTTGAGTTCATTTGTCTATGGTGGTGGTCCATCTCGAGGGTGAAGTTGGGCATGTAGTGTGGCTATCCTCCTCTACGGTTGGGAGGAACTGGGAAGCTCCAAGTGTTTTTCCATTATTGTTTTCAAATAGGTGCTTCTAAACACTTCTATGGTTGTTTGGTTACCATTGAATTAATTCATAATCTAGCTATGGATCTTTTAAAAATAATTCATGAAAATGTTATTGTGTCGATTGTGTCTATTGTTATCATCACATGAATGGGATTGGTCAGAGTGATAATTTAATTATATTATGCGTCTAAATATTGCCTTAAACGCAGATTGTTGGAATGATTGGTGATCGTTGTTCCTAGAATATTTATTGTGTTAAAATCAAGAAAAATTGCATACGGTGAAAGCGTGATGATGATATTGTTATCGTGGATTGTGTGCATTGTATCTCTTGAGATTCATTGTGTTTGAATGCTTGGCCAAGGTCACCCAAAAATATGAATAATACGTTGATAAAGACTAGCGGACTACAAGGTGACATGTGGAATCCCACGATATGAATGACACCAAAAATATAAATAATAAACCTACAATGTCTTATAATTGCATGAAACTTAATCATTGTTACCAAATTGTCTTACTTATGTAGAGGTAGTTTTTATGACCCCGAAGGATAGGATTGAATGGAAACTTTCTGTCAATGTGAGTAGTAGCGACGTAAATTAGAATCTAGAGACTAGCGGACTTGGGTTCATAGTTTGCTCCTTGTTCTATTAATTTATACAAATTACCTATGTATTACTCTTCTTGAGATTCATTTGGTTCACAGGTTGAATGATGAGGTTTTTTATTTGTACATGAAAGGTCAATCTGTTATCCGAGATTTGATCGGTGCCATACCTCCTTACTGTGTTTTCTTGGTTCACGCTGAGATTTGGTGTGTACATGAAAGGTCGAGCAAACTCTTGTTTGAGATTCGACCTGAGCCATACCTTATGGGAAGTTATTTTTAATTTTATGTTTATATATATATATTTATTTATTTATTTATTTATTTATTTATTGGAGAAGCTTAGTATAAGAAACAGATTTTTATGTTATGTTAGTTTATTTAAAGTTATATATTTTGTAAATATATTCAAAAGGGTTAGCATATGTAGTGGATTTGAAGTTGTCTTGATTTTTAAATAAATATTAGAATTGGTATCATATAGTTAAAAGATTATATTGAAATCTTATTTTATTCATTTCAATGTTGGAATTATAGCTATATATATTTGAAGAGGCATGGGAATTGTATGTACATCTTTAAATGTTTATATAAAAATATGGTTGAGCATCGTATTGTTATCAAGTCCCTTTCTTTAAACTATTTCATTAACAATCCTTGCTCCTAGAGAGGTCACAAGACCTTAGGATGTGATATTGGTTTGACAAATATGAATGAATAACTTATTTTGCAAAGGTTAGAGTACTTGTGCTAACTCGTTATACAACAAGTATATACATTAATTCAAAGGTTAAGCATTTTAATACTTTTTGGTAGCCGGTTACATAAACAAGCATGGAAATCTATCATAATATGGGTTCATATCTTATTTATGATTGTTTGAGTGTATTAAAAATGAAAATGATTTTTTTTTGTTATTATGAATTTTTGGGTACGTTACACCAACACAACAACACACACGTGCCATTTGAGTGTGTGCATAGAAAGACCACCCAAACCCTGCTATTCCGCCAGGAGGTCACACAACCACTATTGGATCTCCATCCACTTGGTGCTCAATACTCTATTCACTTGGACTCAGGAATTACAATAGTTCAAGTAGGACAAACAGTCATATATGGTTTACCTATAGAACCACAGACGTCTCACATAGACTCAACTAGCTTGGGGTCCAAAATACCCGCCCCACACAACACCAAGAAGGTGCCCCTTCACTGCTCAATGGTCCTTCAAGCGTCACATTCCGCTAGGTGCTAGTATACCATTGTGTGTGTAGAAAGACCACCCAAACCCTAGATCATCTACCTACAAGCTATGTTTTCCCATGGCTTACAAATCTAGGTTGCGCACAACCAATGGATCCATGGAATCACTTCACTCATTGTACAACATACCACTTTTCTATAACAGGACTCACAATCAACCGCACTCGAGCTTACTCAATGTCAAGGATACAAGACTTCTCAGGAACGTAACTAAGGATTCGTGACGCTTCACCACTCTGATAGTCCAACTCAGACCACTTCTAGGAACCAACCTTGTCACACAAGTCTTCAACACAATTCAAGATTCTCATACTCAAGCTAACAACAAGTAATTCGATATCACTTTGTTGCCTAGATCAACAAAGGAACGCATAGCATTTGCATTCTCTAGTTTCCTCTTCAATTCATAGGCATGACCATTATCCAGAGCTTAGATCCACTCTCCACTATGTTAATATTCAAGTTGGGCTTCCTCTCTAGCAAAGGTCATCTCTTCTCCATAGATGAGAATGATATATTGGTCGATGGATATATGAGTGAATGATGAATTGCACTCAAGGAAAGGCAAGATAGATATACCCATGAAGGGACGAGTTATTTGACCACGTAAACTCATTAATTGGCTGACAGACTCACTGATAGGTTACTATGCCATCCCCCAACTAACAGGTAATTTAAGGATGGCATCAATGCAACTGATCGCTTACCCAATAAGCGATCTCCATTCCCAGTTCTGCAGGGCGAATAACACTACTTTGGCACAACTCTGTCATAAGGAAACTCAGACTCACGCCTTCCTTTACCCAAGACAATAATTGTCTCAACTTCCTTCCTCTTGGAAGCATTAAATGATTTGGGCACATGATTCAAAGTGGAATCTGATGGCTGATCAGTCCTTTCTAGGACACTTGGCTCTCATCTATTGGATTCATGGATTGAATATGTCCCTTCCTAACCTTAGGATAATCATGCCCCATGCTCTTATTTCCTTTCACAAGCAATTGTGGATTTATTTATTATTATCATGCACATGTACATCACATTTACAATACTACTGCACTTGACCAGCGCATGGTTCTCTAACCACATTACTTGTTGATATATCTATATATATATATATATATATTCAGGACATTCATGGTAGGGTCTTTGCCTTGAAATCCTCACCTTGTTCCATCAATTACAACAACGATATTACATCATTTACAAAGTTTATGTTAAGGGTCGAAACTAGGGAAATTCCATAAATGTGCAGAAATCATAAGCAAGTCCTACAAAATTGATGAATTGAAAAAAAAATGTCATCTTGTTGCCATTAAATTTTTGGCTATTGAGATTTTACATTGATTTTTGCAACCAAAATATGTGACTTATAAAATCAGACAAGAAAATTTTTATTATGGAAGGATAAAATTGCAGAAAAAATAACAACTAATAAACCTATGCAAAACAAGCAATGCTAACAGATTATTAATAGAACATAAAGAATAATATCACAATACACAAGATATTTACCCCCATAATCCCTTAACCTAGAAAACCAACGAACATCAGAACCGCACTTCTTTTTTATTACATTAAGAAAAAAGTTCACAATACAATATATAGGTATTTTGCAACATCATTCAACCCTAATCCATTTACTAGGATAAGAAGACATTGGGATATTTTTTGGTCTACCTAACCCTGGACTTGATGACCATGCCATGATGCATAATCTATCTACATGCAAAGAATATAACACATATCTAACAAAACTTCCAAAGTATTTCAATGTCTTTTTTGCATTGGGTATTTCATCTTGAGGGTAGGCTTATCAAACCTTAATTGTAAAAATTTAAAATATGAAGAACTTCAACCCTAATCCATTGACTAGGAATATAAGACATTCGAATATTTTTTGGTCTACTTAGCCTCGGACCTGATGTGTTGAAATTTGGTGTTTTCATTGATGTCAAAGAGGTTGTTGGACTTGGTGATGACATTAAAATCTAAATGCCAGTTTGAAGAAATATAAAAATATACGCGCAAGTAAAAGGAAGCCTTAAATTAAGCCACGGACCAAGATCCCACCTAGTCATGGTACTCTAGTGCGCAAGTCCCACTAATCCAATGAATTAGTGTGTGCAAGACCCACACAGTCGTGGCACCTCATCCGCATAAGATGATACGAGTGGCAGATGCTTGGGTAAGCTTGATCGTAAAGAAAGGAAGAAAGGGGTGTTACCGTCTTAGAGAAGCCCCAACTTGTGGACACATCATTTGAGCAAGTTGAGTATAAATAAGAGTGAAGTTGATGAATGAGAAGTAAGCTTGGAAGAACAAATGGAGTAATACTCTGAATTTGCAAGCTTCAGGTTAGATGAAATGCTCAGGGTAATCATAGGAAATATGATCTGAAGAAGTGCACGAGGTTACAAGACATGCAGAAGAACAAGGAGCAATCACGTAGAAATAAGGATCATTTGTGAGAAAGGCCCAAGAAGCATGTGGATGAGTATGTGCGCAAAATCAGTACAGTAAATGGAACTATAGTAGGATACAATGTAAGAAAAGCAGTGAGCAGAATTGAACCAGAATACGTCAGAAGTGAGTGCAGTAGGCAGTAAAGCAGAGTGCAAAACATAGTATGTGTAGATCTGAGGTCAGTGTGACAGAAGTACAACAACATCTATATCTCAGGGTGGTTGGACGGGAAAAGGAAAGGATATTGTTGTCTCCACTCAGGTTGATGCCTAAACACTGCAAATTGGTGCTTGTGTAGAGGATTGGTGTCCTCACAGGTTGAACCATGAATCAACAAGTTGGTGCTTGCATGAAGGATTGGTGTCCTCACATATTGAATCATGTAGTATGCGAGTTAATTATTGCAAGTGGGATTGGTGTCCCAATCATATGGGTTTCTGAGTGATTTGGTGCTCACATCAATGGATATTGATGTCTCCCATATTTCTATGTAATTTCATTTTATACATATATATATAAGTTTCTTCAAACATTCTGCGCACGGTTAGTTTTTATTGATGTGTTTTTAAATAGCAATTGGAGCATGTTTTAAAACTGAAAAATTGCTTAATCTACACATGATATTGATTAAACCCCCCTCTCATTATCATTAAGAATTCCAACAATTGGTATCAGAGAAGGTTGCTTCAAGAACAGTCTAACAGCTGCAAGGTAGATCACTGCATAGATATGGATGAATAGGAAGGACTTGCTACAAACAGTGGACCAATATTTGATGAAGGTAATTGGTACTTATGGAGTACTATGATGAAGATACAACTACAAACTCTGGGTTCAAAAGTTTGGGATATAGTGGAGAATGGATATGCTCCTCCAAAAGGAAAAACTGAGAATAAAACTACAAAAAGACTTCACGGATTTCATGAAAAAGAAAGAAATGGCATATTGAATACTCTACCAGAAGATGTGAAAGCTGAAATTGGGTCTCAATCATTAGCCCGTGCACTTTGGAAAAATTTGGACATTCTCTGCTTAAGGAACCTATGTGCTGCCAAGGATCGGGATGATTCAGTTTGTGAGAGCTTAGAGGATTTTGATGATCTCTCCATTCAAGAAGCTAGATATGTTATTCATATTCAAAGTAAAACTATCGAAGGAATCAAAAATCTTGCAACCAAAATCATGGAAACCCTGAGAAAGAAAGAATAAGAATCAAAGACAATGGAAACACACTTGTTCAAACAATTGCAAGAAAAGGATGAAGCTTATAAGACAAAGGAGCAAGAGCTTGCATATCTAGAAGACAAGGTTGAAAGGTCAATGTCAAGAAATCAGAAGTTATTCAAAGAAGTTATGCCTCTAAAGAGAGAATTGGAAACAACAAGGAATGATGTTGAACAAGCAAGTGAAGAAAGAGTTGTTAATTTAAAAGAAGAAATTCAATTTCTAAAACATCAGCTACAAGAAAAGGATGCAGAAGTTATATCTTTGAAAGATAAGCTTGATAAGATGAGTAAGACTGCCTCTAACTCTAGTGAAAAGGTTGAAGAATAACTTGCAGAACTCAGAGAATAAAATCAATCTTTGAAGGATTAGTTGTAGAAGACTCAAAGAAGAATTGATGATGCTAGACAGGTGATTAATAAACAAAATTTTCAGCTCCGGAAAGGAAAAGAAGAGGCTAATAGATTGAGGAATGAAATGATTGGTATAAAAGAAGCTGAAAATATCATATTTGGTCTAAGAGGTCAATTAGAGGAAGTCAAGAAATTTGTAGAAGCTCAACTACATGAAAAGGATCAAATTTGTCGAGCAAGAGAGTTGATATTGCCTCTTTGAAAGATGAAATAAAAATGACAGTTTCAACAAATTTGAAGTTTGTGAAGAGTTAATCGATCGCAGATGCCATCCTCAGCTACCAGAGATCATCTCATGACAAGACTAGTTTTGGATTGATGAATAAAAGAACGTTGAAGAAAAGGAAGACTTCAGACTTCCAGAAAACAAATACTAAAGAGAATCCTAGAAGCTATGCAGATATCCTAAAGAGATTTAAGTATGGTGTAGAAAACAACAAAGAAGAATCTCATAACCAGCCAAAGCATGACAAGCAAACTTCTCCATTCCAAGTAAGTAAAACCACATCCAAAAATCAAGCAAAATCCTGTCATCATGCATTCTATGGCTATAGTTATTATTGCAATGAATTTGGACATAGAGATGTAGATTGCAGATATCGAGGTAGATCCACTCAATCAAGAACCAAAGGTATGAGTGCTCTTTATATTCATTGTTACAATTGTCATTATTATGGCCACAGAGCTTTTAACTGTAGAAAATGTTGGAGATGCAAATGCATTGGACACATTGCAAAATATTTTCCCATATTAGTATGTCATAATTATGGTATTCTTGACCATAAAGCTGTAAACTGCAAATCAAATAATCCTACTGATAACTAGATGAGAGAGACAGAGAACTTTGCGCAAAATAAAAATAGCCATTCATAATTTGCGTGCACACAAAAATGGGTAAAGAAAAATTCATAGTCATGAACAGTTGAAGCTAATAATGTAAATATTTATTTGGCAGTAGAAAGTTGTTGCTAACCTGCCGAGTTGAAAAATAGAATCCTTGAATTCAAAAAATGCTATCTATTGTGAATTCAAGGGAATTAGATTTAGTACAATAAGAATTGTAAATTAGAAAATGTCGCATTCAATTGATATTTGTATATATTGAAAGTACAGTGGTTACAAAAGGTGGTTCACATATTCAAAATTTCCCATAGGTAGTAAATATAATCATTGTCGCACAGGACAATGTGCATACATAAACATCATGATCGCAGATGTACAACAGCGACAAGTCTACATATGTTCAAAAAATGCCTTTACAAAATTGTTCTCCTAGCATGTACAAAACTGATAACTACAAAGCAAGTCAAAAGGTCAATTTCAAGAGCTTACAATTGAAGCTCGAGGTCAAATGAACATTGTTCCGCAAAATTGACATGATTAGGAGGCTGCAAAAACATGTGAAGTTCAAGGTTCATTGAAGAATGCTCCACAGAATTAACATAATCAGAATGTCACAAGGACAAGCAACGCTCGAGGTCCGATGAAGATCACTCATTGACACTAACAAAGTTAGAAACCTGCAAAGATTGGCTAAGTTTGAGAGCTGGAGGAAATTGGAAAACATTACCATAATCAGTTTGAGAGTTCACTTGCAATTGCTTCAGCAACACCAAAACATGCTCTTGATGTCTCTCTAGTAGCTCAATTTGTCCTTTCAAAGAGGAAATTTCTTTTGAATTACTTTGATTGGTTCATGCCTGGACATACCACTCCATAACATTTGACTCCTTCATTTGTGATTTCCAAATTCCTATTTCAATCTTGAGTCTTGAAAAATCAGCTTGTTGTGATCGAACTAATGCGTTAAGACTACCTAAGGATATATTCTCCAAAGAACTAGACATGGTGTTCAAACTATTGAATGGAGCTATGACCACCTAACTCTTAGAATGTGCATAGAGTAAATTGCACAAGCTCAACAAGTGAGTGCCAATGAAATAGGATGAGTCACACACATAGATCGTAAGTAAGATGCATTGCAATCGGAAATAAATCATGACTGTACGCCTCTTAATAACTTGAAAAGATGTGGCATTAATAGCATGTGTAAGATGTTGACTCGAATTTAATGTGAAAGGATACACACGAGGAATTGTTGGAATCTATTTAATATTGAGAGGGGGGGTGAATCAGTATTAGCATAGTTATGAGCAGTTTTTAACTTCTTAAATGATTAATATGAACTTAATCTTGATCATCAATTATGCATCTACCATAAATAAAACATCCATCCACATATGTACCAAAACACAAAACACATAGAATTTTTATGTGGAAACCCAAATGGGAGAAAACCACGGAATGCTCTTTTATAATGAAAATATTATATTCGAGGAAGCACCAACATCCTGTCTTTACGAGCACCAACTAGAAGGAGACACTGATGCCCTAGTTTTACAGGTACCGACCTAAAGGAAGCTACAACTCCCCAAGTTCTCCAACACCAACTGGAAGAAGGATACAACCACCTTCTCCTTACCCCGTCCTGCCGCCCAGATATACAAAATAATATATTTTCTTGCAGTACTTTTGATACTCACATATTTCAGGTCTTCAGATGTTCGTTCTACTGTGCGTACCTTCTGTATGTTGAAGTATTTGCCGTCACTTTTCTACATACATCACTTGACTTCTCATTCCACTCAACCCTTCACTTTAACTTCAACACTTCACTTTAACTGACGTTGCACTTCATATACTGTGTGATGCTTCATCAAATTTTGCAGTCTTCGCCAAGGTTCAATATTCCATTATGCTACTGCGCATCTGCATTCTTCAACTGATATTGCGCATCTATTGATAACTTGTTGTTCTGATATTGCACATCAGTATCAAATAGAACTGCACACTTTCTAATATGTCTTCATTCTGTTTAAGTGCCACAGTCTTTTAGACAATCTGCAACCTTCTGTGCAACATATGATTTGTCCTTTTAGTTTGACACACTTGTCTCAGATCATCCTCATCATGACATGCATCATTGATTCTCCTGCTACTCGGTCTTTGCGCATATGATGGTATTCTTTACTTCGCCCACTTCAACTCAATATTCATGCATCAGTTAAACTTCTTTACTTCGCGCATCTTCTAATATACTTCAGTTCTCTCTCTATGCTTCTGTCTTGTATCATCTGTGACCATCTGCATGTTGTATGTGATATTTTCGTTTGATCCTCACACACTTGTGCATCCTATGCATTTTGTCTTTCTGTCTTTTGCGCAATCGTCACATATTCACAACATCATTTTATGCACCATCAGCTATTCCATTCCTCTGCTTGTGCACACTCGGCTCTTCGTCTAGATCATTTTGTTCTAATTCCACGAGCCCTTGATGCCCCAAATATAAATCTGTATCTTCTACAATTCTACTTACAAGCCCTTCATCCTTTCCATCAATCTTACTTCAAATATCCAACTTGCTTCTTATTTATAGATGTCCTACACAGATTGTATGTCCACAAGTTGGTTGTGGCTTCCCTTTGTTCCTTGCTTCATGATTATTCTTGCTCTACACTTCCACTACTTTTCATCTTCTGCGCCACTAAGGTTTCACCACTTATGGGTATTGCACATACTTGGTCCTTTGACTTATGGGACTTGCACCCATACTGTTTTGGTTTTGCACCCTTTATTTACTATCACTTGTGGGTCTTGCACACTTGATGTATCATTCGCTATGGAATTTGCGCATATGATAACTTCAACCAGTACACCCTTTTTGGTACTTGTTTGCGCTTCAACAACTAAAATCTTCTCCTGATTGGTGAATCTTGCGTGCTTTCGGGACTTGCATAACTACTCAGCCATTTCTTGTTCCAAGATGCTTGTGCAAACCCGGACCTTGTCCAATCAACTCTTTAGCTTTTACCTTGAAGGAATATGACTTAGTGGACACTGTAGGATGCATTCCTTATGTACTTATTCAAATTGGATATGCTTGATACACTTCTTAATATACTTATTCATACTGGAATCCATATCCTTCTCCATATTTCTTACGCATATACTTCTTCAAAGTGGAATTTCTATATACTTCTTCAAACTGCCATAGGAATATTGATTCTTCTTTGACATTAGTTAGCATCAATGACAACCAAAGTTCAACAATCTCCCCCTTTGGAATTGATGTCAACACCTTATGAAGCTATGCATAATCATCTCCGAAGATTGTATGCTTTCTCTGTTCTTTTCATAGTACTCCCCCTATGTGTGCTCCCCCTGTGTTCTTTTCCAGTTTGAACCTTTGACATCTGCGCATTTTGCTGGCAATGCTTTTACTGTTTTCTGTCACTTTTGTGCAGACCATATGCTTCATAATTATTCTCATTGTGCTGCTGCATGCTTCTATGATCTTTCTTATCAAATTCATGCATTTGCTTCTCAGTTTCCTTCACTGCTTCATGATTAGCTTAATACTCTTTGTATCAACTTCATGCATTTTCTTCTCAGCTTCCTTTGTTGCTTCATGATTAGCTTAATACTCTTTCTCATATGCCTCTCAGCTTCATGCTTTTTCTCATAATTATGCATCTTTAGCTTCATGCTTTTTCTACCCCTTTGACATCAATGTCAAATAGGTTCCATTACTATGCAATGATAGGTTCTTCTTTCTTTTGTTTTGTGTTGGCCTTCACTCATATGCTTACAGGGATAAACCCCCCTGTCTTCACGGCTTCATTTCTTTTACTGAATTTTATGGGCTAATATCCTTGCAATCTGTATATTGTTTTCATAACCATTTCTGATGTGATCCCCTTTGTAGAGGTGCTATCTTACTTCTGCATCTTGATCTCATGTTCATGTTATAACACTTCATCATTCTTTGCACAGATCTTCATGCGATCATTATGTCGTGTCAACTGCATAGTACCAAGTTTGGTTTCTTACTAGTCTTGCACTGTCTTTCCCATTGATTTCTTCTGCGTTTGATTGTTCCACTCGTCGCATTTACTGTGTTGTCACCAAGCCTTGTCGCATTTACTGTCGTCACATCCCTTGCCATGACAACCAAATATTTGGTACATTTTCCACTCATTAACCAGCTCGACATCAAAAAAGATATGACAATCAGTTCATGTGGAAACCCTGACGTGTTGAATCCATACTCAAGATTTTGGGGATACATCATTCATTGCACAGAGGAATGAATTGGATTTTTTCCTTTTTGTACTTTTACCCAAATTCATTAATTCTAGCATTTAGTTTTGGCGACTCCATCACCTTCTTCGAATCGCATGATCTCGAATGCACATCTCTTCAATTTAATTCCACGTGCGCGAAAACATCCATTCAATTCTATAAGAGCTTTTTGAAATGCCTGGTTCATCACCTTTTGCTCTACTACTCTTTTGCTCTGGGTTACACTGTCTCTTGAATTCTCATATTTCTTGCCAATGGCTTCCTTCTATAAGAGGATGAACGATTCCCTTGGCAATGTGTGCCTTGTTGTCCAATATCAGTAGTCTGATTTCACTCGCTTAAGGGTTGACATGGGATATTGGCAGGGTCGGATGGAGGAAGCATCATTCAATCACCAGTATGCTCAGTCACAGGTGAATTATGGGCATGTTGAATAATTGACTCATATGAGAAATTGGTTCGACATCCTAGAGCGGCGACAACAACAAATTCTAGATGAATTATCTTCAATTCGGTCTAAGCATTATGGATAGTCGTCATCTGTAACTTTGTAGCTTCTTCCTTTGCACCCAACCTCTGAGTGTAACACCCTGGTTCCAGTGGAACTGGAGCTTCGACTTGCACATCAACCAGACTCGGAGCTGGACCTCGAATTGCAGCTTTAGATTGTTCTGTGATTCTCAATTTTTCCATCTTCAATAGTTTTCTTGAACTTCACCTTTTGGACTCGGCATGAAGTCACTTATATTATTCACTTTGTATAAGACTCATGCATTTTGTAAAAACATAGATTTTGAATACAGTGCAATATATGATTATATATCTTTGTTTCTACGCAGACACATGTTTTACTTTACAGTACCATCTGTTTATACTTTTCCTTTATTTCCATCACATGTATGTGCCTTTTGTGTGATACTTTGTCTTCAACATAATTCAGCAACTAACTAAATATATATATGCACACATATTTGCTTAATTGAAACACTAAAGCTCTTTTTTGCGACAATCACTTATAACCTTTTTGAAACCTTAATAATTAATGTGACAAACACATTCAAACCATAAAATTCACTAACATACACCTTGAATTCCTAATATGCATAGTGTTGAATTCAAGGGTCTCACTTAATCTCTTGAGATCAACAGGAGGGGCAACAATTGCTTGCTGCTTTAGATATACCTGGATTGTCTGCTTCTTCTGTGCATTTTTTAGGAGATTTCCTTACCCATGTTTTCATGTGCCCACCTTCGTTCCTATTATGCACTTGATTTTCTTCCCTATGGATCCTTCTATTGTGATTTCTTTTGTGCAACACATTTTCATTAGGACAGTTCACTCATCTTCGACAATACAAAGCCTTATGTCCAAAACTGTCACATGCATAGCAACTCATAGTTTGGAAATACTTTGCAATATGACCAATGCGATTGCACTTTGCGCACTTCCTTCTATTGATTCTTCTTTGATTAGTATAATGAAAAGAGTTGTAATTATTGCAGGAACTGTCAGACCTGAAAGACTTCATTTGATTTGGATGATGTTCATTGTCGTAGACCTTCCTAGATATTCTTTCATAACCAAGACCTCACTTATCTTCAGGTGATCTCTGATCATTCAGGATTTTGTTCAGAATTGATGTGTTGCATTTGAACTTGTTCTTTACTTCATCTTCAAGACTGGTCTTGTCACTTTCCAGATGTGCACAGATCGGAGTTTCACTAGTGGTGTGACCTTGAACCTGTTTCTTCCCCTTCATCTCAATCATTTTTTCCTCTAAGCAAGATATATCTATGTCCTTCAACTCGAGTTGAATTGTTAGCATTTTAATTTCTTGCGCTAATTCTCCCGTAGAAGTATTCAACATGAATATTTCTTCTTCAAGTATATCGATCTTGTCAATTGCGCAGTTCAGTTGTTTCTCGTAATCCATCACCTTTTCACTGACTTGTTTGTCATGAGATTCTTTAACCTCTTTTGCCTACTTCACCTATTCTTCACATTTTCACAATTGTTCTTGCAAGAGCTTGCTCTTCTTTCTTGAATTCTTCAATTCATCCAAAGCACTAATCAATTCACCTTCCCAATCAACTTCTGCAGCTTCTTCTTCTTCAGATTGACTATTAGTCTTAACTTCTGCAAATGTCTTTGGAGGTGTATTGAAATAACCACTAAGAAGTATTTATCTAGTGATCCTGGTTTGCTTTGCGCAACTGGAGCATTCTTCTTGAGTGACGAACAACTCTTCTTCTTTTCATCACTACTTTCTTCTTCCATAAAAGCGATGAATAATACCTCTTTTGTCTTTTTGTCGCAGTCACTTTCTTCCGACACATTGTTGTCTTCCTCAGTATACACACTCTTCCTATGTTTTGGAATCTTCCTTTTATTTTATGGTCTGAGTTGATTACGTGCAGTTCTTCGTTCATGAGAACTAGTTTCTTCCTCATTGTCATTGTCTACATCTTCCCTGTAAGGACACTTAAAAGAAAAATGGCCCATTCCTCCACATTTGAAACATTTGAAAGGCAACTTGTTCTTGTACTTACCTCATCATCTTTTCAACTTTCTTACAAAATTTGACTCCTCATCATCTGATTCATTGCAAGAGTCCTTGTCATGATCATGCTTATCCTTTCCACTGGATTTAAATTCCACTTCCTTCCTGATGGGAATTTCTTTCTTGGTCCTCATTTCATATGCAGTCAGGATCCCTTGAAGATCATCCTTCTTCAGGTCTTCAAGATTGGCTCTATCTTCTAACACAAATACTTTTGCATCAAATCTTGAAGGGAGCATTCTCAATATCTTCTGTACTACTAATTATTCTTCTAGAGTAACTCCCATACTCTTGATAGCATTAATGATTTCATTAACTCGCAAGAAGTAGGAGACAATATTATTTTTGTCTTTTAGTTTCAAGGATTCAAATAACCCAGAGTAATTATGCAGCTTTTCCTTCTTAACCTTCTTGTCACCTTCATGGACACCTTTAAGCTTATCCCATACTTCCTTTGTTGAGGGGCAATGCATCACCTTGATAAATTCATTGTCTGTCAACCCAAACAGTAGTGTGTTTTTGGCTCTTGCATTGCACTCATATAGTCTTGTTTCAGATGTATCAATTGGTGTGATTGCTGGGATATTGTAGCCATCCACAATGGACTGCCAAACATCATATCCTAGTGATTGCAAATAAACCTCCATCTTGGCATTCCAGAAGGTATAGTTGGTGCCATCAAACCTTGGTGCTTTGTTGGTGGAGAGACCTTCCTTCTTGTCCATATATGTGCACGGATCTATCTTCCAGATGTTAAGTTGTCACTGAAGATACTCGCTCTGATACCAATTGTTGGAATCTATTTAATACTGAAAGGGAGGGTGAATCAATACTAGCGCAGTTATGAACAGTTTTTAACTTCTTAACTGATTAATCTGAACTTAATCTTGATCATCAATTATGCATCTACCATAAATAAAACATTCACCCACATATGCACCAAAACACAGATCACATAGAATTGTTACGTGGAAACCCAAATGGGAGAAAACCATGGAATGCTCTTTTATAATTAAAATATTACATTCGAGGAATCACCGACTTCCTATATTTACCAGCACCAACTGGAAGGAGGCACCGACCCCCTGGTTTTACAGGCACCGACTTAAAGGAAGCTACAAGTCCCTGAGTTCTCCAACACCAACTAGAAGGAGACTACAACCCCCTGCTCCTTTCCTTATCATGCCGCCTAGATATAAAAAAATAATATATTGTCTTGTAGTACTTCCGATACGTGCACACTTCATATCTTCATATGTTCGCTCTGATGTGTGCATCTTATGTATGTTGAAGTATTTGTTGTCACTTTGCTGCATACATCACTTGACTTCTCATTCTATTCAACCCTTCACTTTAACTTCAACACTTCACTTTAACTGACGTTGCACTTCATATATTGTGTGTTGCTTCATCAAATTATGTAGTCTGCGCCAAGGTTCAATATTATGTTCTGCTATTGTGCATCTGCATTCTTCAACTGATACTACGCATCTACTGATAACTTGATGTTCTGATATTGCGCATCAGTATTAGATAGAACTATGCACTTTCTAAGATGTGTCTATTTTGTTTAAGTGCCACAGTATTTTAGACAATCAATGACCTTCTATGCGTCATATGTTTTGTCCTTTTGATTTAACGCACTTGTCTCAGATCATCCTCATCATGACATGCATCCTTGATTTTGTTTCTACTCTATCTTTGTGCATCTGATGGTCTTCTTTACTTTGCACACTTTAACTCAATCTTCGTGCATCAGTTAAACTTCTTTACTTCGTGCATCTTCTGATATACTTCAATTCTATCTCTGAGCTTCTATCTTAGATCATCTGTGACCGCCTGTGTGTTGTTTGCAATACTGTCATTTGATCCTCATGCACTTGTGTATCCTTTGCATTCTGCCTTTCTGTCTTTTGCGCAATCGTCACAGATTCATAGCATCAATTTGTGCACCATCATCTATTCCATTCCTCTGCTTGTGCGCACTCGGCTCTTCATCTAGATCATGTTGTTCTAATTCCACGAGCCCTTGATTCCCTGAATATAAATCAGTATCTTCTAACTTTCTGCTTACAAGCTCTTCATCCTTGCCATCAAGCTTACTTCAAATCTTCAACTTGGTTCTTATTTATACATGTCCTGCATGGATTGTATTTCCACAAGTTGGCTGTGGCTTTCCTTCGTTCCTTGCTTCATGGTTCTGCTTGCTTTATGCTTCTGCCACTTGTCATCTTCTATGCCACTAAGGTGTCATCACTTGTGGGACGTGCGCCCATGTTGTTTTGGTTTTGTGCCTTTTATTTACTATCACTTGTTGGTCTTGCACACTTGATGTATCATTGGCTATGGAATTTGCGCATATGATAACTTCAACCGCTACACCCTTTTTGGTACTTGTGTGTTATTCAACAACTAAAACATTCTCCTGATTGGTGAGTCTTGCATGCTTTCAGGACTTGCATAACTGCTCGACCATTTCTTGTTCCAAGCTGCTTGCGCAAACCCGAACCTTGTCCAATCAACTATTTAGATTTTACCTTGAAGGAATATGACTTGTTGAACATTGTAGGATGCATTCATTATGTACTTCTTCAAATTGGATATGCTTGATACACTTCTGAATATACTTCTTCATACTGGCATCCATATCCTTCTCCATCTTGGTTACGCATATACTTCTTCAAAGTGGCCTTTCTGTATACTTATTCAAACTGTCATAGGAATATTGATTCTTCTTTGAAATAAGTTTACATCAATGACAACCAAAGTTCAAGAGGAATAACAATCGTGATGATATTATGAATGTCAACTCAATTCAATGCAAACTTCTGGAATTTGCACAATTTGAATCAGCATGGCATGTGATATATACGTAATTCCCCACTTCACATTAGCTCGCATCTATGACATGAAAATACATGGCGTAATAAAAACAACATAATGAAGAAATGGGATGCATGACGCCAGGAAGCTGCAAACATAGGATTGTGTGCGCAAAGACAAGTAGGCAAAGTACCATGCACTGTGGAGACAACCAAAACAAAAAGTGAAATTCCATAAAGCAAGAGACTAGTGCGACTAAGGGGGCACAACTAAAATGCAGCAATGATACAATAAGTTAGATGTGGTCATCATTCAGATTCATGCAAAACAGAAGCAATCAGCACGAAAGGAACAATAAAAGACAGTAACCGAAGCTCAAGGTCAGGCGAGAGTTTGCAACTGCGCAGGGGGAGCATACCTTTAGTAACAAGTGATTGTGATAGTGACAGATACAGAGATAGTGATATATGTACATGTTGATAAAGACAGTGAGACAGGCTACAAGAGAACTCAGCACAACGTGGTAGAAGTGACCGAAGAAAGGGAGTGTAACGTCCCCATTTTGACCACCATTGCATTAAATCGTAAATGATGTAAATATTGTTATTTAATCATGGTGAGGAGCTCAAGGCCAAGGCCCCTCCATTGATTTAGCGTTTTTATGTATCGGCAATTAAAAATAGATGCCTATGGTTCTTGTGTTAGACAAACAGAATGTAAATTCAGACATCATGTAAATACGAATTTTAATGAAATGCCCGCAACTAGCTATGCAAATGCAACAAGAGATGGGGGCATGATTTTACAAGGAATAGGGAGGGAAAGTATTCAAACACTTGAGCCAATGGTGTTAATCCATGTGTCAATGAGAAAACCCATAAACCCTCAACTACCCATTTTGGCTTATGCACCCAATCATTTAATTCTTCCAAGAGTTGGTTGAGGCAGTTAATGCCTTGGGAATGGAGAGGTATGGCAGCCAATTTCGTGTATGGGCAAGCCATCAACTTGGGAAATCGTATTTTGTCTTCTTGGGCAAGAAAACACCCACGAAATGGTGCCCAAATCCATCTTTCACCCATGGAATTTGCTCTCACACGCAGTCTGAACTAGCTGGGATTTCCCCATCACGTTTTTCATCATTTTCTTGCATTTTTCCGTGGGTGGGAGCTCGTTTTTGTGTTACACAATGGCTGGGAGAGGAGGACCACGATTTGGGGCTGTTATGGAGGTCGTTTTTGCCCTGGAATGTCCATGGACGTTTTTCTGAAAACGGATTTGGCTTCCCAGGGTTGTTTCCTCATTTAGCTTTTCATTTTTGGCTGCCCACGTTTTTCTAAACTGGTAGAAACCCCATTTTGGGCATCTCACTGTAAAAACGTTTTCTTCATGCCCAGCACTTGTACTTTTGTTGTTTTGTGCATCCTTGTTTTAGTTTGAACTGTGAGCAAGAAATTAGGAGTGGAAGTGGACCTGGGTTGGCTTGATCAACTTAGTGGGGAAAACAACCTCTCAAGAAGATCAAAAGAGCTGTCTACTCTTCTATGCACACCTTGAACAACACTGAATTGGAAGGTATGGCCTGAGGGACTATGTAGTAGTGAAGGGAATACTTCCTTGAGTCAGGTGTGTAGGCATTGTGGGGAACCAAGCTGGATAGATCTTGTAGAGGAATCCATAGCTCTGTGGTTGAGCTCACTAGCTTAGCAATTCTTCCTTTCCATTTCCTAGCAGCCTAATAAACCCAACTGTCGATTGGCTTGGCTGATTTTGGTGTATGTCTGGCTATGTGTGAGTCTGTTGTTCTCTTTTCCTTATAGAAATCATGCCCAGCTCGGGGGTGGAAGTTGTATCAAGAGATTGATAAGCATAACTGTCCTATGGTTGGGTGGAATGTTGCAATTGCATAGCTGGTTGCTTGGAACTACTTTGTTTAAGATAAGTACTCTCATGTGTTAAATTATGCAATGTATTTATTTAATGTCTGTCATGAAAATGTTTGAATATATGTTAGATATGTAGATGATTTTAATTCCGTTGTGTTTAATTACAATATGCACATGTATATGTCTTTTTTTTTTTATCAATGAGTTTCACTTAATCGATATGGGGCTAGATGCCCCAGAGTTGGTGTCATGTTCTCTCCCTTGCTTGGTCTGATGGGAGGGGACATTACAGGGCGTGAAACATGAAGCCAGGGGGAGCATCCCTTTTCCATTAATGTCAAAGGGGAAGAGATACTAAGTAAAATGTCTTGCAGAAGAATATGAATTGATGTTTGCATAGGAATACTCAAAGTATCAATTGGCATGAATATAGGAGCATGTTGCGTAGAAAGGAATAGCTCACATTTAGGGGGATCTTAGTTTTTTTGCTTAGTGTTGACATCAATGCCAAAGGGGGATATTATTGAAATTGGGTGTTGTCAATGATGTCAAAGAGGTTGTTGGACTTGGTGATGACATTGAAATCTAAATTCCAGCTTGAAGAAATATAAAAATATATGTGCAAGTCAAAGGAAGTCTTAAAACCAAGCCATGGACCAAGATCCCACCTAGTCATAGTACTCCAGTGCACAAGTCCCACTAAGCCAATGAAATAGTGTGCACAAGACCCACAAATTTGTGGCACCTCATCAGCGCAAGATAAGACAAGTGGTATAGGATTGGGTAAGATTGACCATAAATAAAGGAACAAAGGGGTGTCACTATCTTAGAGAAGCCCCAACTTGTGGACACATCATTTGAGGAAGTTGAGTATACATAAGAGTGAATTTGATGAATGAGAAGTAAGCTTCGAAGAACAAATGGAGTAATATTATGAATTTGCAAGCTTCGGGTTAGTTGAAATGCTTAGGGGAATCAAAGGCAATACGATCTAAAGAAGTGCACGAGGTTACAAGACATGCAGAAGAACAAGGAGCAGTCACGCAAACATAAGGAGTGTTTGTGAGAAAGGCACAAGAATCATGTGGATGAGTTATTTGGATCTTGGGGGATGAGACTCGGAAGACTTGAATGCCGAGAGAGGAGGAGAAGAGATAGACTCAAAGCTAAAGTGGACAATGGTTCAGCTGTGAGAAAGACACAGCAGTGAGATCTAGGTGAAAATCCTAGACAGAGAAACATAGAGTAAATATGCCACATAGAAGGGTGAGGCTCAAAGAGGGTTCTTTGATCCTCATCTGTAAAACTATACTAAGAAAGGCACTCATAACCACTAACCCAATAATAACTCAATAAAATAAGAGAAAGGTAGGATGCAAAAAACAATAGCTTGCTTTATTGAGAAGGCATAAAGCCCTTTATATAATATTATTACAATGTGCCTTGAAGCCATACCATGGAACAAAACCATGGGCTACCAAATACCATGGATGGGTGTATTCTAAACTGTTGGCTGCATGGAATATTCCAAAACCATGGATGGAAGAGGGTGACCTCTCCATTTAATGCTTTTATGACTTGTTCATATGAATTTAGACCATATGCCCCCTAAAATTCGGATCATTCCTCCCCCCTTAGAATATGATGGTCCCCATCATTTCATGCTAAAAAGAGACCCATGATTACAATGTGTTAGTTACCAATGAAGAGAAGGGTTTTGTGTGGTTTGATGAGCCCTTATTTTGCCATAATTTTTACATGATTCCACCTACCTTTTTTTCCAAGAATATCTATTTTTCCATCCAACCTTTTCCATATCACCAATTATATATATCAAACTTGCAGATCTAATCATGGTAAGATATAATGTTAATGAATTTCCATATTTCCTTTGTTTTCAATAATTTAAGGAGGTTTAAATAAAATATTGCTAGTGTTTGTGAATGTTGAGAAGTAGTCTTGTGCCAGGTGAAGGGTTCCTTCCCACCCAGTTTGGTTCCAGGTCTGAATTTGAAGGTTGACATATCTCCAGGAATTTTGATGAGAATCAAGTGCATGAGTTTTGAAGGTTGGAGGCCCAATATGGTGTCATGCTATTTTGTTCATACCCAGGTCACTCAAAGAAAGCATAAGGCATGGTCAAAGGATCTGGTCGAACCTTTTTTTTAGCGTAAACAATGGACAACAGGGTCCTTGAAGAAGGTTCTAAATAGTGAAGTGTCCATCAAATTATGCTAAGGTCAACAACTTAAAATTTCATCTATTAGTTAAAGAACTCTGGCAATTCACGTCTTTGTTTTAGCAATTAACT
The DNA here is from genome assembly GCA_027924585.1 of Larix kaempferi. NCBI lineage: Eukaryota > Viridiplantae > Streptophyta > Pinopsida > Pinales > Pinaceae > Larix > Larix kaempferi. Next base: position 15,524,284 of record BSBM01000600.1, read on the forward strand.
TGCGTGGCAAATTGTGATCAAATGGAGATTGCTATCAAAATTTTGGAACATGGGTTTTTTCACAACGGACCCAATTAATTCCAATCGCTGGTGGTTTCCTCAAAAAATGACGCATACGAGAGATATGCGTGGGGGCATTAACACCTATTTTCCAGAAAATTACATGGCAACCATCCCAAATAAAGTGCCCAGCTCAACAAATTGAGATTTTCATTCCTCCTTTAGCGCAAAATGGGACAGCATATTAATAGTTCATAGATTCTATCATTCTATATCTCATTCCCATGCATTCCATGTCATAGGGGTGATGACGAATTATCTTTTGGGATCCGATTGTAATTGTATCAGCAATCCATTGTTTGTAAGCTTGTTTGTAAGTGACAATTCAGGCCATATTTTGTGGATGCAGTTGTATGCATTAAAGAGATATGTTCTTATCTTAATATACTCTATATATATAAATCTGAAAGTGAAAAAGGGCGGGGGAGGTAGATAGGTAGGAGTAGAGGTTCTGGAGAATTCAAGAGAAGAAAAGCTTTATGAAGTGCCTCTTTCAAGCAATATAACATTATGTTTTGTATTGCTGGTTTCTATAATAAAATAGTGTTTCCTTTGTATATATGAGATAGCATAAGAGTTTTTAAAGGCATCCTGGGTTGGAGAGCCCCCAGCTTGGGTTTGCTCTGCATCATAGCACATGATCAATTTAGTTTACAGAAGTTGATTTAATAGCATTATGCTTTGCCATTTATGATGTTAGTATTAGTCATGCTACTTGAGTTGCTTTACATTTCCAGCAGAGGAATTACAGTTTGGAGTTCGAATCTTTTCATTTATTTGAAACTTTATTTCAAAATAGTATGAAGTTGTTTACCATTCAAAGAGTAGTTTGATTTCATTTCTGAAGTGTGTCAATTTGAGCTCAACACTTATTTCAAGTTTCATAATGGTCAGAAGTTTCCGTTTCACATTTGTGACAGAGTGTTCATAGTACATTTATGGTGGTAGTGGTTTTAATAAATATCAGTTGGATAATGATCACCAAGGAGATCTATATTTATGAATTTGTTATCTGCATTGGGGTTGATTATTAAAAACAAAGAATGAGTGGTTGAATTACTGTGATAACTTTATTCATGACTGCATAAATGTTGATGAGGGTTTCATGAGCAATGGATAGTTATGGTCATTAAGAAGTTAGTAGTTTGCGTCATTCAAAGTTGGTGATCTGCACAATCCCAGAATGGTTCTTTGACATTCATTATTCAAGAAGATCATTTGTCCTTTTTAGAATTGGTACAAAACCGGTACTAGACTGGTACAAGATAGGGCAATTTGGCATAAGTTCCATTACAATTTATGAGATTTCTTTTGTAAGCTTAGGATGAACATTGAAATTATTAAACAAACTTTATCCATTCCTGTACATACTGTATTGGTGCCTCTAAGTCTACCTTCCCAGGTTGACAATTAAGTGTTGAAATATATGGTATATATTTGACTCAACATGGTTAACCCATAACTGTGGGTTCTGTGTGGTTGACCCATAACCATGATTACAATACATAACTGTGGGTTTTATGTGGTTGACCCATAACCGTGGGTTTTGTATGGTTGATCCATAACTGTGATTACAATACATAATTGTGTGTTTTGTGTGGTTGCCCCATAACCGTGGGTTTTGCATGGTTAACCCATAACCATGGGTTTTGTGTGGTTAACCCATAACCATGATTACAATAGGATTTAATAAAAGTCCAAAAATTGAAAAATTCATGATCTTTGGTGCAGTTGATGTCTTGCTGCAAATCCATTCATAGCTTCTGATGCAGGTGATGAAATTGAAGACCCATTTGAGATCTCGAAGAGAAATTTCGATCCATATAACATACTTGCTCTATGGTGGCGCAGGGAGTGAGAAAATGTTTTCTGAAGCTCAGGAGACGCACGAGCACTATTTTGCAGACATATATTGCTTTAGTTAATGATATCTCTCAAACCAGAAATCCAAATGAAAAACTGTGAAATACCCATTTTAGCTTACGGAAAGACCTTTCCAATGAGCTATAGTAAAGTCTCTAAAATTTTCTGTGGAGTCTGTATCACTTGTTTAAATTTATGTACGTGTGGCTGCATTATGTAGAGACATGCGCTACTTCTAACAAGCATATCTCACAAACCAAGAAACAAAATGAAATTCCATGAAATACCCATTTGAGCTAAGAGAAAAAAAAATTCAAATTAGTTATGGTAGACTCTCTGAAACATATTGTATATTTCACAGCATCCCTCTAAAGTTTGTTGAATGTGAGAGTGTCGAATGTAGAGGGCCAAGGGTTTGTAGAGAAACATGGGTTGTTGCAGAGGTTGTGGAATCTCCATGGGAAGCATGGACACCCTGTAAAATTATTGAAAATTTTGCATACCAATGGGTGTATTAGATCTATATATGGTTGTCTTTGTGACGGTGAACAAATATCTTAGGGTAGAAAAATCCTTGAACCCACAGTAAGCTTCAAACCCTTGTTTCGATGGAGAGTGTACCCGCTTTGATACCACTGATCTAAATCTTGGGGGATGAGACTCAGAAGACTTGAATGCTGAGAGAGGAGGAGAAGAGATAGCCTCAAAGTTGAATTGGACAATGGATCAGGTGTTAGAAATACATAGCAACAATATCTAGGCTGTGAAAACCCTAAACATATAAATATAGAGTAAATATGTCACCTGTAGGGGTGAGGCTCAAAGAGGGTTCTTTGAGCTTAACTTCTCAAACTATACTAATAAAGGAACTCGAAACCAATAACCCAATAATAACTCAATAAAATAATACAAAGGAAGGATGCCAAAAATAATAGCTTTCTTTATTGAGAAGGCATAAAGCCCTTTATATAATATTATTACAATCTACCTTGAAGTCATACCATGGAAAAAAACCATCGGCTACCAAATACCATGGATGGTTGTATTATAAACTGTGGGTTGCATGGAAGATTCCAAAACTATGGATGGTAAAGGGTGACATCTCTATTTAATGCTTTGATAACTTATACATCTAAATTTAGACCATACGCCCCCTAAAATTTGGATCAATGAGTATGTGCACAAAATCAGTATAGTAAATGGAATTGCAGTAGGATACAATGTAAGAAAAGCAGTGAGTAGAATTGAACTAGAATACATCAGAAGTGAGTGCAGCAGGCAGTAAAGTAGAGCGTAAAACATAGTACACACATAAATGAAGTGAGTGTGACAAAAGTACATCAACCTCTATATCTCATGGTGGTTGGATGGGCCAAGGAAAGGAGATTGCAATATCCACTCAGGTTGGTGCCTGAACACTGCAAGTTGGAGCTTGCACAAAGCATTAGTGTCCTCATAGGTTGGATCCTAAATCAACAAGTTGGTGCTTGCATGGAGGATTGGTGTCCTCACGGGTTGAATCTTGTAGTCTATGATTTGGTGCTTGCAAGTGGGATTGGTGTCCCAATCATATGGGTGTCAGAGTGATTTGGTGCTCAAATTAGTGGATATTGGTGTCTCCCATATTTCTATGTAATTTCATTTTATACCTATATATATATAAATTTCTTCAAACATTCTGCGCACAATTGGTTTTTATTGATGTGTTTTTAAATAGAAATGTTGGAATCGATTTAATACTAAGAGGGGGGATGAATCAGTATTAATGCAGTTATCAACAATTTTTACCTTCTTAAACATATTAGATTTTACTTAATTATTATCTTTTGTTATGTATAAATAAATAAAACATTCATCCATTTATGCACCAACAAAAAGAACACAGAAAACAAGAATTTTGACGTGGAAAACCAATCGGAAGAAAACCATTGAATGCTTCTTTATAATGAGAAAGAATACATTCAAGGAAGCACCAACTTCCTGTGTTTACCATCTCCCACTGGAAGGAGGCACCGACCCCCTGGTTTTACAGGATTCTACCTGAAGGAGCTACAACTCCCTATATTCCTCCAACACCGACTAGAAGGAGGCTATGACCCCCTGTCTCCTTGTTGTTTTACAGGCTCCAACCTAAAGGAATCTCTGACTCCCTGCCTCCTTGCCCCGTCTGTTTTCCCTAATGTCCAATGTATGTTTCTGTCTTATTGAACTTCAACTCTGCGCACACTTCTGATCTTCTATCAATAGTTCTGTTATGTGGTACCTTCGTATGCAGCCGATTCTATGTCATTGTGCTGCATACATCACTTGAATTCTCATTCCAATCAAATCACACTTCTGATGATGTATTTCTTCATGTACTGTGTGATTGCTAATATTGCAGTCTGTGTCACTGATTATCTTATCGTTATGATCTGCATGACTGCAATGACCAACTGATACTGTGCTTTCAATTGATAGTTTGTTGTTCTGAAATAATGCACTGGTAACAGATGGAACTGCTCACTTACTGATGTGTCTATTTTATTTAAGTGCTACAGTCTCTTAGACAATTTGTGACAACCTGTGCATCAAAAGATTTGTTCTCCCAATTTAACGCACTTGTCTCAGATCATCTACATCACGATGTGCACGCTAGATCCTGCTGTTGTTTTGTCGTTGCGCATCAGATAGTCTACTAAACTTTGCACACTTTCACTTCTGATGATATGCATCATCTAGACATCTACGCATCATCTGATATACTTTGCTTTTGTCTCTGCGCTTCTGCCTTTCAACATTTGTGACTACCGGTGTGCTGACTATAATGTTATCATTCGAAACATCAAGCACTTCCGCATACTTCAATATTCTTCCTTTTAGAACTTATGCATCCTTCACAGATCTATGGCATCATTTTGCGAACCATCAAGACTTCACTTTGTTGCATGTGCGCATTCGGCACCTCACTAGCTCATTTTGTTCTGTTCACAAGCCCTTTAATGCCCCAGATATCAAACTGAAACAAACACTTGAAGCTCTTATGATCTCGCCATCAAGCTTACTTCAAATATCCAATTTGCATCTCTATTTATACAAGTCCTGCACAGATTGTATGTCCACAATTCGGTCGTGGCATCCCTTCTTCCAAACTTCATGGATTGTGCATTTTCCACATGTCATCTTATGCGCTATTGATGTGTCATCCTTTGTGTGTCTTGCGCCTTCATGGGACTTTACACCTTGGTGGTGTACCCTTGCGCTCTTTATGTATCATCGTTTGAGATATGTGCGCATCCTTACTCTTCATCTTTATGAGCCTTCTTTCCTTGCTGTACCATCCCTTGTGGGTAATGCGCCCTTGATGTATTGCTTCTTTGCGGAATATGTACATACTCCAACTTCTACTTGGTGGAACTTTGACCTTTTCCTTGTCATCACTTGTGGGACTTGCGCATCTGTTGTACCATCGGCTGTGGAATTTTCTCATAGATCGTCTTCAACCGCTGTACCCTTATAGGAACTTGCGCGCATTCCACTAACTGAAAGCATCTACTAATTGGATAGACTTGCGCGCTTTCAGGACTGTTCGACCATAGGTTGTTCCTTACCACTTGTGCACTTCCAACCTTTTGCCAAGCAACGCTTGCACACTTGTGTAATTTTCTCACCAACTCCTTGGCTAATTGTGCACAAGTACCTTTGTCCAACCAGTCTTTTGACCGTTATCATGAAAGTGTATGACATGGTGGACTTGTCTTCTATGTAGGTACAACATGTAGTGGGATACATTACTGGTGTTCTTCTTTGAACCGAATCTACATGATGTATCCTTAGACACACACCTTTAGACTGAATGCACCTTCTAGATGTACTTCTTCACACTAGCATCCAATTCCTTCACCATCTTGCGCAGACACTCCTTCAAAGTAGTTTCCATATACTTCTTCACATTGTTGTAGGAATGTTGTATCCACTTTGACATCAGTTGATGTCAATGACTCACACTAAATCAGTTGACATCCTCTTTGACATTAGTTGACATCAATGAGAACCAAATTTCAACAATCTCCCCCTTTGGCATTGATGTCAACACCTTATGAAGATGTGCATGATCTTCTTTGAATTGTATGCTTCATATGTACTCTGTTGTAGTGCTCCCCCGGTGTATGTGCTCCCTTTGAGTTCTTTGGGAAGGTTGTTGTGCTGTCTGCTACTAATTCTTCTACTACTTCTGCACAAACCATGTTGTTTTTTATTCCTTCTGCGTAGACCATACATTCAGTCATATTCATTCCATTTCTCCAATTGATTTGCTTCATGCTCTTTCACGTCTACTCTATCTCTATGTTGTTTCTTCTGCTGCACTCATGCATTATACTTCATTTATGTATGCTTCATGCAACTTCTCCATTTCATGCTATATATTATGTTGTTAGGTCCATCTTTATTCATCTTTAGTTTCATGCATCTCTCCCAGTTGTTCTGCCAGCTTCATGCATCTCTCCCCCTTTGACATCAATGGAAAAGAGGAGCCATTACTTGCGCAGTGTGCATTCTTTTGTTTATTTTGCGCTGGCATCTACCTTAACTGTTTTAGGGATAACTCCCCCTGTCTTCATGCTTCATTTCTTTGTTGAACTTCTACGTTGATATCTTTTCATAATTATATTTGATTGCTTTCTTGGTATAGATGTTTCAATGTTCCTTCATATTGATCTCATGTTCCTGTCACAACACTCCGTCCTTCCATGCGCGGTGATCCATACAGATATCCTTTTATGTTAATTTGGTAGTGTCGAAGTCAATCCTCTACTGGTTTTGCATTACACTTCATGCGCCTGAATGCTTCATATGTTGCATTTACAGCGTTGTCAGAGGACCATGTCGTATTTAATGTTGTTGCATCATTTTCCAAGAAAACCAAATATATGGCATGCTTTTCATTTATCGACCAACTCAACATAAAAGTAGACATGACACTCAATTCATGTGGCAACAAAGATGTGTCACTTCTTCACTCGAACCTTTTGAGGCAACATTCTCCATCATATGGTGCAATGAGTTAACTTTCCACCCTTTTGTATTGTTTCCAAAATTTATTAACTCCAGCATTTAATTTTGGCAACTCCGCCACCTTCTTCAATTTGTGAGACATTGAATAAATTTCTCATCAAAATAATTTCATGCATGCGAATGTCTTCCTTTCAACCCTATAAGATTTCTGTGAACAATACCTAGTTCACTACCTCTTGCATCCTTGCATTTCTGAGTCATATTGTTGTCTAGTCCTTCATCTGATTCTTTTTTTCCTTCCAATGGCCTCCTTCTATCACAGAGTAAGCAATTCCCTTGAGAATGTGCTTCATGCCATCTAGACTCAACAGTCTGATTTTTTCGCGCTTGAGAACCGATCTGGGTTCCTAGCAGCAACAAATGCAAGACAACCAAATTCCTCATCAATACTCTCAATCATAGGTGAACCATAGACATTCTAAGCAATTGATCCTTCTAACTCTTCAGGTTGATAATCTAGAGCATCAACAACAACAAATTCTGGATGAATTATCTCATCTTCGGCCTCAGCATGTTGAACCATCGTCGCCTGCCACTCTGCAGCTTCTTCCACTATGTCCTGCTTTTGAATGCACGGCATTGGTTCCGGTGGATTTGGAGTTATGTCTTGTGGACCGGTCAGATATGGAGCTTGATATCAAACTGCGGTTGTAGAATGCTTTAGCACCTATTCAATTTTTCCACATTTGTTGTCTTCTTGTATACGCCATTTTTGGGCCTGGGCATGGAGTCCCAACTCATGCATTTTGTAATCATACCCAATTTTGAATATAATAAAAAGGTTTTATTGTGTATAGTCTCATGTATTTTAGCAATGTATGAAAATATTCTCTTCTTATGTTTGTACTACTACAGTCAACCTGATACTCTTTGTTCTATAACATGTCATCTGTAATGTAAACCACTTAATGTATGCTATTGAATTTTCTCTTTTCTGCGACATCATATATCATGTACAAACATAATGAATACTTGCGACAGTCAGCTTAACCACAAACATATTCTAACCACACACCTAACTAACATCCCCTTTAATTCCTAAAAATGCATCGTGTTGAATTCGGGGGCTTCTAAAAGTCCTTATAGGACTAGCCAGAGAGGCGGAAATTGCTTGTTGCATTAGATGCACCTAGAGTGTCTATATCTTGAGCACACTTCTGCGTATATTTCCTAACCCAAGCCTTGTTGTGTGCGCTTCTGTTTTGATTCTGCTCAGGATATTTTCCACTGAAGTCTCTTTGAATGTGATAGCCTTTGCACAACAAATCTTCATCCTGATAGGTTAATGCTTTTCGACAGTACATGGCCTTGTGTCCAAAACCATCGCATGCATAACATATCACAATTTGACAGTATTTTTCAATATGACCAAAGCGAACACACCTTGTGAACTTCACCCTATTGATCCTTCCTTGGTTAGGAAATTGAAAATATCTAAAATTGAAGGAATCATCATACTTGAAGGACTTATCATGATTTGAGCAATGTTCTCTCTTGCATACCTTCTTTGGTGTCTTTACATAACCAAGACCTATTTTATCTTTTGGTGGTCTCTGATCCTTCAGAATCTTGTTCTGCATTGATGTTCTTTCTTTTAACTTGTTCTGCTCTTCACTGCTTCATATTCTTCCTTGTCACTTTCTAATTGCGCGCAGATAGGATTGTTGCTTACAATACGAACTTGTTTATTTCCCTTTATCTAAGTCAGCTTGTCTTCTAAGCAAGATATTTCTTCATCCTTTTCCTCAAGTTGACTCGTCAACATCCTAATTTTCTGCACCAATTCTTCCAGCGAAGCTTTCAATGCAGATCTCTCTTTCTCAAGTAATTCCACCTTGTCTTGTGCGTAACTCAATTGTATTTCATAGCTGACTACCTTTTCATGAATTTTTGCAACAACATATTCTTGACCCGGTCTGTCATGTTCTTCATACTTTGACAGTTGTTCCTGCAAGAGTTTATTCTTATTCTTTGACTCCTTCAATTTTTCTAGGGGACTAATCAATTCACCTTCCCAGTCAATCTATGCAGTATCTTCATCATCATCGGATTGACTATTAGCCTTGACCTCTGTTGCAATAGTTGGAGTTGTAACTGGCTTAGGAGGTGTTTTAAAATATCCATTGAAGAAGTATTTGTCTAGTGAAACTGGCTTGCTTTGTGCAACAGGAGTGTTCCTCGAACTGTTCTTCTTCCTTTCATCGTTGCTTTCTTCTACTACATGAGCCATGAAGAGTACTTATGTAGGTTCTCCGTCATAGTCACTTCCTTCAGACGCATTGCTTCCGTCCTCGATGTACAGACTCTTCCTCTGTTTTGGAATACTTCTTTTATTTTCGGGTTTGTGTTGTGTGCATACAATTTTCTGATCATATGACCTAGATTCCTCATCACTGTCGTTGTATTTTCCTTGAAGGGACACTTTGAGGCATAGTGGCCTGCTCCTCCACATCTGAAACATTTGAAGGGTAACTTTTTTTTGTACTTACCTCGTCCTCTTTTCAATTTCTTGACAAAGTTTGATTCTTCATCCTCTGATTCATCATAACAATCTTGTCATCATCATGCTTATCCTTTCCAGTGAGTTTAAAAGTGGCTTCCTTTCTAAGGGGAGGGTCCTTCTCCGTTCTCATCTCATATGCAGTGAGAATCCCTTGAATCTCATCCTTCGTCGGGTCTTCAATATTAGCTCAATCTTCTAATACAGACACATTTTCATTGAATTTTTGAGGCAAATTCCTCAATATCTTCTGCACCACTGATTCTTCGTCTAGTGTGACCCCGGGACTCTTTATAACATTGACTATCTCATCTACTCTTAAGAAGCACGATGTAATGTTCTCTTCATCTTTCATCCTCAATGATTCAAATTTCCAAGAGTAGTTTTGCAATTTTTCTTTATTTACCTTACCGTCACCTTCCTAAATACCTCTAAGTTTGTCCCAAACTTCCTTAGTTGATGCGCAGTGCATAACCTTAACGAATTCATCACTAGTCAAGCCACGTAGTAGAGCATTTATGGCTTTTGCATTGATTTCATAAATTCTCCTTTGTGATGTATTAACGGGCACAACTGTTGGGAAATCATAACATCGACAATAGATTGCCAAACATCTACCCCCAATGATTGTAGATAACCTTCCATACGAACCTTCCAAAAAATATAATTGATGCCGCCAAACCTTGGTGCTCTGTTGGTGGAAATGCCTTCCTGCTTATCCATTTTTGCGCAATGATCTATCTTCCACATGTTAATATGTTACTGAAGACACCCGCTCTGATACAAATTGTTGGAATCGATTTAATACTAAGAGGGGGGGTGAATCAGTATTAGCGCAGTTATCAACAAGTTTTGCCTTCATAAACATATTAGCATTTATTTAATTCTTATCTTCTGTTATGTATAATAAACCAGCATAGATCCATCTTAAACTTGTATCTATCAAGCACCGAGAGGGATCCAATTTCTTGAGGTGTATTTCTTTTTTTAAAATTTAAACTCAAGAAATTTGATCTTTCTTGATTGATAGATCCGGGTTTAAGTTTTAAATTTTTATTTTATAAATGAACATATATTTTTTAATTAATTTTCATAATATTTTATTTTATGAACCAACATGGATTTTTTTTTAAAATATTTTCCATAATTTTTTATTTTATGAGCCGACATGAATTTTTTTAATTATTTTGTTACTAACGTTATAACGTTATATCACGTTAGAGGATCTCTCCCATACTGGGTTGTAGAGCACCTCGTTTCACTGGGTGAAATAAAACATTCATGCACCAACACAAATAACACAAAACACATGAATTTTGACATGGAAACCCAATCGGGAGAAAACCATGGAATGCTTCTAAATAATGAGAAAGAATACATTCAAGGAAACACCAACTTCTTTTGTTTACCATCTCCAACTGGAAGGAGGCACTAACCCCCTGGTTTTACAGGATTCTACCTGAAGGAAGCTACAACTCCTTGTATTTCTCCAACACCGACTCAAAGGAGGCTACGACCCCTTATCTCCTTGTTGTTTTACAGGCACCAACATGAAGGAAGCTCTAACTCCCTGTCTCCTTTCCCCACCCATCCGCCCTAATGTCCAATGTATGTTTATGTCTTACTGAACTTCAACTCCATGCACTCTTCTGATCTTATGTCAATAGTTCTTTTGTGCGCTACCTTCGTATGTAGTTGATTCTCTGTCGTTGTGCTGCATACATCACTTGAATTCTCATTCCACTCAAATCACACTTCTGCTGATGTCTTTCTTCATGTACTATGTGCTTGTTGATATTGTAGTCTACGTCACTGATTATCTTATCATTATGCTCTGCGTGACTGCAATGACTAACTAATACTATGCTTTCAATTGATAGTTTGTTGTTCTGAAATAATGCACTAGATAACATATGGAACTGCGCACTTATTGATTTGTCCGTTCTATTTAAGTGCTACGGTCTCTTAGACAATCTGCGACAACTTGTGCATCAAAATATTCGTCTGTTCGGTTTAACGCACTTGTCTCAGATCATATGCATCATGATGTGCACGCTGGATCCTGTTGTTGTTTTGTTGTTGTGCATCAGATGGTCTACTCAACTTCGCACACTTTCACTTCTACTCATATGCATCAGCTAGACATTTTCTCATCATCTGATATACTTGCTTTTGTATCTGCGCTTCTGTCTTTCAACATCTGTAACTACCGGTGTGCTAACTATAATTCTATCCTTCGAAACATCAAGCACTTGCACATACTTCAATATTTCTTCCTTTCAGAACTTGCACATCTGTCATATATCTACGGCATCATTTAGCGCACCATCAAGACTTCATTCTGCTGCATGTGCGCATTCGAATCCTCACTAGATCATTATGTTCTGTCCATGAGCCCTTCGATGCCCCAAATATCAAAGTGAAACAAACACTTGGAGCTCTTATGCTCTCACCATCAATCTTACTTCAAATGTCCAACTTGCATCTCTATTTATACAAGTCCTACATGGATTATATGTCCACAAGTCGGTCGTGGAATCCCTTCTTCCAAACTTCATGGATTGTGCATTTTCCACATGTCATATTATGCGCTATTGATGTGTCATCCTTTGTGTGTCTTGTGCCTTCGTGGTCCACAACTTAGTGGGACTTTACACCTTGGTGGTGTACCCTTGCGCTCTTGATGTATCATCGTTTGAGATATGTGTGCCTCCTTCCTCTTCATCTTGATGAGTCTTATGTCCTTGATGTACCGTCCCTTGTGGGTAATGCGCCCTTGATGTATTGTTGCTTTGCAGAATCTATGCATACTCCAACTTCTACTTGGTGGAACTTTGACCTTGGGACTTGCGCACCTTCAGTACCATCGGCTATGGAATTTGATCATAGATGGTCTTCAACCGATGTACCCTTCTAAGAACTTGTGCACGTTCCACTCACTAAAAGCATCTGGTGATTGGATAGACTTGCGCACTTTCAGGACTATTCAACCATAGGTTGTTCCTTACTGCTTGCGCACTACTAACATTTTACCAAGCAACGCTTGAACACTTTTGTTATTTGCTCAACCAACTCCTTCGATGCTTGTGCACAAGTACCTTTGTTGAACAAGTCTTTTTACTATTACCATGAAGGTGTATGACATGGTGGACTTGTCTTCTGCATAGGTACAACATGTAGTGGGATAGATTATTAGTGTTCTTGTTTGAATTGAATATGCATGATGTATCCTTAAACACACACCTTTAGACTAAATGCACCTTCTAGATGTACTTCTTCACACTGGCATCCAAGTTCTTCACCATCTTGCGCATACACTACTTCAAAGTGGTTTCCACATACTTCTTCACACTACTGTAGGAATGTTGTATACACTTTGACATCAGTTGATATCAATGACTCACACTGAATCAGTTGACATCCTCTTTGACATTAGTTGACATCAATGACAACCAAAGTTCAACAAGAAATCGGTGCATGTTTTAAAAGTGAAAAATTGCATAATCTGCGTGTGATACCGATTCACCCCCCCCTCTGAATATCATTAAGAATTCCAACATGTTGATCATGCCATGATGTGTATTCTACCTACATGCAAAGAATACAACACATCTCTAAAAAAAATTCCTAAGTATTTCATCGCATTTTTTGAATCGGGTATTTCATCTTAAGGGTAGGATTATGAGACCTCTATAGTAAAAATTTAAAATATGAAGAAGTTGTATTTGTTGAATTCATAAGGTTTTTGAAATTGGGTTTCATAGCTTAATGTCACGGCCAAGAACCATAATAATAAAAAATGATAGAAGATGATATTTTTCTAATTGTTAAAATTTATAAGATATTTAGCCCTTGGTTTTTCATTTTGATGGTAGGTTCAATAAATGCCGACAATCAAAATATGAGACAAAAAGTGTTGAAGTTTAGTGGCATCAAAATTTTCATCTTAACACCAGACTAAAGAAACCTTGATAAAAGACTAGAAACATTTATATGTGATTAAGATTCTTAGGGTTTGGTCATAAAAAAATTTGTCAAAGCCTGATTAAGATTCTTAGGGTTTGGTCATAAAATGTTTTGTCTAAAGGATTTGACTTATAAAAATTGATAAAGAAAATATGATCAAAGAAGAGTACTTTAAATATGTTTTTGTCATAGGGTGTTTGAGCATAACGTGAAGTCACAAAAACCTTGTTTAAGAATTTTTCATATATGAAAGAAAAAGAGAGAAGATAACGAGAGAGAAAGGAGGGAGAGAGGGGGAAACAAGGATGAAAAAGAGCCTCTTTTAAAAGGGGAAATTTAGAAGAAATTGTGTTTATATCATTTTGGATTGGCCTAAAATGTCAAGGAAGGACCATAGAAGAAATAGTAACTAAAAGTCCTAATGAAATTATATGGAGTCAACTCAATATTTAAGATAAATCTTGATTTCTCTAAAATTATCAAGTAAATCAAATTGAGACAAAAATGGGACCATGGAAATTGAATGTGGAGTATAACATATCCCGTAAATAGTTTTAAAAATTCCTTATGGGATTCAAGGAATTTTCCTTGAGAGTGACAAAAACACCATTCCTTTGAAGGGGCTAATAACAATAATTTGGGGAAAACAATCCTAAAATAGTTTACCCCAAAAAAATCATCCCTCTAAGTTAAAATATACATGAGTTTTCGAACAAGTTTTCTCTTCTAAAAATATTATTATTCCTTACCATTGGGAAGATAAAAAATTGCACGTTTAGCACCTAAAGGCCTATAATACCCCTAATTTTGACCCTTGGAATGTATTAAATAAGATTATCTAAATGATGTAAATATGCTTGTATGGATTCCTAGTGAAGAGCTCAAGGCCAAGGCCCGACTACTACTAGTGAATGGCTAGGCATATATAATGTACATATTTCTAAATGGACCATGTGGTCGGCTTGTCATGCTAACTCGAAAGATATGTAAATATTATATTCAAAACATAGCCCGCGAGGGTGTAGATCGACCGGAAAAGGAGTGAAATGATATGGAAAATTGTAAAAGAGATCGCAAGTTCAAACCTAGACTTATTCATGCCCCATGCTTATGGGTTCTGAGGGTGCACCTAGGGGTATAGTGGTAGCGAATAGAAATCAACCCCATATAACGTGAGCATGTGCACCACCCTAGTTGTTGATGTAAAAAAATGTTCGAAAAATAATATAATGGTCTAAGATGGTTGTGTAAACAGCACTAGAGGGGTTATTATTCCACTAGAGGGGAAGAGGAAAAGGGGGCATGTGGGAAATTAAATCCTTTATCTCCAAGTGTTAACCTTAGAACTCAACCATTTCCTACCATGTGCTTTAAATTAGACAATTACTTCCTTTTGACTTATTAAATCCAATCAATTGAATGCATGTACGAGGTTGGTGGGAAAAGTCTCATCACATAGTTATGGAAGCATGGAATGAATATACTTCTATGACAGTTGTAAGAGTCATTTCTTCTATATTCATAAGTTATGTCAGTTGTGTTTTCACCATCCTCTCATCTCCTTTGGAGTCTATCACCCATTTCATCATGTAGATTTTTATTCTACGTAGAGTTTTTTCTTATGATATTCGCTCCATTTCCATTACCATACCAAACTATGAAATAAATGGAAATTCAAATTGTGAAGGGAAATTGCAGGCATTAGAGAGAAGAGAATGACTGTAGATGAGAACAGAGGCTGGGAAAGATAGGAACCTTTATCCATTGAGTTTTACTACTCCTGAATGCTTGAGAAGCCATGAATTAATGTCACCAAAACTTCTCTTATAACATACAACATGTTGGACTCTTTCTACACACACTGGTAAGCACTGTAAGGGTCATATTTCTTGAGGGAAACTTATGGAGCAATCGAGGGAAACACTTTTGTTGTGTGGGGAAGTAGAAGAGAGTGCCATGGTTGGGATGGTTGAGTGAGATCCCTGTAAATGTTCAGAAATGAGCAGTTTGGCTAAGAATAAGAGCAAATGAATTTTGGGATGAGATGGAGAATCATGTAGGTGTTTCCTTCACCTTAGTGGCCTCATAGCCCAACTTGGGAGTGGTATCTATAGATGATACTTACGGTTGGGTGGAAAATCCCTCTTACACAACCAATTGATTGGATCTTCCTTATTAAAGGATAAGTATTCTCTTTGTGTATAAATATGGAATGATTTAACTTTCTTCCTGTAGTAAATATGCTTGTTTATGCATGATGTGTGTGTGGATAGAGTTTTATTTCCGTTGTGTTTTACATTCACAACTTCACACATCAATTTCTTATTTATGAATTTGTATTATTTCCCATGGGGTGAAATTTATAAGCTTGAAAATCATAAATACCCTTTCCTATGGGAGAAATAATGGATGTGGACGGTATAAAGTGGTATCAAAGCTCTTGGTTGTAGCACCGGGGTTGTATGGGATAGATTCCACACTTATAGGCATAATTCAGAGTTTGTACAAGAAGTGCTTGAAAAAATGATTCTATGAAAATCCGTGGTTTTAATTGTTAGAGGGTATTTTAACAACACCATGAGTTATATCTAGTGGCCTACCAGCAGGATTAATGGAATATTTGTTTAAGAAAATTTGGAGAAATTTCAAAATTGTAGAATTATCAATGGAAATGTTTTATTATGTTATGGTGATAGAGAAATATCTAGTTGGAGGAAAAGGCCAAGATTGTAATAAGCCCCTTCTTGCCAAATTAAAATTTTACACATTTATGAAAATTCCAAAAAATTGGAAAAATTTGCGGACCGCACTTGTGCCACATGGATGGAAGTGTGACATGTTGGAGCCATGTGGACAAGGAGCATGACATGGACTGGCCATGTCAAATGAGTGCATAGGTGGTAGGAACGAAGTAGATCCAATTGGCTTCATTGGCATCCAGGTGGAAAATCCAAATTCCTGAACGTGTATTTGGCGGCAAAATCTGCACACTGTCATGAATGGATTATATTAAAAGTTGAAAAGTGCATGGATTGTTCTACACCATATGCGGGGAGACCTAAATTTTTAATGTTTGATTGAGTATGATGCCACAAATGGCCAGGATTAAAATTTGGAGGTTGCATGGATGAATCTACGCCATTCACGGGGGTATACCATTGGTTAGATGATGGACATCTTGAATGCTATGAATGGTTGAGATTTCATAATGGAAGTAGAGTGGAATGATCCACACCATTCGTGTGGGTAAATAAAAAATAAGATTTAAGAGGTAGGGAATGACATGGACACACAGGGTGATGACATATAGGACCATACTACCACATAAGAAGCTACACATCAAGCCACGTTAGTAATACGTATGCCACATCAACATCTTGCCAGATCAAAATAAATTAGAAAACCTATAAAAAGGGGAAGTATGGAGACAAAGAGTTGTTTTGGCCATAATAAGAATTTTTTAGCTTAGAATTCGATAAGATCTGTGACATTTCAACTCCATTGAAGGAGACTATAGAATTGCTAGAGAGGGGTGTAGACCCATTATGCTCCAGTTTTTTAGAAATGGAGATATAGTGGTTTTTAAAGACCAATGCCCAATGACTTGATGGGGTTCCTGTTGGGGCTGAAATTGCTATGGTGCATACATGGTTTAGGCACACATATAAATTTGGTAGATTTTAGTCAAATTCCAAAAGGTCTGGAGCCTAGGTTCAAAAGAAGGCCAAAATCCACTATTTGAGCCTACGAAAGTGTAATTTTGGAAAACTTGGAGGAGGTAAAAGTGAACCTAGATGTCAAAACCAAAAAACATTATGAACTTGACATTTTACCTACTCATTGAGATGAACAAATTTGGATAGAGGATTTTTTTCCTGAAATGCTTGGTTTGGGAGATAGCCATTTTTGCTAAAAATTCTAAGTCTGGAGAAAATTAAAAAGTTAAAAGTATTCATTTCCATAAAATTATAGAAATTGACTGGAGCATCATCACAAGTGGTTGAAGTTGGTGTCTGATACTAAATGCACCTACATGCAAAGTGCAGAGTTGGGCAAGATTGGCAATTTTGAGAGGATGTAACTTTTATCTTTGAGATCAAGAATGAGAATGGTTAGTCATTGGAAAGATACTTTGTACAAGAACAAATGTGCAAAATCAAAATCTAAAAGAGTATTCATATGTTTCTATAAATCGAACATAAAAGTTCTTGTAGCCTTGATTTGTCAAAAAATGTCAATATGGATAGTTTCTAGAATGCATGAAAAATAATTATATGATCTTCTGAGAATGTAATGAAGCTAACAAGTGTACCTATAGGAACACTTTTGTAGATACAATATCATATCAAAGGCAGTTAAGGGTCAACATTTAGTATAGTGCAACTTGGAAATCCTTTGGTCTTGGTTGGGTCAAGAACTCTATCATCATGGATGTTGCACAGGATCCTTATGCAACTGAAATAGATGACATGGGAGAAAACATACATGTTGATAATATATAGATAGAAGCTAATGGTCGAAGAAATCAAGTAACTCCCCTAGATATTGTAGAAACCATGAGAAGTCTAAGAGTGGAATTACAAAGTTGTAGAGTATATAATGAGAGGTCGATTATAGTTGAAGAAGAACAAAATCATATGACTACAACATGATCCAAATATTAATAGTCAATCAACGGAATATTCACCATGGTCAACACCTAGGAAATGAGGAAAAGAGTGGGAGTAGCTCAAGTAGGTATTCTCACAAGAGTTCCCATAGCTCAAGAAGGATTTCTAGAGATATGGCATATAATCTAGAATTATCTTCTAGTGAGTCATCTACGTCTAAAAACTCCATTGAATATTCAATCTCTTCATCTCATAGGAATAAGAGGAAGAGGCCTTTCAAGAACAACTCCCATGGATAATTTCAGAAGGCCAAACCTCCTAATTTTGATGCTGAAGTAAAATCTAGTCAAGAAGTTGAGGCTTGGCTTCTTGGGATGAGGAAGTATTTCCAATTCCATGACTGCTCCAGAAACATGAAGGAAAGACTGACTATATTTAATTTGAATGGAAGAGTGGTCGTATTTAAACATACACAACTATAAAACTCCAAAATGGACACTAAAAGCTTCCAAATACAATTAATTCGAGCCAAATAGGTTAATAACATATATAAGAGGCTCACATGAATGTTTCATACCCATACACCAAATTTACACAACCATACAAAAACAGATGTACTCATAGATCAACCCATGCTTGAAACATTGTACAACATAAGAGGAAAACATTATGATTTTTATTATGAGTGGGAAAGTTTTTTAGAGTACGTAAATGGCTGCTACAACAGCTTGAAATACAAAGAAATATATGCTACAAAGAGAGTATAAATGGATGCTACAGAACCACCGAGAAAGGAGGATTAATTACTGCTCCAAATGAGTGATTTCCTTCCATTATTGTGCCCTCCAAAAGCAAGATTTTGACCCCAAATCAGAGATATGACTCCTCCAGTTATCCCTCCATAAAATATCAGTGGTACTCATCCATTTGAACAGCCTTCATGAATTTTAGATAGCCACAAGTGCGCCCTCCTCAAGCAGAAACCAACATAAACATTGGACTCCCAGAAACACCACAATCCACACTTCTACTAACTAGAACTTGAACACACCATCAATAATTTGACCCCGGTACTATAGATGAACATAAACATCTGAAATATTCTCTATAGAGAAATATGAAGGTGACTTCTCCTCTCAATAATCAACTACAATGAAGCTCAGTGAAGAGATCAGGGTGATCTCCTCCTCTCTACAAGCTAGGGTGAAATATCTCATCACCGAAACTAGTTCACAATTGAAAGGGGCACATCTCCCAAGCTAGAAAGGGGCTCATATCCCAATCCATGAAAGCCACAAGAGCTCTCCTATTCAAAATAAAAATGTCCAAAAGCTCTTTCCCAAGAGGCCTCCATCCTTTTTATAGACTCCATTGAGCCCTTTCCCCCTCATTTTAGAATTATCTCACAAAATATTAATTAATTATATTTTCATGAGAGAATGATACCTTAGCACTCATTTAATTCCTCTCTAATGTTATTTGACCAAATAATACCTTCATATTCCTTGGTCATTCGAATTAGAGAGGCTTACCTTGATTTTGGGGAAGTTACCCTATCATGTGGTCCCAGTATCTCCTCTAGTTCCCTCTGTAATGTCCCTTGTTACGAATTTTATTAAAATGGCAATTTTCCACTTTTTTTTCCCTAGTTCGACCTTTGACTAGTTTTGATCTCTAGGTCCCAAATTTGCCCCAAATGATCCCAAATCCTCTGAGAAGGTATATGAATGAGATTAGAACATAAATATGTGTTTTAGGGATGCCTTCGAACCTTTAAAATACTTCTGCAAATACTCTTTCAATTCTGGCCAATGTAGGGAACTTTACTAGTAATTTGCCTTTGACTAGTATTGGTCTCTAGGTCTCGAATTGACTCCAAATGCCTTCAAATATTCAAGGAAGGTGTATGAATGATATTAGGACTTGAATATGATTTTCAGGTATGATACATGGCCACCAAAATACCTCTGCAAACTCTCTTAAGATTCTGGACCAAGTATGCAATTTTACTAGTAATTTGGGGTTCAAATCCCCCTGGGGTAAGTACTGAAAATGGCTTCCCAAATGCCTCCAAAGCCACTCAAATTTCTGAACAGAGGTATGGAATGTATTAAGGATGTTATTAAGGTCTCATGTGCACCATTAATTGATTATTATATCTGTTCCAACCCTCTCCCATTCAACTACAAAAATCACCAATTCGACCCTTGGGGAAATGGCACTATTTCTTCTCCCAATGCAATTAAACTGAGTAAAAATACTTCAACTGCTCAAGTACAGTACATGAAACTTGTAAAATACATCCATGGCAGTCCATTAATCACAAATTCATCAGAGAATCATCCAGTCATTCGAAATCATCATCAATACATTGGTTCACAACAAGGTAGTGGGGAAATGGCATTGTTCTTCCATTAAAAATGAGATTTATACATTTATACTTGGAATTTCGACCTGAAACTTTCTGGAGATGAAGAACAAAGTATTTACTTCATATTACAAATAAATGGGGCATTAGAATCTCCACCAAAGAGTACAATATCTCACCAAAAACGCCCTCCCTCAAGGATCAAGAATATGCCATCAAAACTGGAAATGGTGGAAGGAGTGAGCTGAAATAGAAGAAACCATGAGATGCCCTGTAGCTTACACCTGCAAATAAATACTCCATCAAATCTCCAAATGAAAGGTCTGAATGGCCTTTCCAATTACCAACTTGGATGGGAATCTTTCACCCTCGAAATTGGTTAAGGCAAGAAACTAGTCATCCACTAGCTCTCCCGGTGGAAAATTGCCATTTTAATAGAATTCGTAACAAGGGACATTACACCCTCCTTGGATAAATTTAGGACCTACATGTGAAATTCACAGCATATCATAGAGCCTGAGAATACCTCACAGAGAAGAATTCGTAGAAAAAATTAATTACAATGAAAATTGCAGTGAAATGAGTAGTAAAATTCATCATGCATTGGAACTCAGATGTGCGCAAAAAAGTGTGTCATTATCCATTAATCAGTATATTCAAAAGATATAATACAATGGATATAATTTGATTATCCAAGAAGA
Organism: Larix kaempferi; assembly: GCA_027924585.1. NCBI lineage: Eukaryota > Viridiplantae > Streptophyta > Pinopsida > Pinales > Pinaceae > Larix > Larix kaempferi. Next base: position 15,545,407 of record BSBM01000600.1, read on the forward strand.
ATTCAAATCCCATTCAGTCTAGCATAGGAATAATCACCACTGTAGTGCTCCAGAGGTTCCAAACTCTACTCAACTCAACCAAATCTCAGTGAACTGAAGCTACTATAAGTTAACTGATCAAGGAGGGCGCATTTGTGATTTTGTCATGCAAAATAGGATAGGGAGGGTGCATTAGATCACAATCAGTTGCAATCGAAGCTCAAACCCCCACTAGAGTCAGGAACTCAAGTGGAACTCAGTTGGACTAAACCAGATCACTGAGTTAGCTCATAAAATGTAGGGAACTGACTCTAGTGGTCGTAAAATCATGCATGCAGTGCGCATCAAGTGGCTAATGCATCCTAGATGACATATGCACACCACTAGGGGGACAATGACATCATCCAGTACTAGGAAAAGACTAATAACACTAAGGTGGACAAGGTTGGAGTATTAATTATCCTAACACCCCCCCTTAATCCAAACTTAGAAAATCCTGGGCCCTGGTTACTGAGACCAAAGGTCACCCATACAATGAAAATAATAAAAATAATAATGTGTGCATGAAACGAAGGAAATGGGGAAAATCTCGTGGGAACAAAACCCCCCCTCAAAAATGAACAGTAGGAAACTCAAACAACCTTCACACCAAGCAGAGAAGGAAAATCTCTTCTGAGTGAAAGAATTTGTAAAAATGTAGGCAATCTACTCTTATGTAGGATAGTAATGCAGGTGTTGGATCTGGATCTAGATCTGGATCTGCTCCTCTGATGTACCTCCCACTGTTTCAAAGCTGCATTTTCCAAAACAAGTCTTTTAGAATCCATTCTCGCTACTGGGGCGAATAACTCATTGGATTCCAAACCATGAACCTTTGAGTACCCTTTGTCAACCAAATGAGTTTTGTACTTGGTTGTAGATCCATCATGGAAAGTCTCTTTGAAGGATTGTGGATCAAACCCCACCATCATGTAGCACCTCTCTCAAAGAAGTGGATCTATATGACATAGTGCAAGGTTTGCATCTCGATACTGAGATTTAGTTCTTCTATGGTCAAATGGATCCCCAACTATGTTCCCAGCAGCTTCAAGGACTTTGTGATCCCATATTGGCCTTGGCCATGGTTTGGGAGCACTAGCTGGATCTAGATCTACTTTATTTTCATACTCAATATCTATATTTGATTCATCTTGGTCTTCTTCTTCGGAATCTGAATGTGGATCATCTGAAAAAACATCATTAGGAGCAAATGGAATAGGAAAATCAGTTATACCTTGATCTTCAACTGGTTGTAGATCATGCAATGGATCTTCATCAAACTTGACACTTCTTTCAATGAAGCATTTTTTGGTTGCAATATCCATAAGCTTGTATGTTTTTGCATATTCTACACATCCAAGCAGAATGCATTCGCTACTTTGAGGTTGAAGTGCTTGTCTTTTGTCAGAGGGGATTATGGCCCATGCCTTGTATCCAAAAACCCTCAAATGAGAGACATCAGGTTTGTGTCCCTTCAGTGATTCGAATGGAGTGACCCCATCCATAGATTTGTGGGGTACCCTATTCTGAATGTATGTAGAACAGTTCACTACTTATGCCCATATATATGGTGGAAGATCTCGTGCTTCAAGCAAGCAGGTAGTCATCTCTTTCAATGACCTATTATTCCTCTCAGCTACACCATTTTGATGTAGTGTGTATGGGACATAATGTTGCATTTGGATGCCCTCATAAGCACAAAACAACTGCAAATCCATCTTCATATACTCTCCTCCATTGTCTGATCCGATTGCTTTCATCTTCTTTCCATCTTCATATACTCTCCTCCTTGAAAACTTTGAAAGTTTTGAATACCTTGGACTTCTGCTTGAGAAAGTAGATCCAACGAAACCGAGAGAAGTCATCGATGAAGGTCAGAAGGTATCTGTATCCATTCATAGAAGCTATGGGCATCGGTCCTGAGACATCATTGTGTATAAAATTAAGTGTGGAGGAATCTCTCCTTGCCTTCCCAACATCATATTTTCTCTCTAGATGCTTCCCTACCAAGCAACCTTTGTAGATTCCTTGAGAGAATTTTATGTCGGGCAATCCTTCAACCATCTCTTCCTTGTGCAACTGCTGCAAGTACTTGAAGTTTAGATGTCTGAATATTTCATGCCAGAGTCTGCTAGTGTCATTTGCATGATTCAAGAGAGCACTTTGATGTGAGTATGGAAAAAAATAGGAGAACTCATATGTGTTTGAGGCATGGTTTGCAACACCTTTGGCTATTATTTTTCCAGATGAGATCTCTGCAACCTCAACTGTGTCAGGTCCAAAAACAACTTTTTTGGGTGAACCTGCGTGTGTCATCTGATAAACAAATAACAAATTTGTTGCTAGAGAAGGCACATACATAACATTGTTGAACTTTCTATGCTCAAGTTATATTGTGCCCTTCCCTTCAACTGAGATTTGAGAATCATCTCCCATGTGAATACTAGGACCATCAGTGAGATATAGAGAAGAGAAAGACTCTCTGGAGGCAACCATGTGGTTGGAGGCCCCATAATTAATTAGGAAGGCTTGTGATTGGGAGAATCTAGCCTTCAGTGCATGGAATCTCTCATAATCATTTGTCTTGCTTCCAGAATCGGTCTTTCTTGTGCCTTCTGGGAGGCCAATGTTGTGATGTTCAAGAAGTTTGGTCATTTGATATATGGTCTTCTTCATGCAAGAGCTCTCTGGATGGTTTCCTTTATTGCAGTATGCACACTTAGATTTCTCAAAAATCTTTTGTTTATCCTTCTTGGAGTTGGAGGCTCCTTCCGATGGATTAGACTTATCCTTCTGCTTGGATTCAAATTGCTTCTTTTCTTTACCTTTCTGCTTCCCTTTAGCATTCACACTTTTTGACTCTCCATCCATAAGAGCTTGATTTTTGGAGGCCTTCAAGGCGACCATTTGAATCAGTTTGTCTTGGTATTGGATGAGAGATTCAGTGAATGCATCTAAAGAAGGAATTTTCCAGTTGGGGATTGACAATCTCCCAGAATGGAAGGTAGAAACTAATATTGAAAATTCTGTACCAATCTTGCTTAGAATGGAGAGCACTAGTTGCTCATCCTTCTTCTTAATGCCACATTGTTTGCACTGCATGACCAAGGACTCGAATTTAGAAAAGAACGGTTGTATGGTTTCGAAACTACTGGGTTGAAGAGCAATTTAATGTCCTCGGTTATCAAACTAAGGTTTAGGACATATGATTAGATCTTAGAGGGCTAATTTAATATTAAGCACGGTGGAAAAATAGAATGATATAAATAAAATTGCCTTTAACTAAGTTGAGACACTTTCGTTCTTTGGGATTTAATTATCAAAATAAGCTAGGTAGTCTGATCAGAAGAGGCTAAGAGCTCATTGAGCCTATTAAAATCCCTAATTAGCATCTCAAGTAACTATATACAGCCTTTATATCCCATGTTAAAATATATTTTTGAAATATATCTTTAAAACATATATTTGCAATACTTAATTAAGCTAATTTCGATACTTAACTAAGTTAATGAATTTATTTCTTTTTAACTGGTTAGCAACAATTTCAGATCTGATCAGAGGCTGTAACCTACAGCCATATAAATATGGCCTATTTAATCCATATAGGACATTCATCTTCAGTTATTGATAATTTAGAGTTATTCCTAGTTTCGAAATACAAGACTAGTTAGCAGGATTTCAACTGGTTGCAACTAGATTCTTAGAAAAAATTATAAAAGGTTTGTACCATACTTAAGAGACAATATATATCCATACATGAATCATTTAAATGTACAAGTACAGCAAAATAATCATTAGCATATGATTCAAATGAAGCATTGATATTTCTAAAGAAACTACTAGACTAGTTCTAGGAAAAACTAGGGAGTTATCTGTAAGATCTTCAGTGTTGCCATGTGTGTGATTTGTGAGGTTTGAAAAGTAAGAAATTGCACATGATTACAAATCCATATGCTTCAAATTATATCCACACCACAACCAAATCAAAACAGATGGCATCGACTACAATCACAGCCCACAAAATCAATTCCTGGTGGCTGTCCCCTTCAGCCACTTCTCACTAATATATTTTAGATTGTATGGATGCCTTCCTCTAACCATAAATAAATAATACATTCATATTAAATTATTCAAACTCAGATCTGGAAATAGGAGCGTATCCATGCACAAAACATTTTCAATCTAACAACTAGTGCGCACATCTTGGCAACAGAAAAACTGTTGGACCAAAACGGACATATCTTGGTCATCCGGAAAGCATTTTCGTTGAAACGAAAGGTGATCCTTATTGGAAACGTTGTTCCATACACAATGGAATGGGTCTCATGAATCATAAATGAGTATAATTGGGTGATACAGAACCTATGGTTTCGCCCCTCTCATCACCGTGAGAGTTACATTCATACACTATGAAGGAGGGGGGAAACAATAGAGGAGTTTCAATACAAAGTATCAAGAGCCATCCAATCCTGCATATAAATCCTAGAACATCATCCATAACAACTGCATAATTCATTTCAGCCTCCATGGCACATAAACATAATAAAATAACATAAATAAGTATATGAACAGATACTTATCTTTAATGACAACTAGTTGTAGTAGGACAACTTTCCTCCCAGCCGTAGACACAATCAAGCCTTCCTCACTTGAACGGGTCACCCTCGAGCTAATACCATCGATCCATAGGTAAATTACCCTCAGTATAGCAATTTACTCTCATAAACTTCACACGACCATCTACTAGTTGTCCGTCTCTACTGCCGATGGGATCCTCCCATACCTAGATGAGAACCTGGACGAACAAAGGTACCTGTGTAGAAGCAAGTTAATTTTCCATCTCTAATGTTGATGGGATCCTCCCATGCCTAGTTGAGAACCTATATACTAGACTAGGATCTAATGGAATCAAGCAACAGGAACTCAGTCCCAACACTACAGTATAATTGTCACACTCACAAACCAATGAGAATAGCATAAGCCAAACAATCCAAGCTCGGGATTAGCTTCAACAAGGAGAGAGCACATGTATAAATAGATTAAGGAGGACAATTCAAACCTAAGGTGGTTAACTAGAACTGGTTTGAGTTTGGTTGGGATTCATCATGGAAAATAAAATTAGTCAAAGCTCAAATCAAGGAGGTGGAAGCTAAATTCTAGCTTACATCTCCTAAAATCTATGGAGAGAGTTCATAATATCATGGAAGCACAAAAATAGGGATTTGTGGAGGTGGAGGCTCAGATCAAGGATATGGAAGCAAAAATCAAGCTTATAACTCCTAAAATTATGGAAGCACAAAAATAGGTCAAATAAATCTCAACTTTAATTAAAATATCATAAACATTATACACTATGGTATAGAAAACCACTAGGAGTGAAAATAATAATAATGCACTAGGAAAATAACATTCCTACAAGTTCTAAGGTGTTAGGGATGTCCCCCATTCCCCATCACTCTGTGAGATCCATGGTATTCCATACTCTTTTAGTTGCCTTTGGTCAGCCAGTTGTTTATTTAATTAATAGCAACAACATTCAATGATAACATCAATCATAATAACAACATTAACATTAATAATAGTAACGCCAAAGTCCATAATCACATCATCAAACAAATGAGCATAAGTCCATAGTCACTTTAACAAATAGAACATAAGTCAAATAAAATACCATAAGTCTGGGGCTTAACAACCGAGGTATTACAAGCAATTAATTCATTCTCGAGAATGTGACCTCTCATCTCATCTTGCTTTCCGAACATAGACTCAAGCTTCAACTAAACCTCTCTTGGTGTCTTCAATCCATCAAGATGAAAGAGAAAATCTATGGAGATGTGAATACACATGAAACCAAAAGCTTCATCTAATTTGATCAGGCACTTTCCCTTCTAAACAATTGCCTGAGGTTCGACCTCCTTTCCCATTGTGACCCTATACAGACTCTTGTTACGCAATACCATCTGCATATCAACCCTCCAATCAATTTAATTGAAGGGTGTCAAGATTCTTGGAGACAAGGGAGCATTCAAATTCTCCATATGAAACTGTTGGAGCGAATACAAACTGAAACTAATACTACTGCTGCACTGAAAAAATTTCAAAATCCTGCAAAAAAATCCCAATTTTGGAGGTAAACCAGTTACTGAATCTACTGAGCACTACTTTAGGGCAATAGGCACTTTTATCCGGATCCTTCACACCTAGCTAGACTCCGAAGGATTTCTCCAATGGCTTCAATGTAATGGCACCAGGATTTGCTGTGGAAATCCAGAGGCTTCTAGTGCACTACTAAAAGCAACTGCTCAACCTAAGCTCTCACAAGCTCTGATACCATGTGAAATTCACAGCAGATCATAGAGCCTGAGAATACCTCACAGAGAAAGAATTAGCAGAAAAGATGAATTATAGTGAAACTTGCAGTGAAATGAGCATTAAAATTCACCATGCATTGGAACTCAAATGTGCACAGAAAAGTGTGTCATTATCCATTAATCAGTATAGTCAAAAGATATAATACAATGGAGAGAATTCGATTATCCAAGGATAATTCGAATCCCATTTAGTATAGCACGAGAATAATCACCATTGTAGTGATCCGGAGGTTCCAAACTCAACTCAGCTCAACCAAATCTCAGTGAATTGAAGCTACTGTCAGTTAACTGATCAAGGAGGGAACATTTGTGAATTTGGCATGCAAAATAGGCTAGGTAGGGCGCATTACATTACAATTAGTTGCAATCAGAGCTCAAACCCCCCACTAGAGTCAGGAACTCAAGTGGAACTCATTTGGACTAAACCAAGTCACTGATTTAGCTCCTAAAATGTAGGAAATTGACTCTGGTGTTCCTAAAATCATGCATGCAGGGTGAATCAAGTGGCTAATGCATCCTATATGACATCTGCACACCACTAGGGGGGGAAAGGACAAAATCAGTACTAGGAAAAGACTAATAACACTAAGGTGGACAAGGTTGGAGTATTAATTATCCTAACACTGCAACATGTCATAAGCTGTCATAAGTTGTCATAAGCTTTCATAGGACCTGATTCTTGTCATAAGTTGTCATAAAGTTGTTATAGATTGTCATATATTTGCTATTTTTAGCCTAAGGAGTTACAACTCATGAGATTCCTCTTCATGAAACTTCTTGGGAGTTACAAATTTTATGCCTTCATGATGTCTTCTTCCACATTAGAATTTGAATTTGGGGGGATTACAACTCATGTGGGGCCCAACTCAACCTCCTTATGCGCCCTCCTTGTCCATTTTTTCCTAATATTGCATCATTTCCCAATTTGGACATCAAACTATACAAATATTTGACCCACATCACCACCTTGATAATTTTTCATGACTTTACCAAGTGACTTAGGCCATTGCATCCCCTAGTCCAATGGAGTGGTCCATAGCAAAAATTCGGGGACATGACAGTCCTCCCAACCCAAGATTGCTTGTCCTCAAGCAATTTAAACATGGTAGTGGTAATGATTCTTATTTTTCCCCAACTTATGCTCATTGATTTTTATACCTCCTTCCTTAGTGATGATTGTTCATAAGGCTTCAATTTCAAATGGACCCAATCATCAACTCTATATCCCCCAATCTAAACCACATTACAGTTGAAAATGTTGTCATGGTTCCAAACCAATCGAAAGGAGGTGTAGTATACTCTGCTCAAGTATGGTCCTGCAAGGTACTGACATAGGAAATCTCCTAACCAATGACAATAAGAAGATTAACTCTATACTGCAATCACTCAACCAAATCCCCACTCAACTGATCTACTAAGAATCTCATATTGTGAAATCCAAGACTACCTCTCACCTCTAGGCCTATTGTTGGAAATCTACCCAACACTGTAACTCAAAGATCCCCAACTAATATAAAAAGGGAGCACCATACTATCACTGCGCCACTCTGATCATAATCATCCCCTCTAAAGATAGCTCCATCTCCCCAACTGTCTTTCCAACAACCTAGCTGAAACAACTGAGTCCAAGAGTGATCCCAGTGTCCCAAATGAACCTGAAAAATGTGGAGTGTCTACTGCATCCACCTCTTCCCTACATATTCTCCACACAAAGAGCCTCCTATAGTCTCTCAAGCTACCTAGTAGGAAAAAAATGTATCCCTCCATCATAAGGTCTCCCACCTAGGAAACTAATCCACTGCTCCACACGGATATGCTCCTGACACAGATGGTTGGATCTACCTCCCGTGCCAACTGCTAAACTGTTGAACCAAGTAATACCAAATCCCATTGTCTATGCTACACCCCTCCTATAAATATTGTCATATGGATCAATCTACCACTCTGAAGGATGCCAGGATCTCACCACCAAATTGGAAGTTCATCACTCCCAATGCTCATTCGAACCTCTGTGAGCCTCTCCAACATAACATGAAGCTCCTCTTGTGCACCATGCACACTAGTCCTCTGGCTCACATCACTGTCACCTGTCCCATCCAACCAACTCAGGTGAAACTCCCATGTCCTTCCATGAATGATGAAGACATCAGAAAACAACCATAGATGCCTCTATTGCTTCTCACAAGACTAGAAAGGAATTAGTTTTCCAAACATGCCTCTATTGGTGCAAGCTAAACACGACCTCCCTTATGTCTCCATCTTTGTTATGGACCTATCCACCCAATCTAGGTATGCACATACTCCTATGCTGGCTGGTCCATAAAAAGTGTACACATCTGCCTCCTCCATGACTAAGTATCTCTCCCATAGAGACAGCTTATGATCCTCCTTATGCAAAACAAGTACTTGGTCAACATTCTCCATGTCAACTATCTCCTCAAGTACCTACAAATCTGAATGCTCCTCATGTGGAACCATCACAAGTGGTCCCTCTATCAACTCAATAGTGCCACCAACCTTCTCCCTGTCATGCTTAACTTTTGCATATTCTTCCATTGGAAGGGATAATGGTTGAATATGGATTTATTTTTTATGCCTTGTTTGGGCTTCCAACAAACTTGCCTTCATGGCTCTTTGTAACCACTCATTTCCCAAGTCTTGTGTCTCATTCACATTTTCTATTGGATGATATAAAAAATCGGAATGCTTGTGGCATGAATCCACGACATGTTCTCCCTTTTCAACTTTCAATTCTAGAATGTCAAAATTAGAAAACTCTACAATTTCATCCTTCTCACATGGAATGACTTCTATCTCATGATGGTGCAAGGAAATAGGATTAAAGGAAAAATCAAAATTGTTAACATGCCTTGGTGTTATGTTTCCATCCTTTGTGCAGTTGACATTAGCTTCGTGGTGAAGCTCTAATGGGGAATGGAAGGCTGATTTTTGTTCTTCCTCTAAATCTGATCTAAGATATGTTTCTCCACTACCATCCTCATTTTCATACGTAGGATTATCAATCACCATGGATTCACTTCTTCATAATCCAATCTTATATGAGGAACCCTTGGTTTCTCTCTTTGTAGAGGTTCCAAACATCCTTGCCATAATTGTTGATGATGAGCATTGTGGCAGCAAGGCATTGCACTACTGCAAATTATGCTCTATCTCTCGATATGCCTAGTTAGATTTCTTTGACATCTTCTCATGGTCCTTCCTTGACTTCTCCCATTCAAGTTTCTCCTCCTCTATGGGCGAGAGATGAAGAAAATCGAGTAACATTCTACCCTCTACAAGACTAGCCATTGAAGAAATTTCCTCTTCAATATTGTATAGGTTGTCACAAAAGGAATCATCCAATTCATTAGTATTATGCCAACATCCATCCATTGTTTCATCTCTTTCATTGTCATCCACCAAAGAATTGAACCCATCTTCAAAAAATGATTCTTCCCATGTTAAGCTCTCCTTAGACTCCCATGCATCTGGTTCCAACATGTCATCACTAGGTACATCCATGTTTGCAAAACTTATTCAAATTTTCTTTAGTTCCCACATTTTTCAAGGAATATGCTCCGATACCACTGTAATGTACCCAATTAAAAATTTAGGCACATTAACTCCAACTTTCCAATAGAGGGTAAATTGATCCCCAATTTTTCCCAAACAGTGGCTTTATTATGTTTACGGGAATATGAATAATATGGTGCATCCCACAATGTATGCTTTCAAACCACTGTAATGTGTTAAATCAGATCCCCGATCCAATACTCAGAGCTATCAACCCCAATGCAACCCCAGAGAATCACTGGATTTGAAACTCGGAGCATTAATTCAAATTTGACCACATGGAACACGGGACTTCCAACTCTTCCCAAACACCTCCTAACATAATCGAATCTGACCCAAGAAGATTCAAATGGACCCAAACACTCCCAATCTGACCACTAATAGAATTCAGAGGACATTTATGGAATCCTTGAACACTTTACACATACATTTATAACTGAGGGTGCATTCGCATAATTGTAAAGGTTGACCGACCGGTAAAATGATCATAACTTGGGCATACATAAACCTTTTTGGATGAAATAAAAAGTGTTTCCTACTGGAAATGACACTCCTGACGCAATGGAATAGGTTTCAGAATGAAAAAACACTCATAAATGGTAGAAACATAAACTAACGTTCGGCCCCCAAAATCCCAGTGCAATATTGTAAACATATGCAACTGTAAAACTCCAAAATGGAAACTAAAATATTCCAAAAAAACTTAATTCCAGCCAAATAGGTTACTAACAGATACTATAGGCTCATATGAATTTTTAAGACCCATATACCAAGTTTACACAACCATACAAAAACATATCTACTCGTAGATTAACCATTTACTCATAGATCAACCTGTGCTTGAAACATTGTACAACATAAGATGAAAACATTGTGACTTTTATTATGAGTAGGACATTTTGTGAGAGTACATAAATGGATGATACAAAATCTCAAAATATAGATAAATATTTGCTACAAAGAGAGTAGAAATGGCTTCTACATAACCACAAATAATGGAGGAATAATTACTACTCCAAATGAGTGATTTCCTTCCACTGTTGCACCCTCCACAAGTAAGAATTCAACCCCAAATCAAAGATATGACTCCTCTAGTATGCCCTCCATAAAACATTAGTGATAATAAACCATTATAATATCCTTCATTAAGTTTGAATAGCCACACGTGCGCCCTCCTCAAGCAGAAACCGCCATAAACACTACACTCCTGGAAACACCACAATCCACACTTCTACTGATTGGAACTTGAACACACCATCACGAATTCAACCCCACTACTATAGATAAACATAAACATATGAAATATGATCTATCGATAAATATGAAGGTAAATTCTCCTCTCAATAATCAACTACAATGAAGGTTAGTGAAGAGACCGGGGTGATCTCCTCCTCTCTACTAGCTAGGGTGAAATCTTTCATCACCGAAACTAGTTCACAATTACAAGGGGAACCTCTGACAATATAGAAAGGGGCTCATCTCCCAAGCCATGAAATCCACAAGACCTCTCCTATTCAAAATAAAAATTTCCAAAAGCTCTTTCCCAAGAGGCATGCATCTGTTTTATAGACTCCATTGAGCCCTTTCCCCCTCATTCTAGAATTATCTCACAAAATATTAATTAATGATATTTTCATGAGATAATGATACCTTATCACTCATTTAATTCCTCTCTAATGTTATTTAACCAAATAATACCTTCATATTCCTTGGCCATTTGAATTAGAGAGGCTTAGCTTGATTTTGAGGAAGTTACCCTATCATGTGGGCCCACTGTCTCCTCTAGCTCCATCCTTGGATAAATTTAGGACCTACATGTTAAGAACCCATGTCTTTACTTTGTTAGTATGTTGTTGTTGGACGCATATGCTTTGTAAGTCGTCCTGTAGTATTTGTTGATCAATAGTTTATGTTATTGTTGTTGGCGCATATGCTTTGTAAGTCGCCCGTAGTATTGTTGATCCATAGTTTGTAACGGCCCATGGTTTTGACCCATAGTATTGGCGCCTAGAATTAGTATATAAGTGTGTGTTGAGACCTATGAAGGCACCGTGAAGTTAATTGTATTGAGCTTGCTCAAAGGAGGTTTCCCCCTCGAAGTGGCCTGTGATCAATATAAAAGTGATTCTGAATTCTATCATTTCTGCTATTTCGCATATTCTTGTTAATTAATTGTTGTAGGTGCCTCACATCTGGTATCAGAGCACTTTCTTGGGCTCGCTGGGTGAAATTTCTGCCAAATTGTTTTTCGCATCTGTTGCAGGTTCGGATTTGGGAATAATCCCTATTCGCTTTACTGTGGGAAGTACTTGGGCATAAGCCCTAAAACTCATTGTGAGGAGTACCACAGGAACCCCGAAGTAGCTGTCCCATTGAGAAGACCTGCCAGCGAAAAGGGCAACGACCCCTACCTGATTGACTAGTTCCCACCCGTGAGGTAAACCAAGAGTTGTCGTTTGTGGCAAAGCGGTTATCAGTTTTACCTGAGCCGTGGAGTGAGGGGTACTGCCCCAATACGCAAGCCGTCAGACAGCATTGGTGGCCGAGTGAAACCCCTGAACTGTTAGGAAGACGCACATACCTAGGGTCCATATCTACTTTCAGCTGAACTATTGTCGATCACTGCTGCGCCGTTTCAGATCCATTTTGCAATCCGTTCCAGATTCAGTTTTTTTCAATCCATTTGGCGTTGTTCCAGATCCCTTTCGAGCCGTAGTCGCTCCAGTCTGAACTGAAAAATGGTATAAAATTCAGTTTTTTCTCCATATCTCCCTTATTTTCACTCTGTTTCCCTTGAAATTTTCGGGGAACCCCTGTCATCCCATTCTGCATATTTCAGTCCTGAGGACCCTATCCCCAATTCCCCTTCCCAAAGCCCGAAATCCCACATTTGTCTATTTTTAGGGTTTGCCATAACTTCCTCAGATTTCACCCAATCACCTTCAAATTTTACCACAGAGTTCCTTTCTGAATTCTGCTTCTTTGTTCCCCTCTGCCAAATTTTCCCATTCTTTCACCCCGCTTCTGAAATCCTCATTTTTGCTTCCCTGTCTATCCAACAGTGTCCAAAACCTAGTCAAACCCCAATTACCCTTCTGATTTTTTCCCAAGTCCAGATTTTCCTTTACTGAAGTAGTTTCTATTTTTGTTTTCCTACCCAGTCAACCAAAAAAATAAAAAATAAAAATAAAAAATAAAAAAAAAATTGGTTATGGTTGTCACCCGTGCAGGAGCAAAAACCATGGAGGACGCACTTGAAGCCATCCAAGCCAAACTCCAGGATCTGGATGAAAAATTTCTCGGTCTCCATCTTAAACATTCAGCTATGAACAACAAACGGCAGTCCGAGTCTTCAGCAGACAATGGGTTCTCTTCTTCCAGCAATTTCCGTGGTCCGAAGCTTGATTTTCCTCGCTTCAATGGTACCGATCCAACTGGATGGATCTATCGTACAGAACAGTATTTTAGTCTGCATAATACTTTTGATGTCAACAAAGTTTCGTTGGCATCCTTTCATTTGGAACAGGAAGCTCTTCAATGGTACCGTTGGTACATCAAGGCTCATCCAGAGCCCAAATGGCTAGACTTTTGCCAGCTCCTTTTGCAACGATTTGATCCTAGTGCTTTTGATGACTTCACAGGATCCCTCACTAAACTTCGCCAAACTGGCACTGTGAGAGAGTATCAAACCGAATTTGAGAATCTAGCCAACCACACCGAAGGATTGTCTGATGACTTTTACCGGAGTTGTTTTATCAGTGGTCTAAAAGATGCCATCCGCTCTGAGGTCAAAATGTTCTGTCCCAACACAATGATGGAAGAACTAGGGTTGGCTAAGTTGGCAGAAGACAAGATTGCAGCCCAACAACGCTCCAAGCCCACTTTTGTTCCCTTCCGAAATATGGGTTCTCAGCGACCACCTATACCGCAGGCTCCTCGACCGACTCCTATCAAGCGTTTGTCTAAAACAGAGATGCAAGCACGCAGAGAAAAGGGGCTTTGCTATAATTGTGATGAGAAATTCACTCGGGGACATAGATGTGTTCATCAAAATCTCTATCTCTTGGATGTGGATTCTCCGCCTGCCTCTGAAATTGGTGATGAAGATCCAGAAACACTGGATGCTCCGGTCGACATTCAGGAACCACCTATTGACCCTCCGTCTCAGGATGACCAGCCAGAGATATCTCTCCATGATTTAGCTGGAATCACCACCCCCCAAACAATGCGGGTCAAGGGTTACTTCAAGAAGCTTCCTCTTACAATACTCATTGATTCTGGTAGCACTCATAATTTCATTGACCCTCGGATCGCCAAACAAGCTGATTGTTTTATCCATCCTTGCTCCAACTTTGAAGTCATGGTTTCCAATGGGGGCACCTTACCTTGCAAAGGGAAGTGTCGAAATGTGTGTATCTCTATGGGAGATTATACCTTGCGCTCTAACATGTTTGCCTTGCCCTTAGGTGGATGTGATGTGGTTTTGGGCGCTCAATGGCTACGCACACTTGGCCCTATCTTATGGGATTTTGCTGAACTTTGGATGCAGTTTTCCCTCAATGGACACAAACACACATTGACAGGATTACAACCAGGTTCTCTCAGCATCATCAGTTCACATCGCATGGAAAAACTCCTCAAGAAGAATTCACATGGTGTCATCGCTCAGATCCATTCCATCCAGATGCAACCCTCAGCGGTCTCCACTAGTCCTTTGGATCTACAACAAATTCTAGATCGATATACAGGTGTCTTTGCTGAACCAGTGGGATTGCCACCTTCCAGGCTAGAAGACCATCGTATTCAGCTCCTTCCTGGCAGGGTTCCTCCCAACATCAGGCCCTATCGCTACCCATTTCACCAAAAAACGGAGATTGAAATGCTCGTTCGGGACTTATTGAAGCAAGGTATTATTCGCCCAAGCACTAGTTCCTTTTCTTCTCCAGTTATTCTTGTACGCAAAAAATATGGGTCATGGCGCCTCTGCATTGAATTCCGAGCACTTAATCACCTCACCATCAAGGATAAGTTTCCAATTCCTGTTGTTGATGAGCTTCTTGATGAGCTTCATGGGGCTCACTTTTTCTCCAAGTTGGATCTTCGTTCTGGGTATCATCAAATTCGGGTTCATGAGGATGATATCCCTAAAAAAGCTTTCCGCACACATGATGGCCATTATGAGTTTTTGGTCATGCCCTTTGGCCTCACTAATGCTCCTTCCACATTCCGGGCCTTAATGAATAAAATATTTCGACCCTACTTGCGGAAATTCATTCTGGTATTCTTTGATGATATCCTCATCTACAGTAAAACATGGGATGAACATCTCCAGCATTTGGATCTTGTCATGCAACTTTTCTCTGACCATCATCTCCATGCCAAGCAGTCTAAATGTGTTTTTGGACAGAAGGAAGTTGAGTATCTCGGGCACATTCTCTCAGCACAAGGGGTTCGCGTGGATCCTGCCAAAATCGATGCCATGAACAATTGGCCGCATCCTCAGACACTCAAGAGCCTTCGTGGTTTTTTGGGGTTGACTGGATACTACCGCAAGTTTGTCAAGGATTATGGGAAGATTGCAGCTCCATTAACTGCTCTATTGAAAAAGGATGCCTTCACATGGACACCTGTTTCTCAGTGTGCATTTGACAAACCAAAACAAGCTATGTGTACTACACCTGTGCTAGCTATGCCTGATTTTTCCAAGCCCTTCACTATTGAGAGTGATGCTTGTGGCAATGGACTTGGTGCTGTTCTCCTTCAAGATGAACACCCCATTGCGTTCACCAGCAAATCCCTTTCAGGTAAGAATTTAGCTTCCTCTACATATGAGAAGGAAATGATGGCTATTTTGCACGCAGTACATAAGTGGCGCCCATACCTATTAGGGAATCATTTCTGCATCAAGACTGATCACCGGAGTCTGAAATATTTCTTGGACCAGCGTGTCTCCTCCCCGGCACAACAGAAATGGGTTAGCAAACTCATGGGTTATGACTATGAGATCACTTGCAAGAAGGGTAAAGAAAATATTGTGGCAGATGCTCTTTCTCGCACATTTGATGCCCAAGGTTCTCTTTCAGCTATTTCTATGCCTGTTCCAAATTGGTTGCAATCTGTTCAACAGGGTTATGTCAATGACTCCTCCTTATCTCAAATCATCCAACGCTTGACCAACAACCCTTCTTCTGTACCACATTACTCTTGGGATGGTGCTTCTCTGCGATACAAGGGTCGTCTGGTGCTTCCCCAGAGCACAGATATTCAACAGGCTGTCTTCTATGAACTCCATGCTTCTCCATCGGCAGGGCACTCTGGGTTCCTCAAAACGTATGAATGAGCACGACGTAACTTCTTTTGGCAGGGCATGAAAAGGACAATTCAACAGATGGTGGCCGAATGTGATACCTGCCAGCACAATAAGGGTGAAACAACACTCCTTCCAGGATTGCTTGAACCCTTGCCCATACCTACACGGATTTGGACAGATATTTCTATGGATTTCATTGAAGGGCTCCCTAAATCTGGCGGGAAGACAGTGATTCTTGTTGTGGTTGATCGCCTCTCCAAATATAGTCATTTTTGTGCTCTCAGCCATCCCTATACAGCCTCCTCCGTCGCTCAAATTTTTCTGGACCAGATCTTTCATCTTCATGGCATCCCTTCTTCCATTGTCTCGGATCGTGATGCGACTTTCACCAGTCATTTTTGGACAGAACTATTTCGCCACACTGGCACCAAACTGAAGATGAGTTCAGGGTTGTTAAATTTTCTGAATTTACTTCAATATGATCTAGGATCTTAACTGAGAGAACAACATGTACAGCATATCTACAGCATATCAATCATGGAGACAATAATGCAAGCACACAAGAGACACAAAGATTTACTTGGGGAAAACCATAAAGGTGAAAAACCCCAATAACTTCCTCAGAGATAGATAGAGCAATGATACAACCAACCAAGAGATAGACATAACCTAGCAGCAGATCCTCCTCCTCCATAAGTGCGCCTCTCCTCCTTGAGAGCATGTGTGAGAAGTGAGTGAGCAAATAGAGTGCCTCCCGCACTCTATTTATACTTGACTTGACTTGCCTTTTTACCTAACTCATGTAGGCTCGAACTTAACCACATAATATAATGCTGACTGGGCCGACCCCCAATAGGGTGGTCTAATAACCCTTTGACCCACATGGCCGACCCCCAATAGGGTGGTCTAATAACCCTTTGACCCACATGACTTATACAGGGCCGACCCCAAACAAGGTGGTCTAATAACCCATCAAGTATAAGTTACGACACTTACAATATAAATGACGACACTTCCGTATAGAGGAATAATAACATCTCTATAGGAATACAATATACATATATGTGAAATACATTCCGAAGTTACATATACATCAACACTCCCTCTTAACTAGGAAGGTATTTCTCAGCACAGTTCTTCTAGCACAAGTCATCTTCTCTGGATCATCGTCACTGGATAATCATCATCGAGTCATCATCATCGTCACTGCTGCTGCTATCTCAATCAATCTTTGAATCTACTCGTCATAGGAAGTTCTACAGAGCCAGTCCTTTTTCATACTGGATGTAGGCCCACCACCTGCAGGTCTTCATCATCACTGGCCATACTGTGGAATCCTCAGGACTTATTACGTGCGTCACAAAACCTGGCTGCAGCATCCCAGGCTATTACGAGCACACAGCTCTACCTGTAGGATCTCCCAGGAGCACATTACATGTGACCCATCACAAAACCTGGCCGAAGCATCCCAGGCTGTTACGAGCACGCGGCTCTACCTGTCGGATCTCCCAGGAGCACATTACATGTGATCTCACCACAAAACCTGGTTGAAGCATCTGAGGCCTTTTTCATCCTGTCCAGATCTCCCAGGAGCAAATTACATGTGGTCCACCACAAAACCTGGCTGAAGCATCTGAGGCCTTTTTCATCCTGTCCAGATCTCCCAGGAGCAAATTACATGTGGTCATGGCAAAACCTGGCTGAAGCATCTGAGGCCTTTTTCATCCTGTCCAGATCTCCCAGGAGCAAATTACATGCCATAGGACAAAACCTCGCAAGAGCATCTCAGGATGTTATGGGTACACAACTCCGACCTGAAATCTCCCAGGGCACAAATTACATGTCCTCCCAAGCAAAACCTCGCAAGAGCATTTGCCAGATGTCCCAGGGCACCGAATTACATGCCATAGGCAAAACCTCGAAAGACCATCTGCAAATCTCCCAGGGCACAAATTACATGCTTTCCTGCACAACTTGATCCACGGCCACAAAGTATCATCTGATACTCATCAAACATCATCCTGATCATCATCACTGCAACATCCTGCTGCATGTCATCTGGAGAAGCTTGTCATCCACGATCATCCAAGTATCCACCTGATACATACATAGATACATGATCCACACAATGTATCCATCAACATACATGATCCACCTGATCATACAAAGATACATGATCCACACAATGTATCCATCAGCATACATGATCTACCTGATCATACAAAGATACATGATCCACACAATGTATCCATCAGTATGCATGATCTACCTGATCATACAAAGATACATAATCCACACAATGTATCCATCAGCATCCATGATCTACCTGATCATACAAAGATACATGATCCACACAATGTATCCATCAGTATGCATGATCTACCTGATCATACAAAGATACATAATCCACACAATGTATCCATCAGCATCCATGATCTACCTGATCATACAAAGATACATGATCCACACAATGTATCCATCATCATCCATGATCTACCTGATCATACAAAGATACATGATCCACACAATGTATCCAACAGCATCCAACATGATGCGTTCATACAAAATACATAAACATGATCCAACCGATCATATCCAGCATCCAACATGATGCGTACATACATTAATGATCCAACTGATCATATCCAGGCAGAAACCAGAACATCATCCTGATGCTCATCATCCAGCGCTTACATCCACAGCCATGTGAAGGATCCTCCTTCCCACATGCTTGGAATGGCTTCAGCAAATGTGTCCATCACTTCTTCCTCGAAGTGTCCTCGACCTGAAGCACGCCAAGCTTCTCTCTGAAGTACTCGAACTTCACCCTGGCTAGTGGCTTCGTCAACACATCTGCAATCTGCTCGTCCGTCGCAACATACAGGAGCTTCACAGCTCCTCTCTGCACCATATCCCTGATATAGTGATATTTGATCTCTATGTGTTTCGACCTGTCATGAAACACTGGGTTCTCGGACAGCTTCACACAACTCTGGTTATCACAGAAGATACCAGTAGCCTCCAACGGGAGATCAAATAACTCAGACAGTAGCTTCCGTAGCCATACTGCCTCACAACTAGCTGAACAGGCTGCAACATACTCTGCCTCAGCTGTACTCAGTGCTATGCAGGATTGCTTCCTGCTAAACCAAGAGATCACACCTGATCCCATACTGAAGCAGCATCCAGATGTACTCTTCCTATCTGCAGCACTTCCAGCCCAATCTGAATCAACATAACCCTGTAGGTTAAACTTTTGATTTGCTTCATATTTGAGCCCATAATCCACTGTACCCTTTAGGTACCTCAGAACATGCTTTACAGCAACCAGGTGAACACTCCTCGGATCCGTCAGAAACTGGCTTAATGTGTTCACAGCAAAGCAAATATCCGGTCTCGTGTTCGTCAGATACATCAAGGACCCAATCATCTGACGATACATAGTGATATCAACTGGCTCAGATGAAGCATCACATAGAAGCTTTAGATTCGATGCCATAGGTGTGGCCATAGCTTGCAGTCCATCATCCCGAACCTCTTCAGGATCTCTACTGCATACTTCCCTTGTCCAAGGAAGATTCCATCACTCTGCCACACCTCCATGCCAAAAACAAATAGTGCATCATCTCGAACTTGGAAGAAAGCTTCCGCTGCGTGTCGGCAATCAATCTATCTTTACCTGTAACAAACAGTTTATCTGCATAAAAAAATAGTATCACTGGATTGCCTTCTTCAACCTTGTAGAAAAGGTTGGAATCTGCTTTACTCTTGGTAACGCCCAAACTGGATAGAAAGCTGTCTATCCTACCATACCAAGTTCTGCACACATATATGACTACACCATGCTGTCTTGAGATCCATCTAGTGCATCTTCTATTTTATCACTTTTATATTTCTCAATGCTTCCATCTGCAACATGCTTGATCTGATAGTTCCATTTGGAAGTCATAAAAAAAACTTCCCTTCACATCTTGGGACTACATCCCAAACATCATTCTTCATGATCGACGGATCATGGCATTCCATTTCTTCATCCCAGATCCTGGGAACTTCAATATCTTCAATATCTTCAATAGATATCTTTGTTGCTGGAACAAAATGTTGTAGTTCTTCTTTTGTAGGAGATGACATACGATCTTTCCTACACAACAAGTTAAATTGCATGATTAGAAAACATCTCATAGTTTTCAGAACAAATTCTTACACATAAAGAAATATGTCATACAGTCATGCAATTATCTTAGCCAATGCTTCAATACAACATTTATCCATATCCCGTAACTTTCTAGATGCCTTCCAATCTCTACCAGAACATTGTTAAGAGTGTGCACAACTCCCAACATGTCAGCAAAGAGGTTTCATTCTAGATAAGTAGCAATGGAATGTTGTACAGTGCCATAGGCCACTTACCCATGTATATTAGTAGTATACTGTTCATCAATGCAACTATTCTAATATGCATAATACACAACCTAATTCTAGGAACATCAGTGTATACATTATTGAACAGTATTATTTAAACAAACAAATATGCAAGAAATGATAATTTAAAATACTTATCTTTGTTTGTTCGTTGGGTGGACTCCCTCTGAGTCTTTGCTTCCTTGCAGGAGCTGCTGGAGTCCTAATCTGAAGTAGCTTCTTCTACACCTTTCTATTGTGGAATGTAGAGAGATGGTCAACTCCCTCTGAATATCTGCATCCTTGCAGAAACTACTGAAGTGTGCTCCTTTTCTTTCTTGCAGGAACAACTGGAGTGTGCTCCCTCTTGATCTTTGCTTCCTAAATTACATGTTCTTGAACTCATATTCATCCTTGGTCCCTATGCATGCTTATTAGTATCATGATTGTGTTATCCTTGTGAACTCATATAAAATCATACATTCATTAGTATACTATTAAAACACAATAATCTCAAGCATGTATAGTCATGATCATTTCAAACATAAATAATAAGCATTAGCATTCAAGGTTTATGTAGTATTCTTATGGTTAGTCAAATCATAAGAAACATAACATGTCTAAACCTGTAATTACTCAAACCTATGACTCTTCGGGTTAGTTGAATCATCAATCAAGATAAGAGATATAATATGCATAAAAGCTATACCTTCATGATTCTTCTGGTTAGTCATATCATCAATTATGGTAAGAAACATAATATGCATACAACCATGATTATTCAAACCTATGACTCTTTGTGAATAATCATTATCAACAACACAATAGTATAAGATCCTAACACAAGGTAGGATTCTAGCTTGATATAGGAAAAACATACCTGGATTAGCATGCTAGCTAGTTATGTCTAACATACCCGTATAATGTCTTTTGGTTCTCTTCAATGACTTGTGTTAGTAACCTGCATGTCTCAATGGTTAGCCATTATAAAACCAAGTTATACATACCTTGTAAATGGATCTTCTATGAGATCCATGACAATGGATGAGTCTTTATCCTCATGTCACCATGATCATATGTTCTTGAACTGGAGCATTATTTGTCTTTCTTGGTGTACCTCGATGAGTCATACCTGTCGAGATCGCTTGTAATCTTCTTATGTAAGGCCTTATCCTCATCTCCCTCTGAGACAGGAACTTCTTTCACTTATGCAGGTGATCAATCCATCTTCTTCTAGGATTAACCCAATCCACTTGATTTGCAAGAACTGGACCTTGAGCTGGATATGGGTTTGTCAGAGAAACCCCAAAAATTCAAACTTTGAATTTCAACCTTTCGATAGGATAGGAATATGCGCCTTGATGAACTGATCAAACTGGTATATTCAGAATTTGAAAACTGCAAAGTTTCACTCCTCAATTTTGCCTTTGAAACTTCCGGATTCACTAGTCATGACCCTGCACTGGGATTTGATGAAGCCCACTCTTTTGCCCCATCAAAATGTTTGATCCAAAGCTCTAAGCTTCTATTTTTCTGAGGAGCTTCCAGCCGTGGTCACAGATTTCAAAAATTCCCATTTTTACAAAAGCCCTAATTTTCCACTTTTCTGATCAAAGTCCCGAACTAGGGTCTAATCAAGCCCGGCCTTCTGTCCAACCAAAAATTCTGATCTTGGTCTCTAAATTTCTATTTTGATGAGTACCATCCATCCGTGGTCTCCGATTACAAAAATTCCAACTTTCTCCAAAGCCCTAAATTCTGGAAGCCATGAATGAAGGTACCAAAAAATAATTCTGTTTTGACAGAAATATGTACCTGATTGTTTCTGGTGTAACTACGAAATTTTTGATCCAAAGGGTCTGAAAACGTTTCCTGAGATAGCCTGACCTGTTATCTTTCCATCCTGACAGGTCTGACCTCAATTGGATTCTCTGAGAGAGAGTTATGCCAAATGTCGCAACGTGACCTGTTTTGGGATAAAACAGGAGAGCGAACTTGTACGGAGTGCCACGTGTCACTGTTTTAACTTCGGCCTCTGAAAAAGTTTTCTGAGATAGCTCGTCCTGTTACCTTTCCATCCTGACAGGTCTGACCTCAATTGGACTCTCTATGAGAGAGTTATGCCAAATGTCGCAACGTGACCTGTTTATGGGATAATACAGGAGAGCGCACTTGTACGGCGTGCCACGTGTCACTGGTTCAACTTCGGCCTCTGAAAAAGTTTTCTAAGATAGTAAAGACTGTGTACTACCTGTCACTTTTTACGAAATTTCATTTGGAGCTTCCTAGCCCAAGATATGACCTTTTTCCCAAGGTCACCTGATTTTGACTCAGATCTGGAAGAGGCAGAAACCCTATATTGTACATATCATAAATCACAAAGTACAACGAATTAGAGGTTTTCCTTTGGACAAATGATACCTGGAGATCTTAGCTTCGGCCTGTAACAATTTCAGATCCGAAAACTTCACCAAAACGGATTTATAGCGAAATTGCTACGATGACTGGTTTTTGCTATATCAAGCCCTAGCATCGTAAGTGCAACAAGTGTCATACATGCCATATCATGCCTTCTTTCAGGCTAGCTCTGATACCATGTTAAATTTTCTGAATTTACTTCAATATGATCTAGGATATTAACTGAGAGAACAACATGTACAGCATATCTACAGCATATCAATCATGGAGACAATAATGCAAGCACACAAGAGACACAAAGATTTACTTGGGGAAAACCATAAAGGTGAAAAACCCCAATAACTTCCTCAGAGATAGATAGAGCAATGATACAACCAACCAAGAGATAGACATAACCTAGCAGCAGATCCTCCTCCTCCATAAGTGCGCCTCTCCTCCTTGAGAGCATGTGTGAGAAGTGAGTGAGCAAATAGAGTGCCTCCCGCACTCTATTTATACTTGACTTGACTTGCCTTTTTACCTAACTCATGTAGGCTCGAACTTAACCACATAATATAATGCTGACTGGGCCGACCCCCAATAGGGTGGTCTAATAACCCTTTGACCCACATGGCCGACCCCCAATAGGGTGGTCTAATAACCCTTTGACCCACATGACTTATACAGGGCCGACCCCAAACAAGGTGGTCTAATAACCCATCAAGTATAAGTTACGACACTTACAATATAAATGACGACACTTCCGTATAGAGGAATAATAACATCTCTATAGGAATACAATATACATATATGTGAAATACATTCCGAAGTTACATATACATCAACAAGGGTATCACCCACAAACAGATGGTCAGACTGAAATTGTCAATAAATGCTTGGAAACTTATCTTCGTTGCTTCACCTCGGAACAACAACATCAGTGGGAAAAATGGCTCCCTCTCGCTGAATGGTGGTACAATACCTCTTACCACACTGCCTCTAAAATGACCCCATATGAAGCAGTCTATGGTCAGGCACCTCCAGCTCTTCTTCCATACACCCCCACCAGTTCACCAGTTCAGGAAGTTGACACGGTCCTTCGAAACCGCGATAAGATTCTTCGCATTTTGCGGGACAATCTTCACATGGCAAGAAATCGCATGAAGCAACTGATCAGCACCGTTCTGAGCGCACTTTTCAAGTCGGTGATATGGTTTTTCTTCGTCTCCAGCCGTACAAACAATCATCCTTGAAACTCAAAGGGCATCATAAGCTCACTCCAAAGTTCTATGGGCCATATCGGATTCTTCAGAAGATTGGGTCTGTTGCTTATAAATTGGAACTTCCTCCTTCTTCCCGCATTCATCCAGTGTTTCATGTCTCTTGTCTGAAGAAATTTCTTGGCACCAACATCAGCGGACAAACGATTTTACCCGAACTGGATAATGAAGGATCCATCCTTTTGGAGCCAGAGGCCATCCTCAATCGGCGCACGCGTCAGCTTCGCTCTCGCTCTATCACAGAGGTCTTAATTCAGTGGCACGGCATGCAACCAGAGGATGCTACATGGGAACCACTCCTTCAGATTCAACAACAATTTCCACATCTAAAGCTTTGAGGACAAAGCTTTTTTTAAGGGGGAGGGGATGTTAAGAACCCATGTCTTTACTTTGTTAGTATGTTGTTGTTGGATGCATATGCTTTGTAAGTCGTCCCGTAGTATTTGTTGATCAATAGTTTATGTTATTGTTGTTGGTGCATATGCTTTGTAAGTCGCCCGTAGTATTGTTGATCCATAGTTTGTAATGGCCCATGGTTTTGACCCATAGTATTGGCACCTAGAATTAGTATATAAGTGTGTGTTGAGACCTATGAAGGCACCGTGAAGTTAATTGTATTGAGCTTGCTCAAAGGAGGTTGCCCCCTCGAAGTGGCATGTGATCAATATAAAAGTGATTCTGAATTTTGTCATTTCTGCTATTTCGCATATTCTGGTTAATTAATTGTTGCAGGTGCCTCACACTACAACATGTCACAGGTTGTCATAAGTTGTCATAAGCTATCAGAGGACCTTATTCTTTTCATAAGTTGTCATAATATTGTCATAGATGTCATAGATTGTCATATATTTGTTATTTTTAGCCTAAGGTGTTATAACTCATGAGATGCCTCTTCATGAAACTTCTTCGGATTTACAAATTCGAATTTATGCTTTCATGATGTCTTCTTCCACCTTAGAATTTCAATTTCAGGGAATTACAACTCATGTGGGGCCCAACCCAACCTCCTTGTGCGCCCTCCTTGTCCATTTTTTCCTAATGTTGCATCATTTCACAATTTGGACATCAAACTATACAAATATTTGACCCACATCACCACCTTGATATTTTTTCATGAATTTACCAAGTGACTTAGGCCATTGTATCCCCTAGTCCAATGGAGTTGTCCATACAAAAACTTTGGGGTCATGACAATACCTAGGGAAGATACTATGGGGTACCCATGGAGGTACCCAAGGGGATAATGTATGTAATGTGGCCATAATCATGGAATAGATCCACTTAGTACTTGTTGGGTAATAATTAACACGACTAGGTAGTTAGAGGAAATGATATAAAAATAAAGGGTTGTTGGCATAGTCCCTTTAAGAATACTGACGGGAAAATATAAATATACATGAGTTTGAATGTATGAGATACGTATTGTACCAAACATGTCTTGTGGAGTGATTCCTTCCATAAGGAGTAATTGATGGTATTACCCTACCATAAGGTTTATTCACTACATTCTTATGTTGATTATAGTGTGAATGTCTCTTGGTATTTTTTAAGTTTAAGTGTTCTATATAATTGTTGTGATTCAATTCATTGGTTAAGAATCAGTACAGGTGGTATTATAGCACTTTGTTGGGCCGAAACATTGAGAGATTCTTTTTTGCAAATTTTTGAAGGAAAAAAAGAGGATGGAAAAATTCATATTGATTTCTAAAACCAATTTCATGTTTGAGTTCCTCTCGCCAAGACACCCAATTAAAAAAAAAAACCATTCGAAATAGAGTCCAGGAAGTGACGTTATCATTGAAATCAACTATTTTTAAGGTTTTTCTTGTGGCAGTCGTGCAAATTGCATAACTGATATCTTTTGATAATTGATATATTTTGATAGAGTGACCAAATCTATGTCCAATCAACAATAGTTGATACAAAACAATCATGGCATTTCATAACTGTGGTCATATTAAAGATTGTGATAAATATCGAGGGAGTTATGTTATTTTAAATTTGTCACATCAAAAGTAAGTGATTTTCTTCAAAACCCTAGCTCTATTTTTTAATTATAGCAAGAAAGATGCTTTTTACAGGAAAATCTAATGGGCCTAGAACTGAAGCATACATATATTATTGGGAGAACAAAAAACTCTTTACTTGGAGATATGAATTATACTTTAATATAAGGGACGATGAATTATATTTTAATCTAAGGGAGGATTTTTCCATAGTGTTCAGGGAAATTGACCTTGAGGCACTATTGACACTTTTTTATTGGAATACAAAAAATATTTTCTAGAGAGGTGGTCTCATACTTTGAAGAAGAATCACTACAAATGGACTTCACTTGACCAGGACAAGTTGGAGAAACTTTCAAATGAAGAATTCGAAAAGACATTTTTAGATAAATGTTCTAAAGTTGCGGAGAAGGATCATGAAATCCATAAGGACTTATTTTCATGCCCAAACTTCCCATTACAAGTTTATTGTTTACATAAACCCTAGTAGCAAGTATAATCCAATCAATGTCAATTTGGCTAAAAGGATGCAAATCCCCACAAAGCATATTAAAAGCACACATGTTGAGGGTGTAAATGTTCAATTTTTTAAACATTTGAAACTTCCCATAGAAAAATATGTGTTGCACTCATATTTTGATGCTATCAATATGGAATACATGGATATTGTCTTGGGATATCCTTGGATAGACTCACTTGGTACCATTAATATTAATGTGCAAAATAAGTTCTTGAAGCTTTGGTATAAGAAGAAGAAAATTACATTGCAGGATATTTCTCTTACTTAACAAGAAGGGAACAGGGGGCACATGAAGAATTCCTTGCAAGTAAACTAATTGAATTATCTACAAACATGGAATATGAAGATTCTGAGGTTGAAGCAGAAGAAGAAGAAGTTATAGAAGCACATGAGGAAAATATTCAGGAAGGAGATAAAAAAGAAGAAGAAGTTGAGGAGCTACATGGCTCCAAGGAACAATAGGTTCACGAGTCAAAGAAAGAAGAACCAATAGCTAAGGTTGTAGTTTATCACCACTTACACTACCCTGAGAAACGACAATCATCAAAGCAAGGTTGGGAGAATTAATTAACATGGAACTAAAGAGGAAACCATTATGGAGGAACATGAACGACTAAAAGAAATGCAATGAGCTATTAGACTAACACATCAACAACATGGAACTAGAGGATCAAACATAATCAATATAGATGTGGCAAGGAAGCAATTGGACCCCATGTCCACATTTCACTAGGATGGATCGATGCTCGTGCTTGTTACCAATTGGCTACATTGCTTAGTGGATCATATCATATGGATTCCTCTCATGTTTCGAGGACAAAACATGTGAGAGGGAGGTAGAATGTTATGTAGCTAGGGAGGATAATATGGGGTACCCGAGGGGATAATGTATGTATTGTGTCCATGATGACCATGGAATAGGATGATTTGGTAGTTGGTGGGTAATAATTATCCCTAGGAGGTATTTAGAGGAAATAATATAATAATAAGGGTAGTTTGCATAGGTCTCTTGGGAATACTCATGATAAAGTATAAATATACATGAGTATCATTGTATGAGATATGTGTGATGAATTATATTGTAGCAAACATGGCTTGTGGAGTGATCCCTTCGATAAGGATTGATTGATGGTGTTACCCTACCTTAAGGGTTCTTCTATGCATTCTTGTATTGTTTATGGTGTGAATGTCTCTTGGTATTTATGAAGTTTAAGGGTTATATGCCATTGTTATGATTCAATTTATGGGTTAAGGATCACCACATGAATTGTTATGATCCAATATCCTCAAGATAGCATAAGAGACAAGAGTACACACCATGTACAAAAATGTAAATGTAGAGCACAACTCCAATATAGACAAGAAATATAAGTTACACGATAACTCCTTAAAGAATAGGATATCCTTCTCCAATTACCCCAATACATTCACATAATCCTTTCACATCTTCCACGACAATGACTACATTACCTTTATATATACATATCCACTCATTTCACATGAGGACCTTTCATTAGGCTAACCCTATTACATATGAATTTAGCCCCATATATGTCCCCATGGGTCATGTTATATACATTTAAACTCATATATTCCCCCCTTGGGTCATATCATAGTACCCGTCTTCGAAAAGCCTTGTCCTCAAAGCTTTGCAATTAATGGTTTTACAAGATATAAAACCAAGTAATAGGATCTCCTTATATTAATGTTTTCTTATTGCCCTTGATGATGATCCATCCATCCAAATTCGATTCTTTTTTGTCTTAATCCTTGTTGGCATTTTGATTCCATGTGTTTTGATTGTGAGTTCTCCAATTTGTTGTACTTGTTGGTCTCTGGTAATATTTTATTCAATAATAGTTTTTTTATGCCCTATTCCATAAATATTATTGAGCATTCCATCTTCTTCATTGATAGTGTTGTTGTAGATCTTCTTATCTTTCTTGGAAGCTTACTTGATAATGAGGATGCCAATATGGTTTCACATCCGATGGTTTCTCTTCTTTCTACCCAACCATGTCATTAATCTTCTTTGAAGAGATAATGTATCATATATCCTATGTGCTTGGTCTTTGATTACTTTCACCTTTGAGATAATACCCTCATATTTGACATGTACATCTTCAAGCTGGAGCTCAAACTCTCCAAGCATTTTCTAGTGTCCTTCTAGCATTTGGTCTTCCTTCCCCTTTTGAAGCTGCAATGTGATGTCATTCATCAATTTTCGATGTCCTTCTTCAATTCTAGATTACATTTCGTGATCGTCTATAGTTAGAGCTTCTTCAACCTTCTTGCAAATTTCCTCTTCAAGTCTTTTGGTACTCTCTTTATTCAATATTTTTTATCTCATCCAACAACTTTTTATTATGATTTCTCAGTGCATATTTCTTCATCTTTCTTTTTCATTTCTTCCCTTGACTCGTCATTTTCCCATTTTCCTTTCCCCTTCTTTTCCTTTTTCAATGTATGAATCTCTTTAATAAGTAATTAATTAAGGGCATGTATCTTCATAAAATCTCCACCTTTCTTCTTAAGTTCCTATTTTGATTCCTTCAATTCCTCTTGAATTTTATTCATCTCTTCCATTTTCAAGTCCTTGATCTGTCATTTGTTAGAAGAGTTCTTCAATTTCTTGCCACCTAGCATATGCTTGAGTATATCAAGACTTGTAAACCATTCATAGGCTTCGACATCAAATTCAAGAATATAAGGTTTTCAAAATTTCCCTTCACGATCTTTGACCATTCCTTGGGATCAATTCCATCTTTATCTTTATTTCCACTAAACTTATATATTGCCAATTTTGTCATTTTTCTTAACTAAGGTCCAAACAAAACCCTTAACTTACAACCTTAATATATTGAAAATAGTATGAAAAATTGATAATATACTTTTTCCAGCATATTATCCTATGTTTCCTCTTTCCAATGTCTCTTTAATCATGCAAATTGGACATTCCAATCAAATGTTATGCAAATTTCAAAATAACATACCTTTTAAAACCCTAATTTGGAGACTATCTTTCTGTCTGACCTTCAAACTGAGGTAAATCTATAATTTCAGCCCTATTGTCTATGAAATTGCATCCTATAGTAACCTAATATGTCTTCTCTGTTGTGCCATAAGTTTGACCTAATTCTGATGTGCTAAGGAAAAGTTATTCACTTTCACAAAACTTTTTTTTCCTATTCATGAGAGTGATAGTGTATGGATTCACATGTGTCCAATGTTATGGATCTTATTATGCAATTTCTACCACATATACCACAATATGCCTTATTTTTGTTACAACATGTCTCACTCAATTTGGATCTCTCAATCTCCAAATATAATAGTTTTACCCAGAACACGTGTTTAAGACTAGTTTTTTAAAACCCTAATTTCCATTGGGTATCGCGTCGAACCTGTAATGAATCAAAACCTGAAATTCATTCCACAAACACCAATATCCATCTTATCTCTAATTCATTAAGTCTCACTCAATTTTGATATTTCAAGCTTTGAATATAACGGTTTTACCCATAACACGTGTTTGAGACTAGTTTTTGGACAAGTCAGAAACCCTAACTTCTACAGGGCATAACTCCAAACATGTAATGAATCAAGACATAAAATTTGTACCAAATATAGTTAGATATGTCCTCTACATCCCATCCAATTTTAGTTATTTGAAACATCCCAAAAAAAGATAGTGAAAAACGCCAAGATGACTCGTTTTGGAAACATCCAAGCTTTGATACCAAATGTTATGATCCAATATCATTAAGATAGCATAAGAGACAAGAGTACACAGCATGTAAATAAATGTAAACATGGAGCACAACTCCAATATAGATTAGAAAAACGAGTTACATAATATCTCCTTAAATAATAGGAAATCCTTATCCAATTACCCCAAGACATTCACATAATCTATTATGAACCCGTGTCAACCCTTCTCTTTACTTTGTTAGTATATTGTATTATCCCACATTGTTAGTATATTGTTGTTGGACGCATATGCTTTGTAAGTCGTCCCCTGAGTATATTGTATTATCCCACATTCATGGGGAGTAATAGTTGTTTAGATTAGACTTAGTATATAAGTACGTATTGAGGCCAATGAAGGCATCCACGAGTTATTTGTATTGAGCTTACTCATAGGAGGTTGGCCCCTCGAAGTGGACTGCGATCAATAAATCCCTCCTGTGTTCTGCTATTTCTGATATATCATGAATTTTCATCATTTAATTGTTGGAGGTTCCTCACATCTGGTATCAGAGCACTTTTTTGGGCTTGTTGGGTGGAATTTCTGCCAATTTTTTTTTCACAGTGGCTTCTAGGCGTTTTGATTATTGCAATAGTTCTTTTTCTTTGCATCTGTATTGTTCCTTTCAATTACAGGTTCGGATCCGGAAATAATACCTATCCGCTTAACTGTGGGAAGTACCTGGGCATATCCCTAAAACTCATTGTGAGGAGTACCACAAGAACCTCGAAGTAGCTGGCCCATTGAGAGGACCTACCAGTGAAAAGGGCAATGGCCCCTACCTGATTGACTAGTTCCCACCCGTGAGGTAAACCAAGAGCTCTCGTTTGTGGCAAAGTGGTTATCATTTTTACCTAAGCCGTGGAGTGGGGTACTTCCCCAATATGCAAGTCATTAGACAGCATTGGTATCCGAGTGAATCCCCTGAACCTTTAGGAAGTCGAGCATGGGTTCCATATCTATTGGCAGCTGATAAATAGCATATTGCATCTGTCTAGAGTCGTTGCAAATCAATTCCGGGGAAAAAAAATGTTTTTTCGCCATATCTTCTTTGCTTTAACTTTGTTTCCCTTGAAATTTCACTAGCACCTCCACAATTCCATTATGCATATTTCCTTCCTGTGGACCCTATCCCAAATTCCACTTCCCAAAGCCAGGAATCCCATATCTATCTATTTTTAGGGTTTGCCATAACTTCTTCAATTTTCACCCAATCGCCTTCAAATTTTTCCATAGTGTTCATTTCCTATTTCTGCTTCTTTGTCCCTCGTGGAAAAAAATTCCCATTCTTTCACCCCACCTCTAAAAAACCCATTTTTTGCTTCCCTGTCCATTAGAAAGTGTCCAAAACCTAGTCAACCCCCAATTACCCATCAGATTTTTTACCAAATCTAAATTTTCCTTTACTAAAGAAGTTTTTGTTTCTGTTTTTCTACCCATTCTTTCAACAACAACAAAAAACCATGGTTATGGTTGTCACCCGTGCAAGAGCAAAAAACATGGAGGAAGAAATAGCATCCCTCAAGACCAAACTCCAAGATCTGGATGAAAAAATTCTCGGCCTCCATCTTCAGCCTTCCGCCATGAACAATAAACGACATCCCGAGTCTTCTACAAACACTGGGTTCTCTTCTTTCGGCACTTTTCGTAGGCCGAAGCTTGATTTTCATCGCTTCAATGGTGATGATCTAACTGGATGGATATATCGGGCAGAACAATATTTTAGTCTGCATAATACTTTTGATGTCAACAAAGTTCCACTTGCATCCTTTCATTTGGAACACGAAGCCCTTCAATTGTTCCGTTGGTACATCAAGGCTCATGCAAAGCCAAAATGGACAGATTTTTGCCAACTCCTTTTGCAACGATTTGTCCCTAATGATTTTGATGACTTCACAGGAGCACTCACTAAACTTCGCCAAATTGGCATTGTAAGAGAGTATCGGACATAATTTGAGAAACTGTCCAATCACACAGAAGGATTGTCTGATGAATTATACAGGATTTGTTTTGTCAGTGGTCTGAAGGATGCAATCCGATCTGAGGTTAAAATGTTTTGTCCCAGCACAATGATGGAAGTCCTAGGGTTGGATAAGTTGGCGGATGACAAGATCACAGCCTAACAACGCTCCAAATCTACTTTTGTTCCATTCATAAATATGGTTTCCCAACAACCTCCCATCACGCCAGCTCCTAGAGCAACTCCTATCAAGCATTTGTCTGAAACAGAGATGCGAGCACATAGAGAAAAAGGGCTTTGTTATAATTGTGATGAGAAATTCACTCGGGGACATAGATGTGTTGAGTAAAATCTCTATCTCTTGGATATGGATTCTCCACCTGCAACTGAAATTTGTGAAGAAGCTCACGATACAATAGATGATCAGGTCGACATTTAGCAACTGCCTTTTGACCCTCCTTCTTAGGACGACCATCCAGAGATATCTCTCCATGCTTTAGCCAGAGTCACCACCCCACAAACAATGTGGGTCAAGGGTTACTTCAAGAAGCTCCCTCTTACAATACTCATTGATTCTAGTAGCACTCATAACTTCATTAACCCTAGGAGCACCAAACGAGCTGATTGTTTTGTTCATCCTTGCTCCAGCTTTGAAGTCATGATTGCCAATGGGGGAACCTTACCTTACAAGGGGAAGTGTCACAATGTGCATATCTTTATTGGATATTATAACCTACACTCCGACATGTTTTCCTTGCCCTTAGGCGGATGTGATTTGGTTTTGGGTGCTCAATGGTTACGCACACTTGGACCCATCTTATGGTATTTTGGTGAACTTTGGATGCAGTTTTCAGTCAATGGGAAAAAACACACATTGAAGGGATTACAACAAGGGTCTCTCAGCATCATCAATTCACATCGCCTAAAAAATATCCTTAAGAATAATTCACATGGTGTCATCGCTCAACTCCATTACATTTAGATGCAACCATCAGCAGTCTCCACTACTCCTTTAGATCTCCAACAAGACACATAGGAAGGTTGAAACTTTTAGCCATTATTCTAAATTCTAAACTTGGGACCAGAGCTTGTCCTTGCTTATGATTAATGACCAACTTCTAGGATATAAGCTTCCTTTATCTGATAGGAGCATTCTCCCCTGCAGCCACATCCAAGAGTGTCCAATCCTAACTACTACCTGATTTGTTTTGTTTTGTAGTTCAAAGAAGAGAGGTTTTACTTGCTTTGTCTCACCTGTTATGGGTAAGTGTTTCCAACTCCTTATCATTGAAGGGTTGGAGTTTGTTTCATGAAGCAAGTAGTGGGAGGTGGAGGTTTAGTTGAGATGTTCACACTAAGTATGCAACTGATAGAAGGAGGGGATGTCTTGGAGTTTGGGAAATTACTGTCAGGAATCTTCCCATAACATAATTGAAACGAATTATATCTACAACTCCTGTTTTGGCAACACCCAATTTCTCAAAACTGTTTCTAATCGAATGTGATGCCTCAAGGTTCGAGATAGGAGCAGTCTTCATGCAAGAAGGACATCTTATTTCCTTTGAAAGCAGGAAGTTAAACAAAAGGGAATTATTACAGTCTACATACAACAAGGAGATGCTTTCCATCATGCATGCATTAACGAAGTGGCGACAATACCTTTTGGGAAGCAAGTTTATGATCTATACAGATCATAACATTTTGCAACACTTGTTATAACAAAAGACGTTAATGACCAAACAACAGAAGTGGATAGAGAAAAATGCTACATTTGATATGGAAATATTACATAAAATGGGGAAAGACAACATAGTAGTTGATGCTCTATCGAGAAAAGATGAAGTGCAAGTTTGTGCCATATCAATTCATGAATGGCTGGAGAAAATTTGAAATGAATACGCCAAAAGTACAGATGTTTGCTCCATAATTAATTATATAAAACAATGCCCAAATTTTGAATGGAAAAATGACCTCTTATGGTACAAGGGACAAATTTACTTAAGCCCCAACTAAAGTTTTAAGACCAAAGTACTTAAAGAATCACATGACTATCCAACTACAAGACACATACGATTTTTCGAAACCTATTATAATGCAAGACAAAAAAAAATTGGAACAGAATGAATGCAGACATTCAAAAACATGTAGCAGAGTGTGATATCTACCAAAAGTAAAAATGAAAATATCCTCAGCCAGGGGCAACTCCATCTGTTACACACCCCAAATCAGAAATGGGAAGAAATTTCAATGCATTTCATTGAAGGATTACCCATGTCAAAAGGGAAGGACACAATATTGGTATTAGTAGACATATTGACCAAATATGCACATTTCATTGGGGTAAGAAAAATAAACTCCGCCAAAGAAACAACTTGATCTTTCTGCAAAAATGTCTACAAGTTACACGGGTTTCCAAAGATTATCGTTAGTTACAGAGACACCAAGTTTAAAGGAAATTTTTGGAGATAATTCTGCAAACAAATTGGGATGCCACTTAACATGAGCTTAGCTTACCACACCCAAACATATGGTCAAACAAAAATCATCAATAAATGCTTATAAACCTACCTGTTTTGTTTTGTAATCAACAAGCAAAAAAAATGGTGTCAGTGCTTGCATCTTGCTGAATGGTGGTATAATTCTACATATCATACATCCTCCAAAATGACACCCTTCCAAGCTCTCTACATATAAGAACCCTCAAAATGGAAGGAGCTAGCCACAAATCAGGTGAAGGTTGCATCAGTAAATGATCATTTAGAAGAGAATCAAAATGTTGTTCAAATACTCAAGGAGAATCTAAATGTCGTCGGGAATAGAATGAAACAACAAGTCGATCAACATTGAACAGAAAGAGAGTTTGAGATTGGAGATTGGGTATTTGTGAGACTACAACCCTATAAGCATTTATCACTTAAACAAAGAGGAAAGAATAAACTAGCTCCAAGGTTTTATGGACCATATTAGATCAATAGGAAGATTAGGCATGTGGCATTTGGATTGGAATTACAGGACACAAGTGGCATCCACAATGTTTTTCATGTATCATGTCTAAAAAGGGTGCTAGGACAACACCAGAAAGCGCAAACAAGGCTTCCCTTGTTAGATGAAGAAGGACAAATTATCTTTGAGCCAAACGCTATTATTACTACTAGAGAAAAAAAATGCTAACTCGAGTAATTAAAGAATATAATATTAAATGGAAAAATATTCCTGAAGAAGACACATCTTGGGAATCATAACACTTTCGACAACTGCATCCCTCATTACCATTGCTTTTAGGACAAGGCAAATTTTAAGGGAAGGGAAATGTTACAAATATTAAATAATAGCCACGAACAAATACTCATTGGTAAATATTAATTGTAATTAAAGATTAAAAGAGGAAACACCTTAAAATTAAGCGTTCAAGCCATATAAAAGGCATGAAAACATTTGTAAATTTCATAACATTCATCTTATCAATAATCCATATATTTATTGCAGATATTTTTTGTTGTCTCATAATGAATGGACTAGAAAAACACTGTAAACTATAAAGCAATACAAACTAGCTCTAGATGGTGGTAGCTTATCTTTGAAAAGAGATGTGTCGTCTATGCTCATCCCTAAGAACTAAGTTACAATGAGGCCAAAAGGGTATTTTTAACATAAATCATAAATGAGAAAACCCCAAACATAAAAAAACCTAACCCCGGGAAATGAAACGCCAAAAGGTTTGTGGGCCCTGATGAGGTTAGTTGATACGTCAACTTCTCAGGGGCACAACCTTTGCATACGATCTTCGTTTGGGGATCTCAATATCCTGTTGGAAAGGCATGACCAAGAAGGAATCCATGTTATGGACCCGGAAAATTCCTTCGGTGATCACTTGGGTGCTAGCGTGGCAAAAAAACATCATATAGGGCCTCAAAACGACCCTGAAAGACTAGGACCCGAAAAAATGTAAAAACATTGCCAAGCTGGAAAACTGTGTCCTTGAGTCAGTGGACTAGGTGGGTGGCCACCGATGTTCATATGGATCAGAATGTGAATATAACTTGAGAGGATATGATCCCAACTTCAAACTACTTCCAACTTATGACAAACTAGTTGAACCTGTCAAGTCCAAGGTTCTCACCCCCAACCCCCCAGTAACTCTTCCAGTGTGCATATGGGCGCCTATAACTTGTCGACATGGAATTTTTTTTCCCAATTTAGGTATGCTTCTATATGTTGAGACATGCTCCGATAATAGTACTAGCATATTGGTCACATCACCCACATTCAATGAAAACACTTTTGTTCCAACAAAGTTTGTTATTGCATTATATATCTCGTACACACCTTTCGAATCATATAATTCGCTCCCATTCATCCACCACTGAAAACCTTCATTGAACCTTGCTCCTCCTCATTGTGTCCTGCATTTGTTCCCCCCGTTTCCACTCCTTGTCCCTTCTTACAAACCCTAACCTAAGAGTTGAATGCTCCATCCCTTTTTTGAACATATAGTACTAGCAAGTGGAAGTTAATAATTTTATTTTTTCGAGTGCTTTTTTTTAAGAAAAATCATGAAACCCTCATTTGCTAAAACCAAGTGATACTCATAGAAATTTGAGCATGATATTTATTAATAAGCATAAATCTAAATGTTTTCTATCCAAAACTCCTCTATTAAATCATGACTACACATAGATAGAAAACATTAACATCGATACTCGTTAAGAAGGTTGAATACAATTATCATGCTACCTAGAATTTAACATAACATATCTTGCACCTTTTCAATACCATTTGAAAATGCAACGAACCACTGTAGGTATTGGCAATCAACATCTTTTTTTTTCCAAGAAATAAATCATATATTTGATATTTCATAAGAGAAATCAAAATATAGACTGTCTGATAAAATAATAATGTGCATCTGCAGAATCAAAATTGAAATAACAAACTAATGATCCAAAAATAATAATCTTCTAGTTCTCTAGAAGAGTGCAAGAAAAATTAAAGCCCCTGAAGGAAACAAGTCATTCATAATCAGATATAATCAAATACCATTTTGAATCCTAACTTGAGATTCATATATAATATCCTCGCTTCTCATCTCTTTAATAACCAATACACATTCCCTTAAGGTGCGAACCTCCTTTGACAATGTGTCCACCTTATCATTAAATTCTCTATAGATGTGATCAAAGGAGATAACCTGGAACCACCTTCTCTATTCTTGAACCCTGGTAATCCATGGAATTAGCGCAAGATTGGAGATGCGACACCTGTTATCGCATCATTCCATAAGAATATTTGAATCGCTTATTACCTAAAGGTCTTGTAGTCCTTTATCCGCAACAAATCTTAATAGGATCTAGAGTGCAATGACTTTAACCCTATCATCCATTTCAAGACCCACTCCATATTTGAGCCTAAAATGATAACCATGATTGATAGGCCCCGTCGAAATACCCCCACACTCGAGATGCATTAAATATCAGTTGCCTAATGATTCTATATTGATTTAAAATCTGCTATTTTTTACTTTCCGTGAAGGCTACTTGGATCTTGTGACCCACCAACAGTATACTTCGTTGTTTGTCTTTGAATAATATTTTATTCTGCGTAAGCAATATCCTCCATATTACAAAGCATGACATATCTCAATATGCCCTCAAGGAGCAATCTCATTCCCAATCCTTAAAACACAACATAAATGAATCCTTCAACCACTAACCAAGATAGTTTAGACTTTGCAATAACCTTCTTGGCAAATGAACATAGCACAAATATGTATTCCACTTATTCAACCTCGTTTTTGTACAAAATGCATCTATTGTGAACTTGCCAATTTCTCTTTTGGCCATTATACCAAGTCAAAATTTTGTTTGCCATAAATAACTAACCAAAAATTATAATTTTAATAGGACACTCTAATTGCCTAATAGTCTTCCACCACCATTTTTTATCCCTCTACTCTTCATCAGGTGAGAATCCCTCTTATCCCAATCTAGCTGTGAGTATACTCGAAGATTTGTTCCAAGACCATTTGATCTCATCATCATATTCATCGAGTATAATGGCACTATGAAGAAGGAGATTGATATAGCAACGCCATTCCTCCACCCATGGTCCCTACAAAAGGAGATCCTTCACCATTTCCCATGACTGAAACCAAGACCCTTCAGTTCCTTGGATCACCACATCACATAGACTTGAGTACTTGTGAGAATATAAGAACTGTACCGATTCCACAGACAACTGGAATTTTCCTACGCACCCAATGCGTTGATCGAATCCCAACATAAACTTTTCTCTTTTCCTGACCATCTGGGCCACCCATTTTCCTAATATCATAAAGGATTTAATAAAGCTCTTCCAACCATTCGATGCACCCTTATAAGATTTATGAGTCGATCTAATCCAGTCAACTGTGGATGCCTCGTATAAATATTTATCCTTGATTATTTTACTCCAAAACCCATAAGAAAATAAAATTCATCATGCGATTTTTTCTCCCAAAGCCTTCCCAAACAAAAAACTGTTTTTTAATCCCCACCCTCCTTATTATTTTGCCTTGACAAGAGTGGACTTTATGACCAATGGAATGCCTCCAATTTCTTCCCTACATGTCCAAAGAAAGCTAAAACATTTCTTTCTCACTTTGTAAAGAATGCATTTCAGAATGTGCGCATTGACATCCAGTATACTGGTATGCTTTCCACAACCATTTTCACTAGAACCAACCTTCCACCCCTTGACAACCAACGATTACACGAATATGTAATTTGAGTTTCAATTTTATTATAGATCCATAGCTAATCTGCACATCTAAAGTCATTAGGTTTGAGGTGAAAACCCAAATACTTCAAACCCTCATTTAACTGACTCGACGAAATAGAAAAAACTTGAGATATTTGAATTTTAGATTTTGGTTTGATAACATGAAAGAGAATTTGGGACTTCTGAAGGTTGACCTCCATCCCCATGTCTAAATAATAAATATCCATAATGCTTTTGAAATCCTTCCATTCCTTTATAGATCCTTCACCAAAGAGTAGCATGTCATCTATAAAGAGTAGATGTGAAAGCATAATATGATAACTAACTTTAATTCCCTCCACGGATCAATTTGATTTTGATGCCTTCATTAACCAAGTTAGTCCTTACACAATGAGTAAGAATAAAAATGGTGACAACGAACAACGTTGTCGAAGTCCTCTAGAGGCCATAAAGAATAGTGAGGGTGATCTATTGATTAAAAATGCAAATGAAGATGACAATTTACACCCCACTATCCAGTTAAAAGTGGGGAGGCTCATACCGATCTGAAGCAACACCATTAGGAGGAACAACCAATTGACCTTGTTGAAAGATTTAGGGAGGTCTATCTTTAGCACCGCAATTGCCATCTTGTTAATTTTAATAGAGTGCATTCCTTCTTGTGCAACACCCATTGCATCATGGATCTGCCTTTTACTAATAAAAACAATATGTTCTTCGGAAATCACCTTAACCAACATCATCTTTATTCTATTGGAAATTATCTTTGAGGAATTTTTAAATAGGAGATTACACAATGATATTGCACAAAAGTCCTTAGAGGATTGAGGGTCCTGCTTTTTTGGTATCAAAGCAAGAAATGTACTGTAATACCCCAATTTTGACCCTTAGGAAATATTGGCTTTCATGTAAATATTGTATACATGTAATGTATGTTTTCCTAGCGTGGAGCTCAAGGCCAAGGCCCCGCTAGTATATGTTCGGGTTTTATTTAAAATGGACAAGTATTTGATATGTTATTACCCATGTGCTATTAAGCCATGGGATATTGTAAATTGATGTAAATATTTAATATTGAAATAAAATACCAAAACTGGCTATGGGAGCAACGAATGAGAAGGGGCCATGTGTATCCACTAGGGAGTGGTGAGGGGGCTAAGGGATTGAACCATAGGCTGCCATATGTCACCTTGAGAACCCATTTGACTTACCTTGCTGACATTTATTTATGTTGTAAGGAAGTGGTTGAGGAATTCAGTCCATGGATTCAATGGAGCATGGGCAGCCCAGAAATTCGTATGGCAGAGTATGGACTCTGTTTTCTTGTACCACAAGCCACTCTACCTCAGGGATGTTGCTTCTTCCTCATCCCCATTCGATTGTGAAACTTACCAGTGTCGTGTCCACTATATGTCAGTTAATTCAAACTTAACATACAGAGTGCTAAACATAAATTATCAACCCGAGGAAGTCTTTTATTTCAAAGCTATCGTGCAAAATATATGCAAGTACAATTTCTACCTGACATTGTTATCTATTGGTATGCAATCGAAACTATTTGTAAACTAAGTCAAAACTGCTTGAAAAGAAATCAATACTCAAACCTATTCATAAATCAAACTGTAAATCGAATACACTTCAAATAAGATCTATTCCTATGAAACAAGATCTGATTACGTACATCTAAAGAATTGTTATCTAAAGAATTGTTATGTTGGCCAACGATTTACCAAATGAATTATCAACACAACGATTATGACAGATCTAATGAATGAAAGCATACAACTATCATAAGCTTAATGAATGAAAGCATAAACAAAATAATAAGCAGATCTAAACAATAACACACTTACAATTAACACTACCAGCATCTGCTCAGGGAAGAGGGCCCTTCCTCCACTGAGCAGATCTGGATCTCCACAATGAAAGTCTACAACTCCAGAATTAAGAAACTGCCAGCATGTATTATCATAATGGAAGAATTACAACAGATCTGGATCAAATCCTACATCATAACATTGTGTTCTCTCCTATCTTGCATCTTCTATCCTGCCTAATCTATCATGCTTAATCTCTATCAATCTATCCCCTATCAATCTCTTTTCTTAATGAGATTGATTACATATTTATACATAAAATTATCTCATGGAAATGAAGAACTGAGCCCCCAGCTTGTGATCTGCAACAGCTGGAACACGGCCGTAACTGTTGGCAACTTTGGAGCCGGCCGCAACACCAAATCTGGAAAATACCCTCTCGAAGAACCACCTGCATAGCACAAACCGTAGCTTGTTTGGGCGATTTCCTCGCGAGTCAGGTAAATGAGGATGTTACGCACAAAACCCATGTCTCAGATTTTTGAGATTCGTTTCCATCTATCCGCAAATCAAGATGCGAATCAAGGTGTTCTTATGTGGCATGCGTTTTTTGTTAAGGCTGTAACAGCTGGCTATGAGCGTCCTGTACGTGACAACTCACTCCACAAACCATCATTAGTAAAATTATGCATAATAGTCTTTTAATTCATCAAAGATAAAAGAAAATAATCATTATTAACCACTTAAAACATCAATGGAAGTAGCAGGCTGTTCAACGCGCAGCTACAACAAATGAATGAAAAATGGAATGATAAATGAGAAATAATGGTAAGAAAATGGATGAAAGGTATGTCGGTAAGTGATGAAAAATGGACAATTCCAGGGCCCAACATCTCCCCCAAACTGAACTTGTTGCATGTCCTCATGCAACCCAATACCCGTGTAGCATCCAACTTGAAAAAAAAACTCATTCACTTGTTCTTTTATTTTACCATTTGCACAGCTGCAGCTAGAAGAAATAGAGAGTTTAACACAAATTGGCAGAGTCACTTAGCGAAGGATTTAGCAGAAAATTTGGCGGATTCACAGCTCTTTAGTAGAAATTTGGCAAAGTCACAGCTTATTTTAGCAGAGAATTTGGCGAAGGTTTTAGCGAAGATTTTGGCGGAACAGCGCTAAATGTAG
The DNA here is from genome assembly GCA_027924585.1 of Larix kaempferi. Taxonomy (NCBI): domain Eukaryota; kingdom Viridiplantae; phylum Streptophyta; class Pinopsida; order Pinales; family Pinaceae; genus Larix; species Larix kaempferi. The sequence continues at coordinate 15,587,749 of BSBM01000600.1, forward strand.
CGGCAAATTTGGCGGAGTCAGCTTATTTTAGCAGAGAAGTTGGCGAAGGTTTTAGCGGTGAATTTGGCGGAACAGCGCTAAATGTAGCGGAACAGCGCTAAATGTAGCGGCAAATTTGGCAGAGTCAGCTTATTTTAGCAGAGAAGTTGGCGAAGGTTTTAGCGGCAAATTTGGCGGAACATCGCTAAATTTAGCGGCAAATTTGGTGGACTTGCAGCTGTCGGAAAAGATGTCGCAGCCGCCGGAAAGATGTCGCAGCTGCCGGAAAATGGGCAGCTGCCGGAAAGCGGTCGCCGGAAAATGAGGTGGCGGCTGCGGGAAAAAGATGTTGCAGCTTCCGATGTTGCAGCCGCCGAAGTCGCAGCCACCTATGTTGCAGCCGCCGATGTCGCAGCCGCTAATGTCGCAGCCACCGATGTTGCAGCCGCTAATGTCGCAGCCACCTATGTTGCAGCCGCCGATGTCGCAGCCGCTAATGTCGCAGCCACCGATGTTGCAGCCGCTAATGTCGCAGCCACCTATGTTGCAGCCGCCGATGTCGCAGCCACCGATGTTGCAGCTACCTATGTTGCAGCCGCCGATGTCGCAGCCACCGATGTTGCAGCTACCAGAAAAAAAATCGACGGCAAGCGGGAAAAGGAATTTTGCGGCAGATAGGGAAAAGGATAATGTGGTTGCCGGAAAAGGATATGCAGCTGGCGGAAAATATGTTGCAGCTGCCGAAAAATGGGCAGCTAATTTTAGCAGAGAAATTGGCGAAGGTTTTAGCGGCAAATTTGGCGGAATAGCGCTAAATTTAGCGGCAAATTTGGTGGACTTGCAGCTGTCGAAAAACGGGAAACGGCAATATTTTACGGCGTTTTAGTCTTTTTGAACGGGAAACTTCTAAAGCCATTTTCTCCCAAACGACGAACTGGGTTGGGCTGAAATTTTGCAGGCAAGTAGCTACCACTCTAATGCATCTCCACGCCAAAAATTAGACAAACCCATATCACGGATCTCGAGAAAAATGTGAATTAGCTGTAGGTGATGATGGCCATTTTCTCAAAAACCGTGCACTGGATTGAGCTGAAACTTGCCACGGTTGTTCTTCATGATGTTATGCATCCCCTGTCCAAATTTCATGAGTATCCAACTTACCAATTGAAAGATATGCCCAAATCAAATTCTGCATTTTTGAACATGAATAAAAATGTATTGCAGCTGATCTTCCAGAGCCAATATTTCAAAAACTACAAACTGGGTTGGGCTGAAAATTTTCAAGCAGGTAAATACCATTATAGTGCATCTTCTCACCAAAAATTAGATGAACCCACATCACAGATTTCGAGAAAAATGCGAATTGGCTGTAGGTGATAATGGTCATTTTCTCGAAACCCGTGCACTGGATTGAGCTGAAACTTGCCACAGTTGTTCATCATGCTGTTATGCATTCCCTGTCCAAATTTCATGAGGATCCAATTCGTGGTTTGTGAGATATGCTCAATTCAAATTAGGCATTTTATGTGAAGAACAATATGCATCAAATTATGAATGTGAATGAAAAAGCAACAAACATAGTAGCTCCTCCCCCAAACTGAATAATTTTTCATGTCCTCATGGAAAGTAGGAGTTTGTTTCTTAGTTGGAAAGTAGCCATCTCCCCCAAACTTAACATATGCAGCATTCAATGATTCTCAAATTCTCACAAACATTTCACTTGTAACAGCTGCCCATTGCTCCATGGAGAAGAATAAATGCATATATCAAATTTTTATGGCTCTCAATCACTCAACAATACTCATGCATATAACTTTTGTGATAGCACCAAACATAATTCAAATCAGCTCATGGTATCCAAATGCCAATTTTACCATGTAATTAAGATGAAGTAACAAAGATGTGGCTGCCCCAAGACAAAATATGGAAATTCCACTGAGTTTTGTAGCCCTCCAACCTTCATGTGGAGAAATGAATGTCATAAAATTGTCTCATCTTTTACCTTTGAAATGCATCCTCTGTTGCAGGTTCTTGTGTCCAACCTATCCTTCTCCTTCAAGATGTGTATCAGCTGCTTTATTTCTCCTCATTATTTTTTTATGGCAACAGAGCACCGTTCCTTACTACTGATTCTTGTGTGGCAGCAGCAAGACTTCTTTTCTTACTGCCGGTTCTTGTGTGGCAGCAACAAGACTTCTTTTCTTACTGCTGGTTCTTGTGTGACAGCAACAAGACTTCTTATTGTTGCTTCTTGTGTGACAACATAAGGTATTCCTTTTTTTCATGCTTGGTCAGTTGGGTTGGTGAGATGTTGGATTGGAATTTGAAGTGGATGTGCATGGATAATGAAGTGTTAGAACTGAGTGGGAAATGATGGGAATGGATGGACATAAAAGGCTATTTAGAAAATGGAAATGGCTAATGCTTAGTGGTTCTTCATGACATTTCCCCAAATCTTTAATAAATCAAAAACTCATGCTATTTTACCTCAAGTTTTACCTCCATAGAAGCCTTGGTTGACATGAATGGACTGGTGTATGCTGGAGCTATGTAGGCTGATCTGATGCTGAGACATATGTATATGAGAGCTGGAACTGGATGAGACTGAATTTGATCCATGATGTTGTGCTGGTTGCCTGTAAGACTAACTGCTGAGACAATTGATGAGGAAAAATTCTACCATAGAAGCAGAAAGCCCTTTCTCTTATTCTGCAAATCAACTGCAAAACTACTGAACAAATGATGCTGCAAGTCATTGTTGAAACCATTAGATCACATAATCTTCAGCTGCTACAAACCCGAGGTACAATTCTTACCATGCGAATGAATGTGCTGAAGTCGAGCATGGAAAGAAATCATTGGATTACCGGCCATTAATGTATGCCGTTAACCAATGTGAAGAAACTCACCTTTGATGACAATGAGCTCTAAAGTACCTTAGTGCATCTTGACAGGTACGAATGGATGTGCTGGAGTCGAGTCACCTGCAAGATTTGTCAATCAAGAGGCATTGATGAATCCCCATGATTAACAACAAGGAAATCTGCCATTGATTCATGCAGATACCAGGGCACTATAAAAACTCTAATCTTGATCCCAGATGATGTGTCGGAGTCGATGGGACAAGACCATTGGAAGGTGGACCTTAATGCATTCCACATCATCCAATACGAGTACAAAATAAATGATTGTGAAGAATCATAGTGAAAAATAGGACCAACATGAAACTCAGAAGCGGAAAGTATATGTGAAGTCATGATGTAGTAGTGATGGGAAATAAAATGGTTATGGTGACTACATAAGCAGTGGAAAATGGGACTTCGACATAAGTGGATTTTGGGGGTTTTGAAATGAGGAGGGTGAATGAATCTACCATAGGGAAATTGGCTTCTTGAAGGGTTTCTTTCAACAACAAGTGGGATGACAGGTGTCTAAAAAAAAATTCTTGGGATGTTGCAATGAGACTTGACTTTCGGAAACATTGGACTCTGTATGGTTTGCACATTAATCTTTCCAATTTTTTTATGTGCTCAATCCATTTGCAGATTGATAAAAAGTCTTCAAGAGTCACTCGTGCATGCATTGACCTTCTTCCAAGGACCTGCAAAACCTAGCATTTGCCTGCAATAAAACATGAGATGATGGAAGAAGAGAGATGATTGGTCTCTCTTCACCCAACACTTATGCAAAAAAACAACAAGCAATTACTCATAAAACAAATCCAAATAAAAATGAACAATGCAAAATCCATTTTATACCTACAGGAGAGCAATGTCCATCTAGACTCACCAACGGTATTCTGATCATAGCTTCTTCGTTCCTTGTCCAAATTGAGTGATTCCAAAGCCAAATGAAAGTAAATTCACAGGTCTATTTCCATTAGAAACAGGTTTTTAAAATTCTATGCAATGATCTTCCAAATCGTTCATTAACAGCCTGCATGAGAAGGTGTCTTTTCGAATTCTGGACTAGACCAACAGTCACGATTTTAGGCTTAACTTTTTCGTTTGATAACGGATTGATGTGATTCCAATTGGAGATGGAAGTAGATTCATGTAGGTATCTCCATTAGAAACAGGTTTTGAATCCAACAAGAATTGATGGGTCAAATAAGCCAATGAACAGTCTAGAAAATAGAGTTTTAGGAATGCAGATTTGGGACAGGCAGTCGGTATTTTGGTCATAAAATTTGCGTACGACATCGGAATGGAGTGATTCAAATTGCATTGTAAGCTAGATTCATAGGGGAATATACCAATAAAACAGGTTTACAAAATATGTCCAATAAGGCATCCAAAAATTGACTGTCCCATCTCTGTTCCTAAGCTGCCAGCTTGACACCCTGTTAGTATTTTGGCCATAAAATTTTCGTTTGACACCCAATCGTAAAAATTCAAATTGTTTTGGAAACTAGATTCAAATTGCTACTTGGGATATAAACAGGTTTTAAAAATAAGTTCAATAGGTGTCCCAAAAATGGACTGTCCCGTCTATGTTTCAGTAAAATTTTCAAGCCAAAATGTCACAAAAATCCAATAAATTAAATTTAACCCCCAAAAATTGATCAAAATAGGTGTGAATGATTTTAATGATGTAAATTTAAATATAATACACATCCATACCAAAAATTTCAAGCATTGAGCACCTAGATTGACTTACACAGTTTGTTGCAGCCACAGCTGCAACTCTTAAAAAATGACATAATGTTGAAATAAAGCATGTGAATTTTTATAGAAAATAAAAAACTAAAGACATATCATGATGTGCAACACCCACGTATCTCAAACTCATTAATTTTTACCTGTAGCACAGTCACAGCTGGGTGTTGCATCTCCTTGTCACAGGCAATGTTGCAGCTCACTGTTGTAGCTGCGAGTAATCACAGCTGAGAGTAATCACTCACGGTTGGGTTGTTGCAGCTAACAACTTTATGTCAAATTTCAAGCTTGAAGGGTTCCATAATCATGGGCTCATTTTCCTGTGGATCCTTCATTCACTTTCTCGAATTACTGTAATTTTGTTTTCATGATATTTTTATTTTTATTTGTAACAAATAGAAACAAATTGAAATTAGGAAATTGATGACAAAAAGGAATTGAGCATTTTTGTTCAAATAGTCAACAATTCCAAAGCATTCATGAAAACATCTCATACCCATTCCTCATACTTCTACTTTCTGATCTTCCAGATCGCAACAAGGCGCAGGAAGAGAGCATACTTATTCAAAAATAAAAACTTAAAAAAAACAAAAGCATGGTTTTATTATGTTATTCTACCCTACCCTATTCTACTTGGAAAAAGAAAAAAAAATTGTTCAAGTGTATGCATATTTCCAATGGAGCCATTTTCGAAAAAGTGACTCAAGTATGCTCATACTCCTAATAGAAAAATATAACTTTATGAATTCTAGGATATGAGAGATCAACTTCCCTTCAAATGATGGTGCCAAGAATTGGTGAAGTATGAAATGATGCTGCAGACCGATGACAGATTGAAACCAAGCTTCAATGTAGTCTTTGTTCCCTTGATTGCTCATGGATGTTACACCATGAAGATCCTTATTAAATTGATCTTCCTCAATGCATAAGATTTCCGGATCTAATGATGTGAATGATGCTTTTGGTTCCAATGGTTGTTCTCCATCAAATATTACGTGTTTATTGTTGATCTTGTCTGCTTGCTTATGAGGACTAGAAGAAACTCCATCTGCAAAACTTGGATCTAAAACATGTTCAGGCCTCGTATGGATTTGCTGCAACAACGCACAGCCTTTTTGCAGCGGTGTAGATGAGGTAGAATAAGAGGGAAGTGTAGAAACATTTTGCAGTTCAACACTGTAAGCATACTGTACTGCTTTATTATGGTTAGGGTGGAGGGTGGATTGGACAGGAAATTGTGTTGGATACCAAGGAGTTTGATGAGAAGATAGATGTGGCTGATGTAGATGATTAATTTGTGAAGTTGATATTGAAGGACCAACTTATGTTGCAGCATGAGGAAGAGTGGCCATATGATCATAGGATGGGGCATTCCAACTTTGTGGATAAGGTAAGTAAGAGTTAAATTGAGGCTGCAACAACTGCCATGGTGGAAGAGTATTCAATGATTGAGTATGAGAGTAAGAAAATGGAGGGATAGAATTTCGAACCATAGATGTAGGCCATGGTTGACATGACTGTTGCAACAAGTTGGCTGCGACTCCCAGATCTCTATGATATGTTTCTTTCATCTTTGGTAAGGAGGGACAATGATCTGTGGAGTGATTCAAGTCACATATACCACAACTTTCAAGACTATCCAAAGGGAAATCCCTTGCTTCTCTTATCTCCTCTTGCTTTTCTTTATCCTGCAAAACACCCAATTGTAAATCAGCTTTAAAAATGTCAAATAAATTGTTGATTTCAGTTCGTAAAACTCTTGTTTTTGCAGCAGATTTCAAAAATAGAGATAAAAGTTCCTTAGAATTCGTACCAGTCTTGAAGTTTCCTCTTGAATACCTTCTACATAACTCACAAATATCATCATATGCTAACTGAAATACATTACCTGTTCCGATCAGATTTAATATTTCTAAACATTCAGCTTGGATTCCCTTGAGTAGAAGTGTTTTTAAGATCTCCTTCCCTAGTTTCCTCTGTTTGGATCTTTGGAGATTATATTGAAATCGTTCTATGTATTCCTCCAGACTCTCTTCTTCTCCTTGCGTCATTTCGAAGATGTCTTCATTGACCCTGCAATAATCTTGGTACCTTTTCAAGAACACATGTTTCATGTCTTCCCAAGTTTGTATACAATTCCCACCGAGGCTCATGAACCATCGAAGGGCTGTTCCTTTTAGAGTAAGGGGAAATACATTCAACTTTTGATCATTAGCACAATAACCATATCCTCTACAAAGTACTTCAAATTGAAATAAAAATACATCAGGGTCTTCGTTTTCCAAACCGTGAAAATTTAGTAGAACATGTGGGGGAATTCTTTTTGTTGGTGCCACTTCGCTCGAATCTCTGATGGGAAATTCGAAGGTAACAACTTCTCCATTTTTTTCACCTGCCATCTCTTCATTAGATTTTTTTCACCAATTGACCTTGTTGAAAGATTTAGGGAGGTCTATCTTTAGCACCGCAATTGCCATCTTGTTAATTTTAATAGAGTGCATTCCTTCTTGTGCAACACCCATTGCATCATGGATCTGCCTTTTACTAATAAAAACAATATGTTCTTCGGAAATCACCTTAACCAACATCATCTTTATTCTATTGGAAATTATCTTTGAGGAATTTTTAAATAGGAGATTACACAATGATATTGCACAAAAGTCCTTAGAGGATTGAGGGTCCTGCTTTTTTGGTATCAAAGCAAGAAATGTACTGTAATACCCCAATTTTGACCCTTAGGAAATATTGGCTTTCATGTAAATATTGTATACATGTAATGTATGTTTTCCTAGCGTGGAGCTCAAGGCCAAGGCCCCGCTAGTATATGTTCGGGTTTTATTTAAAATGGACAAGTATTTGATATGTTATTACCCATGTGCTATTAAGCCATGGGATATTGTAAATTGATGTAAATATTTAATATTGAAATAAAATACCAAAACTGGCTATGGGAGCAACGAATGAGAAGGGGCCATGTGTATCCACTAGGGAGTGGTGAGGGGGCTAAGGGATTGAACCATAGGCTGCCATATGTCACCTTGAGAACCCATTTGACTTACCTTGCTGACATTTATTTATGTTGTAAGGAAGTGGTTGAGGAATTCAGTCCATGGCTTCAATGGAGCATGGGCAGCCCAGAAATTCGTATGGCAGAGTATGGACTCTGTTTTCTTGTACCACAAGCCACTCTACCTCAGGGATGTTGCTTCTTCCTCATCCCCATTCGATTGTGAAACTTACCAGTGTCGTGTCCACTATATGTCAGTTAATTCAAACTTAACATACAGAGTGCTAAACATAAATTATCAACCCGAGGAAGTCTTTTATTTCAAAGCTATCGTGCAAAATATATGCAAGTACAGTGTCGTGTCATTCATATGCTTGCTAAACCCAACGGTGTGTTGGCTTAGCATAGCTGAAGACCAAAACCATGGCTGTGAGTGAGCCCAGCTAGTTCTTCCTTAGTGGATACACAACCCAGCTCGGGGGTGATCTCTCAGCTGAAAGAATATAGGCTGGACAGAGATCTATGGTTGGGTGGAACGTTGCTCTCACATAGCCAGTTGTTTGGACAGCTTCATCTTCAAGATAAGTGTTCTATGTGTTATAAATTATTTGCATTTTGTGTTCTGCAATATGTTAAATTGTCCATGTTTAATGAAATGAATTGATTATCTTAATTTGGAATCCATGCATGGCATTGGAACGAGATTGAGTCTCTATATGCTGAATCATCCTCTGTTGTGATATATGTATATATGTTAGGCATTACTGTTTGTGTGCTCGCTATTATGTTTAATTCCGCTGTGTTTATACTGAGTTGATTTTGCACACAGAAGTTTTTAATTGTTATGAATTTATGAGTAAAGTAAGAATATTGGGGATAAGTCTGCCAAAAGCCCCGTATGATTGGTGATGTTCTCTCCCCTGCATTTGGAATGCGGGAGGGGACGTTACAGAGTGGTATCAGAGCCCAGCTTGCAGCACTGGGGCTGCTTGGGCCAAACTCTGAATTACAGGCAAGAAACATAATGGTTTTAATGTAATATTGGGAAGTTGGGGGCGGCACTTTGATTGGGAAAATGACAGGGTCAGACTTCTCAGATGAAGAATAAGATCACATAGGTGCATAGACCTCTCCAAGAGCTTTCCAACGGTACCAAATTCGTCCAATTTGGTTAAGGGACGAGGGAGATATGACCCCCGTAAGCACGCGGGTTGCGCACAGATTGCGCGCAGATCGCGTACAGGTAGTGCGCGGATTGCGCGCAGGTCGCGCGCAGATTGCGCGCTGATTGCGTGCAGGTTGCACACGGATTGCGCGTAGATTGCGTGCAGGTCGCGCACAGATTGCGCGCGGATTGCACGCAGATTGCGTGCGGATTGCGCGCGGATCGCGCACAGATTATGCGTGGATTGGGCGCGGATCGCGCACAGATTGCGCGCAGATTACGTGCGGGTTGCGCGCGGATCGCGCCCAGATTGTGCGCGGATCGCGCCCAGATTGCGCGCGGATTGCGTGCGGGTCGCGCACAGATTGTGCGTGGATTGCGCGCGGATCGCGCACAGATTGTGGGCGGATTGCGCGTGGATCGCGCACAGATTACGCGCGGATCGCTCACAGATTGCGCGCAGATTGCGTGCGGGTCGCGCACAGATTGCGCGCGGATTGAGCGCAGATTGCGTGCAGGTTGCGCGCGGATAATGAGCAGATTGCGCGCAGGTTGTGCGCAGGTGGCGCACAGGTGGAGCACTCCTATAGAGATGTATTATTCCTCTATACGGAAGTGTCGTCATTTATATTGTAAGTGTCGTAACTTATACTTAATGGGTTATTAGACCACCTTGTTGGGGTCGGCCCTCTATAAGTCATGTGGGTCAAAGGGTTATTAGACCACCCTATTGGGGGTCGGCCATGTGGGTCAAAGGGTTATTAGACCACCCTAGTGGGGGTCGGCCCAGTCAGCATTATGTTAAGTGGTTAAGTTGAGGCTGACCTAGTTGAGTAAAGGTCAAGTCAAGTTAGTGTATAAATAGAGAGTGTGTCTCTCTCATTTTACACATTCTATTCTCTCACTCACACTTTGGAGAGTGGGGCACTTGTGGAAGAGGAGGCTTTGCTGCTAGGAGAAGACTATCTCTTGTATTCTGTTTGTATCATTGCTCTATCTATCTCTGAGGAAGTTATTGGGGTTTTTCACCTTTATGGTTTTCCCCAAGTAAACTTTGTGTCTCTTTTGTGCTTGCATTATTGTGTCCATGATTGATATGCTGTAGATTTGTTGTACATGTTGTTCTCTCAGTTAAGATCTTAGATCAGATTGAAGTAAATTCTGAAAATTTAACATGGAATCAGAGATAGCCTGAAAGAAGGCATGATATGGCATGTATGACACTTGTTGCACTTACGATGCTAGGGCTTGATATAGCAAAAACAAGTCATTGTAGCACTTTCACTATAAATCCATTTTGGAAACGTTTTCAGATCTGAAATGTTAACAGGTTGAAGAACAGATCCACATGTACCTTGTGTCCAAAGGACAACTTCTAATTCGTTGTACTTTGTGATTTATGATCTGTACAATATAGGGTTTCTGCCTCTTCCAGATCTCAGTCATAAATAGGTGACCTTGGAAAAAAGGTCATAACTTGGGCTAGGAAGCTCCAAATGAAATTTCATAAAAAGTGATAGGTAGTACACAGACTGTACTATCTCAGGAAACTTTTTCAAAGGTCGAAGTTTAACCAGTGACACGTGGCACGCCATACAAGTTTTCTCTCCTGTTTTATCCCATAAACAAGTCACGTTGTGACACTTGGCATAACTCTCTCTCAGAGAATCCAATTGAGGTCAGACTTATCGGGATGGAAAGATGACAAGTTGAGATATCTCAGGAAAACATTTCAGACCCTATGGATCGAAAAGTTCAGAGTTACACCAGAAACAATCAGGTACATATTTCTGTCATAACAGAATTATTTTTTAGCACCTTCATTCATGGCTTCCGGAATTTAGGGTTTAGAATAAAGTTGGAATTTTTGTAATCAGAGACCATGGCTTAATGCTACTCATCAAAATCAAAATTTAGAGACCAAGATCAGAATTTTTGGTTGGGCAGAATGCCGGGCTTGATTAGACCCTAGTTCGGGACTTTGATCAGAAAAGTGGAAAATTAGGGCTCCTACAAAAATGGGAATTTTTTAAATTTGTGACCACGGCTGGAAGCTCCTCATAAAAATAGAAGCTTAGAGATTTGGATCAAACCTTTTGATTGGGCAGAAGAGTGGGCTTCATCAAACCCCAGTTCGGGGTCACGTCTAGTGAATCCGGAAGTTTCAAAGGCAAAATTGAGGAGTGAAACTTTGTAGTTTTCAAATTCTGAATATACCAGCTTGATTAGCTCATCAAGGCGCATATTTCTATCCTTTCGGAAGTTTGAAATTCAAAGTTTGAATTTTTGGGGTTTCTCTGACAAACCCTATTACAGCTCCAGATCCAGTTTCTGCAAATCAAGTGGATTGGGTTAATCCTAGAAGAGGATGGATTGGTCACCTGCATAAGTGAAGAAGTTCATGTTTCAGAGGGAGATGAGGCTAAGGCCTTCCATAAGAAGATTACAAGCAATCTTGACATGTATGGCTTATAGGTATGTTTCGAATTCTGTTCATAGTTAAGTTTATGATATGTTTGTCTTCATATCATTACAGTACAATCTTGATTAATTACTAGACTTGTTGTATTACCTTAATAGAAGATATTCATTGATTAAGGTTTTGACACTTATGATTGTACTAATGCATTGTGATGTTGTATGAGGTTTATGTTGTTCGCTAACATAAAAGGTACACCAAGAAAGACAAATCATGTTCTACTTCAAGAACATATGATCATGGTGACAGGAAGACAAATATTCATCCATTGTCATGGATCACATAGAAGATTGTAATGTCCCTTGTTAGGAATTTTATTAAAATTGCAATTTTCCACTTTTTTCCTTGGTTCGACCTTTGACTAGTTTCGATCTCTAGGTCCCAAATTTGCCCCAATTGATCCCAAATCTTCTGAGAAGGTGTATGAATGATATTAGAACATAAATATGTGTTTCAGGGATACCTTTGGACCTTTAAAATACTTCTGCAAATCCTCTTTCAATTCTCATCAATGTAGATAACTTTACTAGTGATTTTCCTTTGACTAGTATTGGTCTCTAGGTCTCAAATTGACTCCAAATGCCTTCAAATCTTCAAGGAAGGTGTATGAATGATATTAGAACTTGAATATGATGTTATGTATTACATATGGCCACCAAAATACCTCTGAAAACTCTCTTAATATTCTGGACCAATTATGCAATTTTACTAGTAATTTGGGGTTCAAATCCCCCTGGGGTAAACAATGAAAATGGCTTCCCAAATGCCTCCAAACCCACTCAAATTTATGAACAGAGGTATGTAATGTGTTAAGTATGTTATTAAAGTCTCATATGCACCATTAATGGATTATTACAACTGTTCTCACCCTCTTCCATTCAACTGCAAAAATCCCCAATTCGACCCTTGGGGAAATGGCACTATTTCACCTCCCAATACAACTAAACTGAGTAAAAATGCTTCAAATGCTCAAGTACAGTACATGAAACTTGTAGAATACATCCATGGCAGTATATTGATCATAAATATATCATAGAATCATCCATTCATTCGAAATCATCATCAATACATTGGCTCACAACAAGGTAGTGGGGAAATGGCATTGTTCTTCCATTAAAGATGAGATTTATACATTTCTACTTGGAATTTCGACCTGAAACTTTTTGGAGATGAAGAACAGAGTATTTAATTCATATTACAAAAGAAATGGGGCATTAAAAGCTTCCCCAAAGAGTACAATAGCTCACCAAAAACGCCCTCCCTCAAGGATCAAGAATATGCCATCAAAACTGGAAATGGTTGAAGGAGTGAGCTGCAATAGAAGAAACCATGAGCTGCCCTGTAGCTTACACCTGCAAATAAAGACTCCATTAAAGCTCCAAATGAAAGGTCTGAATGGCCTTTCCAATTACCAACTTGGATGGGAATCTTTCACCCTCGAAATTGGCTAAGGCAAGAAACTAGTCATCCACTAGCTCTCCCTCTTCACAAATGCAATTGCAAATTCTACAAATGATCAAAAGCTGGTTTCATTCTTTGTTATTGACATTTATAAACTTCTAATGTCCTCCATGGGTCGAATTCATTCCAAGAGACTCATGCCAACTCATGTTGGGAAGAGATTCCAAAGAACGCCACTTGTACAACAATTCCTAGTCTCCCACTTCCACCAAATCACATGTGGAAGCATCTTAGCTGCCCTAACACCCTTGAGCGCCCTCTTGGAGTCTATTTTTAGCCCTGACATGTCATATATGTCATATGTCAGCCTTCAGGTCTGATTTGTGTCATAGGTGTCATAGCATCTTCATCATTGTTGTCATAGAGCTAGGGAATCTAGCCCAAGTGTCTCACTAGCTCCAAATTGCCTCTTCCTCTTCCATGGGAGTTACTCTTCCTCTATATTTCGACCTTGGATGAGTCATGCAATGAATAATACCTTTTGGACTCCCCCAAGTATGTTACCATTCACCTTGAATTCGAATTGGTGAGAGAATGATGCCAAGTGTAGTGGGGAAATCTAGCCATATGTGGGTCCCACTTCCTCCATGTGTCTTCATGATGAAATGCCACTTTGATTTTCACTTGTATATATTTATTTAGCTCCTTTATTAAATATTTATTCCATTCTAATGTTCAAACATCATTTATTATCCCCATTATTCCAAATCCCAAAGCTTCCACCCCAAACCTAGGAAACTAGTAATTTTCCTCCTTGGCAATTATTTGACCTTTAGCATCAATTTGACAAACTCTAATGAATAGGGCCAATGTGATTAGGCCATTGTGACCCAATACCAAATTTGGGACATGACAAAGATCTACTTACGAGGTATGTATAACTTGGTTCTACAATGGTTAACTTATGAGACATGCAGGTTACTAGCACAAGTCACTGAAGAGAACCAGAAGACATTATGCAGGTATGTTAGACATAACTAGCTAGCATGCTAATCCAGGTATGTTTTCCTATATCAAGCTAGAATCCTACCTTGTGTTAGGATCTTATACTGTTGTGTTGTTGATAATGATTATTCATGAAGTCATAGGTTTGAATAGTCATGGTTGTATGCATATTATGTTTCTTACCATAATTGATGATATGACTAACCAGAAGAATCATGAAAGCATAGGTTTGAGTAATCACGGGTTTATGCATTGATGATTTAACTAATCAGAAGAGACCTATGATCAAATAAGAATATGCATGAGTAAAAGAAGACTTCCCTGAAACCTTGAATACTAATGTTTATTATCTGTGAATGATCATGACTATACATGTTTAAGATTATTGTGTTTTGATAGTATTAAGATTATACTAATAAATGTGTGATTATGTATGAGTCATCAAGAATAACACAATGATGATACTAATAAGCATGCATAGCGATTAAGGATGGATATAAGTTCAAGGACAGGTAATTCAGGAAGCAAAGATCAAGAGGGAGCACACTCCAGTTGTTCCTGCAAGAAAGCAAAGGAGCACACTTCAGTAGTTTCTGCAAGGATGCAAATATTCAGAGGGAGTTGACCACTTCTCACAATTCACATCAGAATGGAGTTGCAAAGATTCAGAGGGATTCCACCCGGCAACCAAACAAAGATAAGTATTTGAATTGTCATTTCTTACATAATGTTATTCAATGATGTATATGCTTATGTTCCTAGAATTAGGTTGTGTATTATGCATATTAGAATAGTTGTATTGATGAACAGTATACTACTAATATACATGGGTAAGTGGCCTATGGCACTGTACAACATTCCATTGCTACTTATCTAGAATGAAACCTCTTTGCTAACATGTTAGGAGTTGTGCACACTCTTAACAATGTTCTGGTAGAGATTGGAAGGCATCTAGAAAGTTATGGAATATGGATAAATGTTGTATTAAAGCATTGGCTAAGATAATTGCATGACTATATGACATATTTCTTTATGTGTAATAATTTGTTCTGAAAACTATGAGATGTTTTCTAATCATGCAATTTAACTTGTTGTGTAGGAAAGAACGTATACCATCACCTACAAAAGAAGGACTACAACATTTGTTCAGCAGCAAAGTTATCTATTGAAAATATTGAAGATATTGAAGTTCCCAGGATCTGGGAAGAATGCCATGATCGAGGAGTACCAGTCGATCATGAAGATGTTTGGGATGCAGTCCCAAGACCTGAAGGGGAGTCTGTAGTGACTTCCAAGAGGATCTACAAGATCAAGCATGCTACAAGTGGTAGCATAGAGACTTTTGCTCCTGTAGCCAGATACACTTCCATTAAATCAGTACTTGCTCTGGCTGCAGTGATGAAGAGGAAGATACACTTTCTTGAATTGTGAAGTTGAAGAAGAAGTGTATGTGGTGCAACTACTTGGTTCTGAGACACATGACGGGGAGTCATATATGTGCAGAACTTGGTATGGTAGGATAGATAGCTTTCTATCCAGTTTGGGCTTTACCAAGAGTAAAGCGGATTCCAACCTTTACTACAAGGTTGAGGAAGGCAATCCAGTGATACTACTATGTGGATGAACTGTTTGTAACAGATGAGGATAGATTGATTGCCGACATGCAGCGGAAGCTTGCTGTCGAGTTCGAGTTGAAGAACTTGGGGATGATGCACTATTTGTTTTTGGCATGGAGGTGTGGCAGAGTGCAGATGGAATCTTCCTTGGACAAGGGAAGTATGCAGTAGAGATCCTGAAGAAGTTCGGGATGATGGACTGCAAGGCCATGGCCACACCTATGGCATCGAACCTGAAGCTTTCGTGTGATGCTTCATCTGATCCGGTTGATGTCATTGTGTATCGTCGGATGATTGGGTACTTCATGTACCTGACGAACACGAGACCAGATATTTGCTTTGTGGTGAACACATTGAGCCAGTTCCTAACAGATCCGAGGAGTGTTCACCTGGTTGTTGTAAATCATATTCTAAGGTACCTGAAGGGTACGATTGACTATGAGCTCAAGTTTAACCCGCAGGGTTATGTTGATTCAGACTGGGCAGGCAGTGCTGCAGATAAGAAGAGCACTCCTGGGTGCTGCTTCAGTATGGGATCAGGTGTGATCTCTTGGTTTAGCACGAAGCAGTCCTGTGTAGCACTGAGTACAGCCGAAGCAGAGTATGTTGCGACGGATGAGCAGGATGCAGATGTATTGACCAAGCCATTGGCCAGAGTGTAGTTTTAGTACTTCAGAGAGAGGCTTGGTGCACTTCAGATCGAGGTTCCTTCCAAAAGGAAGTGATGATTCCGAAAGATGCAGATGCACATGAGCTTTTCTGACATGGTTGATGTGTTCTCCCATGGTCGTGATGTAATTGCTGAGCCATTCTCACATGGTGGTAGATGTGTTCTCCCATGGTCGTGATGTAATTGCTGAGCCATTCTCACATGGTGGTAGATGTGTTCTCCCATGGTGTAGATGTAAGGGTTGAAGCCATTTTTCACATGGTGGTAGATGTGTTCTCCCATGGTGAAAAAGTAAGGGCTGGAGCCTTCCCTGAATTGTGGTAGATGTGTTCTCCCATGTCGGTGGTGTAAGTGCTGGATGATGTGCATCTGGGTTGTGCTTCGTGGACAATGAGATGATCTGAAGAGGATGATGCTATGATGATCAGGAGGATCATGGATGATGAGCATCAGGACGATGCTCCAGTTACTGCTCTGTATATGCATCATGTTGGATGCTGGATATGATCAGTTGGATCATTTATATGTATATGTATGTATGCATCATGTTGGATGTCGGATATGATCAGTTGGATCATTTATATGTATATGTATGTATGCATCATGTTGGATGTTGGATATGATCAGTTGGATCATTTATATGTATGTACGCATCATGTTGGATGTTGGATATGATGGGTTGGATCATTTGTATGTATTTTGTATATGCATCATATTGGATGCTTGGACCATGTATCTGTATATGTATCAGGTGGATACATTGTATGATCAGGTAGATCATGTCTGTCGATATGTATCATGTATGATCAGGTGGATCATGTATTTGTATTTGTATCAGGTGGATACATTGTATGATCAGGTGGATCATGTATGATGATATGTATCAGGTAGATACTTGGTATGCATCAGGTAGATGCATTATATGATCAGGATGATCATGATGACGAGCTTCAGTATGTTGCTCCAGATGACGTGCAGCAGGATGTTGCAGTGATGATAATTGGGATGATCATGTATACATCAAGATGATGTATGGTGAGTATCAGGTTGATGCTCTGTGGTCGTGGACAGGTTGTGCAGATAAGCATATAATAGCGCCATGGGAGGTTTGCAGATTCTCTTGCTAGGTTTTTCCGCTGGCATATAATAGCTCCCTGGGAGATTTGGCAAACGCTCTTTCGAGGTTTTGCTTTGGGAGGACATATAATAGCGCCCTGGGAGATCTGTAGATAGTCTTGCAAGGTTTTTCCGCTGGCATATAATAGCTCCCTGGGATATCTGGCAGATGCTCTTTCGAGGTTTTGTCCTATGGCATATAATAGTGCCGTGGGAGATCCGATAGGTTGAGTTGTGTGCTCGTAATAAGTCCTGGGATGCTCTTGCAAGGTTTTGCCATGACCACATGTAATATCGCCCTGGGAGATCCAATAGGTTGGGATGTGTTCCCGTAATAAGTCCTGGGATGCTCTTGCAAGGTTTTGTGGTGACCACATATAATAGCGCCTTGGGAGATCCGATAGGTTGAGCTGTGTGCTCGTAATCAGTCCTGGGATTCTCTTTCGAGGTTTTGTGGTAGGGTCACATGTAATAGCTCCCTGGGAGATCCGATAGGTTGGGTTGTGTGCCCGTAATAAGTCATGTGATGCTCTTGCAAGGTTTTGTGACGCACGTAATAAGTCTTGAGGATTCCACAGTTTGGCCAGTGATGATGAAGACCTGCAGGTGGTGGGCCTACATCCAATATGAAAAAGGACTGGCTCTATAGAACTTCCTATGACGAGTAGATTCAGAGATTGATAGAGATAGCAGCAGCAGTGACGATGATGATGACTCGATGACGATTATCCAGTGACAATGATCCAGAGAAGATGACTTGTGCTAGCAGACCTGTGTCGAGAAATACCTTCCTAGTTAAGAGGGAGTGTTGATGTATATGTAACTTCGGAATGTATTTCACCCATGTATTTCATATATGTATTTTGTACTCCTATAGAGATGTATTATTCCTCTATACGGAAGTGTCGTCATTTATATTGTAAGTGTCATAACTTATACTTGATGGGTTATTAGACCACTTTGTTGGGGTCGGCCCTGTATAAGTCATGTGGGTCAAAGGGTTATTATACCACCCTATTGGGGGTCGTCCATGTGGGTCAAAGGGTTATTAGACCACCCTAGTGGGGGTCGGCCCAGTCAGCATTATGTTAAGTGGTTAAGTTGAGGCCGGCCTAGTTGAGTAATCAAGTTAGTGTATAAATAAAGAGTGTGTCTCTCTCATTTTACACATTCTATTCTCTCACTCACACTTTGGAGAGTGGCGCACTTGTGGAGGAGGAGGCTCTACTGCTAGGAGAAGACTATCTCTTGTATTCTGGTTGTATCATTGCTCTATCTATCTCTGAGGAAGTTATTAGGGTTTTTCACCTTTATGGTTTTCCCCAAGTAAACTCTATGTCTCTTGTGTGCTTGCATTATTGTGTCCATGATTGATATGCTGTAGATTTGCTGTACATGTTGTTCTCTTAGTTAAGATCCTAGATCAGATTGAAGTAAATTCTAAAAATTTAACAATCATCTCATGATGCGGGGACTTTCCAGTCGTCATCCCAACACTCCATCATCTGCTCGATGGTCTCTTCATCCAGTCGATAAAACCCTAGATACCATAATCCTTCCTGCGCATCAGCCCTTGGTTGAATGTGTGACTGATGCCTCCTCACGCTAAACCTCATGATGCATGTATACTTGTCGGTCAGCGGTTTTGAAATGTGCGGCGTTGCCATAATCGCTTCGCGCAACTGGTGATAATAGACATAAAACACTTCAGTCGTATGCCGCTGTATTGATGCCTTCGGGCTTGCCCATCGGTTAGCAAAATGTGTTCCATAGCCCTGGCCTGCTAAGGTTGGGACGCCCTGATACCCATCCGGCTCTTTCCATCCTACAAAGGCTATCAATACGAGCAGCCAGCTGAAATGGGATGATGTCCCACTATCCTGTGTATCTTCAACATCTGCTAGAAACTCGTTTAGTAAGAACTGGCACCAATTGTAATGTCTTCCGCGCAATATATTAGATGCTTCCTTGATTGCGATCGTTGGTACCTCAAGCGATCTACACTTGCACAAAAGCTTTCCTGCAAGTAACTAGGTAGTAAACTTTGTGGCGCGGTCATTGATATCGGCGATCGGGAACCCACTTCCCTTCTGCACTACACCGAATTCTTTTGCTACTTTGGTGCTCAGACTTCTATCATGTGCCCTCTTTATGATTAGGTCAGCAGGGTCCTCTCCTCTCTTGTCCAGGTCTGTGATCTGGTGTATCATGTCTATACTGATATCAATGCGCTTGTCCAACCATAAGAATCCTTCATGCACGCAAGTCAAGAGTACGCGCACCACCGCCGAAAACTTGGTGCCTTTAGTGAAATGCAGCATTTTCAATAAGTTTAACAACCCTGATGGCTAAATGGATTTTAGCCAATCTTGGACTTCCAGTCTTTCGACGCCATTCTGTGGATTCGTTACTCGGTTGAGGTATGGGTTAGGTCTGAATTGTGGGTAATCCTTCGGCATTACCAGCATGTTTTCAAGTAAGTCCAGGTCATCTAGCTTGCATCCTGGTACGCCGCCCAGCAAATTTTCCTCAATCTTCACCCTAGTAGAAATGACAGGGACCAAGATTTCATACACAGAATTCTTTTGTAAGTGGACCGGCGTGGCGTCATCTTTCCGTGCAGGAATGTAGTCTAGCACCGAGTAAATAGGTAGGTTTTGTTGTTTCATTTGTGCTTCGGCTCCTCCGTGCTCTGGTTCTTTTCCCTTACTGGTTCCTCCAACCTGCCTGGCTGAGCTTCTAGAGGTAGCTCCCTTCGTTGTCGTCATGACTGCTGGAATCCCTGACTGCTCAAATAACCAGGATAGGTCCTGTAAATCGTCCTACTCGTTCATAAACTGCTCAGTTTGTTCAGCTCTCTGGTAGCTTTGATAACAATTGCACAACAGTTCGTAAAGTAGAGAAATGGCTGAGTGAGGCCATATTTATAGGCTCAACTGATCTGTAACGTGGCCTTTCACGGTTGCCGAGGCACTTGATACCATGTTTATTATCCAGATCACCCTATGATTTCGGCCCTATCATCCGATCCTTCTCATCATGCCAATGTTGTTTCCTTAAATGTGAAAAGGTTGCCAAGCAGCCAGATTGTCAACTCCATTGGGTTAGCATTAACTGCTCAACCTGCCAGCCGGACTCGGGTGCTATATCGGTCACATCGGTCTTTATGGTAGTCCAAAGTGTCTCATCTGCTCTTAAATTTTAAAATTTGTAAGTGTCGCCAAATTGGTTAACGGCCCACTAACCGGCCAACAAACGCTATGGTAACGGTTCCCGTCATGATGTGCTAGCGGTCTTGTGCGAAAGTAACTTCCGGTCGTGCATTCTGCGATATCTATCGCGCGACCACGGTTCCGCCTTTTCTACGCAATTTCTACCTTGTGATGCTTGGTTTTTGTCTTTTTCTTTTCTTTTCTTTTTTTTGCGCGCAACTTCATCAGTGTTGCGCGGTACGCCTCCCTTGATCATACAGTATTCTACGCAGCCGGACTATCGTGGTAAGGCTTTAGTCTGCTACCATTTATCAAACTTGGTAAGGTATCTCCGGCTAATGTAGATAACTGGACTGCGCCACCATTAGTAATATGCATTACAGTATACGGGCCAAGCCAATGCATCTTAAACTTTCCAGGAAATTTCAGGAATTTGCTATCATACAGGAGGACTAGATCACCTACCTGGAAAGACTTGTTCTTGATGTGGCGATCGTGCCATGCTTTTTCGCGCTCTTTCTATACTTGTTGGTGGAAGCCTACGATGAAGCGATCCTCCTCCAGCCCAACCAAGTGTAGGAGCCTTTCTTCTAGCGCTGCGCGATCTGCCATGCTTGTAAATGTAGCTATGCGCAAGCTGGGAACGATATATTCCATTGGCATTATTGCTTCTTTCCCATAGGCCAACCTGAAAGATGTATGGCCGGTCAGTTTCTTGCATGTAGTCCTGTATTCCCATAGTACAGATGGAATGCGCAGGTCCCAATCGTCCCGATTGACGTTGCATATCTTAGTTAGCGCATTCTCCAACACTTTGTTAAATGCTTCAACAGTTCCATTCACCTGTGGGTGATAAGGCGTGCTGCGCTGATGATGAATGTGGAACTCTTCGGTCAAGGCTTCAATGGTTCTATTCAAAAAGTGAGTGCCCTAATCACTCATCAAAATATTCGGGCATCCGAACCTTGTAACGATGTTCTCATATATAAACTCCGCGGCTGTAGCTGCGCTACAGTCTTTCACGGGCTTTGCTTCTGCCCATTTGGTGAGGCAGTCAGTTGCAGTAATAATGTACCTCGCACCAGTTCTCTTCCCTGGTGGGTTAATAGGACCCACAAAATCAATAGCCCATTTCTCAAATACCTACAATGTTAACTGTGGATTTAAGGGCATTTCATCCCTACGCGATGGCTTCCCTGTCCTCTAACATACATCTCAATTCTGGCAATGTTCCTTCGAATCTTTATGAATTGTAGGCCACCATAGCCCTACGCACAATATCTTCTGCGCAATAGCTCTGCCTACATAGTGGCCTCCTGCAACTCCTGAATGCACATCAGCCAGTATGAATGGTTTCTCATGCTCTAACACGCATCTGCGTAGTACTTCATCTGGTCCCAGCTTGTATAGTTGACCTGCGATTATAGTGAAGTCTGTTGCGCGCACTACCAGCTGCTTCTTTTGCTGCGTAGTGAACTCCTTAGGTGCCATCCCCGTAGTCAAAAAGTCAATGATGTTCTGATAGTAATCATCGGCAACCTGTATAGCAAACAACTGCGCATTGGGCAGATGGTCCTCCAGATTCGTCGGCTCTTCTCCTGACTCAATCCTTGATAGATGATCAGGTCCTAAATTGAATCGTCCTAGCTTAACCACAATTTCAAAGTCATACTCCTGAAACAGTAGTAACCATCTGCATATGCGCCCCCCTAACACTGGCTTATTGATCAGGTATTTCAAAGCAAAATGGTCAGTGAACATGGAGAAATGTGCACCAAGCAAGTAATGTCTGAACTTCTGTAGTGCATAGACCATAGTGAGTCCTTCTCGCTCAGTAGTGGTATAATTCTTCTCAGCAGATGACAACTTTCTACTGGAAAATGCAATGGGATGATCAATACCACCCTCTCTTGGCTGAGCAAGAGAAATGCCCAATGTTATACATGAAGCGTCAACATGGACATGAAACGGCTTCTCCCAGTCTGGAAAAACTAGGATCGGCGTAGTGACCATCTTTTCTTTTAGTGTATCAAAGCCTTGTTCACATTCTTCGTTCCAGATGAACGACGCATCTTTCTTTAGCAGCTTCTCCATGGGTGCGGTTATCTGCGCATACCCTTTTATGAATTTCCTGTAATAGCCGGTATGCCCCAATGTAGTGTGCAACTGCCTGACTAAATTTGGTGTAGGCAAGTTTACAATGACTGCGATCTTTGCAGGATCAACCATCAAGCCCTGTTTGCACACAATGTGCCCCAACAAAATTCCATAGGGCACACAGAAAACACACTTGTTCAAATTCAATGAAATTTGATGTTGTCTACACTTTTCCAGCATCATCCTGAGGTTTGCGGCATGGTTCTTTAGTAATCCGAAAATGGTCCAATCATCAAAATAAACCTCTAAAAACTTATGTATGAAGTCTTTAAACACTGCGACGACCACTCTAGAAAATATGACAAGTGCGTTCTTCAGTCCAAAAGGCATCACTGTGTACTGGAATGACCCCCATTCTGTAGCAAAAGTAGTCTTGTGCCTATCTGCGCAATCAATCCTGATCTGATGGTAGCCAGAGAATCCATCAGTAAAAGAATATGCCTCATTCCCTCCAACATTGTCTAGGACTTCATCTGTAAAAGGTGTAGGGAATGGGTCGTGCATTGACGCATCATTCAGCTTTCTGAGATCCACACAGATCCTGATCTCACCCTTTGTTTTCTTATCCTGGATAACCATCGGGCTTATCCACTCAGATTCTTCAACCGGTTCGATGATCCCTGCATCGAGCATTTTATCGAGTTCTTCCTTAACTCATTCTTTGTAGCGCGGATTCAGTCGATACGGTCTTTGCTTAACAGGCTTCACGCAAGGCTTAAGAGGAATTTTCATCACTCCTAAGTCTCCCATAATACCTCTCATCTCTATGAACTTGGTCAGGAATAATTCTCGATATTCCTGTAATATACCCGCGACCTCTTCAACTGTATCTTCATCCCAATAGTCTCTGATAGCTGCGAACTTTGGCTCTTCGCTGATGCCAATGTTCACTTTTCTTGTTTCACAGGTCCACTCATATCTGGGATTTCCAGTGGAGGTCCTTCTACCTCGCGTGATCCCTCTGACTCAGGTATCTGTATGTTGCGCGGGTCCTCTTCATCACTGTCTGCTTTATCCTCGCAGTCCTCAGTGATGTGATAATAATCAAGGGCGTGCTCTAGCTGCTCCTCCCATTCTGGTTGTAGGCATGCAGGTACGTTGTTTGCTCCAAAGAATTCTTCCAGTGTCATGGTTCTTTGTGTACAATCTAGACTGAATATTTTTTTCTTAAAAACCTGCAGCGCATCATTGATACTCGGATGTTTATCTTCGAAACTGAAATCTGTCTGGAAACTTATGGTTAGTGCAGACCAATCCGCTGTGCCTCTGCGCAATTCCAAGTCTAGATACCACTTCTTTGGAATCGGTTCCTCCAGCATATGCACAAACAGATGCACCCATTCTGTTTGTGGCCTTTCTACCCAAGCTTGTACACAAGATTCAATATGATCCCTTGGATCCGTCTGACCATTATATTTTTCGAAAGATAGTGTAACCTTCTCAACAAACCTAATTTGCATCTTAATTCTGCACTGATCCCATGTGGTCAGTGTCTTCTTATGCACAGCCCACCATCTGGCAGGTGTCCCGCGCAGTGCCATGTCTAATGATGAGATGCGGTATTCATCCGCAACTATTGTAGTATATTCTTTGATAAAGCAATAAACATTAGATAAACCATCAAAGGTAGGGATTGGAGTTACCTCTTTGCCAATCCAGCAGAGTGACTTCGTGATCAGCGTGCATTTCCTGGCAGATACTTCATGTAATCTACTTTGTCAGTTTTCCAGTCCTGCATCAAAGTCTGAAATTCAAGAGCTATCACAGCGCCAACTGAGTGTGCCATCCGCAGTTGGATTAATATAGTCAGCAGCATTGGTCGTCATCTTGTAAATACAGTCCAAGTCTTGGGCTCGGGATTCCTCTTGTATCGATTCAACATATCGTTCACCCTGTGAGGGGTCCAATGGCGCGATGACCCTGATATCATTTCCTTCAAATATCATTTTCATGGTCTTCAAGTCAATAATGGCAGAATAAGTCATTGCCCAATCGATACCCAGCAGTGCTGGATAAGGGTGATTGTCATCCACGATTTCAATTACTTCAAAATCTGCATAGCTGCGCACTCCGTCAATGTCAACAATGGTGTTGGGTAACCTCCCCAAAGGTATAACTATCCCTTGATTAGCCATTCTTAACTGTAGAGGGGACCACTATAACTTTGGTTTGCCCATATGATGCCATGTATGCTTGGTTAAGACATTTACTTCGGATCCAAGATCAAGGATGATCTCATCCATCTCGTAGTCCCCAATCTATGCAGTGAGCCTCATTTCCCTTCCTATTCTTTTAGGACTCTTAATATTATGGACTGCACCATGGGCAGCCCCCTTCTCGTTGTTTGGCTCATACTGCCTCAATAGCTTTTCAAATTCCATGAAAGCATCTGTGCTCTTTAATAACTTCATGCAGCTTCGTAGGAACTGCGCAATAGAGGTGCCTATGTCTACCGCAACGCTCATCTGATCATATGCCGCAGGCATATCCTGTCTTTGCGATATTTCACTGCACAACTGGATTCTCGGGGAGCCGGGTGGTGATGTTCTGAACATGTCCCATGCTTCCTTGAATGCCCCCTTATTTTTCTGTAAGTCCAAACCCGGTGCTTTCCCAGGAGCTTTTCTAATCCATACTGGCTCACCAGGATTCTGCCTAGGATCACGCGTTCCAGAAGTCGAAGCTTCTGTGCCTCCATCTCTTCCTGTATCAACGCCACTGCGCATTACCATATTTACACTTGGATCCGCAGGTCTTCTCTCTGCTGCGATCAACTGAATGTTGGGATTCAGTGGTTTTGTCCTTCTTCATTTTTGCATTTCTACCTCAAGCACAGGACAGTCTTCAATGACATGCTCAAATGATTTACAATAATTGCACGTGGTGCATGGGTTGGTACAATCTCGAGATACATGACCTGGCTAGCCACAGTTATAACAGATTACCTGGCCATGGCCTCTTCCTTGCGCAGGGCCAACATTTCTTCCTCTCCCGCGGTATCCACCACCACGGCCTTTATATCCTCCTTGGTCATAGTGGGTGTTGTCTTGTTTCGGCTGATTTTCTTCTTGAACGCGGTACATTCCAGCACCTCGCATCGCTTCCATATCGCGCTTTCTTTCATTCATCAGCTCATATGCGCGACAGTTGGATTCATCATGTCCCACTGATTTACAGAAATTACAATATAAGTTTTTAGGTGTTTTTACATATTTCTGTATTAGGTAACAGTCCTCAGGTCTATGTCCTCTGCTTCTACAGATTTCACACCACAGCGCCTAATTGTGATTCATATTCATTGGGTTTGGTGTGCCACTGTCAAGATAATCTTGAAATAGAGGGCAATGTTCTCTAGTGTGGCCCTCTCCTTTGCATCCTGTGCACCAAACTTCGCGTCTTGGTTCATATCTCTGTTCTTTTCCATTCTTCATACCTTGCAATTCTAACGTCAAGGTGTTCAACTGGTTCTGGATCTGTGACATCCCAGAACTACTCTCGCCAATCGGCAAAGCCTCCAGCTTCATTGCGATCTTTAAGGCCTCTACCTGCGACAGAACCTTCTACTGCATCAATGGTTGGCTGATGTGGGGAAACAACACAGCAATGAACCATTCCTGGTGCTGTTGCGGATCTATAACAAAGCTCACTTAGTCTAACAATGTCTTAAATTTTTGGTAAATTCCTAGACCCTTTCAGTAGGTTTCTGCTTAATTTATTTTAGCTTTGTTATGCACTATGACTCAGATTTCGGTTTCTTAAACTCGGCTATGAGTGTAGCCTTGATTTCTGTTAGGGTTCTCCGCTGTGCCTGAGAATATTTCATAAACCAATGCAATGCTCGGTCTCTAAAAGTAGTGATGAGCTACGCTCTCTTCACAACATCATCCTGAACTTGCTTTACACTCCATATGGCTTCACATAGAAACCAATGTTGATCAGGGTCTTCTAGACCCATTCCTTTGAATATCGGCAGTTTTATATCATTATTTGTCATTCTCCTTCCTGGTCTTACACCACCTTGAGGAGTGTTATGAGTTTGCGGAGGGTTCTGAGCGGAAAAAATGAAGGTTATTCGGGATAGTGCTATTCTGCGGGATATTTGGAGATTGGGTATTCTGAACTGGAATAGCCTGAGTCGGAATGGTCTGAGTTGGAATGGTCTGAGCACCCACTCCTGCGGTGCTTCCAATATTAATGTTCTGCGGACTGGTTTGCGCTACACTCGTAGCGGGTTGATTCTGAGATAGGGGTGTTAAATTTTGAGCATTAATTCACAATACTCTAGGATCTTTACTAAGAGAATAACATGTACAGTATATCAATGCATAACAATCATATCAAGCATGTCAAGCATCACAGGAATCAAAAGCAAGAGAGACAAGAGACACAGAGTTTCCGTGGGGAAAACCCTAAGGTGAAAAACCCCACAACTTCCTCAGAGATAGATAGAGCAATGGCTCAACCAAAGTACAACCAAAATACACTGAGATAGTCTCGTAGTAGCAGATGATCCTCCTCCTCACTAGTGCGCCACTTTCTGAGTGAGATAAGTATGAGTTTCCGAGTGATCCAAATAGAGATCTCCCGATCTCTATTTATACTAGTTTGTTTGCCCAGTGACCTTATGGGGCCGACTTGTCTAGCTAGGTACATCAACCATATAATATGTATTTCAGAGCCGACCCCACACATGGTGGTCTAATAACCCATCTCCAAGTACACACACTTGCGACACTTGTCAATACACATGACGACACTTCCTTATAGAGGAATAACACATCTCTTATAAGGGTACAATAAATATATATGAAATACATTCCGAAGTTACATATACATCAACACTCCCTCTTAACTAGGAAGGTATTTCTCTACACAGTTCTGCTAGACAAGTCTTCTTCTCGGGATCATCGTCACAACTGTTGCTATCTCAACCAATCTCTGACTCTACTCGTCATAGGAAGTTCTACATAGCCAGTCCTTTTTCATACTGGATGTAGGCCCACCACCTGCAGGTCTTCGTCATCACTGGCCATATTGTGGAATCCTCAGGACTTATTACATGCATCACAAAACCTTGCAAGAGCATCCCAGGACTTATTACGGGCACACTACCCAACCTATCGGATCTCCCAGGGAGCTATTACATGTGACCCTACCACAAAACCTCGAAAGAGAATCCCGGGACTGATTACGAGCACACAGCTCAACCTATCGGATCTCCCAGGGCGCTATTATATGTGGTCACCACAAAACCTTGCAAGAGCATCCCAGGACTTATTACAGGAACACATCCCAACCTATCAGATCTCCCAGGGCGATATTACATGTGGTCATGGCAAAACCTTGCAAGAGCATCCCAGGACTTATTACGAGGACACAGCTCAACCTATTGGATCTCCCAGGGCGCTATTATATGCCATAGGACAAAACCTCGAAAGAGCATCTGCCAGATATCCCAGGGTGAAATTATATGCCATAGAAAAAACCTTGCAAGACTATCTGCAGATATCCCAGGGCGCTATTATATGTCCTCCCAAAGCAAAACCTCGAAAGAGTGTTTGCCAAATCTCCCAGGGAGCTATTATATGCCAGCGGCAAAACCTAGCAAGAGAATCTGCAAACCTCCCAGGGCGCTATTATATGCTTATTTGCACAACCTGTCCACGGCCACAAAGTATCAACATGATACTCATCATACACCATCCTGATGTATACATGATCATCATCACTGCAACATCCTGCTGCATATCATCTAGAGCAACATCCTGAAGCTCGTCATCCATGATCATCCTTGATCATATAATGCATCTACCTGATGCATACCAAGTATCTACCTAATACATATCATCATACATGATCCACCTAATCATACAATGTATCCACCTGATACAAATACAAAAACATGATCCACCTGATCATACCTGATACATATCAACATACATGATCTACCTAATCATACACAGTATCCACCTGATACATATACAGATACATGGTCCAAGCATCCAACATGATGCATATAAAAAACATATACAAATGTATCTACTGATCATTTCCAGCATCCAACATGATGCGTACATACATATACATATAAATGATCCAACTGATCATATCCAGCATCCAACATGATGCGTACATACATATACATATAAATGATCCAACTGATCATATCCAGCATCCTCCTGATGCATATACAGAGCAGTAACTGGAGCATTGTCCTGATGCTGATCATCCAGCGCTTACATCCACAACCATGTGAAGGATCCTCCTTCCAACATGCTTGGAATGGCTTCTGCAAATGTGTCCATCACTTCTTCCTCGAAGTGTCATCAATCTAAAGAACACCAAGCCTCTCCCTGAAGTACTCGAACTTCACCCTGGCTAGTGGCTTCGTCAGCACATCTGCAATCTGCTCGTCCGTCGCAATGTACAGGAGCTTCACAGCTCCTCTCTGCACCATATCCCTGATATAGTGATATTTTATCTCTATGTGTTTCGACCTGTCATGAAACACTGGGTTCTCGGACAGCTTCGCACAACTCTGGTTATCACGAAAGATACCAGTAGCATCCAACGAGAGATCAAATAACTCAGACAATAGCTTCCGTAGCCATACTGCCTCACAACTAGCTGAACAGGCTGCAACATACTCTGCCTCAGCTGTACTCAGTTCTATGCAGGACTACTTCCTGCTAAACCAAGAGATCACACCTGATCCCATACTGAAGCAGCATCCAGATGTGCTCTTCCTATCTGCAGCACTGCCAGCCCAATCTAAATCAACATAACCCTGCAGGTTAAACTTTTGATTCGCTTCATACTTGAGCCCATAATCCACTGTACCCTTCGGGTACCTCAGAACATGCTTTATAGCAACCAGGTGAACACTCCTCGGATCCGTCAGGAACTGGCTCAATGTGTTCACCGCAAAGCAAATATCTGGTCTCGTGTTCATCAGGTACATCAAGGACCCAATCATCTGACGATACATAGAGACATCAACCAGCTCAGATGAAGCATCACATAGAAGCTTCAGATTTGATGCCATAGGTGTGGCCATGGCCTTGCAATCCATCATCCCGAATCTCTTCAGAATATCTACTGTGTACTTCCCTTGACCAAGGAAGATCCCACCTTCATTCTGCCACACCTCCATACCTAGGAAATAATGCATCATTCCCAAATCTTTCATATCGAACTCGGCAGCAAGCTTCCTCTTAGTATATGCAATCAATCTATCATCTCCTGTTACAAATAAGTCATCCACATACATGAGCAGAATCACAGGATTCCCTTCCTCAACCTTGTAGTAAAGGTTGGAATCCGCTTTACTCTTGGTAAAGCCCAAACTAGATAGGAAACTGTCCATCCTACCATACCAAGTTCTGGGAGCTTGCTTCAAGCCATACAAGGCTTTTTCAATCTGCACACATATGACTCCTTGTCATGTATTCGAAACCGAGTGGCTGCTCCACATACCCTTCTTCTTCAACTACACCATTTCAGGATAGCTGTCTTGAGATCCATCTGGTGTATCTTCTATTTCATCACTTCTATATTTCTCTATGCTGCCATCTGCAGCATGCATGATCTGATAGATCCATATGGAAGTCATAACAGACTTCCCTTCAGGTCTTGGGACTACATCCCAAACATCATTCTTCATGATCGACGGATCATGGCATTCTTCCCATATCCTGGGAACTTCAATATATTCAATAGATAATTTTGTTGTTTGAACAAATGTTGTAGTCCTTCTTTTGTAGGTGAAGGTATACAATCTTTCCTACAAAACAAGTTAAATTGCATGATTAGAAACATCTCATAATTTTCAGAACAAGTTCTTTCACCTAAAGGAATATGTCATACAGTCATGCAATTATTTAAGCCAATGCTTCAATACAACATTTATCCATATCCCGTAACTTTCTAGATGCCTTCCAATCTCTACCAGAACATTGTTAAGAGTTTGCACTACTCCCAACATGTTGTCACGTCCCCATTTTGACCCCCTTTGTAAATGATGTAAATATTGTCACTTAATCATGGTGAGGAGCTCAAGGCCAAGGCCCCACCATTGATTTAACGTTTATGTATCGGCAATTAAAATAGATGCCTATGGTTCTTGTGCGAGATGGGCACAATGTATATAAGACATCATGTAAATACGAATTTTAATGCAAAATACCCACAACTAGCTATGCAATGCAACAAAAGAGAAGGGGCATGGTTCTACAAGGAAAAGGGAGGGAAACTATTCAAACCCTTGAGCCAATGGTATTAATCCATGTGTCAATGGGGAAACCCATAAACCACCAACTACCCATTTTGTCTCATGTACCCAATCATTTAATTCTTCCAAGAAATTGGTTAAGGCAGTTAATGCCTTGGGAATGAAAGAGTATGGGCAAGTCAGATTTTCGTGCATGGGCAAGCTACCAACCTGAAAATCGTATTTTTGGCTTGCTGGGCAAGAAAACCCCCACGAAATGCTACCCAAGGCCATTCCTCATGCATTACGTTCTTCCTCTCACGCAGCTTGAGCTCACAAGAAGTTATCCTCACGTTTTTCACCATAACCCTGTGTATTTCCATGCCCAGGAACTCGTTTTTGGATGGTGCAACAGCTGGGGAAGGAGGGACGCGAATTGGGATCGAGGGTGAGGGCGTTTTTGGCCCTAGGGCGTTTTTCTGGAATGGGTTCTGTTTCCCCAGTCGAATTTTCCAAGTGCCAACATGTTTTGAGTCTACCCACGTTTTTCTAAAGTCCAGGAAACCCCATCTCATATATCCCATTGTTGGAAACGTTTTTCTCATGCTCAGCAAGTGTAGTTTGCTGTTGTGTGCATCCTGGTTTTGATTTGAACCTGTAAGCAAGAAACTGGAATGGTAGTGGACAGAATTAGCTTGATAAACCTAGTGTAGGGAATATCCTCTCAAGAAGATCAAGAGGGCTGGCTACTTTTCTATGCACACCCTGAGAGCACTAGAAAGGAAGGTATGGCTTGAGGGACTGTGTGGCAGTGAAGAGAATACTTCCTGGTGTTGGGTGTGTAGGCATTGTGAGTGCCAAGCTGAATAGATCTGGGAGGGGTACCCATAGCTCTGTGGTTGAGCTCACTAGCTTAGCAATTCTTCCTTTCCATCTCCTAGCAGCCTGATAAACCCAATTGTAGATTGGCTTGGCTCATTTTGGTGTATGTTTGGCTATGTGTGAGTCTGTTGTTCCCTGGTTCCTTGTAGAGATCATGCCCAGCTCGGGGGTGGCAGTGGTGCTGAAAGATTGAGGAGCACACTGGCCTACGGTTGGGTGGAACGTTGCAGTTGCATAGCCAGTTGCGTGGGACTGCCTTATTGAGATAAGTATTCTCTTGTGTAAATTGGCAATTATCATTTGATGAACATCTTAAATGTATGATGGATGTGAAATTCTTATTACTCCGCTCTGACTTCTGATAATTATGCATCTTCATATCTCTCTTATGTATTATGTGAATGTGTATGCATATTTATTCTTCAATATTGAATGTTTGATTTCAATATATGGGGCTGGATGCCCGGTTCAACCGTCACGATCCTCTCCATCTAGCTTGTTGGATGGGAGGGGACGTGACAGAATGGTATCAGAGCTGCGTTGCAGCATTGGGCCTCTATGGGCCAAAACTGATAGAAATTACAAGGGAAGATTTTAAATTTCCTAAGTCTGTTTTTGAAAATTTCCGTTTTAAGTCTGTTCTGGAAATTTTTGGTTTAAGACTGTTTCGGAAGGAATTCCCGAATGCCTTCCGAAACAGCGGAAGCATTCGGCGAATCGTTCCGAAATTTCGGAAGCGTTCCGAGAATTTTTCCGAAAATTTGCGAAGGGAAGTTTTGCGGAAGGAATTCTCTTCCGAAATTGCGGAAGCAATTCTCTTCCGAAATTTCGGAAGGATTCCGCGAACCGCTCCGAAACAGCGGAAGAATTCAGCCAATGGCTCCGAAACAGCGGAAGAAAATTCTTTAAGTGAAAAATTTTTCTAAGTGACGGAATTTTTCGGAAAGAATTCTCTTCCGAAATTGCGGAAGGAATTCTCTTCCGAAATTGCGGAAGCAATTCTCTTCCGAAATTTCGGAAGGATTCCGCGAACCGCTCCGAAACAGCGGAAGAATTCAGCCAATGGCTCCGAAACAGCGGAAGAAAATTCTTTAAGTGAAAAATTTTTCTAAGTGACGGAATTTTTCGGAAAGAATTCTCTTCCGAAATTGCGGAAGGAATTCTCTTCCGAAATTTCGGAAGGATTCCGCGAATCGTTCCGCAACTGCGGAAGACTTCGGCGAATCGTTCCGAAACACGGAAGAGTTCGCCGAATCGTTCCGCAACTGCGGAAGACTTCGGCGAATCGTTCCGCAACTGCGGAAGACTTCGCCGAATCATTCCGAAAAATCACCCGAAATCGAGGAAGCATTGTGGCGGAAGCATTCCGCGAACGGCTCCGGTACTGCGGAAGCCTTCGTCGAATGGCTCCGCAATTGCGGGAGCATTCGCCGAATGGCTCCGCAACTGCGGAAGCCTTCGCCGAATGGCTCCGCTCGGCAAATCGCCCCGCCGTTGCGGAAGCGTTCGGCGAACTGCTCCGCAACTGCGGAAGCGTTCGGCGAACTGCTCCGCAATTGCGGAAGCCGTCGCCGAAGCGCCTCGCAACTGCGGAAGGCTACAGTGAACCGCCCCGCTCATTGCGGGAGCATATAACGAACCGCCCATTGCGGCAACACCCTGCGAACCGCCGTCGCGGCCGGATTCAGCGAACTGCCCGTTGCGGCAGGATTCCGCGAACCGCCCGACGCGGCGTGATTTGTAAAAAAAAAAAAAAAAAAAAAAAAAAAAAAAAAAAAAAAAAAAAAAAACGAGGGCGCTGCCCTCGACCCGCCCTGCTGTGGCGCAGGGAAGCCACAAGGGGGCAAGCCCCCTTGACCCCCTTTTTCTTTTTCCCCCTCGTATTTCGTTGTTGTTTGTGATTTAAAAATTTGTCAACGTAATGTTTTTCCCATGTGCATGAAGTAATTTGTAAATTCTAAGAATGTAATGCAGCTAACAATTGTGCTGATGAACACATTTCAGAAAGTCACAGTTACAGCAGGATAACACTCTAGATAATACAGTGGAAAAATTTTGGATCTTGGTTGGGCCAAGAAAATGCACATCATGAATGATGCACAGGATCCCTATGAACCTGAGACAGATGCCATGGGGGAGAACATACAGGTTGAGAATGCTGAAACAGAATCTAATGGGAGAAGAAATCAAGAGACCCCTCCAGATGTTGCAGCCACCATGAGAAGCCTAAGGGTGGAATTGCAAAGCTATAGGGAAGATAATGAAAGGATGATTAAAGCTCAGGAAGAACAAAATCAGCTGAATGCAGCCATGCTGCAGAGTTTAACAGACATCCAAAGGCAAATAAACTCTGGGCATCAGATAACAAATCCAGAAAGGGGTGGGAGCAGCTCTAGAAGAAATTCCCGTAAGAGGGCCAGTAGCCCAAGAGGAGTTTCTACAGACAGAACGTATAGTCCAGAAATGTCTTCTAACGAGTCATCTGACTCTGAAGAATCCATTGAGGGTTCAAGCTCTTCATCTCACATGAGTAAGAGGAAGAAGCACTACAAGAACAGTTCACATGGGGAATTTAAGAAGGCAAAACCTCCTACATTTGACGGAGAGGTAAAATCTGGTCAAGAAGCTGAAGCTTGGCTTCTTGGGATGAGAAAATATTTCCAAGTCCAAGACTACTCAGGAAATATGAAAGCAAGGGTAGCCATCTTCAACTTGAATGGAAGAGCATCTATATGGTGGGAACACACCAGGCAAGTGAAGAAGATCAACGAAAGGAAGATCGTGTGGAAGCAGTTCACGAAATACTTCAAGCAGAAGTACCTCTCGGATAGGTACTATGATGATAAGATCAAAGAGTTCCATGAGCTGAGATTGGGACAATCGACCATGGAAGAATATGCAAACAAGTTCTTGGAGCTGCTGAGGTATGTTAAGTATATTCGAGATGATAAGGTGAAAATTCAGCGTTTCCTAAGTGGACTGCCCCAGTCGTATAAAGATAGAATTGAGTTTGATGAACCTCGGACTCTAGAGGAGACCATAAGAAAGGCCAAGTATTGCTTTGATCAAAACAGAAGCAAACCAGAATTCCATAAGGCATGGAAGGATAAGAAAAATGAGAAGTTTGATCAAAGGAAGAAGGGGTTCAAGCCTCCTCAATTCCGGAATCAGCAAAGGCAACCATCACAGGTTGTGACTAAGCCAACTAGGATGATGGGAGACAAGCCAAGAGATCCAAAGGAGCCAAGAGAACCGCTTCAATGTTGGGGTTGTGGAGGAGACCACATGCTTAGGAACTGTCCACATAGGAATGGGAATGCAAATCAAGTTCACAACATCCAAGGAGCTGGAACTGTGGGTCAGGTGGCAAGGACAATCCCTAGGATCTATGCAGCAGTAGAAGACCGCCAGGCAGATCATCAGTCAACTGTGGTTGAAGTTGAAGGTAAGGTTGCTAAGCAATCTGTTTCTATTTTGATTGATCCTGGATCTACTCACAGTTATGTCACTCCTAGAATTGTTGAGATTTGTGCTTTCAAGAAATTAAAGCATAGTAAATCTTGGTTAGTTCAACTAGCCACTGGAACCAAGAGAAAAGTTAGCGAAATAGTAGAGAAATGTCCATTAGAGATGGATGGGCTATTCACTTATGCAGATCTGAATATTTTGCCACTTGGTTCCTATGATATTCTCATTGGAATGGATTGGTTGGAAGCACACAGGGTTAAACTTGACTGCTACAATAAGACATTTGAATGCATGGACGAAGAAGGAAACCCGAGGGTTGTAAAAGGCATTCCAAAGGTGACTTCTGTTAGACAGGTTTCAGCCATGCAACTGAAGAAGTTCTGTAGGAAGGGATGTCAACTGTATGCAGCTCACGTTTTAGAGGCAGCAGAGAGTGAAACTCTTAGGCTGGAGGACTATCATGTATTGCAAGAATTCAGGGATGTTTTTCCAGATGAGATTCCAGGACTTCCTCCAAAGAGAGACATTAACTTTACAATTGAACTTGTGCCAGGAGCGGCACCAGTGTCTAAGACACCCTACAGGATGAGTACACCGGAATTGCTAGAATTGAAGATGCAATTACAAGAGTTGCTAGAAAAGAAATATATTAGGCCAAGTGTGTCCCCGTGGGGAGCACCTGTTCTATTTGTGAAAAAGAAAGATGGAACACTCAGGTTATGTATTGACTACAGGCAGTTGAACAAAGTCACAGTGAAGAATAAATACCCGTTGCCCCGAATTGATGACCTTTTTGATCAAATGAGAGGAGCAAAGGTATTTTCAAAGATTGACTTGAGGTCTGGTTACCATCAGGTAAGAATCAAAGAAGAAGATATTCATAAGACAGCCTTTAGAACAAGGTATGGACACTATGAGTTTGTAGTGGTACCATTTGGCCTCACGAATGCACCAGCTACATTCATGTGTCTCATGAATAATGTTTTTAGCAAATATTTGGACAAGTTTGTTCTTGTATTTCTAGATGACATTCTCATCTATTCTAAGAATGAAGAAGAGCATGAAGAACATTTGAGAATGACAATGCAGTTATTAAGGGAGCATAAGCTGTATGCAAAGTTGAGTAAATGTGACTTCTATAAAGATAGAATTCATTATTTGGGTCACATCATCTCCGACGAAGGAATATCTGTAGACCCTGAGAAGATTGAAGCCATTATGAATTGGCCAACTCCAAGGAATGTGACTGATGTGAGATCTTTTATGGGCCTTGCTGGTTACTACAGGAGGTTTATCGAAGGATTCTCCAAGGTTGCTAACCCGATCACTTCTTTGCAAAAGAAGGGGATAAAGTTTGAATGGTCACCAAGATGTGAAGAAAGTTTTCAGCGGTTGAAGAATCTTCTTACAAGTGCACCCATTCTGAAGATTGCAGACCCGGAAAAGGACTTTGTGGTGTGTACCGATGCATGCAATCAAGGACTTGGAGGAGTTCTTATGCAAGACAACCACGTGATATGCTATGAGTCAAGAAAGTTGAAGGAGCATGAGAAGAACTATGCTACTCATGATATAGAACTTGCAGCCATAGTACATGCCTTGAAGATGTGGAGGCATTACTTAATGGGAAGAAAATTCGAGTTAAGGACAGACCATTGTGGTCTGAAGTACTTGTTTGATCAGCCAATGTTAAATGCTAGGCAAGCTAGATGGTTGGAATTTTTGTGTGAATTTGATTTCGAGATCAAACACATAAAAGGGAAAGAAAACAAGGTGGCTGATGCACTCAGCAGGAAGGTACATGAAATGTATGTGGCAGCGCTTAGCACTTGCCAACCAGATTTGAGGCAGCAGATTGTTAACCATATGGTTGAGGATGAAGTGTATGAGCAGATAAAGAGCAAATTGCAGCAGCAAAACATTGAAAGGAAGTATGAGGGCTATCATTTGGAAGAAGGAGGACTTCTTACTTATAAGAATAGGGTCTATATTCCAAATGCGGCAGGTTTGAGGAGAATGGTTATGGATGAGATCCATAAAGCTCCATACTCTGGTCACCCAGGATATCAGAAAACAATTGCTACGGCAAGAAAATATTATTTCTGGCCAGGTATGAAGAAGGACGTTGCTGAATGCATCTCTAAGTGCATGGAATGTCAGCAGGTAAAGGTTGAACACCAACACCCAGCAGGTTTATTGCACCCAGTGCAAATTCCAGAATGGAAATGGGAAATAATTTCCATGGATTTTATTACAGGATTGCCAATGACTAAGAGACAACATGATTCCATCATGGTTGTGGTGGACAAGTTAACCAAGGCAGCACATTTTATACCGGTTAAGTCCACACATAAAGCCGATGCCATTGCAGATATTTTCATGAAGGAAATTTTTAGATTACATGGGTTGCCTAAGGCAATAATTTCTGACAGGGATACCAAGTTCACTTCCAATTTTTGGAAAGCTCTCTTTGCAGATTTGGGTACACAGTTGAACTTTAGCACCGCGTACCATCCTCAAACAGACGGGCAAACAGAAAGAGTAAATCAGGTACTTGAAGACATGCTCCGCATGTATGTAATGGACAAGCCATCCAAGTGGGAGGATTATTTACACCTGGTAGAGTTTGCATATAATAATGGGCATCAAGAATCATTGGGAATGAGTCCATATGAGGCTTTGTACGGCAGAAGGTGTAGGACACCAGTGACTTGGGACAATCCAGTGAACCGAATTGTACTTGGGCCAGAATTGCTTAAGGAAATGGAGCAAGAGGTTGTAAAGATCCGACAAAATTTAAAAGCAGCCCAGGATAGACACAAAAGCTATGCAGATAAACACAGAATGCATAGGGAATTCAATGTTGGGGATCATGTGTATCTTAGAGTAAGATCAAGGAAGAGTTCCTTGAAGCTTGGGAGCTGTGCCAAGCTATCACCTAGATATTGTGGGCCATTTGAAGTGCTTGAAAGAATAGGGCCAGTTGCATATAGACTTGCATTGCCTGCTAGCACTAAAGCTCATAATGTTTTTCATGTCTCTTTGCTAAAGAAATATGTACATGATCCTAACCATGTGATTAATTGGGATGTGATCCAGGTGGAACCCGAGGGAGAATTCCAAACCGATCCATTGCGCATCCTAGACAAGAAAGTAACATTGCTCCGGAACCGAGCCATCGGACAGGTAAAGGTGCAATGGAAGCACTACGGTCCCGATGAGGCTACATGGGAGCTGGAGGATGCCATGAGGATGGCATATCCATTTTTGTTCAATTTTGATGAGCACTGAGGACAGTGCTAATGTAAGGGGAGGGGTATGTCACGTCCCCATTTTGACCCCCTTTGTAAATGATGTAAATATTGTCACTTAATCATGGTGAGGAGCTCAAGGCCAAGGCCCCACCATTGATTTAACGTTTATGTATCGGCAATTAAAATAGATGCCTATGGTTCTTGTGCGAGATGGGCACAATGTATATAAGACATCATGTAAATACGAATTTTAATGCAAAATACCCACAACTAGCTATGCAATGCAACAAAAGAGAAGGGGCATGGTTCTACAAGGAAAAGGGAGGGAAACTATTCAAACCCTTGAGCCAATGGTATTAATCCATGTGTCAATGGGGAAACCCATAAACCACCAACTACCCATTTTGTCTCATGTACCCAATCATTTAATTCTTCCAAGAAATTGGTTAAGGCAGTTAATGCCTTGGGAATGAAAGAGTATGGGCAAGTCAGATTTTCGTGCATGGGCAAGCTACCAACCTGAAAATCGTATTTTTGGCTTGCTGGGCAAGAAAACCCCCACGAAATGCTACCCAAGGCCATTCCTCATGCATTACGTTCTTCCTCTCACGCAGCTTGAGCTCACAAGAAGTTATCCTCACGTTTTTCACCATAACCCTGTGTATTTCCATGCCCAGGAACTCGTTTTTGGATGGTGCAACAGCTGGGGAAGGAGGGACGCGAATTGGGATCGAGGGTGAGGGCGTTTTTGGCCCTAGGGCGTTTTTCTGGAATGGGTTCTGTTTCCCCAGTCGAATTTTCCAAGTGCCAACATGTTTTGAGTCTACCCACGTTTTTCTAAAGTCCAGGAAACCCCATCTCATATATCCCATTGTTGGAAACGTTTTTCTCATGCTCAGCAAGTGTAGTTTGCTGTTGTGTGCATCCTGGTTTTGATTTGAACCTGTAAGCAAGAAACTGGAATGGTAGTGGACAGAATTAGCTTGATAAACCTAGTGTAGGGAATATCCTCTCAAGAAGATCAAGAGGGCTGGCTACTTTTCTATGCACACCCTGAGAGCACTAGAAAGGAAGGTATGGCTTGAGGGACTGTGTGGCAGTGAAGAGAATACTTCCTGGTGTTGGGTGTGTAGGCATTGTGAGTGCCAAGCTGAATAGATCTGGGAGGGGTACCCATAGCTCTGTGGTTGAGCTCACTAGCTTAGCAATTCTTCCTTTCCATCTCCTAGCAGCCTGATAAACCCAATTGTAGATTGGCTTGGCTCATTTTGGTGTATGTTTGGCTATGTGTGAGTCTGTTGTTCCCTGGTTCCTTGTAGAGATCATGCCCAGCTCGGGGGTGGCAGTGGTGCTGAAAGATTGAGGAGCACACTGGCCTACGGTTGGGTGGAACGTTGCAGTTGCATAGCCAGTTGCGTGGGACTGCCTTATTGAGATAAGTATTCTCTTGTGTAAATTGGCAATTATCATTTGATGAACATCTTAAATGTATGATGGATGTGAAATTCTTATTACTCCGCTCTGACTTCTGATAATTATGCATCTTCATATCTCTCTTATGTATTATGTGAATGTGTATGCATATTTATTCTTCAATATTGAATGTTTGATTTCAATATATGGGGCTGGATGCCCGGTTCAACCGTCACGATCCTCTCCATCTAGCTTGTTGGATGGGAGGGGACGTGACACATGTCAGCAAAGAGGTTTCATTCTAGATAAGTAGCAATGGAATGTTGCATAGTGCCATAGGCCACTTACCCATTACATGCATATTAGTAGTATACTGTTCATTAATGCAATCACTCTAATATGCACAATACATATCATAAGTCTAGGAACATAAGCATAATATTATTTAAACAAACAAAATAGGCAAGAAATGATAATTGAAATACTTATCTTTGTTTGTTGGGTGGGTGGACTCCCTCTGAGTCTTTTCTTCCTTGTAGGAGCTGCTGAAGTAGCTTCTTCTACACCTTTCTATTGTGGAATGTAGAGAGATGGTCAACTCCCTCTGAATATCTGCATCCTCGCAGGAGCTGCTGGAGTGTGCTCCCTCTTGATCTTTGCTTCCTCGATTACCTGTCCTTGAACTTATATCCATCCTTGGTCCCTATGCATGCTTATTAGTATCATGATTGTGTTATCCTTGTGATCTCATACAAAATCATACATTCATTAGTATATTCTCAATACTATCAAAACACAATAATCTCAAGCATGTATAGTCATGATTATTTCAAACAGAAATAATAAGCATTAGCATTCAAGGTTTATATAGGACTCTTATGGTTAGTCATATCATAAGAAACATAACATGTCTAAACCTATGATTACTCGAACCTATGACTCTTCTGGTTAGTCATATCATTAATTAAGGTAAGACACATAATATGCATATACCCATGATTATTCAAACCTATGTCTTTATGAACAATCATCATCAATCATGCCATGCATACTTATAAAAATGATCCTATGATATAAGGAAAATATACATGTTCACCATATTTGCTAGTTATGTCTAGCAATATTTTCTTGTTCTCTTCAATGACCTGCATAACTCATAAGTTAACCAAATCATACATACCTCCATGTGATCCATGACTATGGATGAATCTTTGTCTTCATGTCAT
The DNA here is from genome assembly GCA_027924585.1 of Larix kaempferi. Taxonomy (NCBI): domain Eukaryota; kingdom Viridiplantae; phylum Streptophyta; class Pinopsida; order Pinales; family Pinaceae; genus Larix; species Larix kaempferi. The sequence goes on from BSBM01000600.1 coordinate 15,628,666, forward strand.
CATAGCAAGTTCAGGTTGTCCCTTCAATTTGTACAAACCTCCCTCTTGCTCTCCAATCACCACTACATCATCTATGGTCTTTCCCTTTGGCCACATTAGGACTTTGCCATCCATAAATGCAACCCTCATACCTTTTGCATCCAATGTAGAGATGGAGAGTAAGTTCTTCTTGAGCCCAGGTACATAAAGGACTTCTTTCATCTTCAAAGATTTTCCAGAATCTAGGTTGTAGGAGGCTTCACCACTTCCTTTGATTGGGTATTGATAATCATCCCCAAGTTTCACCTTATGGGGTGATTCATGTTCAGATAGGTTTACAAAAGATTCCTTAAACCCAGTCATGTGTTTGGAAGCCCCACTGTCAATTAACCAATCATTACAACCATGGGAGATAGTACCTGGGAGAGCAGATATTAGAACATACTCTTCTTCACTTGATGAGTCATCATCACTTTCTGCCCTAGCCTTCTTCTTTGGAGGTTCATCCTCTTCGGCAGCATGAGCATGGAACTTTCTTTTGTTGCCCTTCTTCTTCTTGTTGGAGTTGATGTTATCGTCTTTCTTCTTCTTGGGACAGACTGAAGCAAACTGACCCTTCTCATTGCATGTGAAACATCTTATATCCTTCTTATTCTTTTGTTGGTGGTGATAGGATCTCTTGTGGTGAGAGTACTCCTTCTTGGGCTTGCTTCTTTTGGTGTGGGCTGCGAGAGCTTGATCTTCACCTCCCATCTTTTCTTCACGAGCTACAAGCCTAGCTTCTTCTTGAGAGCATTCCTCCCACAGTTTACTGAAAGAGATCAATTTCTTTCTTGCACAGATTCCTTGAATAAAGGAGTCCCATGACCTAGGAAGGCCATTCAGAGTGGTCATAACAACTTCACCATTATCCACTACTTCATCCACAGCTTCAAGTTGTTCCTTGATCTAAGAGACATTGGAGAAGTAAGATTGAATGGTTTCTCCATTCAACATCTTGACCCCTTTCAATTGATTCCGTAGGGTCATCTTCCGATTTATTTTCTTCCCTTCAAATAGCTTGGTCAAAGAGTCAAACATAGCCTTGGGTGTCTTTAGAGAAGACACATGGGGTATGAGATGGTCTTTGATGGAATCAGCAATGATTCTCTTTACCTTGACCAAGTTCTTCTTATGCAATACCTTAGCCTCTTCATCCTCTGGGATAGGGATGTCTTCTTTTATGTATGAGTCCAACTCATTCTCTTCCAGGATTAACCCAATCCTATACTTCCAAGCTCGGAAGTTATTAGCCCCTTCAAGCTTATCCTCAAGCTTGGTGTGGTGAGACATCTTAAAGAGTACTTCAAATGGAAATAGAAAATATTTAGGTCTTACCACTTGAAATGCTGAAAACTGGATCTAGTCCTGGATTAGGGTTTGTCGAAAAAACCCTAAAAATTCAAAATGTGAATTTCAACTTTCTGAAAGGATAGAAAGATGCACCTTGATGAGCTGATCAGCCTAGTGTATTCAGAATTTGAGATCAGCAAAGCTTTACCCTTCAGATTTGCCTTTTTGTCCTCCCGGGTTCACTAGTGAGAGCCCTGAATTAGGGTTTGAGTTTCCTGGAGATCTACCCAGCCAAAAATCTCGATCCAAAGCTCTAAACTTCGATTTTTGCAAGGAGCTTCCAGCTATGTCTTCAGATTTCAGAAATTTCTATTTTTGTGGAAACCCTAATTTTTAGGGCCAAATCTGAAAATGCTCAGAATTGAATTCTGATTGAACAGATAGATTCTCCTTGATGAGTAGAGTCAATCTACTATACTCCTTTTCCAAAATCTGTGGAGAGAAACCCAATAAACAAGAAACTCAAGTTTTCGTCACTGCAAAATGTCTTCTTCTCAGGTTAGCTCTGATACCATGTTAAATTTTGAGCATTAATTCACAATACTCTAGGATCTTTACTGAGAGAATAACATGTATAGTATATCAATGCATAACAATCATATCAAGCATTTAAAGCATCACAAGAATCAAAAGCAAGAGAGACAAGAGACACAAAGTTTCCGTGGGGAAAACCCTAAGGTGAAAAACCCCACAACTTCCTCAGAGATATAGAGAGCAATGGCTCAACCAAAGTACAACCAAAATACACTGAGATAGTCTCCTAGTAGCAGATGATCCTCCTCCTCACTAGTGCGCCACTTTCTGAGTGAGAGAAGTATGAGTTTTCGAGTGATCCAAATAGAGATCTCCCAATCTCTATTTATACTAGTTTGTTTGCCCAGTGACCTTATGGGGCCGACTTGTCTAGCTAGGTACATCAACCATACAATATGTATTTCAGGGCCGACCCCGCACATGGTGGTCTAATAACCCATCGCCAAGTACACACACTTGCGATACTTGTCAATACACATCACAACACTTCCTTATAGAGGAATAACACATCTCTTATAAGGGTACAATAAATATATATGAAATACATAGATGAAATACATTCCGAAGTTACATATACATCAACAAGGGGTGGTGCGGTTTCTACAACCAGCGGGTTTTGAGGTGTAATAGGATGGAGGATGGCTGATGACGGCGCGGCCTGATTGTTAAGGTCACATGGGATTTCAGTGTCTACGCGGAGTCCAGGTCCTCCGGGATTCTCTTCTTTATTAAACTTATATCTCTTTCCACTTCTCAGATTATGTGTCTCTTCGTCAAAATCACTAAAAATGCTATTGACCATGACAGATTCAAAAATATTACTGCATTCTTAGAACGCCTTTCTCAGCTAAAATCATTTTAATGTATAGACTAAGATTGTTCAGGAACTTACCTCTGAATCCTTCGAAAAAGTATGCTTCGACTTGGCTGTAGGATTTCAATGTGTCTACAGCGAATTTTGTTACAAATACTTCAATTATGCTATCAACCCAGAAGTCGACTGCTCATGACGGTGGGTTGTCTATTGCTTTGAGCTGTGCTGTGAGCTCTGGAGTCCACTCTGTAGGTACTCCCCCTTGAAAACAGGTTTTCCTTTCTGCGAGTCGCGATATCCACTCGTGCAGCTCGATTCCAAATGAAGCCCAGAAAATCTCGTGAATATCTCTCCACAAATATCTGTTCAACCACTGTACATCAGAGAGACGTGGGTGTTTGTTCTCTTTCTTTGCAAAATCTCTTGCAATCTTGTCACACCAATCCCAGATCTCTTTCTTTTCAAGATGCCAATTGTCTGAACCCAACGGGAGCTGGTATTCTTCGTCACACATTACTTTCCAAACACACTATCGCATCACTGGTCTTAGCCGAGCAACAGAACCATTTGTTGGCGTATATAACTGAGCTAGAGGTTTCCAATGTAGACCCAGGTACTTTGCAGTTCAAGGAACCAATAAAACCCCAATTCACCGGCCCTTTCGGCAACAGACTGCGCGCAACTTGAGGTCTCACCCGAGGCGAAGCTAAGGGGGTGGTTGCAGAATCAAGTTTTCACAACCTAGTGATGCGAGTGTGAGAGGAACTGATGGGCAGCGCGATAAAAGGAACTGACAACAGATTGTGCGAAGTATCTACTTCGCGTCGGATACTTCGGCAAGCGGAGGCGCTTGCGCAAACAACACATCCAAAGACTGCGCGGTACGGGATACTTCTTGTGTCACGACGATAAGCTATCAACAGCTTACCTCGCAGCAAATCTCAATGATTCAGCGCGTCAGCTAGACCGCGCCTCTATTCCAAGACTTGATTAACTCTAACCAATCTTACTTAACATTCTTTATCCATTCAACGCACTTAGACTATTATCGTTATGGTGCATGCAATTGAATAGAACATACAACACTGCGCACTCCAACGCTGCGCTCAAATTCAGTGCTCGACTATGTGATTAACTGACAAATTCATACATTCACAGACTCATAAGTGCTGAATACTTAACATTCATCCACACATGTATTACTTAACATATTATTCCCATCATTCTTGCGGTGAATACATATAAAAGCAATTACATAACAGATAACTGCAGTATTAAACATCCATACTAAGCAAATGAATAGTTGCAAACACAAATAATCACACAACACAGAATTTAACGTGGTTCACCCCCAGGATGGAGGCTACATCCACAAGAACTGTTGTTAAATTGATCTTTTGGGAAGGGTACAACAGTTCTTAGTCTGCGCACTCAGCTGCACAATCTCTTCTCTCTCAGATAGGTCTCTGTGCACACAGCTGCAGATCCTTTACAATGGCTTCAAGCTCGAAATATCTAACAATATTCACTAACCCAACAATGAAGAGTTCAACAACCCCTTTCCCATACAAAATCATTCCCTATTTATAGAACATGCCTGTGGGCATGTCTTTACAATTCGTAGGCAAAACCCTTAGGTTTACAAAACTAGCGTGGCTAAGTGCCAGCCTGACTGTCGCCGTCGACAGCCTGCTCCGCCTGTTCCAGCTGGGCCACTCGTGACTCACACACTCTTCTGACAGCCGCAGTCCTCAAAATGGTTACAACTGTATCATGGCCTATCCCTTTCCCCGTTGTCCACCTCCCTGTCACTGTCAATGTAGTGGCCTAGCTTCTCAACTGCTTGTCGCCACTCTCTCTGACAGGTCCCTTTCGTCCGTCTACGTGTCCCAAAACAGGTCGCTTTCTCTGCTCGACCTTTCCATTCGTTATTACCCAAAATGGCAGTTGCGCGACATCTTCATATCAGCATATTGCGCAACTCTGCCTTACCAATTACTGCTGCGCGACAATGCGCAATTCTCAAAACTGCTTCTATCCTTTGTCGCAGCGCGCAATGAGTGATTTTCAACACGTGTATTTTTCTAATCCACTTGGGCCCCGCCCAACATTTTCACCCTCCTTCAGCCAAATGGCTTGGATTGTAATATCCCCAATCATAAATTAGGAATATTATCTCCAAGGTTCCAACTTTAATTATGTTGATTTTCAACTTTTTCCCAAACAATGGCTTATGAAGGCTTATGAGATGTTCTCGTTCAACAACAATGGAGTGTATGTGTATTTATGATGTCCATTAAAGGTGTGCAACTCATTAATGTGTTTAGATTCGACTGATATGTGTCCCAAATCAGATCTGATATAAATTTGGAAGCTGGTAAAGAAACTAGGAACACTAATTCAATTTTGGCCACACCGAACACAGGGTTTCCAAATCTTCCCAAACACTACCAGAGTGACTCGAATTCTCCAAATATCAATTTAATGGACTCAAATAGACTCAAATAAAACTATCTGAACCACTATTAGAATCCATAGAACTTGCAAAAGAAGTATGAAAGAAACCCTCTCAAGACTAGTGAGAAACTAGCTCAATTCCCCCCACATTGGAATATTAGTTTTTCAACTTGACTCAAACACTTCCTAATCATCCCAAATATTCCCAAACAACTCCAATTCAACCCCGACACTCCCAAATCAACACAAATAACTTACTAACATACTTTAGGGAGTTGATATGAAATTTTTATACACTTTGTCTTAAGATTGCTTAACCATACTAGCATATTTGCACACAAATCATCTATAAACTTGAACATCGAACACCATATGATAAAATGCACTGTAAATATTTATTGTGAATGTATGGAAACAATAAATATACACATGGATTTTATATCATCCCTAAATCAAAGAAATACATAAATAGAAATGTAGAGGTGCGCCCCTCCACCAAAAGAGATTCTGAATAGAGTAGATTCGGTAAAACGATGATATATTGGGCATATGGAAACCTTTTTGAATGAAAAAAAAAATTGTTTCCCACTGGAAACAATACTCTGAATGCAATGGAATAGGTCTCACATCCTATAAATTCTCATAAGTGTCAAAACCAAAACCTTCATTCCGACCCTCCTTCACTGATCCAAGCTCTAAATCAACAAGAAACACTTCCAAGTGATAGAAAAGCCTTCAAAATTGATCCCTCTATCACATATAAGTCATATACTTCCCAAGAATGAACTCTGCAATTGAAAATGGATCCAATGGTTCCCCCTCCTTAAGCAAGAAACCAAAACTCCAACACCAAAATGTTTGGAAAACACCATAAACCTCTATTGCTACAACTTGAAATTACAAACACCTATAGATGAATTCTAACTAGAAATAGGAAAAGATATAAACCCGCATCAACTGAATATCACTTGAGAAATCTGAGTGATTCCTCCTCACCTCTCATTCACATGAAGCACAATTGAGAAATCGGAGTGATTTCTCCTCTCTTGCTAGCTAGGATGGAATATTTCACCACCGAAACTATTTATGTAGCAAGGGGCACATCTCCCAGGCTTGATAATCTCAATAGATCTCCAATACCTAAATTCAAATGACCAAAATCCCCTTCACTTGTGTCTTCACCCTTTTTATAAATCTTTATGTAGCATTTCCCCCTCATTCTAGAATTCTCTCACAAATATTTAATAAAATATTTATAAGTGTTATTTTTATGAGAGAATGACACCTTGGGACTCATTTACTTCCTCTCTAATGTTATTTTTCCAAATATTAACTTCGTATACCTTGGAAATTCGAATTAGAGAGGCTTAGCTTGAATTTGGGGTAGTTACACTAGCATGTGGGCCCACCCCTCTCTTCTAGCACCCTCCTTGGCTAAATTTAGGACCTGCAACATGTCATAGGTTGTGATAAGTTGTCATAATTTGTCATAGGAACTTATTCTTGTCATAAGTTGTCATAGATGTCATAGGTTGTCATAGATTTGCTATTTTTAGCCTGGGGAGTTACAATCCATGAGATGCCTCCATGATAGGATTCCTTCCACCTTGGATGGGAGTTACACCACACATTTGGACTCATTCCACCACTAATGCACCCTCCTTGTCCAGATTATCTCGAAATATTAATAAAATTGATTTTTAGGAAAAAATTCCCTTGGACCTTAGTTTTCCATAGTGCCTCGTGACCCCAATTGACCACTTTACTATTCTTCTTTAATTTTTCCAAGTGACTTCAGACCATTGAATTCCCTAGTAATGGAGTAGTCCATGGTAAAACTTTGGGGACAATATAGTACTCCCCACCCAAGATTGCTTGTCCTCAAGCAATTTAAACCTGGGAGTGGTAATGCTTCTTCTTCTTCCCCAGCTTATGCTCATTGATTTTTCTACCTCCTTCCTTAGTGGTGACTTTTCGTAAGGCTGCAATTTCAAGTGGACCAAGTGATCAACTCTACATCCCACAATCTGAATTTCACTAAGGTTGACAATTTTGTCATGGTTCCATCCCAGTCGAAAGGGGGTGAAGTACACTCTACTCAATGTATGGTCTTGCAAGGTACTGACATATGAAAACTCCCGACCAATGCCAATAAGAAGAGTAACTCTATACTGGAACCACTCAATCAACTCCCCAACAAATAGTCTACTAAGAATCTCATCATATGTTAGCCAAACCTGACTCTCAACTCTGGGTCTTCTGCTAAAAATATGCCCTACACTCTAACTCTAAGATCCCCAACTAATCTCCAAAACGGAACTACCATGTTGTTGTTGTGCAACTTTGATCATAATCATCCCCTCTAGAGATAGCTCCATCTCCCCAACTGTCCTTCCAACAACCCAGTTGAAACAACTGAGTCCCAAAATGATCCCAGGGTCCCAAATGAACCTGAGAAATGTAGAGTGTCTAAGACACCTAAACCCAGCATTACCAAAACCCCATTGTCTATGTTGCACTCCTCCAAACAGCATCGCTGTCACCTATAGCAATATGTAACTCCAAGGAATGCTAGGATCCCACCACTAAATTGGAAATCCATCACTCCCAATGCTCATCCAAACCTCTGTGAGCCTCTCTAGTATAACGTGAAGCTCCTCTTATGAAATCTACACACTAGTCATATGTATCAGATCAATGTCATTGGTCCCATCCAATTGAATTGGATGAAACTCCCGTGTCCTGCCGTGTATAATGAAGGAATCAGATAACAACAATAGATGTCTTTGTTTCTTCTCGCAAAACTGAACACTGACTGGTATGATCTGATCCCGATGAGTATGCGCCTCTGTCATACATCTATCCACCAAATATATGGATGTGTAACCTCCTATGTTGGTTGTTCCATATAAAGGGTACACATATGTCTCCTCCATGACTAAGTCTCTCTCCCATAGAGGTAGTTCATGATCCTCCTAATGCAAACCAAGTACTTGGTCAACATTCCCCATGTCAGCTCTCTCCTCAAGTACCTGCAAATATGAAATCTCCTCATGCTAAACCCCCACATGAGCCTCCTCCATCGAACCATGTATCTAATTAGCCATATATAATTGGTTATCTAAAATGTAGGAGGAAGGGTGTGATATTTCCAACTCCCTGCAAAGTTGTTCAACATCCATACATGACTCTTGAAGTGCTTTTTGTGTGCTCTTCAATGAACCATGGGTGAGCTTGTCAACTTAACCTTCTTCTTCTTGTAATGCACAATGGTACATCTCAGAAAGCCTATGAATATGGTCTCTATCGAAAAGTAGGTGTATGTAGTTAGTCTTAATGGCTGCCACTACCTTTCGAATGGCTTCAAAATCTGCAAGGGAAGAATCTATTTTCAAACTAGCATCTACCCCTAAATCTCTCCAACAATAATCTGTCACCAGGCATTTATGTCATCAAAAATTTTCATGGCTATCCTAACATTCTCCTTGCTTACCTTCAACTGCCCCGCTAAGAGTTGCAGCTCATGGGAATATTCCTCCACTAAATTTTTTTATTTGTTTCCATTGTCATCCTCCCCAAAATCATCTGTTTCCCCTACATTCTCTACTTCTACACATTCTTCAATTGGAGGAAATAATGGTGGGAGATAGGTTTCTTCCTACTGCCTTGTTTGGGCTACCAACAAACTTGCTTCCATAGCTCTTTGCAACCTCTCATTTCCCAAGTCTTGAGTCTTGTTTACATTTTCTAATGGCTGATATAAAAAATCAGAATGCTTGTCGCATGAATCGACAACACATAATCCATCTTTAACATCCAAATCAACATTAGAAGATTATACAATACCATTATCTGTTGGAATATATTATATTCCTTGCAAAGTAATAATGTCTTTGTATTATGTCGGAAGTTATCCACAATCTTATGTAAAAGAGTAATACATTATATCCCATATTTATTATGGTAAAGTATACTCTTGATATCCATTGTTATATAAAGAGATGTTATTATGGAGAATTATATTATCCCACATGCAATATGTGAGAGTAATTCCTCCACATCTCTTGGTATATAATAGGGTAAATGAAGTCACATCTGCTGCGCTATGTTGTTGTAAAGAAAGAAATGATGCTCTGGAAGATCTTGCCTGCTGCATGAATTCTACGATGACTAAGCTTGGACGACAAATTTCTGCAAAAGAAAGAGGCGAGCAGCAGCGGATGGAGGTGGTCGAACCTGAAGGAGATCGTGAAGCTTGAAAGACTGCTCCTGCTTGTCAAAAGAAGACGCACCGTCCAAGAAGGTGATAGTAGCAACAGCAAATGGTCGTGGCTCAAATCTATAAAATGGCGTGAAGATGCTAGTGGAAGACAAACCTGCAAAAAACAAAAAAACAAAAAAAAATCGCTCATGTGCTACGAGAAGAAAGATACGATGTTTGTTTTATTTTCTTAGAATAATTTCATTATTGTATATCTCACGACTGCCTGCAAGTGGATGGGAGCGGATTGAATCTAGAAGCAGCTTGAAGCGGATTGAATCTAGAAGCAGCTTGAAGATGCTGACGAATTGCAAAATATGTATGTTGAAGCCTGCAAGAAAAACTAAAATGCTGTTGTTACCTCCATTCTCGAATAAAGGGGAAAATGATGAGCGATAATGACTGGAGCCACTCTTCAATTAAATTAAAATATGAAGCCACAATCCCTGCAAAAGTTGATAGCTGTCATTCGGTTTGCTGAATTCGAACCTGCAATAAAAAAATGTTATGCTCCGAGATGCCTCTGCGTGTTTGCTGTACGTTATCTTTTCTGGCTGAAGGAGTCTATCAACCATTGATGAGAGCAAATCGCTATCCATCATCTTGTTGAGAGTCATCCGCCAACGATGGATTCTTCGACCACGACATTGGGAGATTGTTCATCAACCTGGACATTGATTGCGGCCTCACGTTGTCGTCAACTGGTGAGAACTTGTCATTTATTTATGCAGTCAAACCACGCAAAACTTGTCGACCAATATATTGCCTTTGCGTACACAAGAGTTGAAAGAGGTTTTTCTCGTTCTTGGATCATCATCGACCTGGGGAAGTTAACCACCAACGTGTCGACCAGTACTTAGTACTTCGACCAGCTAAGTAGTCGACCATCGACCTCCTCCTTATATTTGAGCGGCTGAATAAATCTGGACGTATGTTCTCGGTTCTTGTGTAGTTGACGGTGATCATGAGTTTGCCTACATATTTGTGGCATGGTTTGATGCATCCAAATTTCAAGTGAAACTCAAGTTGCAGCGTTTGAAAATTTAAATGGTGTCAGTGAATATCAATGCACACGTCGACCAACACACTTCCCGGTATGAAATTGGTCGATGTGTAATATTAAGAGGATGACCCTACCATTGACGTGGAAGCTAATGCCAATTTTCAATATGTGATTTCATATGTTCTGCAGTTAATTTGACTATGGTCGATATATAGGGCAATTAATTTGTCAACCAATAATTTCTTGTCTACAGTAGTTTGTTGACCAATGTATATGATTATCGTTTTAAAGGCTAGTTTGGTCGATACGGCCGAGTCATTAAAACTGTTCGGTTGGACAATGTTTAAAAATGGTCGTCATTGCAATAAGGTCGATCTCTAAAATGGTCGAGGCCTTAAATTATGAAGTCAAGTCATTCTTACCTCAAAAGGAGTTATTTGGTCGTCGGGTCATTATTTTAAAATATGGTCGGTTGTAAATAGTCGATGTTAAAGTATGGTCGAAATCTACCTTCCGTCGACATCTTATTAAAAACGCGTTGTATTTCAATCGATGTAATTAGTGTCGCCTAGTCCTTATTTAGATATTGTAATTGGTTGAAGCCTTAATGTTGGTCAAGGAACTGTGGGTTAACTATGAATAGCCTTAATGTTGGTCAAGTAAAAGTTATGGTCGGGGTTCGACTAAGTGGTCGGAACAATTTCAAATTTTTTTGGGTCGGATTATAATAAGGTTGGTGTCTTGTTGATCCTTATTAAAGTCGGTCTCTAGCCGACTCTATATGTTGAGTCAAGTCAGTCGAAACTACAAGTCGTCGGTCTCGACCATGGTTAGTCGAGTCGCGTCGAGTGAGTTGGCCTTGACCAATATCAGTCGGTATCGACCACAAGCAGCAGCGACACATTCAAACTTGCAGGAAGCCTCATGATAGAAGTTGTCGACGAAGACCATATTCAAGCAGCAACCATCTTACACCACACACAAAAAAGAGCTTAATGATCACATGATGATGCCACAAAGAACACTTGAACTGATTGAACCTCCCGATGTTGAAATACAGAGACATCTCATCAGTATGATTTCAAAAGTTTGAAGGCAGTTGGTGACTTGGTGTAAAGGTAGAGCGTGGAAGCCCAGAAGTTCCTGGACCGAGAGCTGAAAGTCGACAGGAAGGTGAAAGGGTGAGGCTCGATTGACCACTACCAAAATGCTGACGAAGGATAAAGAAAGCAGACTCATGGTTGTTTTTGCATGTCTTCTTCGGGACGAAGAAGTGCTTTGTTGGTGGGGGAGATGTTGAGAAGGCCATTTAGCTGTCCTTTGGTATCATCATGTATTAATGTGTGTTTAACTAATGAGCGGTTGGAGCATGTGTAACCGCTCCAACCTCTCCATTTATTGTATAAATACTACCTCAATGAATGAATAAGATGATTGAACGTTCTGTCCATATCGTGTATTCTTGATGGTTTATATGTGTGTGTTCTTATGCTATGCTTGAATATGAGTTGAACCTGCACGTTCAACAATTGCTAAGATAGGTAAGCTAGTTTAGCTATATCTCCAACTCTGACATGGTATCAAAGCTGGTTGCTATGATCTAGCACCTTCTATAGCTTTCAATCAATAACTATTATCATCTGGGCATTGTTTATTCTTGTAGATTTGCTTTCTATCCGGTAGCCATTAGGCTTCTCTTTAGATATGGGCATGATTCTGCAGTTTTTTACTCCTAACCCTAACTTTGTTTATATATTTTTGCAGAATTTTTTCAAGGGTTTCTTGATGTTTTTTCTGTAGATCTATATTTTTTTGGATTCTCCTCAAGGAGATCTATCTTCCGGTTGTCAGATCTGTTGTTTTTCGTCCAATTTTGGTAGACTTTGTGCAATTTTCCATCAATGACTTAATCGGCACTGTTTTTGGCCTAAAAATGGACATTCGCGACTTTTGCTTCACAGACAGCGCGTGTAACGGCGAATTGCCTTACTGCGAACCCACGAGTATACTACAAACCCGTGACTTTCAGTGTACAAACCCGCGTGTGCTGCAGCATACTCGCGCCTGCTCTACTGTAAACTCGCGCTTACTTCAATATACCCGCAACCCTCATGTGTTGCCAATATGGCAATATAGGTTGGCATTGATGGCAAATAGATGAGAGACATTGCCTATGATGACATGTATGTCTATGTTGACAGAGCCATGGATAAGGTAGTATGATGACAAAGCAGATGGTTGGCATTGACAGAAAAGCAATATGCATTGGGCATGTAAGATGACATGAGCAGTGATGGTTATGAGGCACTCTGTTATTACATGGCCTGTAATGATGATAATGGCTTCCGCTTCTATGAAAATATGATGATAATGTCTTTAGCTTCTATGAAAACAATCAACCCTACCAGGGGTTTGAACAAGTACTTGAGCGCTATGAGATTATTCCACATCTAAAAATGGTTGGTCCAACATCTTTTGCTCCAATAGTTGAGGCTTCAGTGGGCATTATGGAAGCTAGTGGTGGTCAGTTTCATGTTCTTGTTATTATTGCAGATTAATAGGTAACCAGGCATAGTGATACAAACGCTGAGAAATTAAGCCCACAAGAGTAGAAGACAATCAATGCAGTTGTTGCACTTATGGAGATCCCAACTCAGTATAAAGCAACAATGGAATTCAATATTTTGGGTTGACGTGTAGAAAGTGTTCCAAGGTGATTGATTTGTCTATTTGGAGCCTGATCACCATGGCTGGGTCGCCTTCATCAAGTTTGAGCTTAGGTATAATGAACTGGACAGAGCCAGGGCCATCTATGAGAAGTATGTGCAATGCCACCCTATTGTCAAGTCTTGGATTCGTTATGACAAGTTTGAGATGAAGAATGGGGAGGTTGTCAAGGCTCGACGGTGTTATGAGAGGGCGACTGAGCAGCTCGGGGAGGCTGGGCAGACCGAGGAGCTATTTGTTGCCTTTGCTGAGTTCGAGGAGCACTGTAAAGAGATGGCAAGATTAAAGGTGTCACTAGTAGAATGTTCTCCAAAGGTCTTACCTTTAAATTGATGCTCCAGAGTGTTATTTCAGAAGGCAGGTGAAATCAGAAGAATTGCAGGCAGGAGACTCAGGAACCGTTGGATCAAATAATCAACGGTGGAGATTGATTCGGCGATTGGGTTTTATCCCACATTGGCAGCGCATTTAAGTTTTTATGTGTTTATATGCACCGACCTTACTATTTATATTCGATGCGTAGTGCAAGCATATGGTCGAGGCTCTAGGTGATTGGACTCCACGAGTAGTCACCAGCCTAGAGCCCGGGACAACCTGTCAGGCCCCCTACCTTTTGGAAAAAATGGCAAATCAGTTGACTAATATAACGGTTGGCAAAACCAATGGTGAGGTTACTACTCTTATCAGAGTTTTTGGCATAATGCCAGTTCTGTAGGATCACCAAAGTTAGTAAAACCCCTGCAAAAACAAAGACAGTTACTTTGCATGAAGACATGGTTAAAAATGAATCATTCACGATGGAACAAAATTAAAAATGACAAATTTGTTATGTTTTTATGATTTTTTTTTTATGTAGAGGTGTAATTCACGATGGAACAAAATTAAAAAATGACAAATTTGTTATGTCTTTATAATTTATTTTTTATGAAGAGGTGTGATGGTTATGAAGAGCTATATTGAAGATTTTTAAGAGCTATAAGTATCCTGAGATGTGAAGAAGAAAAAGTGTGTCTGTCGAAGAGTTATTGAAGAACAAGAACAGAAGAAGACAAAACAACAGTTATGAAGTCTAGTGTCTGATATAGAAGACCTCTATAGGACTGCATATCTCATTTCCAGATGTATGAATAAGGGTGGATGGGAGGAGCTAGGGCAGGTTGGTGCTTGTAGGGGAGTAGGTGCTTCCTTGTCAGTTGTAACTGACTAAATATGGGTGTGGGTGCATCCTGATTAGTGGGTGTTGATCCAAAGAAGAAGAAAACATCTTCCTTCTATTGTAAATTGTAAAACAAATTTTGCAGTTAATATAAAAGTGTTGGTGGTTTTCCCAATTGGGTTCCACGATAAATCACTGAGTTCAAATTTGTTGTTATATCTGCAAACTATAATTAACTAAGTAAAAGAAATTGATATAAAGTTGTGTCACTGATTCACCCCCCCTCTCAGTGATGGGACCTGATCCATCAATTGGTATCAGATCTGGTCTCTTCACTATAAAGTTTAATAACTTGAATAGAAGTATACATCAGAATGGATCAGCAGATGAAGATGTCATTAAGAGTCCCCCTATTTGATGGTGAAGACTATGCTTTATGGAGGATTAGAATGAAAATCTATCTGAATTCCATTGGACTGGAAGTATGGACAGTAGTTGAAAAAGGATATGATGTTCCAAAAGTCACTCCCACAGAAGCAGAAGACAAGAAGAAATTTTGGGAACATGCAAATGCTTTAAATACACTACAAGCTGGAATGAGTAAGAAGGTCCTTGCTAAAGTACTAAACTGTGGAAATGCAAAACAACTCTGGGATAAATTGGAAACTATATATGCAAGAGATTCCAAAGTAAAGAGGGCCAAACTTCAATCTTTTAAAGTACAATATGAAGGTCTAAAAATGAAGGATGAAGAAAATATCTCAGAGTACTTCAAAAGAGTTGATAGTATTGTTAATGCAATCAGAGGTTTGGGAGTAGAAGTGTCAAACAGTGAGATAGTTGAAAAGATACTGAGAACACTTCCTATGCTATATAATCCTAAAGTGTCCACCCTTGAAGACCAAGAGAAACTAGATGAACTCAACATGGATGAATTGTATGGAATCCTAACAACCTAAGTTAAGATTAGGTCATGAGAACCTCCCAAAAGGAGAGGCAGCTTTCAAGGCGCTCGAGAAAAAAAAATCAGAAGCAAAAACCTCAACCCAACCATCATGAAGAATCTGATGTAGAAGAAGCCAATTTTATTAAGAAACTTTAGAAAGGATCAGAGAAGTACAAAGGCAAGCTGCCTTTCAAATGTTTTAAGTGTGCCAAAGTTGGGCACTTTGCAGCCAAGTGTCCTTATCCCAAGGAAGACTCTGAAGATGAAGATGACAGAAATAAACAATACAAGAAAAAGGGACAATCCCACTATAAGAAAAAGAATTACAAAGGAAAAAATAATTTATACTCAAAAGAAGAGAACAATAGTTCGTCTGAGTTTAGTGACAGTGATGATGAAGTCATTTTCCTAGGTATTGAAGAATCTAATGAGATAGAATAAATTGAACATAAGGAAGAGACAGAAGATGAAGTAGAGGTTAATATGGAAGAAGAACTACTCAGTGCTTTGAATGAATTAAGAAGATACAAAAAATATATATAGACAGCTGAAAAGTTTTATAGTTGAACAAAAGGAAAAACATGAACAAAAAGAAAAAGAGATGGAAAAAATCATGAGCAACCTGAAAAACCAAATCCTAGATGCAAATAGGATGGAAGAAAGTCTAGAGAAGTCTCTTAGAGAGAAACAACTAACCTGTGAAAGAATGGAGGCAGAATTAGTTCACCTAAGAAAAGAGCTTGATGCAAAACTTATCCAAACAAGATATGAAAATAGCTCTAAAGTCTTAGAAAAGATTATAACCACACAAAGGGATCCAAGTAACAAAAATGGAATATGTTATTCTCAAGAAGAAAACCAAGTTAACTCAAAATATTATGCAGCTTCCCTCCTCAGTACATTCAAGAAGAAAGATGAAGAAAAGACAAGCAATGATCAGAACTCCAAAGGATTATTCCCACCCATCAAGAAGGAATTCAAGACAACACCAAAGAAGGTTTATCAAAACAAGTATCCTCACATTTTCTTTGGTTATTGCTTTGCATACTCTAACTTTGGACACAAAGCTATGAATTGTAGAGCATATGGAAGGAAAAACTTGAGATTTAAGAACTATAACTTCAAAGACAACCAAACAATTGATCAAGTTAAGAGCATAAATTATAACTCCTTTGCACCTCTACAAGAAAGGAACTTAGAATGATTCGAATGTCATAACTATGGACATAAAGAAAGTAATTGCATATTAATGGAAATCTCAGAAAAACCAAAGTTCATTAAAGAGCAAAAGAAGCTTTGGAAAGAAAAAACATCAAAAGAGGAATGTCTTATTGCCTTGAAAGCCCAATATAAAGGAGATCTCTGGTATGTTGATAGTGTTTGTTCAAAACACCTTACAGGAGATAAGGACAAGTTTTTGAACTTAAAGAAACAAAAGGGTAAAGTTACATTAGGTGACAATGCATCAGGTAATATTTTTGGGAAAGGCACTGTGAATTTGGGAAAAGACAAAGCCAAGAATTTGTAGCTTGTTGAAAATTTGAAACCTAGACTATTAAGTGTCAGCCAAACCTGTGATCAGGGACACATTTGCATCTTTGATTCCCATAAATGTGAGATTAGGAGAAAGGACCCGGGAAAATTGGTTGGTACTACTCCTAGAACTCCTGAGAATGTATACATACTAAATACAAAACTAAATGAGGAATGTCATATAAATTTAGTGGATGAAAGTTGGCTATGGCATAGGAGGTTGGGGCACATTAACTTTGACAATTTAGTGAAAGTCAACAATCTTGGAGCAGTAAGAAACTTGCCAAAGATCACAAAACCTTCAAATCCTATATGTAGACATTGTCAACTAGGGAAGCAAACTAGAATAAGGTTCAAAACAAAAGAATACTCAACCTCAAAACCTTTAGAGTTGGTTCACACTAACCTCTATGGACCTACAAGGACCAAACGTTTGCAAGGAGAGTCCTACTTTATGTTGTTCATTGATGATTTTACTAGAATGGCTTGGGTATTTTTTCTCAAGGAAAAATCAGAAGCATTTAACAAGTTCAAATCTTTTAAAACTCTTGTTGATTTGAAATAGAGGCAAAAATCAAATGTCTTAGATCAAATAATGGTGGTGAGTTCACCTCAAAAGAGTTTGATCTCTTCTGTGAAACCCATGGAATTAAGAGACAATTCTCTGCTGCCAGAACACCTCAACAAAATGGGATTGCTGAGAGGAGGGATAGAACAGTCCAGGAGGCTGCAAGGACTATGCTCAATGAAGCAAGATTGTTTGATGGATATTGGAGGGACGCTGTAAGCACAACAGTACACATATTAAATAGAGGCCACCTTGGGATTAATAGTAATAAGACTCCTTATGAGCTATGTTTTGGGAGAGCTCCTTCGGTAAAATACTTCAAGGTATTTGGAAGTAAGTGTTACATCAAAAGGCTTGATGAGAATCTCGAAAAATTTGATGCTAGATATTATGAAGGTATCTTTCTTGGATATGCTTCTACCAAGAAAGCATACAGATGCTACGATCTTAGATTACATATGATTATTGAGAGTGCAGATGTTAAAGTGGATGATTTAAAAACAAAGAAGATCAAACATCAAGAGACCATAATTGACAATGAAGACAAAGATGATGATGAGTCAGTTGGTACTCAAGCAGATGAAGAAGAAAAGGAAGATATACAAGAAGATGAAATGGATACTAGAGAAGAAGAGGAAGATATACAAGAAGATGAAATGGATACCAGAGAAGAAGAGGAAGATATATAAGAAGATGAAATGGATACCAGAGAAGAAGAGGAAGATATTCGAGAAGAAGAGATAAAAGAAGAATCTTCAAGAAGGGACACAAAGACACCCTCAAGAATAACTCAAAGGAATCATCCTGAAGACCTAATTATTGGAAATAAAAGCATTGGAGTGCAGACAAGAAGACAATTGTTGTATCAAACATAAATAACACTCTTGTCACATATTGATCCCAACTCAATCAAAGAGGCATGCAAAGATGAGAATTGGGTCAATGCTATGAATGAAGAACTGGACCAAATTGAAAAGAATCAAACTTGGGAACTGGTTCCAAGACCAAAAAATAAGAATGTCATTGGAACTAAATGGGTGTTTAAAAACAAAGTAAATGAAAATGGGCAAGTAATCAAGAACAAAGCCATATTGGTATGTAAAGGGTATGATTAGGTTGAAGGAGTATATTTTGAAGAAAATTTTGCACCTATGGCCAGATTAGAGGCAGTTAGGATGTTCTTAGCCTTCCCCAGCTACAAAAAATTGAAAGTATACCAAATGGATGTCAAGTCAGCATTTCTCAATGGAAACTTAGAAGAGGAAGTCTATATTGAGCAACCGGAAGGATTTCAATTAACTGATAAAGGAGATTATGTCTGTAAACTAAATAAATCACTCTATGGGCTAAAACAAGCACCCAGAGCATGGTATGCAAGGATAGATTCTTATTTACAAGTACAAGGCTTCAAAAGAGGATCAACATACAATAATCTTTATTGTAAAATTATTGGTGATATCATGGTTATTGTGGAACTATATGTTGATGATATTATATTTGGGAGTGATGATGAAAAAATGAGTAAGGACTTTGCTAGGAGGATGCAACAAGAATTTGAAATGTATTTGCTTGGTAAACTGAATTTCTTTCTAGGATTTCAGATAGTACAGTCCAAAAGGGGAATCTTTATCCATCAGTACAAGTATGTTAAATATATGCTTAAGAAATTCCAGTTAGAGGATTACAAACCTGTTTGTACACCTATGACAGTAGGATGCAAACTAGGAAAGGAAGATGAGTCCAAGGCTGTAGATCCAAAAGATTACAAATCAATGACTGGGAGTTTACTCTATGTAACAGCTTCCAGACCTGATGTCAAGCAAGTTGTTGGAATGGTGGCTAGATTCCAAGCTACACCAAAAGAGAGCCATGTTCATGCTGTGAAAATAATCTTTAGGTACTTAAAAGGAACCATAGATCTTTGATTTTGGTACCCTTGCAATAATTCATTCTCTTTAAAAGCCTATTCAGATGCAGATTTGGCAGGTTGTGTAGATGACATAAAAGTACAAGTGGAGGATCATTCTTCTTGGGAGAATCATTGGTAGCTTGGACAAGTAAGAAACATACCTCAATTTCCCTGTCTACCACTGAAGCTGAGTATATTGCAGCAGCAGAATGTTGCACACAAGTGGAATGGATGAAACAAACCTTACAAGACATCAAAGTAGTATTTGAAGAACCCACTATTATCTACTGTGATAATACAAGTGCTATAAGTCTCTCCAAGAACCCTATCCAACACTCCAAAGAAAAACACATTCCAATAAAATACCACTATCTAAGAGATCAGGCTGCGAATAAGAACATTAAATTGGAATATGTCCCAACACAAGAATAGGTTGCAGACATTTTCACTAAACCCTTAAGCAGAGATGTATTTGAATATATCAGGAAAATATTAGGAGTAGTCTCTCTTCCAATCTAATCTCTTAAGAAAAAAATGCATCAGTTGGCATCAATTCCGGGGGAGACAGTTATCAAAGTCAGGGGGAGTCATTCAACCCTTTTCCCTTGATGTCAAAGGGGGAGAAATGAAAATATTATTGCCATCAATGCCAAAGGGGGAGATTGTTGGCAATATGGCAATATAGGTTGGCATTGATGGCAAATAGATGAGAGACATTACCTATGATGACATGTATGTCTATGTTGACAGAGCCATGGATGAGGTAGTGTGATGACAAAGCAGATGGTTGGCATTGACAGAAAAGCAATATGCATTGGGCATGTAAGATGACATGAGCAGTGATGGTTATGAGGCACTCTGTTATTACATGGCCTGTAATGATGATAATGGCTTCAAATTCTATGAAAACATGATGATAGTGTCTTCAGCTTCTATGAAAACAATCGACCCTACCAGGGGTTTGAACAAGCACTTGAGCGCTATAAGGAGATTGTTCCACATCTAAAAATGGTTGGTCCAACATCTTTTGATCTAGTCGTTGAGGCTTCAATGGGAATTGTGGAAGCTAGTGGTGGTCAGTTTCATGTTCTTGTTATTATTGCAGATGGACAGGTAACCAGGCGTAGTGATACAAGCGTTGAGAAATTAATCCCAAAAGAGCAAAAGACAGTCAATGCAGTTGCTACACTTATGGAGATCCTAACTCAGTATAAAGCAACAATGGAATTCAATATTTTGGGTTGACGTGTAGGAAGTGTTCCAAGGTGATTGATTTGTCAATTGGGAGCCCGATCACCATGGTTGGGCCGCCTAAATCAAGTTTGAGCTCAGGTATAATGAATTGGACAGAGCCAGGGCCATCTATGAGAGGTATGTGCAATGCAACCCTATTGTCAAGTCTTGGATTCATTATGCCAAGTTTGAGATGAAGAATGGGGAGGTTTCAAAGGCTCGGTGGTGTTATGAGAGGGCGTTCGAACAACTCGGGGAGGATGGGCAGACCAAGGAGATATTTGTTGCCTTTGTCGAGTTCGAGGAGTGCTGTAAAGAGATGGAAATATCAAAGGTGTCACTCATAGAATGTTCTCCAGAGGTATTTCCTTTAAATTGATGCTCCAGAGTGTTATTTCAGAAGGCGGGTGAAATCAGAAGAATTGCAGGAAGGAGACTCAGGAACCGTCGGATCAAATAATCAACGGTGGAGATTGATTCGACGATTGGGTTTTATCCCACATTGCAGCACGTTTAAGTTTTTATGTGTTTATATGCATCAACCTTACTATTGCTATTCGACGCGTAGTGCAAGGGTATGGTGGGGGATCTAGATGCTTGGACTCTACGAGTAGTCACCATCCTGGAACCCGGGACGACCTGTCAGGCCCCCTACCTTTTGGAAAAAATGGCAAAGCAGTTGAATAATATAACGGTTGGCAGAACCAATGGTGAGGTTACTACTCTTATCAGAGTTTTTGGCATAATGCCAGTTCTGTAGGATCACCAAAGTTAGTAAAACCCCTGCAAAAATAAAGACAATTACTTTGCATGAAGACATGGTTAAAATGAATCATTCACGATGGAACAAAATTAAAAATGACAAATTTGTTATGTTTTTATGATTTTTTTTTGATTTTTTTATGAAGAGGTGTGATTCACGATGGAACAAAATAAAAAAAATGACAAATTTGTTATGTCTTTATAATTTATTTTTTATGAAGATGTGTGATGGTTATGAAGAGTTATATTGAAGATTTTTAAGAACTATAAGTATGCTGAGATGTGAAGAAGAAAAAGTGTGTCTGTCGAAGATTTATTGAATACCAAGAACAGAAGAAGACAAAACAACAGTTATGAAGTCCAGTGTCTGATATAGAAGACCTCTATAGGACTGCATATCTCATTTCCAGATGTATGAATGAGGGTGGCTGGGAGGAGCTAGGGAAGGTTGGTTCCTGCAGGGGAGTAGGTGCTTCCTTGTCAGTTGTAACTGACTAAATAGGGGTGTGGGTGCATCCTAATCAGTGGGTGTTGATTCAAAGAGGAAGAAAACATCTTCCTTCTATTGTAAATTGTAAAACAAATTTTGCAGTTAATAGAAAAGTGTTGGTGGTTTTCCCAACCGAGTTCCACAATAAATCATTGAGTCCAAATTTGTTGTTATATTTGCAAACTATAATTAACTAAGTAAAAGAAATTGATATAAAGTTGTGTCACTAATTCACCCCCCCTCTTAGTGACAGGACCTGATCCATCATCCTGTGCAGAACTCGTGAGTGCTTCGGCATAACCGCGACTTCAGTGTGCAGAAACCCATGAGTATCAAATCTAACCATGACATTGTCGTGCAGAGACCCGCAAGTATTCGCGAGTTTACTGTGGCAGACCCGCGAGTGATTTTTCTTGGCACTTTTTTTGAAGGGGCCATAAGTAAAGTTTCTGGTTTTTTTTACTGTTTTCCTTCAGATAAGAACGGTAAAGTGCATCAGTTTTCTGTTATTCACTTTTTTCTCTTGTCATTTCTAGCATTTGGGTTTAATTTTCTTGTCAATATTTCTATCATTATGACTTCAGAAGTAGCTTTTGTTCCTGAACTTGTTGTTCCTAACTATCTTGCATGGAAAAGGAAAATGATTGATGTTCTCAGGAGTAAGAATCTATGGAGGATTGTTAATGGTGAACACAAGAAACATGTTGATGCTAAAGATGTGGCTATATGGGAAGATACATGTGATCAAGCAAGAGGGCTCATTGGTCAAACGGTTTCAGATAGTCTTCAGGTAAGTATTGAGGCAGAAGACAGCCTGGTTGAGGTATGTAAAATTCTTGCTTGTTTATTTAATAAATCTGATGATGTTTCTACTTATTACCTTGAAAAGAAGATTTTTGAGCTAGATCCTACTAATTTTGAAAGAGTAGAATTATATCTTGTTGAAGTGAAAACTTTAAAATGAAAAATTAAATATTTGTGGTACAAATTGCAAGAAGACATACATTGCTCTTATAATTCTTGTACAACAAAAATTGTCATCTTGTTTTTACATGTTCATCCAAACTAGGAATAGGGCTCTTGAATTGTCTCAAAATACCATGAAACCTACTTTTGATGATTTTTGTAAAGGGTTAATAAATGAGCAAGAAAGGTTGATTGTTGCAGGACGAGTCTCACCTAATAAGGCTCTTATGACACATAATAAGAATCCTAAGAAAAGTTTTAATAATGCTAAAGGTTCTAGTTCACACACTTCACATCATACTAATAAATTTGGTCATGCTTCTAATGCACATCATGAAAATAGTAAGAAGAATGTGTATGATCCTTGTAAGCATTGTGGTAAAACTAACCATCCCGAAAATAATTGCTTTAAAGCAAAACGTTTAATGTCTAAGGCTAAAAAGAAAGGTTCTGAAGAATCACAAGTAGCTTTATGTGCATCTGTTGTTTCGTCTAGTACACATGACCGGTAATGCTTCTTTATTTACATATTATGACAATAAAAAGTACACATCTCATAAATTATATATAGGTGATGGTAAACAACTTTTCGTAATTGGTTTTGGTAATGTTAATGTTGCTAATGGTCATTTGGAAGATGTTTTTCATGTTGAGCACATGCCCATCAACTTACTTTCTATTTATCATGCATGTCAAAAAGGATATAAATTTGAAGCTTGGCCTGGTAAATATGTTCTTAAAGATATCAATCATAATTTTAAAGTAGTTTCTTATGATCCTGTTGATAATACTGTTGGTTTTAGTTCAACTAAAAGACAACCATTTTATTCTTATGTTGCTCATGCTGATGAATTAAGTAAATTATGGCATGAAAGATTGGGTCATTTGAATTATGGTAAAATGCAAATGTTAACTAAAATGGTACATGACTTGCCTAATATTTCGTCTACTAATGGTGTTTGTGAAGGTTGTGTACTTGGTAAACATCATAGAAAAATGTTTGATAAAGGTAAAGCTTGGCGTGCTAAATAACCTTTGCAATCAATTCATAGTGACATTTGTGGTCCTCTTGAAGATCTTTTTATATCTCATGCAATCTATTTTATTACTTTTATTGATGACTTTAGTAGAAAATCATGGGTTTATTTTTTGAAAAATCAAAGTGACACTAAGTTTCAAGCATTTAAATCCTTGGTTGAGAATGATTCTGGTAAAAGAATTAAGACTTTGAGAACTAATAATGGGGGGGAATTTGTTAAGAAAGAATTTGAAGTTTTTTTTATCTAAAAATGGAATTCAACATCAAAAGATTGTTCCTTACACACCTCAACAAAATGGTGTTGTTGAAAGGAAAAACAGAACTTTAGTTGAAATGGCTAGATGTATGCTTTATTCTAAATGATTACACAAGAAATTTTGGGCTGAAGCCATAAGTTGTGCTAACTTTATTTTAAATAGAGTTCCTACAAAACTTGTTAAGCATGTTACCCCTGAGGAAAAATGGAATTGTAGAAAACCATATATTAGTAACTTCAAGGTGTTTGGTTGTGAATGTTGGGCTCATATTCCTGATGAAAAACATAAAAAGTTAGAACTCAAGTCTCATAAGTGTATATTCATTGGTTATGTTGAGGATTCCAAGGCTTACATGTTATTTTATCCTTCTAATCAGAGTGTCATCATCCGAAGAGATGTTAAATTTACTGAAGTCCCTCCACCACCTGAATCTGTAGAACCTCATGTTACCCTGAATATTCCATTGTCTCTTGTTACTCCTATATTTGTTATTCCTTCCTCGAGTACTGTGCTTGTTGTTGATATTAGTTCACCCTCTTCTTCTAGTGTTCCGCCTGAATGTCTTGAAGCTCCTGAAGTGATTTCTGTTCTTTCAAACCTTCCTGTTCGGGCCCAAAAAACTCTTGAATCTGCAGGTAGTGAGATTGGTAATCCTTTTGATACTTGTAGAACTAGATCTAACTTTGCTCTTATGACCAAATTTTTGGCCTCAGACGATCCTACTTCTTATGCTCAAGCTAAGGGTAAACCTCATTGGGAACAAGCTATGTCTGTTGAGTATGATTCTCTTATGAAGAACAAGACTTGGTCTCTTGTTCCTCTTCCTTCGAGAAAGAATTTAGTTGGTTGTAAATGGGTTTATAAAACTAAGTTTACTGCAGAAGGACAGATTGAAAAATATAAAGCTAGATTAGTTGCAAAAGGTTTTAATCAACTTGAAGGTATTGATTATAATGAAACTTTTGCTCATGTTGCTGAAATGAATACAATAAGAACCACCTTATCTCTTGTTGCATCTTATAAATGGGAAATACGTCAAATGGATGTTAAAAGTGTTTTTTTAAATGGTAATCTTAATGAAAACATTTATATGCAACAACCTTCTAGTTTTATTAATGTTGAATCATCAAGTTTTGTATGCAAATTATACAAGTCTTTATATGGTCTCAAACAAGCACCTAGGGCTTGATATGATAAAATTGATACATATTTCTTGAATAATGGTTTTAAGCATTGTATATCTAATCCAAATCTGTATGTTAAGAACTTTGGTGATCATATCCTCATTATTGTGTTATATGTGGATGATCTTATCATCACTAGAAGGAAACTTGTTTTAATTCAAAGTATGAAAAGTGAACTTCGAAAGCAGTTTGAAATGACTGATCTCGGTATATTGCACTATTTCTTGGGTCTTCAAATCTGGCATATGGTAGATGGTATTTTTCTCTCTCAGTCGAAGTATGCTACAGAATTATTGGCTCATTTCCATATGAGTGATTGTCAACCTGCTCCTACGCCATTTCAGTCCGATGTAAAGTTAACTGTTGAGTGTACTGCTCCTCTTGTTGATGCTACTCTTTATCGTCAGCTCGTGGGAAGTTTGATATATTTAACTCACAGCAGACCATATCTCTCTTTTGTCGTCAGTATGGTTTCTCGATTCATGCAACAACCTCATGAAAGTCATTAGCAAGCAGCCAAGAGAATTATGAGATATTTACAGGGGACATTGTACTATGGTGTCTTTTATTCGAGCAGTGCTACAGTTTCACTTTCTGTATATACAAATTTTGAATGGGCAGGTGACATTTCTGATCGACGGTCAACTACTGGTTATATATTTCAACTTAGTTCAGGTCTGATTTCTTGGTCCAGTAAGAAGGTGAAGACTCTTTCTTTATCTTCATGTGAAGCAGAGTATAGAGCAGCCAAAGAAGCAGTTTGGTTACGACATGTTCTCACTGATCTTGGTTTGGTTCTGAAATCGTCCACTGTGTTGAAATGTGATAATCAGGGTGCAATTTAGCTTGCTTATAATCTGGTATATCTCTCAAAGACAAAGCATCTCGACCTTGATGCTCATTACATTCAAGGTCTCGTCGCGGATGGTATTCTTTCTCTTGAGTATTGTCCTATCGAGCAACAGGTAGCCGATACCTTCACCAAATCCTTAACATCAACAAAGTATGTGCATCTTCGTTCCTTACTTGGGATGAGGGAAGTTGTCATCAAGGGGGAGCAGTAATGACTCCTTCCTTCCTTAGTGTTAGTTAGGGATTTTCTCCCAGCCATTATTAAGGGGGAGTGTTGGAATATATTATATTCCTTGGAAGGTAATAATGTCTTTGTATTATGTCGGAAGTTATCCACAATCTCATGTAAAAGAGTAATACATTATATCCCATGTTCATTATGGTAAAGTATACTCTTGATATCCATTGTTATATAAAGAGATGTTATTATGGAGAATTATATTATCCCACATGCTATATGTGAGAGTAATTCCTCCACATCTCTTGGTATATAATAGGGTAAATGAAGTCACATCACAGATACAATGAACATTCCATCATATTGTTACAACACATTGTGTTGTGCTCACAAGCTCTCTGCTATATTGTATTGGGGTTATTTGTAGTTGCTCTCTTGTAAGATTGAAGGAGGTTTTTGGAGATAATAGAAGACAACCTTCCCGTGGACGTAGCCCAATTGGGTGAACCACGTATATTTGGTGTATTCTTTTCCTTGTTCTCTTTTAGTTCTTATTTATGTTGATATGTTATTGATTACTAAGTAGGTAAGCTAGTTTAGCTAGATCTACAACTCTGACATTATCCTTGTGTGGAATGGATGTTATCTCATGATGATGCAAAGAAATATGGATGCTGTAAAAATCAGAATTTTTGTCATACCTTGGTGTCACATCTTCACTCAAGGCTGCAATATGTGCTTCCCTTTTATCCAAACTTTCGTATGGATAAAAAGAGTTTTTGAACATGGCTTCGTTTGCTTTAGGACTCCCACATGATGGTTGATTTTTACTATCCTCATGTACATTTGAAGGCTGAACAATGACAGTGAAGTCACCACCTTTTGAACTAGATTCATCACATGAACTTTTGAGTGCTCCTTTTCTAGAGAAGCCAAATATATTCTTGATAAGTCTTGATGCAGAGCATTTCGGTAATAAGGCTCGACACTGCTGCAAGTTATGCTTTATCTCTTGACATGTCTTGTTCGGCTTCTCATGGACCTCCCTCATCTTCTCCCATCAAACTTCTTATCCTCTTTGGTCAAGGCATGAAGGGTAGTGGGTAACGATATGCCATCTACATGTCTCACCATTGAAGAATTTTCACCTTCAACATTGTATATGATATCACATAAATAATCCTCCAACTCATGTCGAACATGCAATTATCCATCTATCCTTACAAATCATTCATTGTAGTCCACTAATGAAATGAAACCATATTCATAGAATGGTTCTTCCCATGTTAATCTCTCCTCAAGCTCCCAAGAATCCAGTTCTAACCTCACGTCTGCAACCCTTCTGTTGGTACCAAAATCTGCCCCATCAAAAAAATTTAGATTCCGGCAGTGAGTATGTAAAGAGCCACCCCAGTTTTCGTTGCTGGAATATCCACTAGTATTTTCACCAAAGTTGTGAGTGTTCCAGTCAGCCTGGTTAGTTCTCCTCATGTCAAATCTTTAACTTGGTGAATTATGTTCAAATGTCAAATTGCTTGATAGAAGACCATTTTTCAACTGGGCATTTGGACAGTGATCAAAATCTAAGTGCTTAACTGTGAAGAGGATCGCCAAATGGAGAAGAGACACTTGCAGAGAAGGAAATCAACCTTGGATTTGAAGAGCCCAAAATCAATATTCAGGTTCATATAATCAGCTAACAATTCCAGAGTTTGAACATTTTAAAGTTTTAAATATGCAGTCAAAGATTAATACCAGATT
The DNA here is from genome assembly GCA_027924585.1 of Larix kaempferi. Classification (NCBI taxonomy): domain Eukaryota; kingdom Viridiplantae; phylum Streptophyta; class Pinopsida; order Pinales; family Pinaceae; genus Larix; species Larix kaempferi. Next base: position 15,656,667 of record BSBM01000600.1, read on the forward strand.
TCAAGGCATAAGTTGTGCAGTTCGAATTTCAGTTTTCAAAGGCAATCAAAAGGTCAGTTGGAGAATAGAGCACCTTGAGACTACAAGATTTCAAAGGACGATCATGGATGGCAGAGCTTTGGCAAGTTAGCTCTCCATATCCCGAGTTTAAAGGAATAAAATCAACATCAGTAATCAACTCCAAATTTGATGCATCTTTTTGGTGATTTGTCAACTAAATCAATAAATTCCAGATTTTCGAGCATTGAACCAACAATCGAGGGATCAAGTGGCAGTTAAACAGAGCCTTTCCAGATCTTTTGTGATTAAATTTAGAAGTTATTTAGTTTTAGATAGACTCAATTCCCAAAGGCTAGGAAATAGCTTGTTCTTTGTATTTTCTCTCTAAAATATTATCATTTTGAATGTAAAGAAAAGGAGGTTCCAGTCCGTGAGGCTGAGAGTTGTATGAAGTCAAGAGTCGTATACTAAAAGTCTGAAGACGTGCTCTGTAAATTTCATCTTGGAGACTTATTATCTTAATATGATTTCCCATTTGTTTTGAACCAGGTTCTAGTTGTTTTTCAATCTGAATGCTGTGCAGTTTAGTTTAAACTGATCATGGTTATGAAATCCTTTATGATGATGTTTTTGTTATAAATGTTCATGCTATGATTTAGTTTTCAGGATTCGATGTCTGGAATGTTTTTTTGAACATGGTTCTTTATGTTAATGTGTGAATGAGTTATTAGCTCCACATAGTATCAATCTTCTTTGAACCTTGGTTATCCTGATATGATTCTTCCTTTTAGTCTGGTCATCCATTGTTATTTGCAGAGCCTGATGTAATCAACTGTCTTCTGCCTTCTCCATTTTGTAAACCATTTCTTGACCCATTACACAACCTATCCCTCAATCCAAATTCCAATTTCGTGGTGCCTAAACTTTGTGCTTAGCAGTCACTGCAAACTTTAGGACTAACATCTTTTGGCGCCATTTCCAGGGAACGGAGGAATGAAGTCATATTCCTCTGGAAAAGAATAAATTATAGATCTAACTTTGTACAGTGAACTAAAGTTAGACACATAGTACATGCTGCAATTTTTCACCGTGGTGATTCTATTGTCTGAAGATTCATTGGCAACTCCACAATTCCATAATGTCAAAGGCTTTTGCTTCTATCTTGGTATGGAGGTTTGATCCACTCAATTTCTCAGTTGTTCCAGGCTTTCCAAATGCAGTACCTATCATGGATGAGTGGGGAGATTTCCTTCCATGGTTCAGAGAAAAAAAAGATGACAATCCAACAACACATGTGTTGAAATTTCATGAAGTTATGTATCAGGTGGGAATTCATCATGAGGATATCCTCATGAAAATGTTCATGTATTCACTTGAAGGAGATGCTCAGGAGTGGTACCGATCTTTTCCAGTTGCTAGCATTTCCTCACTGAAAGAATTCCACGCATGTTTCCAGAAACATTGTAAGTACATTTTTTCAACTGAACTTCTTTTGAAAGATTGTTGCGAATAGGTTGATTTCCATAATACAACTTCTTTATGTGATCAAACAAGTTATGATGATGAATGTAATCAAGGATGCCAAATATGTCATGCAGAAGCTGTTGTTTCAAAATTAGTTGAAGATAAAGAGGAAATATATTCAATTTTCGCTGTCAAGGAAGAATATCATAATCATTATGATAGCCAAGCTGTTGTTTTTAGTCATGTTGAAAATGATTTTAGTGATGAAATCAACGAAGATAGTTTGGAATGTTCTCATAATGCTTTTAACAGTTTTGAAGATCAGTCTTTTGTTGAACAAACTATTGTTTTAAATCATGTTGGACATCATTTTTGCGATGAACATCGGCCTTGTAATGAAGAAATTATTGTAGAAGTGTTTGGTTCAAATGATTCTCAAAAAGCTTATGGTTGTTTTCATGATGATATGATGCCACAAAAGGCTTTTCAGGATTTATTGAATGAAGAAAAACATGAACCTTCAGCATCATCATTGGAAATTTTTCAGAATGCTCCACTTTATGATGAATATGATGAAGACATTGAAGTTCTAGATTGGGAATTCCATGATCGGCAACAACCAATTGTGGGTGAAATATATTTCAATATTTATATTGAACAAGAAAAAGTTCTGAATTGCTTTGACTCTCAAATTGATAGCAACCAGATTGTAGATACTTTGAACATAATATTAGATGTGTCTAATAGACATGGTCGTGATAACTTTGCTGCTCAAAACCATTATGAAGATATGCCTATTTTTGATAAGTATGAAGACGAGTTAGAAGAGCAGCTTGCACATCTTTCTTCTTCACCAGTTGTTGAGCATCAGTCTCCATAAATTAGCAAACTTGTATCTACCATTTTTGAATCTGAATATGAAGGAGACACTAAAGAAAATGAGGTTATTATAGCTGAAGATAAGGGAAGCAATTTCTTGTTTTCTGCTTCTTCATTTGCAACATTTCAAGAACAGAAGTCTGATATCTTCCATGGAGCATAAAATATATAGAGGCAACATTCTCTTTTAGATCAACTGGTAATTTTTCATGATCCTGTGGCCGCATATTTGGATAGTTTTTCAAGTCTAAATCCTTTATTATTTTTTCACTGGGAATGCGAGGCCCAATTGTCTAGTGAGTCACAGATTTCTCTTCAAGACTTCTTTATGAAAAAACAAATGAAAAAGTTTCACCTAGCTGATCAGATACTTTCACGGTTTTATTGGAAATACCATTATACATGAGGAAGATGAATTCAACTGGTTAGATGAATTTATGACCTGTATAGAAATAAGCTCAATAAATGAGCATTTGTGTTTGCTTTGGTTTCAGTCTGTAATATAGTTTGTTTTCAACTTATTATGGTGTCCAATAGTCCAGATGAGTGTACAGTAGATCAACATAAGACTCCATCACCCAATGGATAAAAGGCACGGGCGCTTCTTATTCTCACTTGCAAAGCAGTTTTGGTTTGCAGAGCAAGGTCATTTAAGAGTTTGATGAGCAAAACAAATTGCAACTTTTGATTTGCAATAAATGATGAGCAGGACAAGTTGCAGATGTCAGAGATTGTTTCATGAAGAAGGTATGGGGTCTACATGTTCTTGGAGCCTCGCAGGGAGGACTCCATCCCCAATCAGAGCTAGATGTTGGTACCAAAATCTGCCCCATAAAAAAAATTTAGATTCTGACAGCGCGTATGTAAAGAGCCACCCCAGTTTTCGTTGTCGGAATGTCCACTGATATTTTCACCAAAGTTGTGAGTGTTCCAGTCAGCCTGGTTAGTTCTCCTCATGTCAAATCTTTAACTTGGTGAATTCTGTTCAAATGCCAAATTTCTTGATAGAAGACCATTTGTCAACCGGTCGTTTGGACAGTGATCAAAATCTAAGTGCCTAACTATCAAGAGGATCACCAAATGGAGAAGAGACACTTGCAGAGAAGGCAATCAATATTGGATTTAAAGAGCCCAAAACCAATATTCAGGTTCATATAATCAACTAACAATTCCAGAGTTTGAACATTTTAAAGTTTTAAATCTATAGTCAAAGATTAATACCAGATTTCAAGGCATAAGTTGTGTAGTTTGAATTTCAGTTTTCAAAGGCAATCAAAAGGTCAGTTGGAGAATAGAGCACCTTGAGATTACAAGATTTCAAAGGACGATGATGGATGGTATATCTTTGGCAAATTATCTCTCCATATCCCGAGTTTAAAGGAATAAAATCAACATCAGTAACCGACTCCAAATTTGATGCATCTTTTGGGTAATTTGTCAATTAAATCAACAAATTCTAGATTTTCAAGCATTGAACCAGCAATCGAGGTATCAACTGGAAGTTAAACAGAGTCTTTCCAAATATTTTGTGATTAAGTTTAGAAGTCATTTATTTTTATATAGACTCAATTCCCAAAGGCTAGGCAATAGCTTGTTCTTTGTATTTTCTCTATAAAATATTATCATTTTGAATGTAAAGAAACAGAGGTTCCAGCCCGTGAGGCTGAGAGTTGTATGAAGTCAAGAGCCGTATACTGAAAGTCTGAAGACATGCTCTGTAAATTTCATATTGGAGACTTATTATTTGAAGATGATTTCCCATCTGTTTTGAGCCAGGTTCTAGTTGTTTTTCAATATGAATGCTATGTAGTTTAGTTTAAACTGATCATGGTTATGAAATCCTTTATGATGATGTTTTTGTTATAAATGCTCATGCTATGATTTAGTTTTCAGGATTCGATGTCTGGAATGTTTTTTTGAACATGGTTCTTTATGTTAATATGTGAATGAGTTGTTAGCTCCACATATTACCAATCTTCTTTGAACCTTGGTTATCTTGATATGATTCTTCCTTTTAGTTTGGTCATCCATTGTTATTTGCAAAGCCTGATGTAATCAGTTGTATTATGCTTTATCCATTTTGTAAACCATTTCTTGACCCATTACACAACCTATCCTACAATCCAAATGCCAATTTCATGGTGCCTAAACTTTGTGCTTAGTAGTCAGTGCAAACTTTAGGACTAACACCTTGTTCAAGTGAGGGTTATGTTTTGCAATTTTCTTCAAAGTTCTCCTTTCGTCCCCATAGTTGTCCAATACCATGCTCTGATACCACTGTAATATCCCCAATCAGAAATTAGGAATATTATCTCCAAGGTTCCAACTTTGATTATGTTGATTTTCAACTTTTTTCCAAACAATGGCTTATGAAGGCTTATGAGATGTTCTTGTTCAACAACAATGGAGTGTATGTATATTTAAGATGTTCATTAAATGCGTGCATATCATTAATGTGTTTATGTTCCACTGATATGTGTCCAAAATCATATCTGATATAAAATTGGAAACCGGTAAAGAAACTAGGAACACTAGTTCAATTTTGGCCACACCGAACACAGGGTTTCCAACTCTTCCCAAACACTACCAGAGTGAATCGAATTATCCAAATATCAATTTAATGGACTCAAATAGACTAAAATTAAACTATCTGACCCACTTATAGGCTCCATATAACTTCCAAAATAAGTATGAAAGACACCCTCTCAAGACTAGTGAGAAACTAGCTCGATTCTCCCCACATTGGAATACTAGTTTTTCAACTTGACTCAAACACTTCCTAATCAGCCCAAATATTCCCAAACAGCTCCAATTCGACCCTAAGACTCCTAAATCAACACAAATAACTTACTAACAGACTTTAGGGAGCTGATATGATATTTTTATACACTTTGTCTTGAGATTGCTTAACCATACTAGCATATTTGCACATAAATAATCTATAAACTTGAACATTGAACACCATGTGATGAAAGGCACTGTAAATATTTATTATGAATGTATAGAAACAATAAATATAATGATTACAACAATATATGTCTCTTACAACAACTCTAAATCCAAGAAATACAGAGATATAAATGTAGAGGTGTGCCCCTCCACCATAAGAGATGCCGAATAGAGTAGATTCAATAAAATGATGATATATTGGGCATACAGAAACCTTTTTGAATGAAAAAAAAGTGTCTCCCACTAGAAACGACACTTTGAATGCAATGGAAGAAGTCTCACATCCGATAAATTCTCATAAGTGTCGAAACTAGAACCTTCATTCCGACCCTCCTTCACTGATCCAAGCTCTAAATCAACAAGAAACACTTACAAATGATAGAGAAGCCTCCAAAATTGAGCCCTTTGTCACATATTAGTCATATAATTCCCAAGAATGAACTCTACAAGTGAAAATGGATCCAATGGTGGGCCCTCCTCAGCAAGAACCCAAAAATCCAACACCAAAATGCTCGAAAACACCATAAACCTTTGCTGCTACAACTTGAAATTCCAAACACTTGTAGATAAATTCGAACCAGAAATAGGACAAGATCTAAACCTACATCAACTAAAGCTCACTTGAGAAATCTAAGTGATTCCTCCTCACCTCTCTCTCATTCACATGAAGTACAATTGAGAAATCTGAGTGATTTCTCCCCTCTTGCTAGCTAGGGTGGAATCTTTCACCACCGAAACTAGTTATGTAGCAAGGGGCACACATCCCATGATTGAGAAGTTCAATGGATATCCAATACCAAAATTCAAATGACCAAAATCCCATTTACTTGTCTCTTCACCCTTTTTATAAATCTTCATGGAGCATTTCCCCCTCATTCTAGAATTCTCTCACAAATATTTAATAATATATATATAAATGTTATTTTTATGAGAGAATGACACCTTGGGACTCATTTACTTTCTCTCTAATGTTATTTTGCCAAATAATAACTTCATCTACCTTGGACATTGGAATTAGAGGCTTAGCTTTAATTTGGGGAAGTTACACTAACATGTGGACCCACTCCTCTCCTCTGGTGCCCTCCTTGGCTAAACTTAGGACCTGCAATATGTCATAGGTTGTCATAAGTTGTCATAATATGTCATAAGAGCTTATTATTGCCATAAGTTGTCATAGATGTCATAGGCTGTCAAAGATTTGCTATTTTTAGCCCGGGGAGTTACAACACATGAGATGCCTCCATGATAGTATTCCTTCCACCTTGGATGGGAGTTACACCACATATTTGGATTCATTCCACCATTAATGCACCCTCCTTGTCCAAATTATCTCAAAATATTAATAAAATTGATTTTTAGAAGAGAATGATTCTTTGCTCCATAGATTTTTCCCTTGGACCTTGGTTTTCCATAGTGCATTGTGACCCCAATTCACCACTTTATTATTCTTCTTTAATTTTTCCAAGTGACTTTAGACCATTGAATTCCCTAGAAATGGAGTGGTCCATAGTAGAAATATGGGGACATTACATGGCTTTTGAGCCTTCGTCCAATTTCTTCCAGAGCCAACAACTTCCCTTTATGTTTCTCCAAGTCTTTTAGCCTTGTTAGTTCTTGATCATCAAATACCCTAGATGATTCTAATAAAAAATAACCACCAACTCAGTTTCCACCACTACAAGATCAACATGTCTTTCTTATTTTCCTTTTCGCCTCCATTCCATTAATAGACCTTTAATTCTTTTAATATTGGAAGCAAACTAAAGCATAATAGATTCACCACTATCCCAATCAAGAATACAATTTGAAGTGACGAGATTTTGAAATTGCTCCTCGACCAACCAAGAATGGTTGAATTTGAAAGGAGCAGGAGGCTTCTTATCCTCTTTTTTTTTTTTTTTTTTTGGTTGGAGGAGAATAAGTTGATAGTCGAATGAACCACCCGCCCTGACCCAAGTATGTATTCTCTCCACATATTCAATCAATTGCTCAGACAATAAAAACAAATTTGAATGTTTTGAAATGCTGGCCTTCCCTCGTCTAAAATTCCTCCAAGTGGGTATCGACTAGATTGGTTCCAAATCATTGAGTTTTTGCTTTGAGATTATATGAGAAAATAATTCTTACAATGGATCTTGTCTAGCTTATTCACCCCACACCTCTCATGGTGAGAAGTTTAAATATCCTCCACAATTAGATTACTTCCTTCCAAATATCCTTGACTGTGAAGATTCTCCCAAAAGACCTTTCAATCACTATAATGCCCTTATAGATTAAGTATTTTGAAAGTTTTCCTAAGGTCTTTTGCAACCCCTTCAATAAGTAAACTAGTCTGAACATTGCTGGAAGAGACCACTTTGAAATTTGAGTTCCAACTTGACAGAAGTCCACCCGAAAGGGAAACAACATTGATAGTACAAAAATGCCAATATTTTTAAATAGCATAAACAATTTCAATTGCTTTTGAACCAACACACATTGTCTCTTGAAGAAGGACAATGTTTAGATGATAAACACAAAATAACCACTCGAGGGCTTGAGATTTCTGGGCACCCCCCACCCCACGAATATTTAGAGAGAGGACAATCATGATGTCACCTTCTTTGGGGGCTTACCTACTCTAAGAACCCCATTGATTGTGAGTTGTTTTCCCTTTTGCACTTCCTTTGATGTCCTAGATTTCACTTTGGAAATAAAGGATTTCCTTGCAGAAAGTTGAGGCTTCTCTAATAACGACCCTAAACATCCTTCAACTTCTCCCTTCTCCTCCCCTTCAACATATTTTTTGGATCTAAGATGATAGTGAGATGTCACTATAGAATAATTTAGTTTTGAAAAGGATAGAGAGTGTACGGTCCTAGGGCAGGCTTTAGAGGTCTCTTGAGAAATAGTAACGAGACTCTTTGAAGAATTCGAAGGTTCTAGGAAAATAGCAAGCTCATAAACCCCATCTTCATTAGAGATATGATTATCCTTAGCGAGAACTTGAGAGATAGTTGTAGGATGGCACATACCTTGATTAGCCTCATGTCTAGGAGTTTTCAATGTCATTTGATGCTCGATATGCTTATGCATTGAAGCTAGTTCAACCACAGAATTTGGATCGAGGACAAGTGATTCCGTAAGCAAAGGGACCTTTGATGAGGGCTCCTCACCTAAATCCTCCCCAACAAAAATATTCTTTGCTTCTTTCCCCATACTTTCTTTTGAGATTTTCCATCCTTTTTTGAATAGTTTTGACATAAATGCCCAACTTCGTGGAAGAGGGAGCATCGAAAGGGTAACCGCTAATAATCAAAGGGTTGTATGGTGGAACCCAACATCCATTCCAATTTTATTACCCCCAACAGTCCTTTGGACAAATCCAATTCTACTAACACTTTGGCCATTCTTCTTTAAGGAAGAAGATCAAAATTTTCTTCTGTCACTATAAACTTCCCTAACAAATTGCCAATATCTTTCAAAACTAGCTTCAACTATAGTTTGAGAGGAAGTCCCGGAAGGAGGACCAATATGTGTTGTATGACTAAGGGTTCCTTTCTGGGAACAAAGGTTGGATTCCATCGCTTAATAACCAAACTTGACTGTCCTCATATCCAATATTTGGATGTAATCTTCTCCACTTCCGCCAGGGAACAAAATAAAAAAAAACATAACAAACCTTTTATGAGGATATAAAAAATAGGGATATAGCCTAATACCTCCTTCAAACTTGCATCTACCCAAGCTTGTAACAAATCCATTTTCAACAATTTTCCCATAAAACTACTGATGAGAGCATGGGTAGAAAGCTCCTCAACCCTCTCCATCCTAACATCATGGCCAAGCACCAATTTGACCTTTTCAACCCATGAATGAATACACTTTAGGTTCCAACTTAGTTTGTTTGGGTTGCCTGCAACCTGTACTGAGGGTGAAAGGCGATCTACACCATGAACTGAAGGAATTTCATGACCATTAACCTGTTGCCTCGGAGAGGGCATGATGCAAGATTGAGCATTGGACGTTGGATCAAGCAGTCTATCATTGGAATGTGAATAGTCGAGACTGTTTGACATATTACCCTTTCCATTTGTCATCCGACCACCTGCACTCTTGTTACGATGCGTACCCTTTAGACCCCCTTGAAGGCACATATACAATGCCAAACCTCAAGGAGCTCTTCATGAGTTATGAATATTGCTGATGAGGTCAACCGATCTTCATCGCTGTCTCCATAATCCACTTACTCTTCCTCCATCAAGAATCAACATCTTACCAACATCATTGGATTCAAATGGTCTCAATATGCATTGGCCCATCCCATTTTCAAATGATGTTAAAAAAATGTAAAAATCTCTATCAACCTCAGACTTCAGACTAAAATAACACAAAGAATAGGTTCAACCTATTGGCAAATATATAGCCGAAGTTTATGGAAAATGATAAATATCATTCAGCACATTGCTATGTTGAAGCGAGCTATGCTCTAGATAAACGATAGGAGTATTGTGTTTCCATGTTGGGTGTGGCATACGTACAATAGAAACAGCTATACAATGCTCTACGAATGTATGCACTTCGAGATGCCACATTTTATTCCAAACAGCGTGGCGCCGTTAGTGTGCATTAGTTAAGCTGGATCACTATCCGCACCCCAAATTTAGAAACCTCGCTTCGCATCGTGTCTATGCCACCGTATGGAGGGAAGGAAGCCGGAGGTGAATTTGAATTTCGAAGGAGAGGAAGACTGGGATGTAGACCTGATACAGGAGCTCGTTCGCAAAGAGGAGGAAGCCATTGCTGCCAAAAGAGCGGCCACACAGGATCAGGCGTTTTCGCAGCAGCTAACAAACCCTAAGTTTCATGGCTTTAACTTGCCCTCTGCATCGAACAACATCATTAATCCAGGCCATTTGGATAGCTTGGACGCATCCCTCTACAGTTTTTCACCGCCTCGCGGGTTCAACGACGTGAAGCCGATCATTGAATCCCATAAACCTCAAGACCTTCATAGTCAATTAGGTTTTCGAATCAAAACTTCCACTCAAGGCAAGTTGAGAACAGAGCCTAGCACTTCCTCTCAGATTAACAAAAATGTCTGCACATTAGAGGTATTAGTCGTTTTTATATGTTTAATTGGCTTCAGTTGAATCATATTTCAGTGTTAAAATGAAAGAATTTTACTGTCGTGTTCACATTATATATTTTTATATGTCGTTCAGTTTTAAAATGAATGAATTCTACTGTTGTTTTCACATTATTTATTTTTATATGTCATTGGCAGAGGGAGGTTGAGCGCCTCTCCGACCAGCTATTGTTCCAGGTATGCTATTATTGCTTTCAATTATTTATTATTATTTTGTTGTAGAAAATGCTTATTTGAAGTAGTTCACAGGTATAAGAATCTTGGAGTCGACTTTCACCATAAGCTAAGTTGAATAATCTGATTGGAGTGTCAAAAGGAGAACTAGTGGAGGTCCGAGGAAGGAAAAGTTATTTTGGTATCGATAACAATTGCAAAGCCATATCATTTTGGTTTTGGGAGAAAAGGAAAGTCCTATTTGACACTTTTTTCCTTTTAGAGGTCAGGTGGCCATGATCAGGTACTTAATGCACAAGTTAATTAACAGAATGGAGAAAGCCCTCCTATCATATTGCTTCAAACACCACTGAAAGCCATTCGAGACTTATACAAGGATGGATTAAAGATGTTGTCTATTGGCTTTGTCATTTGGGGATAGTGGAAGAGGATGTCCTTAAAAACTTGTGATTAAAAATATCACCATAACTAACTAAGGTTTAAGAAAAAATATGGTATAATATTGAGATTAAGAATAAGAAAAAGTTATTTTTTTACAAAGAAAATATTAACCTTAAGTTAGAAGATTAAAGCTATCTCTCTACTGTAACCAACTATGAAAGATACCACATATGGAGCGCATAAGCAATATTGTTATCATAAAGGCTGCGGAACAATACTCCGATCAACATCTTGCCAAGTTTTAGTGCAGAACTATAAAACCTTCTCTAGATTAGTACATATCCAGGCTCTAGATCAGTGAGGATCCGTGGGACCTCACCCCGACCCACGAGATCTCAGCAGCAGATTCATTGCAGACTCCGTCTTGAGAGACGGGCTAGATCCTCCCGACCTCAGCAACGTACGAGCCCCCCTAGGCAACGAGTTTGTGGGCAGTCCGCACTCTCTACTAGCCCTTCATCAGGACAACAGACTTTGTTGAGTTTTCTTCAGTCCTCTTCTTTCAGCCTCAGATGTTAGGAGAGATGGATTACCTCAGCACATCATCCTTGCCAAGTTTGGAGCTCAACCCTTCAGGCTCGAGACGGTTTTCAGTTTGATCTCATTCTTACACGTGTCCGGGGCTTTGCAGACTCGGTGGAGGGTAGAGATCGGTATCCTTACCTTGCATACTGCTCTTCTGAGGCGATTGCCCATTCTACCCATTCGGGTCGGACTCGATGTTGGTTTATAGGGGTTTCAGATCTCCTAGAGGCATTGGGTATTCAGGTGGATCGTCTCCCCCCTTTCCGATATTCATTGGATGCTCCTTGACACCTTTTACCTACTAGACAGAAACTGAACAAGACCATCCGGGAAGATATCTACAGGCAGTTCGTCCAGGTCACCTGGGTCAATCCTCCGGGAGGGTTACGCCCAAAGATGGCCTTTTACGCAGAGCACTTCCTGGAGTTGAGAGACGGGCTCATTGTCCGACCCCAGTAACGTTTCGTCATTGGATGCATGCTCTTCGCATCCCTTTAGGCCAGTTCAGAGTCGGTTCTCATAGAATTCGGGTTGAGACGGACCACCAGATTGATAGACCAGATAGAATCTGTCAAGTATGTCACCTACAGGAAGTGGAGACCGAGGCACACTTCATTTTTAGATGCCCCAGTTACTACGAGATTAGAGGACGGTTCTATTGTTTGTTTAGAGACTCTCCGACTCTCGCCGAGTTTTTCAGGTACCCCGATCAGAGATGTTTGGCTCTCTACATGCAGGAGGCTCTCAGATTTCGAGCGCATATTCTTCAAACTCCCATCAGACCGGACCCCACGCAGAAGATCACGTCATTTTTTAGGGTATTACCCTCAGACAGGGGCACCAAGAGACCGATCGATATCATTACATATCCAGGCTCTAGATCAGTGAGGATCCGTGGGACCTCACCCCGACCCACGAGATCTCAACAGCAAATTCATCGCAGACTCTGTCTTGAGAGATGGGCTAGATCCTCCCGACCTCAGCAACGTACGAACCCCCCCAGGCAACGAGTTTGTGGGCAGTCCGCACTCTCTAGTAGCCCTTCATCAGGACAATAGACTTTGTTGAGTTTTCTTCAGTCCTCTTCTTTCAACCTCGGATGTTAGGAGAGATGGATCGGATCCTCAGACCCTTTTGCTCCTGGATTTTTTCCGCTAGGACTTCTCCGCCCCATTGCGGGTTTTCTGGATTCGCGTCTACAGTCAAAGCTCTCTTGCTTCAGTGCTGTTCACTTTTGTTCACTCTTTTCTTTCTTTCTTCATGCATTGTACCTTTTTATAGGAGACCGTTTGGTTCTCCCGCTTTGTACGGACATCATTGTAATCAGCAGTCCCTTTGACCTACTTTGTGGTCATTAGTTGGACATTAATATAATTATCTTATCTTATCTTATCTAGAACATCATTAAATGAAGTAGAAAAAATAGATTGAAAAACTTGAATACAACAAACAAACCCTGACATAGTCTAGAATTGACTTTGAGGTTGTGTCTAATGATTACTGATAGCAGAAGGATGTTGCTTGCAGTCTGTCCCTACACCTGAATTGACCATTTGTAGGCATTTACGGTTTCTTTTTCTAGAGATTCACATTATTCCCAGTTAGGCACACCAATCAACTCAAGCCTTACTTGATAATCTTATTTGCTTATGTCCCTTCCACCAACTAGGGGACTTCCATCCTAGAGTAAGAAAGAACACTTAAGAACAAACTCTCATAATCTTTATAGAAAAATTGGATGTTGAAAAAGACCTAAAATACCTTGGGAAGATATAATTTATAAACTTGTGAGACAAATGAAGTGGAATATGAAAACCACTCTTTCTTGCCCAACTTTCTCATTTTTAAAACATTTATAATAATACAGGTCTTTATAAGTTGTTAACCCATAAAAACCAAACTGAGTTTTTACAACTTATCTTCTAATTGTTTGATCATAGATCCATAAGAGCAATTTTGTGATTCACTATTTTGAACTATAGAAGTCTATTACTTTTGAAATTGGTGTCATAGATTGGCAAGCTGACATATTTAGAGAGTTGTGTATATCATGTTCATGCTATTATGTAATTGCCGCATAATAATATAGTTCCTTTCATACCGTTAACTCTACTTCACACTTCCTCAAAATGAAAACAACCAATTACACTCAAATTGAGTCTAAGCTTATAATTTGAGTAAGACAAAGAGGTAGATCGAGACCAAATATTTGCAATGCCAATTTCTGCAAGGCATGTTATGACCCTAATGGTGGGTGTATTATGGCACTTTAGTCAGTAAAAGGGGTCTCATGTATACATGAAATAGCAGGTCAACTAATTGATATCTCGGGAGTTGTGCCCTCCATCTATTTTTGGTGTATTCAATGTTTATCATGCTCTAAGGCAAAAAGTTCAGGGAACTTGAACCGCGAGGCTAGAAATTTGGCAAACCTTAAAATAACGAATTCGTTCAGATTCGTTGGTATAAATGTGTAGTGTGGTTTTGAAGGGCGAACTCCTTTTTCTTACTTTGTTTTTTACAGTGAATAAAAAATGGAAGAAAAAATACTGCCAGACTTTGATTGAACTGCTATTTGGCTTGAATTTGCTGGATTCCTTTCTGGCAATGGGTAGACGGTGGTGACTGTAAACAGTGAAATTGTGCCGATGTTTTTTCTTGGACTGTGCAACTATGCCAGTGAGGATTCCATCGTTTGGTGAGTCGTGAGTTGTGCAACGGTGTTGTGATTTGTAATGATTCATAGCTTAGGATAGGTATATTAATTAAGTAGGTTATATATATATTAACTATTTTATTAATAAGATATATTATAATTATTATATTATGTTATTATAATACAATAATAATTATATTATATTGAGTTGTGAGTTTTGATTTATAATGTTTGTTATTTTGTATTAATATGTTATAAAATATTTATATTTGGAAAATATGTATATGGATGAACCTAATGGCAAATCTTATCTGAATTTTGCTGAGAAATTTGAACCCAAAGCAAACTTAATGGTTGCAAACTTGAACCTTGTGAATTAGCTTTTGCTAGGGATATCAAATTGACTATTGTTTGATTTTTTGCAAAGAAGACATCTGTTGGTTTCTTTGGTCAAACTTTTAGCGAAACTGGTGCCCAAAATCTAGGAGGTGCAGTTTGTGCAAGTTGGGTTTAAGTCCATTCTTGAAGAGCTACCACAAGTAGTAAGTTGGAGTAACATGTGCATTTTTAATAAAATTCCTAAAGTGTTATTTTTTGGAAGGAAGACACTTGGACATTGTCTTTAATCCAAGTGTCTTTGAAATTGGTATGAATTTATAGGTGATAAGTTTCACGAAAATTGGGGTTCAGATCCAATCCCAGAAGTTTTTTAATAGTAGGGTGCCGTAAATTGAGCATATTTATCTTTTCATTTGAAAGAAGACATTCGAGAGTGTTTCAAGTGAACATTTTATATCGTTTGGCATGGAAATGAAAGAGGTAAATTATTTTCAAGTTCGCTCTTTGGGGAAGGGATTAAAGGGTTTGGTAAATTGTGCACATCTTTACTTTTGTAGGTCCAAATTGAGTGAGAATAGTAACATTTGGAAGAAAACATTTCATATTGTTTTTTTTAAAGCTAAAGATTTGTATTGATCGAAAAATAAGTTACATCATAGACAAAGTTGTCTTGCCCTAAAAGGAACCAAACCATTTATAATCCCCGAGTTTATCAAAGTTTGCATAAGAAGTTTGAGACTGCCTATAAAAGCTACTTAGCAGGTCGATATGTTGCTTATCATGACTAAGATGGCTAAACACAAAAAACCATGAGACAATAGGAACCTACTAATCTCGATCATCTGAAATAGAAACAATGGGTACATGCTCTGGAGGAGTTGCTTCGTACTCCTTTCCCGTGGTTGCCTTGATGAGGAAATCCATGTTGTTGTTTAGCTCGTCCATTTGCAATAGAAGTTCATTTTGTTCCTCCATTGTGTCAAGTAGAATTTTACCCACTAGGGATTTTATAGTCCAATGCAAGGCCAAAGTCTTGAAATATTTGGTATCTCTTGAACGGGTATTGCTCGAGTCATTAGCCCAAGGTTGCATTTCTTCTTCGATTTCCTTTGGTTTGATGAAGTGTTTGTTCCTCCTTCACTCTCGTCTTTGCTCAGGTGATTTGAGCATGAATTTCCAGGGGATTCTCCTGATAAAAGATATTTTTTTGCCTCCTCTGCCTTTGTCTAAGCTCAAGTTGGGCCCTTGCTGTTGCTACCTTGTCGAATTTTCCTGTCCATGCCTTGTCTCGCCATGGATGGAAAGAGGACCACCCATGATAGGGAAGGAGAATTACTGTAGAACTGCTTCCATCTGTGTGTTGAAGACCTCAACCCGATAACCTTGAAAGAGCATATGCTGTGTTGCTCACCGTTGCGAAGGAGAAGAGTTCCCTCAGAGGCCTCTTCTTGCTCCAACAGGGGGAAGCCTTTGCTATGCCGCCTTTAGCCACCAACCAATTATCAAACTTGTCAAGAAGAGGATGAGCAAGGACAAGACTATTCCCCTCGCTCTTCTCGAAATGTAAATTACTATCCAAACTCAGAGCAAAGTGCTTGGAACAGCTCGGACTAGAGCAACAAGATAAGTTGCGAGATTGATAAGCCCTACCACCATGTGAATACAACCATTTTCTGATCGGAAGGAGCAGCTTCAAAATGCCAGTTTGAACCATCAAGGACTCCACTTTTTGCTTCATTATGGCTTCACACACCTTTGTGATTTCCCTATACCCATACCTTGGTCGATACTTGTCTTGCGTAATCATTTCTCCATGCACTGAGTTCAACCTTCCAGGGTAGTCATGTGGGGAGGTTGACAAGTGGAGGGCACTCCATTGCGTGGGTGTCCTCTCACCTCCCTAACACCCCATTTCTGGAGCAAAACATTTCATATTGTTACCAAATGCAATTTTACCTTAATTGTAGTAGAAATCATGAGGATATAGTAAGCATAAAATCGGCTTAAGACTACTTAGTGTACAAAAAATGGTTTAAAACAATAGTCCAACTTAAATTTGGCATGAATTTTGATTGATATGCCCAAATTAGCTGATTTAAAAATCATTTGGAAAAGGAAATAAAAAATAATACATACTTAAAAACTGTGAAAAATTTGGCCAGCCTTTATAAAGGGATTAGATTTGGAAGTAAAGGGTCTTGAAATTTTTATTTTTATTTAATGCAGTGTATGAGAAATTGTCGTAAATATTTCTATGTATGGTCTATGTTCACTCAAGTTTTCAACTTCATATCTGCATTAGAGAATAAGCAAGATCAATTGTAAGTTAACTTAGTTTGGCTTACAAGTTTCGTACAAAGAGCAAAATGGGTGAATTTACTTACATGGTGAAAATATCTTGATATAGAAAAACATTTACAACTACCAAACATCAAATTTAAAACAACTATTCTTAGGTAAATGGTCAGAATATATAAATTGAGATAATGAAGCATTATCAAATATTCATAAAGAATTGGAAAAGACCAAATCTAATTTCCTGAAGGAAATTGAGATAAGATAAGATAAGATTTTTTTTATTAATATTCAACAAACGACCACAAAAGGAGGTCAATGGCACTGTATGGTACCATGACGTCAATACAAAGCGGGAGTGCTAAGGTGGCTTCCTATAAGAAAAAGCAGGAAGTATGACTCTAACCTAAAAACCAACAAGAGCTAATTTCCAGAGATGGAGAGCCGATCTGGAAGAGAAGAGTACAAAGAGAGTAAATCTAGAATATGTGATACAAAAGTGGTAGATCTGTCATGGTGCATTGGAAGCGTCTCTCCTAACATTCAGAGTCAAGTGAAGGAAACTCAAAATAGTACTCTATTTGGAGGAAGAATTGGAAGAGGAGTTATAATGGGTTGTGTATTGATGCTTGGAATGGGGGACCTGCGGATGAGACCTGGATGAAGTCGTTTGGCTATTGGGGTGGGGTGAAGATTGGCCATGTTGTTGGTGTCCGGTGGAAGTAGAGGTGGTCTTCTGCATTGATCTGTTGTCAGAAGCAGTACCATCGTTCCTTTGCCCTTGGGTGCCCTTGGAGGAAGGGAGCACTAGAAAGAAGGAAGTGATCCAGTAAGTGGACGCATGTCCAAAATGCAAGTGTTGTTGGAGGATGAGGGAGTGAAACTGGAGGGCCTCCTGCAAATATAAGGCCAGGCATCTCTGATCGGGGTATCTGAAGAAACTAGTCAGATTTTAAAGTTCCTTGAGGAGAAGGTCCCAATGAAACTGCCCATGAACCTTGTAGTGGATAGGACAACGAAATATGAAGTGCTCCTCGGTCTCAACCTCACGAAGGTGACATACATGGCAGATCTTGTTTGATCAACATACCTGGTATATCTTGTTTGATCAATCGATTTGGTGATCCCATTCCACCCTCAGATGATGAGAACCCACTATCAATTGGCCTAGAGTAATATGAAGAGTGCGTGTCCAATGGCAGAGTGTGTAGTGTGGTCAACCAATGAGATCATCCCTTAGATCTATGAAGTGCTTAGTGTAAAAGGCCATCTTCGGACGCAGCCTGCCCTGAGGGTGGATCCAAGTGACTTGTACAAATTGCCTATAAATGTTGTCTTGGGTGATTCTGTTCAACTCCTGCCTGGTGTGTAAGAGGTGGCAGGCACATTCAGGGAATACCTAAATGGGGTAAGCTGGTCCATCGCAATACCAACAGATGCTAGCAGATCCACAACCCCCACATACGAATACCTAATGTGGCCTTAAGGGCTAACTAGCTGAGGCAATGGACTTCGATGAGAGATAGGACGGATACAATGTTAGAATTTGAAATGCAATAACAATAAGGATCACTGAAAGATAAGCAAGCACAACATAGACAATAGTACACAATAATTTTATCCCGGGAAAACCCTCTCGGGGAAGAAAAATCCAACAAAATTCTTCTATATAGATTCGTTAGAATGTCCAATAGTATTCCTCATGCAAAGACCCAAAACAAGATGACTCCAAAAGCAACTATTCACTTGACTCTATCTCTCCTACTCATGCGAACTCAATGAGTGAGAGCGGTGACCAAATGAGGAGGTCGAACTCCTCATTTATACTAATCAACTGACTTGAACTTTTTACCAAACAGGGTCGACTTGACTCTCCTAACTGGGCTGACTTGTCTAATTCACAATAAAATATTCTTTTCTAGATCCTTCCAAGCCGACCTAACAGTTAGGGTTTACATTGACTCTTTCAATGACTTTTACATGGTCAATTACATCAATAATAATCCACGTAGGGTGTACAATACAAATGATACAAATAATACAAATAATAATATCTTCCGAAGTTACATTCTTCAACACTCCCTCTTAACAAGGAAGGTATTCTTCTGACATCGTCACTATCGTCTTCCAGCTGCTGCACTTCTTGTACTCAGACTATTGACATTTGACATCTCCCGAATCTATATATCATAAGAAGTTTCATAGAGCCAACCCTTTTTCATGCCGGATGTGTCTTGTAGTGCCAACCTTTTTCATGCTGGATGCAACTCTCCACAGAGCCAGCCCTTTTTCACGCTGGATGCAATTCTCCACAGAGCCATCCCTTTTTCATGCTAGATGTGACCACGTTGGGATCTTCCCTTGGTGATACGACCAGTCATTATTGGGATCCACCCTCAAAGATTCCACCAACCACACTGGGATCAACCCTTGGAGATACAACCAACCATGTTAGGATTTTCCCTCGGTGATACCACCAGCCACCATGCATCTGCTCAATCCAGTCCGTCGGAGAGCCTACATGCACCAGTTCAACCCAATCCGTCGGGGAACCTACATCTGACACTGGGATCTCCCTTGGTGATACCACCAACCATGTTGGGATCTACCGTCGGAGATACAACCAACAACTCTGGAGATACAACCAGCCAAGCTGGGATCATCCCGTACAGTGACCGATCCTTTTTCATACTGGGTGTACACCACTACAGAGCTAGTCCTTTTTCATACTGGATGTAGATATCTTGTAGAGCTAGTCCTTTTTCATACTGGATGCACACCACTATAGAGCTAGTCCTTTTTCATACTGGATGTAGATATCCTGCAGAGTTGGTCCTTTTTCATACCAGATGCAACTGTCCTCTTCCATGAACCGAGCAAGCCATCTGGTGGGTCCAGCCCAGGAGCTCCATTACGTTGCACACCGCAACTACCTGCGTTACCTCACCGCTCGTCTAGATCCTCTCGTAGCCTAGGAGACTCAATTACGTCACATGACCCGTGACTACCTGCTACCTCATTCGAGCTCATCACTCCCTCTTGATCTGGACCACTCTAAGCTTGTCCCTAAAGTACTCGAACTTCACCCTCGACAGAGGCTTGGTCAACACATCGACTATATGCTCCTTTGTTGCTATATACTGGAGCTTCACTGCTCCCTTCTACACCATATCTTGGATATAGTGATACTTGATCTCTGTTAAAATTTAAAATTTGATAGCAGTAACAAACTGTAAATAAAATAGTGCAGAGATAGCTAGTAGTAAACACACGTCCACAGAATTGAACACAATATTTTTCATGGGGAAACCTTTTAAGGACAAAAACCCCAAAGCAATTAATAATAGATTATCTCCAAAATGAGATGATTGAGTTTATACAATAACAGGCTGAGAACAAGCCTTTACAACAAATTAGAATTTGTTTTACTTAACAAGAAGAACCCTTTACAATGACTGCTGCCCCTAAACTCAAGACTTTTACTGCTGCCCAAAATTCAGGGCTTTTATTGTTGCCCGAAATTCAAGGCTTTTACTGCTGCTCGAAATTCAGGGCTTTTACTGCTGCCTGAAATTTTATTGCTGCCCGAAATTTTACTACTGCCCGAAATTCAGGGCTTTTACTGCTGCTCGAAATTTCCTGAACTGATGCTGAGGGTGGCCGAGCTGCAAGAGAGATTGCCTGAGTCTTATTTGAAGCTGATGTGAACTTTCTGAGGCTGCCATGGAGTTAGAAAAGACTTGAAATCAAACCCTAGTTGAACTTGATAGCGGCAAAATGAAGAGAGACAAACCCTAGCTGTTAGGGTACTTTGAACCAACAACAGAAAGAGTAATTCTTCAAGGAGTAAGGACCAGCAATTATGAAAAGAGAACCCAGCAGAAAAGTCACCCTCGACTTGATCTTAGGAGCAGAGAAAACACTTCAAAAATCGATGATAAAATGAGAAGTTTCCTTTCTTATCTATAGTGAAACGAGTGGCAAGTATTCCCACAAATTTGGGGCCGACCTGAGGCTTGACATTTTTTTATTTTCCTTCATTTGAGGCTGACCTATGACTTTACATAATAATTTTTTTATTTTCTTTCTTGGCTCTTCAATTGAGGCCGACCCATGAATATATATTTTATTTTTTTGTTTTTCTTCAAATGGTGGGTTCAAGGACCAAGCCAAGCTATGCTTGGGTTTCATTGATCTTCAACAAGTCATCCAGGTGTTCTTCAAGGTCTTCCACTCCAAGTACATCATCATAAGGAGATAAATTAATTGCTTTACTTCACCCTCCTGTTGCCACCAAGATCAAGTGCTAGGTATTTCAACAAGGGTTGATCAGTCCCTTGAGAAGGTCCCGTAGTCCATAGATCAAGGGGAGGAGTACACCACTTGCCTAGGCCCGGTCTAGGGCTTACAGTGAAAATCCTGGTAACTGACCAGGGGCCTCCATTCTCCCAGAGAATGGCTCTCAGCCCCAGGTTGAGCTTCCAGTCCCAAATTGGATCAATATCCTGGTAACTGACCAGGTGCCTCCATTCTCCCAGAGAATGACTCTCAGCCCTAGGCTGAGCTTCCAGTCCCAGACTGGATCAATATCCTAGTAATTGACCAGGTGCCTCCATTCTCCCAGAGAATGGCACTCGATGCTGCTCATAAAAATCAACAATCTCGATGTGCTTCGACTTGTCATGAAACACTGGGCTCTCAAACAACTTCACACAACTCTGGTTGTCACAAAAGACACAAGTCGCCTCTAACTCGAGATCAAACAATCCTGATAGAAACTTCCGAAGCCATACTGCCTCATAGCTTACAGAACAAGTTGCCATATACTCGGCTTCAGCTGTATTGAGTGCCACACTCGTCTGCTTCCTACTGAACCATGAGATCATATTGGATCCCAAATTGAAGCAACACCCTGATGTGCTATATCTATCCGTGACACTCCCGGCCTAATCCGCATCCACATAACCTTGTAGGTTAATCTTCTGATCCGGTGCATGTCTGAGGCCATAATCAACTGTACCCTTCAGGTACCTCAGCACATGCTTTGCCGCAACTAGGTGAACATGTCTTGGCTCTACCATATGTTGACTCAGAGTGTTCACCGCAAAGCATAAGTCTGGCCTCGTGTTCGTTAAGTACATCAACGAACCAATCATTTGCCTATATATCGTGGCATCCACCTGTTTTGAAGAAGTATCACTCAACAACTTCAGATTTGATGCTATAGGTGTGGCCATGGCCTTACAATCCATCATCCCGAATCTCTTCAGGATCTCTACCGCATACTTTCCTTGGCTTAGGAAAAGTTCCTCTGGATTTTGCCACACCTCAAGACCTAAGAAGTAATGCATCATACCCAGGTCTTTCATCTCAAACTCTGCGGCAAGCTTCCTCTTCGTTTCTGCTATGAGCTTCTCATCACCTGTCAAGAACAAGCCATCTACATATAACAGTAGAATCACAAGATTTCCTTCTTTAATCTTGTAGTAAAGGTTGGAATCTGCTTTACTCTTGGTAAAGCCCAAGCTCGTCAGAAACCCATCAATCCTGTTGTACCATGTTCTGGGTGCCTGTTTCAATTTGTACAAGGCCTTCCTTAACCTGCACACACGAGTCTTCCTGTCATGTGTCTCGAAGCCTAGTGGCTGCTCCACATACACTTCCTTCTCCAATATGCCATTCAGGAAGGCAGTCTTCACATGTCTCTAGCTACTGGAGCAAATGTCTCCTCATAATCAATACCTCCTTTCTGAGAGAAACCTTGAGCCACAAATCTTGCCTTGTATTTCTCGACACTTCTGTCTGTCGCATGCTTGATTTTGTAGATCCCTTTGGAAGACACTACTGACTTCCCTTCTGGTCTCGAAACCACCTACCATACATCATTCTTTATGATCGATTGATACTCCTCAATCATAGCATCCTTCCAGACCTTCTTTTCAGCAACCTCTTCGTAACTGGAAGGTTCTACATCAATGATGTCACACAACAATGCCACATAGTTGGAGTATGGTCAAGGTTTCTTGCTTTCTCTGGAAGTTCCTTCTGGGGCACCATGCCTCTCTGCATCTTGAATAAGCTCTCGTGCCCAGGCTGGTCTTCTCTTGTGTGTGTTCACTTCTTTCGGTGGATCTACAGGTCTCTGTAGCTCGGTCATATCATGATCTTTAGGTTCTTCTGGAATCCGTTCTTCCATCACTGTATCTCGAACTCTGGGAGTCTCAGGTTCGTCTTCATGTGCTTCATTAGAGTGAATATGCCTTGATTTGCTGAAGGCTGTATCTTCATCAAAGGTTACATCTCTGCTAGTCTTGATCTTCTTGAAGCTTGGTATATATATTCTGTATGCCTTTGATGAATCACTATAATCGACAAAGATTCCCTTCTTTCCTGAAGGCTCCAACTTGGTCCTCTTCTCTTTCGGAACATGTATGTATACATGGCAGCCAAATATTCTAAGATGGTTGTCTTCTGGCTTCTCTCTTGTAAACATCTCCTCGGGTGTCTTGTTCTCAAGTACTTGGTGGGGAGTTCTATTTTGAACATATACTGCTGTTCTTGTTGTTTTTGCCCATAAGTGCATTGGAAGGTCCTGATCATGGATCATGGCCTTCATTGCTTCCATTATTGTTCTACTCTTCCTTTCTGCAGTCCCATTCTGTTGTGGATTATAGGGAGTGGTCATCTCTCTCTTAATCCCCGAGTCTTTACATAAAGTTTTGATATCTCCTGAGATAAATTCACCTCCATTATTTGATATTAATGTTTTTATTTTCTTTTCAGTTTGATTTTCTACAAGGGCTTTGAATTCCTTGAACTTGCTAAATACTTCATCTTTGGATTTTAAGAAATAGATCCATGTTTTACGAGAATAATCATCAATAAAAGAAACATATTAGGCATACCCGCTTAATGAGTTGGAAGACATAGGCTCGCAAACATCTGAATGTATGAGCTCCAAAATCTCTTTGGCTTTTCTGTCGCTGCTTGGAAATGGCTTCTTTACATTCTTCCCTTTCGCACATCCTTTACATATGCCTTCATGCTTAGTCTGGATCTCGGGTATCCCATTCACCATCTTGCTCACGATTGGTAATGCCTTGTAGTTGATGTGAGCAAATATTCTGTGCCATAATTCACTTGGTTCCATAGTTTCATGAACCAAGGCTTGTTTTGGTTGTCCCTTGAGCTTGTATAATCCTCCCTCTTGCACTCCAATTACTATCACATCATCAAAGGTTTTACCTTTGGGCCACATAAGTACTTGGCCAGCCACAAATGCCACTCTGAATCCTTTCTCATCTAGTGCTGAGATGGAAAGTAAATTCTTCTTCAGTCCAGGTACATATAGAACATCCTTCATTTTGATAGGCTTCCTATATTCAAGCTTGTAAGAAGCTTCTCCTACCCCTTTGATGGGATATTGATAGTCATCTATAGTTTCACATTGTGAGGTGAGTCCGTTTTCGTTAGGTTGTTGAGAGCATCCCTGAAACCTGTCATGTGCTTAGAAGCACCGCTTTCAACAAGCCAATCATTGTTACCAAGTGAGACCGTACCTATGAGTGCTGATATCAGGATATATTCTTCATCACTTGAAGAATCCTCTTTTGCCTTCTTCCTAACTGGTTCATCATCCTCTACAGCATGAGCATGATGTCCTTTCATGTTTCCCTTCTTGTTTCCTTTCTTCTTGGGACAATTCCTAGCAATGTGTCCCATCTCATCATAATGGTAGCATCTGAATCTTGAATAGTCTTTAGTAGGTCTTCTACCCTTGTGTGATCTCTTGTGATGATGATCTTCTTTCTTGCTTCTCTTGGCATCAGCTGCCAGGGCTTGATTATCTTCTTCTCCTAACTTTTCTTCTCTGGCAGCAATCCTTTCTTCTTCCTGGGTGCATGATTCTAAGAGTGCAGTGAACAAGTTAAGCTTCTTCCTGGAACATATTCCTTGAATATATGACTCCCATGATCTTGGAAGACCATTTAGGGTAGTTATACTAGTTCTACATTTTCAAATTCGTCTCTAATGGCACTTAACCGATCTTTGATGTTGGAGACCCTTGCGAAGTAAGACTGGATACTTTCATTGTTTTGCATCTTCATAGCTTTGAGTTGAGTCCTCAAGGTCATCTTCCTATTGATGTTGGTTCCTTCAAATAGTCCCTTCAGTGCATCAAACATCTTGTTACGATGCTACTAGCACCAGCGTACCTGCAGAGGTGCCCCAAGGAGAGGGTGTCTTTTTTCTGACTAGGAGTGGTGTTTAGCCAGCTCATTCTGAGGTAGGGGCATGGCCAAACCCCCTGGCTTCTCTTCTGGAAGTACTATGGCTTAATGGCATCGCTGACTGCCTCATGAAAGGGTTTGAAACCCTGAGGTTGGTGTCCGGGTCTTCCAGGGGTGGGTCACTGGGTCACATGACCCCCACCTTGTTTCGACACTCCAGCGGCAGTTGTTCCAGTACTGAGACCCACTCTTGTCTTCCAGAGCACATCCAACACCCTCCTAGTCCTCCAATTTAGCAACGCCTTCTCTCTGGGCCCTCCTTCAAAGGATGACGTCATCCTCCTGGCAGATTGTTTGCTTGCTAAAGGGGGGGGTGTTGAGGGTTTTCATCACTGTTGGGGTTAGTTGGGGCATGATGACCCCCCCCTGCACAGTCTGGCCTTTAGTTTCGTCAAATTTGGCCTTGTTTAACATATATTAGCACCTAGGGGGTAAAATACCCCAGGTAGCCTACAATAGGCCATCTTTAGATTATTTTTGTTATTTTTTAAGTTGACATTTTTAAATATTAAATTGACCTTATTTTGTGTAAAGTGAGTGTGAGATCATATAAATAAGATCTCCTCACTTCATTTTTAGACATCAACTTTTGGGATAAGATCATTATGTCTGCTATTTGCCCTAACTAGGGCTCTTTGAAGGAAGGCTCTCCTTGATGAAGGTTATTTTGCAAGTTTGAAGTATTTCATGGAAGTTTTTCTTTTGTTCATGCCATTGCTAAGGTGAGGCTAGAGTTGTTTGCTTAACACATGCACTTGGAGGTTTCTATACTTTTTGTTTGATGTCTCTCTGTCAAATGTATGAAAGTGATGCTTGTTAGGGTTGAGTGGAAGCCATTGTTGCTTCATTTTGTTTTGATTAGCATTTCATTTTCATCTTTGGTCACCATTGCATTCAAGCTTGAGTTTAAGGTCTTCAAGTCTTGCTAAAGCTAGGTTCCCTCAACGAATCCTAGAGATTGTTGAGGTTAGCCCTAGTTGCCAAGCTTGCCAAGTACCGTCTCAAGGAGGGTTGCTCCTCTCATTGATGCCCTAGGGTTGGATGGCTAGTTTTCTCTTGAAACCCTAGGTTTTTCAACTACTTTTTAACCTAAAATCAAAGTTTTGTACATTTGTGATTATTATTTAGGGTTAAAATTATGTGTTTTCATGATAGTATTAGGGTTAGAATTAGGTCTGCAATTTTATGACAAAAACCCTAAAAATAATTTTTTTTTGATTTTTGATTTTTTGGCCTTACCAAAATTTTGGCCCTCTCACCTACAATTTTGCCATGCCTTCTTTAGCCTGAAAAACCCTAGGGCGAAATTTTAGAAGCCTTAAAATTTTAATAATATCAAAAATTCCTAAAAAAGCCCTAAAAATCTAAAAATCTAAAAATTAATTTTTTTTGCCTCCCTAAAATTTCGACCCTTCCTCCTATAAATTCGGCCTGCCCTTTTTTCCCTACAAACCCTAGGGCGAAATTATAGGAAGCCCTAAAAATTTAAAATTCTCAAAAATCCTAAAAAAACCCCAATTTTTGTGTTTTTGTATATATTATGTTAGATTATTTGATTTCTGAGTTAGTGGCAAGTTCTAGTTATTAAAACCTAATTTCCTTGTTATTTAAGCATTTTTCTCAGGTAATTTACTGTGCAAATTATCTCAGAAATCTCACACAGTTGTATTTATTGGGATCAATTGGTTAATGCTGATTATTGGTAATTGACGTTTCTTGCATGATAAGCACTGGTTATTCGTAGTTGGTGATATTTTTTGCATGCCTATTTGATATATCTAATTGATAATTGAACTTGATACATTAGTCTCACTCACACCTTGAATGGTAATCATTGCATCTTTTCAAGTATCTAATTCTGCTACTATAAATGCGCTAAATGCAAAGCTGGAGAACACACTGGGTCATAGCTAATTGGTTATTGAATTGTCATGTTACATGCTTGTATCTGATTGGCAACTATCACTTAATGTACATTTGGTTAGTGTGTTTGCAATATAGTCTTTTGATCCAATATTGATTATTGTGTTACATGCTTACACGCTTATACATTTCATTGAATGATCTAAGTGAAATATTGACCTTGATCATATGTTTTGCCCTCACTGGCATTGATCATAATATTATTGACTACATTAGGCATTGGTCTAACTACAAATTGCATAGAGAGTATTGTTCTGTGGTTGGCCTAGTGTTCTACAAGGTTCCTTAAGGATACTTCTCCTTGGAGGTTTCGACTTCCGAAGAAGTTAGAACGGTGACTGAGATGACATTGGGTCACTATTCTTATTTGTGCTTACTGGGAATTAGCCCTGCTAATTTGCCCGGTAACACATCTCTTTTGGAGTCTTTAGAGAAGAGATGTGTGGGATCAAGTGATCCTTGATGGAGTCGGCTATGATCCTCTTAGCTTTGATCATATTCTTCTTATGCTTTTCCTTGTCCCCATCTCCCTCTGGCTCCACAACTACTTCTGTAACATACTTGTCCAATTCATGCTCTTCTAAGATGAGCATCACTCTATACTTCCATGCTCTGAAGTTCTCAACCCCTTTAAGCTTATCCTCAAGCTTGGTATGATTTGTCTTCTTGATAAACTTGATAAATGAGAACCTCAAATAAAAATAAAGAGAGTATAACTTACCAAATAAGATGCTCCAATCAGAAGTTGATCTCTATGATCCGGCTTCAGGAGGTCCTAGGGTTTGTTAGAGAAACCCTAATTTCTCAACTTTTGGATCTTGAAAAATTGATTGGAGGAAAAGATGTCCCTCCCTAAGGCAAGTTGAGCAAAGGTACTTTTTCTCTGATTATGTGGACAGATCCTCCGAAAACTTGATGCCCTAGTTCTCCAGATTGTAGTGGTGGGCCCAAAAATGAAACTTCTCAAACTAACATTCTGCTTTGACAGAAAGATGCGCCCTAGTGAGGCGAGTTGCTTGGACCCTCTTTTTCTGGTGATCTATGGAGAATTCTTCGGAAATAGAAACCGTAGTTTCTATAGTTGCAGCAACTGCACAATGTTTTCTTTCAGGCCAACTCTGATACCATGTTAGAATTTTGAAATGCGATAACAATAAGGATCACTGAAAGATAAACAAGAACAACATAGACAATAGTACACAATAATTTTATCTTGGGAAAACCCTGTCGGGGCAGAAAAACCTAGCAAACTTCTTCTATATAGATTTGTCAGAATGTATAATAGTATTCCTCGTGCAAAAACCCAAAACAAGAAGACTCCAAAAGCAACTAGTCACTTGACTTTATCTCTCCTACTCATGCGAACTCAATGTGTGAGAGTGGTGACCAAATGAGGAGGTCGAAATCCTCATTTATACTAATCAACTGACTTGACCTTTTTACCAAACAGGGTCGACTTGACTCTCCTAATTGGGCCGACTTGTCTCATTCACAATAAAATATTCTTTTCTAGATCTTTCCAAGCCGACCTAACAGTTAGGGTTTACATTAACTCTTTCAATGACTTTTACATGATCAATTATATCAATAATAATCCCCGTAGGGTGTACAATACAAATGATACAAATAAATACAAATAAGAATATCTTCCGAAGTTACATTCTTCAACATACAGGTGTTGATATTGCCCCTTTGCTAAGTTAACGAATCTCTGAAGGCGGTGTAAGAGTGAGACAAGGATGAACATAGTCTCAAACCGAAAGGGCTGAGCACCAAATTCCACAAGTATGGGTGAGGTATTGTTTGTTTGGGTTGAGGTACTTGTTATCACACCATAGTAGCAGGGCTACTATTCTTGCTTAGCAGATATCTGCACATTTCAGAGCCTGGATTTTTCAGAGTTTGGCTATGATGAGCTTGTATTTTGAGATCACTCATGATCAGAGCAGTATTGTATATCATATTTTTTGTTAGACCTTGTGCCAAGCCTGAGCCTTGAGAGTTTAGATGTGATGACGATGTGACCCTTTATTCCATACAGTTTCAGTTCAGTGCCTAGTGATGTTATTGCAACAATGTTTCAGATGGTTTATGATGATTATTATCATGATGTGATATGACCTATGGATTTCTGATCATTGATTATGGATTATTATCTTGTTGCTCTAGTCATCTTCACAGCATTAGCTTGATATATGATTCATGATGTGGCAAAACATTTGAAATGAAATGAATTATAAATTGTAAAATGGACATATTACTTGCACACTTAGGTTTTATGACAAAATTCACCGGTAGTATTACCCTCTTATGAGCATAGATATGGTCTTCCTTGACATTTGTGTTTGCTAGCCTAGGTACCACATCCATTTGACCCCATCCATCCATGACCTTCCCGATTTGGCTTCCACCTTTGACTTGTCTTTCTTGACTCTTTGATACTGAGGACTTCCCTATTACTACCTCTGTGTTGGATCGCATCCATGTTTGTTAGTGTCTCGACTCTGAGTTGGTGACAGAACTTGCCTTTGGTGAGTTGGATTCTAGGCCTAAATCATTCTGGTCGGTTGTCCCGATGTTTGGCACCCCCCTAAGTCCCCTTAGTCACTTGAGATGTTGTTGGCTAAAATTGAAAGCTCATGTACTACCTATTGGAAATCTTTATATATTCGCCCATGGAAACTGTAAACTCTAGAATGTGTTTTTAAACACACGTGAGTAAAGGGCAAGAGCGATGAACTGCTCAAAATACTCCTCGAAGAGTATAAAAAGGTCCAAAAAGCAAATGTTAATCAAAAGTTATATCTATTATTGCTGATCTTATATATGTGTATAAACATGCCCTGGATGCAAGCTGCAATTAATTGTGCTTCTCAGCACATCTGAAATCCGAAGGGTTATGTAGGCCAAAAAGGCCATGAAATGAAATTGAATGATCCTAATGAACTTGGATCAACTTGATGTAGACATGATGCCTAAGTTGAATAAGCACTCTCTAAACAACTTACCCATTTGTGAGGCACAGCCTTTCCCCGTGTTATTTGTCCGGCACAGAGTGTAGCTTCCCCCTCTCCCAATCCAAAGTGTCATCTAGTTAAGTTTAGACAAGTCATCCCCTTTGCCCAGCCTTGTTCCTAGCCTTCATCCTTAGCTAGCAGTTAGACCATGTCCAATGGGTGAGTTTGTCATTTAAGCTATTGTGCAAGTAGATATAAATAACAATGGAATATGCAAACATGATAAATGCCACTGAATGATGTTTATACTTTAAGTTAAGCTGTGAGTATGATTAGAGGAACATGTCTTAGTCTATTGATATGATTTGTCCTTGGTTGTATATTGACCTAATCAAACCTAGTTTGACTATGGTTATTCTTGGGATCCGTGATGATGTGGGCCATGCATGCTTATTGATGATGATTGATGGTCCCACATACTCTTGATGATGATACCATATGGTGGACATATGATTCAGATGGTGATCGATGTAGTTCAACAGGTTTTATTATTATTCCAGATCATCAGATTATGCACTGTCCAGATATGGTGGACCTTATTGTTGACCCCTTAGGTCAACCCATGGTGTATGAGTACACATTCTTAGTAGATTTGGGTCTTTTGGATCCAATGAGACACTTATCATTCAGTTCCGGACACTTCTGACAGTGATAGATGCAGTTTTCCACTTGTTGACCAGATTTGGGGCTGTTTTCCCAGCCTGTCCAGCAGGGGGCCATGAGAGGCCAGTTCACCTAGGGCGCTGTATGAGGAGGGGGTGGTCCAGCCACTTGATATTACCATTTTACCCCCCCTTCTGGAGAGCCTGGTGGGCTTAGTTTGACAGCGCAGGTGCCCTAGGTGGCAGTTTCAGCAGCTTCACAGTTACTGAGGCAGATAAAAAATGGGATAAAAGGGTCACTGAGGAATTCGATTTGGGCAATTGAGGCAAGGTTTTGGCACTTGGTCTTCCAGGGTGAACCCCCTATCTTCCAGCCAGTTATCATCAGTCAGTGGGGTCCACAGAGGCCACATGAGGCCTCTTACTGCATGTCTCTCACAGATTTTGAGGACAGGATTTGATCATTTGTATTATTTGGACATATTAGTTTATATTATTGTGCCATGGGGATGAGCTAGTAAGGATTGATGCCTCCTAGCCCCACCATGAGCTTTATGAGTCTTGTCCATGTCATATGAGGTGGGCCCATGTACTTTTGCCCTCTCTAGAGGATGACGTCACCCTCACTTAGCCTCTCCTAGCTATGACGTCACCTATATGTTGAGTGATCCATGTGATATTATGTATTGACTCATCTTAGCCATTGATTAGATTATGAGATCTTTTAATCTCAACCACTCATCTTCATGTATTGTAAAGTGTTTTTGAGATCTAGGGTTTTGGTCTTTATTATCCTATATAAGGAGGAGACCCCCTATTGTATAGCTCACCTTTGGGCTCTGGAAAACTTGGAATGAAAATAATATTTTGGAGATCTACTTCTTGGCTTTGATTGGGTTACTCTTGTATATATTCCTTGTATCTTGTTTCTAGACATTCTTTGCTTCTATAGGTGAAATCGACATCAATTGAAGGGAGGCCGAATTGCTTGAAGCTAGCTCAACGATTTGCCTTGTGGGAAGATTGTAGGGGTTGCTCACATCCCCCATGGGCAAGACGTCTTCATCTTGAGGGAGTTTTTCAATTGTGCTTTGTCCATTGATTGCTTCTTGATATGACATGATTAGATCTTATGGATTTGTAGATCAAATCTAACTTGATGTAGTTTGATTTACAGGTTTTCATGGGACATCTCTCCTCCTAGGGCTTGGACGATTTTGGTTGAAGACACTTGGATCAAGCTTGGAATTGTAACTAGGGCAAGATTTCTCCATATGCTAGGAGGCCGTAAGCTTTTGAGGTAAGATCTACAAGGTACGTATTGATTTCGCTTGCTATCCATCCTATTGGTCAAAAACTCCATTAAAATTAAAACCCTCTTTTTTGTTTTTCTTAGATCTACTTGGATCTAGCTTGGCTTTTGGAAAGATATTGAAAACCCACCTCTATAGTATCCACGACAGTTCAGATCTATAGTTTGGTGGTGATTGGGTCCCATTTGACACACTTTCCAAGGCACTTAGCCTTCCTTAGGTGAGGTCGCACTCCTTGGGAGGGTGAGTTTTGCTACTTCCAAGACATGGGTAGGTGAGATCCCACTTGATTCGAACTCCTCTCACTTGATAACCTACCCCTAGTGCTTCACTTCTTTGATTTTTGCCTTGTGGGCCCCATTCCTCATTTTGAGGGTTGTGCCCCACTTGGGTCATTGGGTGATGCATTTTCAATCTCAGATCTACTGAGATCTAGCCATTGGATGCTTTTGATCTTCAAAACCCACCTTGATTTGCACCTTGACTACCCTGATCTACATTTTGGTGGACATCCAACTCCATTTGGCCCTTGATCTAAGGCACTAGTCTTCCTTGGGGTAATTCGCACTTCTTGGGGTTAGTGGCTTTTTCTAGATCCCGCATTTGGGTGCTCTCATTTCTTGGTCAATCCATAGATCCATGTCATAGAGCCCCTATAGTACCATCTCCCATTAATTTTGACCAAGTGGACCCATCTTGGACCATTTTCCCTATTTTAAGGAAGTGGGTCCCACTTGTGCATTTCATGGTACTATATATATCTTTTGAATCCCCCTAGGTGGCCCAACTCATAATTGGTTGAAACACTTGTCACTTCTTAGGCCTCTTCAACCACATACTTAAATTCTTGGGTCCACCTAAGCTTGCATTGGTTTCCATAACTCAACTTTCACATTCCCATAGGAACCTTTGCTTTGGCTAATCTTCTGTCGATTGGCTATAGGGTCTCCCCCTTGATCTTATCCTGCCTAGATCTAAAGTGAAGAGTGCCTCGGTTGTCGTGACTCCCAGCTTGCATTGGGAACCGTGGCATCTCTTGGGTCATCTCTTTAGTTGCCCATCTCCTCTACCATCCCGGATGGGATACCATTAGGGACAACTACAAGTTGTGTGATAACAATACTGTTTGTTTACATTTGATGATGCGACAAAGGAGGAGGAGCTGCAGTCTCTCAACTGAGGCCCAATTAGTGTCTAGTAGACAAGGCCCCCAAATATTTGAGCCATAGAGGATTGTGGGTCGAATAAGAGTGTCCATGAGATACATCTTGGATGAGATGTCCAGAAAATGGTGTCTGAAACACTGTCTCTCGAGAAGGGCTAAGGATCCATATCCTTTGTAGACTCGGGGTTGAAGGGCATGCCATAGACTAAAGCAAGATCTCGTGGACTGCACCCCGAAATTGGTATAGGTGCTAGTGATCTTGATCTCGTCCCTTCCAAAAAAGAAATGAAGATCAGTGAGGAGCTTCTTTGAGCCGTTGAAGATCATGAACTTGGTTTTATCCAGGTTGACCATAAATTGATGAAGATCATAGAATAGGGCCAAGGCATTTAGCTGCCTTTGCAATCCCTTCGGAGGAGATGAAGCCAAGAGGACTACATCATCAACAAAGAGAAGGGTAGAGATCAAGACCTGTAGAGATCAGGACTTGGTGGAGAAGGACCTATCTCCCTCCTGAATGTGCTCCTATAGGAAGGACTCTAGCTTGTCGATGTAGATCCCAAATAAAGTGGGGGAGAGGGGACACCCCTACTTAATCCCAATAATAAAATTTGATACCCTGTGGGTTGTGCAATGATGATCAAGAACCTACTCATATAATCTCATAGTGGCAGCCATGAGGATCTTGGAGTTGCCAATATCTCTGAGCCTTTGGAATAATGCAACTTTGGGGATAGAGTTGAATGCTTTTCGAAAGTCTACAAGCAATAGTAAACTTTCCAAGAGCGATGGAGTGCGTCGTCGATGATGGCTTAGAGCGTAAGAATGTGGTCAATAGTCTAGTGTGTCGGTTTGAATCAAGCATGTCCTTTAGGTTTGAGATGCCTCTACTCAAGCTCCCAAGAAAGTTGTATATGAAGGACTAGGGCATATAGTTTGGAGAAAGTGTGGCTAACCATGATCATTTTGTAGTTATTGGGATATGTACTAGGGCTTGATTTATGGATCGGGTGGATAATATGATGTGACCAAGGCTTTAGAAAGCTTGTACGGACCACGTGGTTAAATAGATTGGCCAGGTGACAATCTAGTGCATGAGACCATGCTTGAAGAGTTCAACCTGGAATCCCTCCTCATTCGTTGCTTTGCTAGAAATCATGACTCAGACACCCTCTCAGATATCGTGGGGAGTGAACAAGTGGGGAGAGGTGGGGGGGAGAGGTAACCTAGATACGAGGCTGCCGCGGGATATCATAGAGGGAGGTGTGAGAAAACATGGATTATGGATCAAGATCGAGCAGGAGATGGGAGTGGTGGGGGAAGATGGTATGCCATATCTTTTGGGGGGAGTGTATAGGGGAAGTACTCAACTCTCGTCTTTTACGAGAGATGAAGAGGCATTTCTTGTGGCAGAGGAGTTGACGGTAGGAAGCTTTAAGAGCTAGGGTTGCCTTGGGATATCATAGAGGGAGGAGGTGTGGGAAAACATGGATTATGGATTAAGATCGAGCAGGAGATGGGAGTAGCAAGGGAAGATGGTATTCCAATTTTTTTTTGGGGAGTGAATAGACGAAGTACTCAACTCTTGTCTACAACGAGAGATGAAGAGGCGTTTCTTGTGGCGGAGGAGTTGACGGTAGGAAGCTTTAAGAGCAAGGTAGGAGGGGTGACCATGAGTGAAGGCATGTTGAAGTTGGGTGTGGAAATGCTTGTAGTTGTCATCGTACCATTGGTTCATAGGGTGGGACCTAGGTTTTGGGGAAGGGGAGGTGGATCAAGTGGAGTGGGGGTTTGTGTGAAGGGCAGTCTCATAGATGGTAGATAAAGATAGGTGTACTTGGTAGATGCAGACTCGAGGGATGTGAATCGAGACTTGAAAGGGAGCATTTGGCCGAGGGTGGAAGTGAAGGTGTCAGGGTCCACCTTGGTAAAAGGGATAGTGGTCTTAGGTGTGCTCAAAGAGGGGGGGGGGTTGTATGGGGGTGTCAGTTTGAGGGGAGAAGGAGAGGAGAGCATGGTTGGCCAAAGGGATGGGGGTTATCGAGAAGCCGCAAATGAAGGGGAGTAGGTCATGACTGGAAAGGATGTAATCCACCACACTCGTACTGCCACTATGAGGTTGACAAGTAAAGGAGCAAGATGCCAAGAAATAGGGGATGCCATTAAGGATCGGTAACTTATGGGATTCCCCAAGCTGTAGGAGGTGCTTGCCATACCCTATAAGAGGCCCCAAAGCATCGTCAGATGATCGATGAAGTCCCACTAAAACTGGATAGATATCTTGACCATATAACACATCCTTAGAGCGGTCATGGAGAGGGACTTGAAGCGCTTTGGTGTGGGCATTAAAATCACCCAAAAGGATGAACTGCCCCAATGTTGAATATTAAATGATGCTAGAATATAGATCCAAGTAAGGGTCACTGTCAGACTCGCCATGAATAACAAACTGGGGTGAGGTTGGGGGAAAGTAACAAACCACTATGTATAGATCTTTGAGGAGAGGGGGTAAACTTGTTGAGCAAGGCCCACATGAACTTGGCAAACTCATCTATTGTTACCAAAGAGACCCTACCTTGAAGAGAGTCTCTCACCAAACATGCTACTCCACTTGAACCTTTGACACCACTTGAAGACCTAGTTTCTTGTCAATATGTAGAAAACCAATGATAACATGCAATGTTTGGAAGTGGCCTGCCAGGGCTCTAATTGGTCTTGGTAATAAAAAGGAGGTTAGATGAACTGAGAGCATCATATAACATGCCCAAGGAAGACGAAAATGTCCCATTGCCATTCCAACACCCCACAGAAATCCCCGCATCTTATTGTCTCCTCCATCGAGCTAGTCATTTAGAGAACTTGGGCCCTTGGATAAAGGCTCGAAGGTCTCTGATGATTGTCCATTTCCTTGCCTGTTGTGCTGCTGCAACTAGCTCCCTCCCAACGTTGATGATTGATTGATATTGATGTGTTCAAAGGGTGGGGCCCCTAACTTTTGATAATTCGTCCCCTAGGAGGAGAAGTGTGCCCCCTTGATGGAGACTGATGGCTAGGCCCACATGAAATGCCAGATAAGAAAATGAAACTTGGGTATTGTTTGAAAAGTGATTTTACTAGAACCCAAGTTGCCAATTCTTTCAAATTGCCATTATTTCTTCACTTGGTTAATGCACTGTTAGACTTGGGAATTTTTAAAATCAGACCTTAGGAAAGTCTGTTAATAATTCCAATTAATTCCAAAGTGGGTGACTTATTGCTCAAATCTATTAGAGATAGAGGTTTATCTTGGGATGTCCTTCATGTTCAGATGCCTAACATGGAGGTGCATTTTTAGTATAGGCATCATGATGGGTAGAGGGTGAGATGCACTCTACCAAGTGTCATGGATCCAGCGATGGATGCATGCAGACCTTTCAGGGTGATTTTCCTTACACATGCAATATTTTGCATGCAACCTTTTTAATTAAAAAGCATGCAAAAGCGAGATTTTTGCATGCACTCATATTAGGGTTTTAGAAACCCTAATCAGTCAGTGAGTGGATATAAGGAGGCTAGGGTTCACCGGATAGGGTTACTCGATATTTTCTTTAGAGAGGAGATTCAGAGTGAGGGCGCATTCTTGAGAGGAGGGGCGCATCTGCAGAGGGAGACAATGAGTGGATCTGAGAGGGATCCGCGCATGCTTGATCTGAGGCACTGAGTAGCCATTTTAGTGTGTAGTGAGACTATCTGTGTAGAGGGAGCTCAGAGATTGAGCTTGGGTGACTTCACAGGAGGAGGGGTGCACTTCCCATGCAGAGGGGGCACACTTTTCTATGGGGACATTCTTCTTGAGGTCAGGAGGGCTGAAAGAAGCATAGGGGTTCCTCTTCAGTGATTGAGGAGGACTAGATCAGATATTGTCAGATATTGACAGAGATCCAGAGAGGGGCAACTTCAGAGTAGAGGAGGGGAGCAGTTCAGACTGAGAGGTTGCAACATTTCTTCCTTGGTTGAGGAGATCAGAGCAGAGACAGTTAGAGATCTTCTTCCAAAGATTTGTTGAAGGTGAGATCAGAGATCAGTTAATACAGAGCAGTTGGTTCATATCCCTAGAGCAGCAGTTGCAGTTGCATGCAGATCTAGGGCTTGTCCCTTCAAGTTTCTTTACCCATATATATTTTGATTGCTCTGGCTCGAGATTGAAGAAAACCCTTAACAGCTGGTTTTCCCCATTGTGTGATTGCTTCAGTTGTTGTTGATAAGTATATTCAATGTGCCTTGTTCTTTAAGTATATTGCTTTCATTATTTCTTCTCTAGCTTTGAGAAGTGGGTTTGTTATGCATGAGGCTTGCGGTGAATTGAGGCCCAGTTGGGATTGAGATTTCCAGAGCGAGTAGTGACCTTTGGAAACTATTCATGGTATCAGAGCCTTGTTAAAGGTCCATGCATCCACACATTAGATTTGTGAGTATTCAGATCTAGAGGGGCACACTGATCAGTTCTGTGAGATCAGGACTCAGATCTGAAGAGTAGGGTTTGGATTTGGAGAGGGGGCATTAGATTTGTGCAGAGTCATATCAGATTTATTATATCTGTGAGGGAGGATAGATCCGAGGTAGATCTATTAGATCTGGGCGAGTAGGTGCCAGATATATGATCGAGAGAGGTTCTTGGTCTTCGAGATCTTTCTTGTTTCAGTTGTCAGTTTTTCAAAGGGTATGGCTACCAGTTTGAGAGTCGAGGATAGGTTGGGTGGTGCCTCGAACTTGAGTGCATGGAAGGCAAGGATTGTGTTGCTTCTGAAGGAAAGTGAGCCGTGGGATATTATGGAGAGTACAACCACAAAACTAGTTATAGTGCCATTAGATGTGACTGCAAAAGCAGTTTATGACAAGAAGAGTATCAAAGCCTAGAGGATCCTCCTTGATGCAATCAAGGACCATGTGATCCCACACATCACGGCTAAGGATAACGTATTTGAGATTTGGGATGCCTTAACCAATTTGTACTAGAGCTCCAACGTGAACAGGAAGATGGTACTCAGGGAAAAACTGAAGAGCATAAAGATGATGAAGACTGAGAGCATGGCCACTTATCTTACCTGCATTACATAGTTAAGAGACGAGTTGGGGGCAGTGGGGGAGAAGGTTGATGATGGAGAGCTCGTGTGGCAAGCCCTGAATGACGTGACCAAGCCATGGGCAGTGTTTGTAGAGTCCATTGTAGCTAGAGAGAATCTTCCCAAGTGGGATCGTTCCTGGGATGATTTCACACAGGAGGAGACCCGGAGAGGATACATCCAGGGTAGCTCTTCCACTGTCCTTGATGAGGAGGATGTGGCACTTGCTGCAAAGGGAAAGTAGAGATTCAAGAGAGGGGACCAAAAGAAGGACCCAAGTAAGGTCAAATGTTTCGCATGTAATGAGTGTTAGCACTCAAAATGTTCTCTTAGGTTGTAGGAAAGTCATCTCAAGGCAACCACAAAACCAAGCTTTTAGGAAAGAAAGCTGGCTTCTTTCTCTCCAGAGAGGGATCTCTCAATGATTGTTTTAACAAGGCCAGATATGTGAATAACAAATGAAATTAGATTGTTGTTTGTTTTGTTGAAACAAAGCAAGTACACATTGGGCAATGGAGTCAAATAAATATATAATCCAATTACAGTGCTATTGCATGGAAATTTTAAACAAAGGCAGGGTAGCTACTCATTATTAGTCAAAATGCTATTTGTCTGGTGATAAAGAAGAAAACGAAGACAGTTCATTAATACAGAGCATCACAAGATGAATTCTGTAGTAACTTTAGTAGAAAGGCTTGTGGATGCTTGGAATTAAAGAAACAAAGCGTAAACATATGAATTCTGCCTCAATTTACACTTATCCAAACATGAAAGAGAACAATATGGCATAGATAACAAGGAAAACATTCACATGAGGAGAGAAAGTACAAACTGTAAATTAAATAACACAAGAATCTCTGCAAAATGCCAGCTTCGGCTCTGTATTTTTCTTAAAGATAAATATCAAATTACAAGGCTCAAGTCTCACGGGTTCCAACCCCTTTTTCATCATATTCATCAGTACTTATACAATTGCTCCATGAGCTGAAATCAAAACTGACTGCTAAAAATAGGCATAACTGCCTTTACATGTGTCATTCAAAATTTATTAACTAACAACTGATCTGAGGAAATAATTAATGCCTAAATAACTAATTCTTCAGCAGTAACTCTCCACGATCTTCAACCTCTTCATGCATGCAACTTTAACTTAGCTCTTCCATATTTCTCTACCGTCTTCCACTGATCGGCAGATGGCAAATCTAAAATGGCTAGCTCCTTCAGCAACACACGTAGCTCCACATGATCCCTGTATGAAAAACTTTGCAACTGTGTACAGGCTTCCTTAAAAAAAAATAACAATTCAAATTCATCTGCCAGCTTATCCACAATTGTTTTGCCAGATAACGATTGGTGCATATCAACAAATTTCGCATGATCTAATCTGCATTCATTTAACTTGTCTTGATACTCTTTTTGTGTCAACATAGCACCTTTTTCTTCCCAAAAGAATGGAAGTCCTTTCTTAAACAGAGGATCAAACATGTCTTTAAACAATTTCAGCTGATGTGCCATGATATCTATTTTTGCTTGAACTGTGTTCAAATATTGATGCCTGCTTACCACTTTCCTGGCCCAAACGACGATAGATATTCTGTCCTTTATGTTCGCTGTCTTCAATTCATCTTCTGTTAACCCATTTAAAAACTCTGTAGCATTCTCAGCACAATCCATAGGTTTCTTATTTAACTTTTCTTTCATTGTTGTTACACCCTGTTTAGCTAATTTAATCACATCTTCTTTATCTAGAACAAAATCAAGGTAGGGTCTCAATTTGTCTGCTTCTGCAATGATATCATCCCAAATTACCTGTTTTGCTTCCTGCAATGATGATTGACCTGTAACTTGCTTCATCAATTCATCATTTTTAACCTGTAACTCTTGGTATTTAGCTTCCCAAGTCTTTCTCTCTTGTTCTTCTTTTGAAACTCTGCTTTCCAGGTTTGTATTATGTTTTTGCAAGTTTTCTAGCTCTAAGTCCTTCAGACTTACCCGTGCCATAGCTTGAACAATGGAGAAATCACCAGATTCAATGGAAGAATAGGTTATCATACTCTCCAACTCTTTACTTTTCTCTTGCAATTTCTTCTCCAAATCTTCAGACTTAGCTTTAAAAGCTTTCTCACTCTCTGCAACAAGAGACATATCTTTTTGCCATTGCTTTTCTTTTTCTTCAAATTTCAATAATTTGGCTTTACAGTCTGTTAATTCACTTTTTAGATCTTCTTTTTTCTTCTCAAGCTCTGTCAATTCAGATGCTTCTATCAATTGAGTGGAAGGAATCTTCAGTTTCTTCTTTAGTGTTTGAATAGTATTCTCCTTCTCATTCAGCAGATTTTGTATGTTGGCCCTTTTATCTGCTTGGCTCTCAGTAGCCACCAATTCTGTCTGCAACTTCTTGATCTGTGCCTTGTGAGCTTTATTCTCCACCTTCTCCTGCCTGAGCTGATTCTCAATTTTACTCTTTCTGGACTGCAGCTTTGATAAATCCAATGTAGCCTTTAACAATTTAGCATAAATAATATCTCCAGTTTCTTTGTGCAAATCTATCATATCAGGGATGGGAATGTTCTCTAAGTCCATCTTCATCTCAACAACCTTATTCTTAGTTGCTATGGCCAAATTTAAAGTATAATGAGAGGGATTTGTAACAGTAACTAGAGATACATTACTGCTAGAAAATTTTCTAACTTCCTCATATAATTTTAACTCTTTTGAAGCTTTGTCTTCATCATCCTTAAACTTGTCAAATAACTCTGATCTGCTTGACTCAATGGTTGCTTTATTGAGTGCATATTCTTTAATTTCGAAAGCAGTTCCTTTGGCCTTTACCTGTTTCTTCTTACCTTTATCATTTGTCAGCTGTACAAGCTGCTTTTCCTCTTCTACCTTTTGTTTCTTTGGACTTCTTGTTGTGTCTTCATCTTCTATATCCATAACCTTAGGAAAGTCTCTTTTATTGTTTTTCTCAGAACAACTAGCTAAGGGTGTGACTTTCTCAAGTGCTGGAATCAAGCCGTAGACATCAAACTGTGATGAAGTGACTTCTTTTACTGGAGCAGTGGAATCTTCCTGCACATTAACATCTTCTTGAGACTTATGTGGATATTCCAACCGGTTTGCAGTCTTTGATAAACAACCTGCAAGTTCAAAGTGTTCAAAGGCTTTTCTTTTGCTGTCTTGCCTTCTGTTAGAAATAATGTGATGGGGATCATAGTTTATGGTAGCTTTTGTTTGAAATCCCATTTCTCTTAACACACACTCAACTGCTGGGAGGGCAGTTTTGTTCTTGATGATAAAGGGGCCTAGAGCCCATGGAAATGTAATGTTAGAAGCTTTTTTATGATCTAGAAAATGTTCAATCTCTACTCTTAATTTTTGCTTGATTAGTTCTAGGGTAAACACTCTGGGGGTCAACAATGCTGGTAGTACATAAGGTGGATGAACAAATCCATATACTCTGATTACTGTGCCTTGTTCCAAGAGAAGCCAATCACCAATTTTCTTTTCAGGAGAGGGTTGCAAAATCTCTGACATCTCAGTCAGAACCCTGGGTAACTTTTTCTGGAAGAAAACACTGTAAACCTCCGACATAAGAACATTCATGAACTTGGTGTAGTCTGTGTTCATTTCCTTTGTGAGCATCATCTCTGGGAGCTGTAAATTTTCTTCATTAAATGATAAAAACATACTCAATAAATAGGACTGAAATCTAAAACTTCTGGTCTTGTGGAAGTCCCCTAGCTGAGAATGGATATTCTCATTCTCAGCTAGGAACTCATCAAATTTAAGGCAAGAACACTGGACTGACTTGTTAGACTCTTCAGACTCAAATGGATAGGTGCTTAGGACAAACAACAGACTCATCAAGGGTTCAGTAACATACATATCTGTGTCCAGCCCTAAGAATTGACTTATCATGGTTATGACACACTTAGTTTCTTCAGTAAAAAGACTGACCTCAACTGGGAAAAGCTTGTCCTGTAATGAGACACTAGGTTTTAGGCAAATCCTGAAGAAATTTTCTCTAACCTCAACTGCAGACTGTCTAAAGTACTGGATTAAGGACTCTTCCTTGTAATCTTTGGATTTTGACTGAAATCATCAGGGAGTGAAAGGGCTTTTCTAACAATGGCAGAATTGACTGGACACAAGATTTTCGAGTTGGATGCATCCATAATTACCTTCTCAGAGGAGGAATAATTAGTAGCACACCAGTTGACGAATTTAGGGCAGTTTAGGGTTTGGTCGACTGAGAAAAACTGGAAAAATGACCTGTAGACATTAT
The DNA here is from genome assembly GCA_027924585.1 of Larix kaempferi. Lineage (NCBI taxonomy): Eukaryota > Viridiplantae > Streptophyta > Pinopsida > Pinales > Pinaceae > Larix > Larix kaempferi. The sequence goes on from BSBM01000600.1 coordinate 15,699,218, forward strand.
GCATATCTATACCCATGTCTTTAATGAGTTTTAATCTGTCTTTCACTGTTTCAATGGGTCCATTTAGCAGTACTGTATCAAAGATTTCTGAATCTTTATCTTCTAATAATTCCTCTCGAGGCTACTTTGATGGAGGTAGATCATGGATCATTAGATCAGAGTGCAACAGTGGCAGCTAGTTCAGAGTTAGCAATTGCAACAGCAGGGGATGTGTAATGTCCCCATCCAAATAAATTAGATGAAAGGAAAATCCCACCAATCTACTAGTTCCCTAGGTTGGGGGTGGAAACATTTAGATTTGTTATAAGGGAGCTATAAGACCCCAAATGAACATAGATTGACAAATATATATTAAAGGGGATAAATAAATATTAATAATAAGAAAATGAAGTGGCACTTGGTCATGAGGGTGCATAGGTGGTGTGGGACCCACAAAAGGCAAGATTCTCCATGCCACTTGGCATCCTATCCTCACCCATTCGAATCCAAGGTGGAGTCTAACGTTCTTGGGGGAGTTGGAGAGTCATTATACTTGGCATGACTCAATGAGGGTCGAATTTGAGTGGAAGAATAACTCCCATGGAAGAGGAAGAGGCATCTTAGAGGTGTTGTGACACTTGGGCTAGATTCCCTAGCTTCTATGACAACCATGATGAATATTCTATGACACTTATGACAAGGATCGGACTTGATTGCTGACATCTGACCTATATGACATGTCAAGGCTAAAAATAGCCTCCAAGAGGGTGCACAAGGGAGTTATGGCAGCCAAGATTCCCCCCATTCGAATGGATGGAAGAGGAAGACTAGGAATTGTTGGACAAGTGGCACTCATGGGAATCTCTCCCTAATTCGAGTTGAGATTAAGCTCTTGGAGGGAATTCGAGCCATGGAGGTCTTGGGAGGCTAATAAAAGACAAGAAGAAAGGAGACCAACTTTTGATCATTTCTCATTTGGCAAAATTGGAGAGCATAGCTTGTCCATGCAAGGTGGATGTTTATCCTTCTTGCCTTAGTACCAATTTCGAGGGTGCAAGATTCCCATCCTAATTGGCAATTGGAGAGGCCATTCAGACCTTTCATTGGAGTTGTATGAAGACATTTGTTTACAGGTTGAAGCTTAGGGCTGCTCGTGACCATTTCTCCTTCAACTTGTTCCCACATCTCTCTCACTTTTCTTTATATATTCTTGCTCTTGGAGGAAGGGCGCACATGGTGAGATGCTGATCTCTTTGGGGAAGTCCAAGGGGCCCCATTTATTTGTAATATGATGTCTACACTCTGTATTTGACAATGTTCCCCCAAGGTTCCGAGACGGCGGGACGCGGGTGCGGGGAGACGCACATTCGGGACGTGTGGAGACCACCCCCAAATTTTAGAGAAATTCGGGGGGACGGCGGGACGCGAGAGTTATAAATTTTTTTAAAAATATTAAAAATATGCAAAATATAAATCCCAACAATAACAAACCATCCCATGCAAATTAGTGAATTACTAAACACTACATTTATCATTGTGCAATCATGCAATGTAAATGCAAAGTTCAAACAAATTACACGATTCATCATAATTATATTAATATATGAATCTATGATTAACATGAACATCATATTTCATGTTTGTCACTTTTGAGTCTTTGTCATTTGATATTTCAGTTTTGAGTCTCGCTGGAGTTTCAGAGTTTCGGGGGGGACGCCCACAAGTCTCGGAGTTTCGGGGGGGACGCCCACAAGTCTCGCCGCCCACCGAAACGTTTCGCTGTGCGTTTTGCCAAGTTTCGCCCAAAGCGGGACGTCCTGAAACGTTTCGCATGGAGTTTCGGAGTCCCCGGGACGCAAGAAACGCCGAAACGCGTCCCCGACCCTTCGGGACGCGTCCCCGTGGAACACTGGTATTTGATGCTCATATGAACCTCAGGTCGAATATCCAAGTGAAACTATGTGTAAATGTGTAAATGCCAAACTATGTATGAATGGTGCCATTTTCCCACATATCTTGTTGTAAGAGTTGAAGTTGTTTGGTATCGAATTGTTTCAGTCAATCTTTGTGGTTTTAAGTGCTGTTTGGAGAGCCATTAATGTACTGAAGAAGTCTCATATACCTTATGCAGGTCCTTGGGATATTTACCTCAAATTTCATAGCAAGTTATAGCGTTTTTCTCACATTTCCCCCTATGTAATGACATGTTTACAAATCTTTGTTTTATGGAAGTTGCAGCAGCCTTTAGGAACTGATTAATGATGCATTTGGGTGCTCATTGAAGTCATCTAACTAATCCATGTCTCTGTTCTGAAAGTTGGGAGGGTCGTACTGCATTTGGGAAGCCATTAGTGACCCCTACCCTTGGGGCTTTGAACATCGAAACTACTAGTAAATTTCCCATTTTTCTCTTGAATTCAAATGAAGGTTGCAAAAGTCTTTTGATAGTGTCTAAGCTCCCATTAGATTCATTTTTATGTCCTAATACCCTTCAAACACTCTCAGACCGAATTCAAAAGCCTTAGGAGTCATTTGGAAGCACTTGAGTCATCACTAGTCCAAGGTTCGAATTTGACCAAAAATTGCAATTTTTCCAAATTATTAAAAAGAGACACTATAGGATGTGGATGATCCTGGCATTTATAGGACTTCCCTCGATAAGAGGGAGTGTTAGAGATAGAGTTGTATCTCGGGATGTCCTTCATGTTCAGATGCTTAGCATGGAGGTGCATTTTTAGTATAGGCATCGGGATGGGGTAGAGGGTGAGATGCGCGGTGGATTCTTGTAGACCTTTCAGGGTGATTTGCCTTACGCATGCAGTATTTTACATTAAACCTTTTGAATTAAAAAGCATGCAAAAGCGTGATTTTCGCATGCACTCATATTAGGGTTTTGAAAACCCCAATCAGTGAGTGAGTGGATATAAGGAGGCTAGGGGTCACCAGATAGGGTTACTCGATATTTTCTTCAGAGAGTGACGAGATTCAGAGTGAGGGCGCACTTGTGCATGCAGAGGGTGCATTTTTGATAGGAGGGGTGCATCTGCAGAGGGAGAGAGTGAGTGTATCCGAGAGGGATCTATGCCTGCTTGATCCGAGGCACTGAGTAACCATTTTAGTGTGTAGTGAGACTATTTGTGTAGAGGGAGCTCAGAGACTGAGCGTGGGCGACTTCACAGGAGGAGGGGCGCACTTCCCATGCAGAGTGGGTGCACTTGTCTGTGGGGACATTCTTCTTGAGGCCAGGAGGGCTGAAAGAAGCAGAGAGGTTCTTCTTCAGTGATTGAGGAGGACTAGATTAGATATCGTTAGAGATTGACAGAGATCCAGAGAGGGGTAACTTCAGAGCAGAGGAGTGGCGCACTTCCCATGCAGAGGGGGTGCACTTCAGACTGAGAGGTTGCAACATTTCTTCCTTGGTTGAGTAGATCAGAGCAGAGACAGTTAGAGATATTCTTCTAGAGATTGGTTGAAGCTGAGATCAAAGATCAGTTAGTACAGAGTAGTTGGTTCATATCCCTAGAGCAACAGTTGCATCTGCGTGCAGATTTAGGTCTTGTCCCTTCAGGTTTCTTTACCCATATATATTTATGATTCTACTTCTCTTATTATATTCTCTGGCTCAAGTTTGAAGAAAGCCCTCAGTAGCTGGTTTTCTGCATTGGGGTTTCCAGGATATATTGTTGTCCATCGTGTGATTGCTTCAGTTGTTGTTGATAAGTATATTCCATGTGCCTTGTTCTTTAAGTATATTGCTTTCATTATTTCTTCTCTGGCTTTGAGAAGTGGGTTTGTGATGCATGAGGCTTGCGGTGAACTGAGGCCGAGTTGGGATTGAGATTTCCAGAATGAGTAGTGACCTCTGGAAAATTATCAAAATAATTGCCTTAGATTGGCTGCTTGATACCATGACATGATGTGCAAATTAAATACATGTCATAAACCAATTTGAAGTGTTCAATATGTAGCTGCGCCAAATTATTAATCTCTAACCTTAGTTTTTTTTAATAATAAACTTAGGAAAAATTCCATATTAAAGCCTATTAATCAAAATTAGCTGAAAATAACACATGGAGGGGTCCAGTTAACCTCCAATGGCTGTAGCATGATGAAATATGGATCATGAAGCTCTCATATTGTTGGATAGTCCTTTTGACCAAGTCAAAAAGTCAACTTTGGTCAAACCTCTCTAATGAAGTCCAATGGTGCAAGGACTTATCCAAAGCCTAGTAGAGGATGGAAAATCACTTATAATCAAGGTTACATGAACCGTGAGTACGATCGGAATACCTACCCCTCCAACAACCAACCATTTTCAAGGACGGGGAACTTGTTTCAAGTCTCGGGAGCAGACTTCTAACAACTATTCTGACCTTAGCTTGCACCCAATCCACAGGGATTTACAAGTAGAATGGGATATGGGGTCAGATGGCAGTAATCCTATGTTCAAGCCTTCAAGGCCAAACATTAGGGGTAATTGACTAGAGAGACCAATTCTCCTAGGCAATTAGAGCCAATCCGCAGGGATTTACAAGTAGAATGGCATAAGGCTTTCAGAGAACTCTGTCACACACATCAGAGTCGAGACACCGGGGATAACATGGAGGCCATCTTAATAAAGAGGTCACAGAGGGGAAGGTCCATGAGTCACTCAGTCAAATCCAGATTAATGGGACTGTCCAACAAGCAAGGGTGACAATGGATGGAATATAGAAAAGGCCAAAAGATGGAACAAGGAGTAAGGGTGTGATCCATGCAATAGCCAAGAGGCCCTATCAGATAATGGTATGTGCATAAATTATAAACTACTTTTAGCACCCCATACATTTGGTGGTATAACAAGATCATTCAAGATGAGGGATTTTCAAAAGAAAAATGGCATTAACAAAAACAAGATGGAGTAAAATAATATTGAGTGAGCTTTTGATGTTGTAAAATTAAAGAGTGCAATATATGATCTTGAAGGAAAATAAGAATTTAATTGAGATATTATAGAATCTCTAGATATTTTATTTGAAGATAAAGGAAATTTGGAAGTTAGTAATTTTTTTAAATTGTTGATTATGTAAAATAGGTCCCAGGACTGTTTTAGCTTTGCCACATTCAAAAGTTGATACCCTCTGATTCTCAATTCAAATTGTAAGCATGATTGTTTCCTAATGGCTAGGTGGAGTTATCTTATCCAGCCAAGAAAGTTAGAAGTGTTGAAAAGATAACTTTGAAGGTCCTCCCATATTTTTGGTGTGGTTGTGATGAGGAGGACTAGAAAAGTTTTGTCCTTTATGTATTTATGTAACAAAGTGACGTTTATGTAATTAAAGTCAATGTGATTTTATACTTTAGAAAAGTGGGTCACACTTAAGTGGTGTATTTAATAATTAAATGTTTTAATTATTAAAAGTGAGTTAAATGTGAACCATTGATTTTGTAATTAATTCTCAACCCTAGATTAGGTAGTTGAAGAAGTTAGTTGCCAAAGACAAAGTATAAAAACAAAGTGAGAGGGACATTTGATACACTCACCATCAGAGAGGAAGAGAGGAAGATTGAAGATCAAAGAGAGTTCCCTAGCAGAGAAAGGGCACAATTTCCAAGAGAAAGGAGCAGCACAATTCCGTAGGCAACCTGTAGCAGTCTGTACAGTGCATTTATGACAGTCACACGTGTGGGCTCGAATTCCAAGAAATGATTGCATTTATTGCAGACTGTACAACATTAATTACAGGCACGTGTGGGCACTGAAATCGAGGCAGAAAAGTGTGCAGGCCGTACAGTACCGTACAACACGTGGGCAGCCATACAAC